>OV838919.1:5007500-6257500 GCA_929442735.1 Watsonalla binaria | reverse complement strand
AGAAACTTTCACATAGAGTAACTAATTTGACATAAAGAGTTAACCACCTGCTGTTGTCCATACATTTGCTGTGATGTTTGTTGTGAAAAATGTGGCTGCCTTGGTAAATAAGCTCCATTTTGAGCTTGGAGTGTTCCTATGCCTGAACCCTATAAATAAAATATTGGTTAATTTTTAGATTAAATCAATTTAGCATGATTACTCCATAGCACAATACATTATTTCAAAGCATGATATTTTCTATTCTATAAATTTTTTAAGGCAATATTTTTAATTACATTTCTAAATAAAATTACCTGTTGAGGTGTATATTGATGCATTTTCTGTTGATGTTCATAAGAATGTCTGTAGCTGGGGGCAATAGGAGCATATCTATTCGCGCCCGGAGCACCAGGCCATATACCCATATCGCCAATACCTGTAATAATTATGAACAAAATTAACTATGATATCCTGATGAAAATACTCGCTCAGTACAAACTTTTATGCTGAAAATTTTATATTCACAATTTTGGGTGTTAGTACCTGGCTGTTCAGGCATCCCATACATGGGGTCGGGACCTGGGTGGTAGCTTGCGTATGAGTGCGAGGGGTGCACATGATGCGATGGATGCAGCGGTGCATGAGGTGGCTGCGGCAGTCGCGGGCGCGGCGGGTACGCTCCGTAGTCATGGTAGTCTGGTGCTGGCGGGCCTGCTCCAGGAGTTGGCACCGCCTGACCGCTGTTGCTTATCCCGCCGGATGTACCTCCAAACGACGCCAGTTTTTGAATTGAACCTTCCTGTGCCACACTGCTCTGATTGTACGACTGTCTGTAACTGAATGCATAATATATTAATATGATAAGGGTATAATATACAGGTATTGTTAAGACATATTTCCTTTTGATTCACCTATTATCTGAAGAATCTTTATTATCAACGGCTACTACTGATGATGAGCCTCCAGAAAAGCTGTCTGTTCCACCAAGGTCCGTAAGTCCTTCCAACATACCGCTTCCATCATCGCCAAATAAATTATATGAGTCCATCACTCTTAAGAGTGAATTAATATTATATTGTTTTCTAGAATTGTCCAGTGAAACTTTATAATGCCCATTTTAGTCTGCAAGAAATTAAAGAGGGATTCATAGAACGAAATATATTTTAGTTTATCATTTCTTTAATTGTATGCACCCATCAATTATAGCAACCATTTATTTGTAATATATATATATATGCCGTCACGCGATTTGAGCGCTGCACTTGTATTTGTTCGCGTTCACGCCATCACGCCAAAACCCCAAAGAATGACTACTACTACTACTACTACTAAAAGGCCCTCAAAACTCGCGATGGCACAAACACTATATGAATATAATAATATGTATACTTATATTTGTTACATACATTTCTACAATATAGGCTTAAAATATGGCCACTGTGAGCCTGCCTCATCTACCACTCACAATTGCTTAATTAAATTTAGTGAAAATATACTCTGAGAAGACTGATTATGGTACTTAGTAAAACACTGTTATTAGCTTCTACCAAGAATGTCTGTTCTAAAGAATTAATAAAAAAAAATTTCTCAAAAATAGACACTATAATATCAAACATTCAAATTATTGCTTAACAATATTTATTTCAGGAGGCCATCACCTTCACACCTATTCAAGTTCAAAACACTGTCTTTTTAAAAAAGATATGTGACACACAAAGACCTTCATAGCAAAGGAACACATTGAGGGGAGACCTGTATATCTGAGAGGAAATTCAAAGGTATATGTAACTTTTTATGACAGTGAAGGACTCACCATCTGTCACATTGGAATCTATTAGTCTTTGGTGGTGAGTAAGCACACCTCTACCAAGCCCTTGGGGGACTCTTGTGGGCCTTCATAAATATAATATATGTGTACATATTACTATGCTGCCGTAGTAGATATAATGCCATTATCTACCAAAACCGTTGCATGGAATAACATGCAAAAACTGCGGTAAAAAATTTAACCGACATGAGTTTTTAATGACTTAATTACTTGGATTATTTCCAAAACTATTCAAGGTATTGAAAATTCAGAAACACAGATCGATAGTTTTTTTTTTCTCATTATAATAGCATTAAATTTAAAAATCTACCAGATGTCAGATAAAGGCATTTTAGTTACGCCATGAAGAATAAATAAAACTTTTCTTTAAATCATTCAGCTGAGCTAAGTACATTACATTATGAATACCTAATAACCCAGACCAAAAGTCCTGATTAGGAATAAAAATTAACATGTCAATCAGATTTCTGCCCTCAATTTTCTTCAAAGTCCATCTTCAATATTCTGTAGTTGGTCCTTGCTTGCACTACCAAGGGGAAAAGCTATACGCTTATGATAAATAAAACATACAGCATAAAACTTTTCCCGTTTAGTTTTGCAGCCAAATAGTTTTTCCATTGATGACGCCTGTTATAAAAAGATAACAAAACATGATTTCAAACTTGGATCCAGTGATCCTGTGTTACCTGTAACATTCCTGTAAATTTGTGATATTTTTTGTATGTAGAGTTCAATATCCTTCATAATGTCTATCTTAATTTGCATAGGTGAATATTTACCATAATTCATAGCTAATATTATATGAAAAAAAGTGTCTTGTCAGATGCCAGATGAAGGGAGCATTTTATAGATATAAGAAAAAAATATTGGGGTAATATAATTGTTAAAACTGATGCAAGGCCCTATCTTGTGTCTAAATAAGTCATCTGTCTGTCCTTTGCACAACTTAACGGCTGAACCAATTTCACTGATCTTAGGAATCAAGACCTTAAATGCTGAGGTATGCCATAGGGTACTTGAAAAATAATTATAGACGTTGTAGGTAAAAGCAACTTAAATGAATTAAATTAAATGAGATGATAGCTTATATGATATAGATACCAGTAACAACAGATACATTATGTAAAGTAAAATTCCTATTTGATGAGATACATCATAATATGCTTGCATGCTTTAATATTAACATTACATAGCACAAATATATAGGTCAGATTTTTTAAATTACATATGTTAAAAGAGCTCAGTAAAATATGAAATGAATATGAACAATCACATAATCTCCAGCAACATAAGTTTAATGGGTTTAATAAAAAAAAATCACATACCAAAAATTTATAAAACTAGTTAGGTTGACAATTTACTGGGTTAGGTTGGTATTTACGTTTGTTTCGAAACTGTATGCTTGCACAAAATATAATTAATGGAACTATTTGTTTGTTTTTTTTTAATTAACAGTATTAATAAAGGTGATATCTTCCAATTACGTACCTTCAAGCTGTTAAGTAGGACAGTAGATAAAAAATATTTCTCTTTATTTTAGGCACAATTTCAAACATTCCACGAACTGTATTAGTTAAATGCGACGAGTGAAAGCTGATATCTGTAGCAGTGGAGTACCAAAATCGACACTTTAAGCACTTCTGGATAGGGAATTACGTACCTACCAACCAGATATTAAAAAAATAACCCAACTCAGACAGATTGGATCACAACGCGATGGAAAGTATGTAGGTAGTTATAGGTACCTAGTAAAAGCTCAACCATTTCAAGCTCTAACAATACATAAACAATCTTAGAAATTTTAATCTTAGATTAAAGCTGCCTAGTTCATAAAATGTGCTAAGTAATAGAAATCACATAATTCAGTACAATAAAATAAAAATTTTCACTTACCAAAACGCCACACAACAAGGTTGTTCACAAAATGGATACCATCATCCCAAATTATAGGTCCTTAGATAATCCTAATGAAATACGTTCATGAAAGGTCGGATAATTTTACGACAGACCCAATTTAAACTAATTTCCTGTCACTAAATTGAGACTGCACGTAAATCTTTGTAACTCACATCACTAATAAATTGCATGAAACGCCATTACACTACATACTTCCATTTTGTGTCGTGAACGAACGAAGTCGAACGCGAACACAACCGAGAGAATTGAATGAAATTATGGAATGAATCGAATAACATAAGGCGTAGATAACTATATTTTATAGGTAGGTAGGTATACCCTTTATAGTCTGTTTACTCGGTCGGTCTCGCTCATTTCTATGAAATTCCTAAATAGACCTCAAAAAAAACAAGAAACCAAGATAGTCGCGTTCTTTCGAATTGAAGAGGAATGACTCTGTGTAACCGATGCAACTCTTTCCATTTGTCTCTGTCCAATGCCACCTTTTCTTTAACTTGTCTCATGTAGCCTTGGTCTTCCTCTTCCTCTCTTCCCTTCTTTTATTATTTTAAACTCTTCTATTATTATATTGAAATATATTTAAAAATTAAAGCGAACCAGAAAATAAAAGTCGTTTCGCTTAACTTGACTTTGAAGCATTAAGCGATCGTGCCTTTATTTGACAGTCCTATTCTATCATATATCTCCAAGAATTTTTTTTTCTTTATCCATATAATATATATCTTTATCCATGATCTCTCCATATTCCCACGTGTGTAGGTGAGCGAACTTTTTTATATGAAATAACTCAGTAGTCTGTGGTGTTTGGGGTTGGGGATTCAGTACCTCAGACAAGTAATAAATACTATATCTATGTATGTAGACTACTATGTTGTCTATGTATAGTACTTCAGTCAATAATCTGTGAGTGAACCAAACAAGACGAGAAAGACGGAAGAACCAAACCAACCACAAAACGTCTGAATACGATTGTTTTGATGTCAATTGTTTTCTTTCCACGATAATATTCCTCGCTCAGTTCGGGTCTTTTCCGTACTAACAATATTAACAACCATTGCAATTATGATGAAACTTGTTGATCCAGTTGTACGGAGTTTTAAAGTCGCCAAGGTATTTCGAGAAAACACAGATAAAATAAACAGTATTGACTTTTCGCCCAGCGGTGAGACACTAATATCATGCAGTGAGGATGACCAGATTGTTATTTATGATTGTGAAAAAGGTACACAAATGATTACAGTGAATAGCAAAAAGTATGGAGTTGACCTCATACATTTTACACACGCAAAAAATACTGCCATCCACAGTTCGACAAAAGTTGACGACACTATAAGATACTTGTCACTCCATGATAACAAATACATTAGGTATTTTCCGGGACACACCAAAAAAGTGGTAACTCTTTGTCTTTCACCAGTTGAAGATACATTCCTATCTGGCTCATTGGATAAAACCCTTCGTCTATGGGATTTACGTTCACCCAATTGTCAAGGATTGATGCACTTGTCTGGAAGGCCAGTTGCTGCTTATGATCCCGAAGGACTTATATTTGCAGCTGGTGTGAACTCTGAGAGTATCAAACTCTATGATTTGCGGTCCTTTGATAAAGGCCCTTTTGTAACATTCAAACTGAATCAAGAAAAGGAATGTGATTGGACTGGATTGAAGTTTTCACGTGATGGAAAGACGATGTTAATAAGTACAAATGGTTCCATAATCAGACTTGTGGATGCATACCATGGAACTCCTCTCCAAACATTCACTGGTCATTTGAATAATAAAGGAATACCAATAGAGGCATCATTCAGCCCAGATTCACAGTACATCTTCAGTGGATCAACTGACGGAAGAGTCCATGTCTGGAATGCTGATACTGGATACAAAGTGTGTGTTCTCAATGGTGATCATCCTGCACCTATACAGTGTGTCCAATTTAACCCTAAATTTATGATGCTGGCCTCTGCCTGCACAAATATGGCATTTTGGTTACCTACAATAGATGATGTTTAATTTTATTAATTGTGTTAAATCAACAGAACAGGAATGAAGTGTTTCAAGGTTTAGTGGTCTGTTCTACAATGTTTATATTGTCACAGTATACACTAAAGGAAGCAGGCTGTAAAATGTTTCCTACATATTTTACTATCTCGGAATAGACTTTACATTACAGTGAAACATTATGAAATATAATGATCATTATTGGTTAAAATGTCAATCAAAATAATGTATTTCCATACTTGGATTGGGTACATAGGTACCTGTTCACATGTATATACATATAAGTAGATTTTCTTGTTCTCAAAGTCAAATAGATTTTAATATGAGTGTATTTGCTTATGTTATAAGACTATGATAATATAATAATTATTCATACAGGGCAACACCAAACAAAATGTCTCTCAAAGTGAAGTTCCATAGAAAAGATTTAAATGCAATCCTTCCCACCAGTATCACTAATGGGACACTACAGTTTTGATAAAACATTTCTATATTGTAATAACAGATTTAAAACATTCCTCAACAACAACTGTTAATTATCATACTGACACTGAAACTCTAAAATAATGAAAAATAATCTGTATTGAAGCCTGTGAGAACTTGTTTTACTTTTATTAAAATAAGTTTTAATATAGACTGTATTGTAATATAGGTATGAAATCAGTATGTATGACTAGGTATATAGTTACTCAGGTTTTCCTTGTTCCAATATGGTTCCAATGGATTAATTAATGTAGCCATGTGGAACCGCAATGTGACCCCTAGCTGTATTCCCTAACAGTGCATTTTATTATTTAAGAGCAACAAAAATTGAATAACTTTGATATGTACTTTAATCTGTATGTTTCAAGGACATAAACTTATTAATTGGTAATTTTTAAGTGTAGTTTTCATAGAATAAAAAATCCAAATTGAACAACCCAATAAAATAGTTTTCTTTCTCATAGAAATTTAAACTACTAGGACTTGATATTATATTATAAAAGCCAACAGGGGACTGAAATCAGTGGAATGCTGTGAGACAAAACATTCACTGGCCACTTATTGTTTCAAGACAATTGCCCACTATGCTATACAAAGATGGTGACATTTATCGATAAGGATGTTTTCGTGTATAAATTAAATTTTATTTGTCTCAAGATGATGATACTGCAAGAAAAATACATGAACTATTAGTGGACCAAAGTATTAAGTCACGCGTTTTAATTATTAGTCTCTTTTTGTAGATGAGTAGCTAAGCAAGGTTCTGAAATTGCTGTCCGTACTGTGCTGCCTATAGTTACTTTACTCTGTGGTGGATTAGGAATATTTTTTAAAAGTAAAGTATTTTTTTAGGCTGGTTGCAATATGCAGCTTTACAAATAGATTTAGGCAAAAATATTAATGTTACCTCTATGGCAAAACATTCACAGACGAAGATCACAATGGACGGACTGAGTGAGGGTGTAAAGGCCGTTACAGACGGTCCTATAATATATGTCACGATATATTAATACACCGTGCTATATAGAACTATATAGCGCCATCTATTACGGCCTTAGTTAGAGCACGGAATTTGATTTTGCCGTTGCCTGATCGAAAAATGATTTAACTCAATAAATAGTAAAGTATCTTTCGACACACCAAGGAACAAATCGTTCGAAATTATACACTCACACAGACACGAGCATCTACCAGATTATATGTAACCGGCCTTGGCGTAATGGAGTCATGTGGCTGATCGCATTTACGTGTTTTATCTTCAAGAACCACATGACAATGGCGAAATAGCTGTACTCAAGCTCGTCGCAATTAAACAGAAGAAAGGATTTAAATCAATTTTGTATGTTATTGGGAAAATATAAAGAATATAAGAGGAAGGAATTATGTTACTTGTCTATCACGACAAAATCATTTGTCTACAATTTCAAAGGATGTTTTAAGTATTTAGATGTAGGGACTGTAGATTACTAAGTCTTGGCTTTATATACTCTGTAAATCAGGATTTATGTGGTATATAAATCCGTATTTAATAAATAGTAGTCCGTCTTTATTCTGTTCGTTTCGTCTATGGAGTAAATAAACACCAACTGCGACTTTGTTTTTTTTTTCATAATCTAAGTTGGCAGCACTGCTATGGGCTATAGTTGGTTGATTTAAGCGATTTTTTTTCGTTATCTATGGTAGATTTCGTTTGGTGGTCGGTGAATCAAAGTTCAAAGTTTTGAGAAAAGTAAAAGTTGTTTTGTTAGTCCTGTTTGCGTGTATAGTTAAGTAAATTGTAAATGAGGACCTTGAGATCATTCCCAACCGACTAATCAACCCTGTTTGTGGTGATACATGTATATTGTATCTGATTGATTATTTTATTTACTCCTTCAAGTGGGTTATAATTTATTTATTACTTTCTGTTGGTTGATTTTTATTTACTTTAAGTAGTTTGTATGTGAGTACGTTACGTTGCGCGTTGCACATGAGGTAGTTGTAGTCCCTAATCGTTTTCCATATTGCATTAGTCTAGAAGATACCTAACTAAATCTACCTTGTAACTACGTGATAACATTGCATTGTATTTCACTTCGTGAAATTCTTCAAATGTCCAGTGCTGAAGTTCAAAAGAATTCTCACTACAATCAGGTAGGTCGTGGCGGAAGTCTCCCTATTATATTTACTTTAAACAATCATGTACATATTTTCAAACAATAAGCTACCAAAGAAAACTGCTCCATTCAATTTCATTGTTTACTCTCTTCATTTGATCTACTTTCCTAAATCTTTATTACCCAGATGGCAGATTATATAAATTAGGTGGCGTCTTTACATAATATTATATTGAATTGATAAATCATAAGCAACACCTAATGTGCTCTCAATCCCTCATTCATGCTGCATACCTGCAAAGAGTTGCAATCTGTGCATATATTAATATGGCGCCAACACCAAATGTGTCGCTTATGTTTTGCCTAAATATAATCAATGGAAATACTGTGCCAACATAGTAAGAGATGAAAAGGTTGCACAGCATCTGAACTGGATGGAGCACTGGCCACTGTGCTGACTTGTTGATTGTGCAGACAAATAAAACTGTCATTACAGTTGACTGACTTCTTAGAATAAGAAATATTCGACAAAGTATGCTGCATACACTATGAATGAAAGCTTGAGCATTATATAGCATGGGTACATGAAAAATAATATTATATTAAAAACCGTTCATAAAAGTTTCTATAACATTTCAAATACTCTACTTGCTCCATGGAATTTTCAAGTAAGAGACAAATATTGTTATAAATAAAACATGACTCAATGGAGAACTACTTTGTGAAATATTTTTTATTCTAAGAGTTCCCCCAGTTACTGTAATGACAATTTGATTTAATTTTTCCTTTTTTGTCTGTTTGTTTGTTGTGGCTAATTCCTGTAGCATTCATATATCTACACTAATATTATAAATAGGAAAACTTTGTTTGTTTGGTTGTAATGAATACGCTCAAAAACTACTGGACCAATTTAAAAAATTCTTTCAGCAATGGATAGCTACATCATCAGCGAGTAACATAGGCTTTATTTACTTCCCCGTACTCCCACGGGAATTGGAACTACACAGATGAAACTGCGTGACGTCCGCTAGTTAAGAATACAAATTTTAATAACTTATTCGTCAAATTGTAAGCTGTGAACCCCAATTGAAAATAAAGATGCCTGCCACCTTTAATATTACTTAAGTCTGCATTATTTTTTGCAGGATCTTACAATGTTACGTGGGATTCAGAAATTGGTGAGTCTAATGTAATGTAGTTCTTTGGAAGTCAATAATAAAATTGATTTAGTTCATATTTTTATTTTTATGTTCATACATTATACATATATTTACTGTGGGCAAAACTCAACTTTATATCAGATATCATTTTGTGAAATGTAAAATTCCAGATAATTTTTGTCAGGGCATTATGTTATTTTTCTACATTTATTACAAACCAGTCCCTTTTTCATTATCTTTGACAGTCAGCTCCAAACATTACTAAATTAAGATTAATAAGAAAATTTAATAGATAAGTACACATTATGTTGATAAATTGCATGCTTCACTTTATCTTATCATCACTTTAATAGGTACTTGTTACCCAAGTAGGCACGATTTTAAGAATTATACAGGTTGAAAGAGGAAAAGGAACAGTTGTCTTTTAGAAGTTGTAGGGTTTTATGAATATATCACTATTTTGATGTTGTATACTATCTAACTCTAACGATAACATAGTTATAGGCTATGGTTGCTTCTTCGGCCCTTGAAGAGCTCGCGGCCTTAAGCGGTTGAATGAACGCCCAGCCGCGTTTGACTACATTACGTACGCGATAATTCAACTTGTTAAATTAAGGAGAAGGTTAACGGTTGCTTAATATGGTTTTATGGGATTATTTCTGCAACTATTATTGGAGAAAAAAAAATAAAAACATAGTTAGATTTAAGGTGAATAACGTTACTGATGATTGTTATGCGAAAATAAGGTCTTGATATGGTCAAGTTTGAACATCAATCACTCGAAAACGGAAGTAAATATTTTTGTCATAAATAATAAAACGCGGTCGACGCCGCGGACGGAAGTTAGTTATTACTATAAAGCTGAAATGCTGTTTATTGTTTATTTAAATCTGGAATTGAATAAACCTTTTGAATATGATGTGTGTGCAGTGTATATTCACAAATGCATATGCAGTATATTTTTGTACATTACCTATACCATTACTATTACCATCTTTTTTATTTTTTCAGTGTGGACACAGGGAGCTTTTCTTAGCACCATATGTTTCCTCATTTCAATTATCAAGTCATAATACATCTGCTAAAACAAGTAGTACTGTGCAAAAACTTCCTCATTTACCAGTACCAAAGCTCAATGATACTTTAAATAAGTATTTGAAAACTGTAAGACCACATTTAAATGATGAGGAGTTTGCTATCACTTCTAAAATTCTCAAAGACTTCGCCGCAAATGGAGGGGTGGGTCAGAAACTGCAGGTGAGTGATGAATATGAATAATGAAGAATCTTTTTGAAAGTTCAGATGAGCTTCTGTGATGAGTGCTCAAGATAAAATAGAAGAATGAACTTGAACTGAAAATGTTGCAAAATGTATGTAGACACATGTAACCAAGGATTTTCGTTATTTAAAAATAGCTTCTATTTATAAAGATTAATTTTTCCCTCTATATTTGATTGTCCCTCTATAATTCATTACTTTTCTACTTGAATTCTGATGTATGTTATATTTATAACTTTTTGCAGGGGTTACTGGAAAATAGGGCTCAAAAGCATGCAAATTGGCTCGAGCAATGGTGGCTGAACACGGCCTACTTGGAGTACCGTGACCCAGTTGTAGTATTCTCGAGTCCAGGGCTTGTTTTCCCTTTTCGCAACTTTAAAAACCAAACTGAACAATTAATATATGCTGCGAAGACTGTATTGGCTGCCCTTGATTACAAGGCATTGATTGACAAGTAAGTACAAATATTCTGGCCCAGCTAACTATAAACATCACTATATTGTATGTATAAGATTTCTTTTACTGTGGTCCACTCTGGCTATTTACTATTATAACCTGTTATGTATATGTATAGTGCCATATAATTTTAGCTATTTATGATTTCCTAGCTTATGATCAGCATGACCACGTTAAAAATAGTCAGTGTATATATTTCGGTAGATTAATAGATATATGTAGATCAATAATTATAATTTGAAAGGTAGTCAGCTACTTACGGCTCTACCACAGTTCGACTACAACAGGTCTATAAATATTCGTCGTCACATGATAGTATTCTTCGTGTCCAGGATTTCAACAGTCAACAACAGGTGTGTCTACTACAATCATGCACCTTACCAGACACCTTTTCTGGGATAAAAATCGTAACTTTTGGGTCTTTCACAATAATAGCGTTTGTAAAATGGACTTTAGGGCAATATGTTTTGTGATGGATGTGTGTCTGACGGCTTTGAATTTTTATATGAATAGTTTTGGGATATGGGACTCTCGCTGCGTGAGACCTGTTTTTATTTCATTACGCGGTATTATTTCCTATAATTTATTACCAGCCTTATTCTGATACTATTCTAAATTCTTTACAGTGATGAAATTCCTGGTGAAATGATGGGTAAGAATCCGTTGGATATGTCTCAGTATAAAAAAATATTTGGAACATGCCGAATACCGTGGGAAAAGAGAGATAAGTTATCATTTAATGATAGCAAACATATTACTGTCTTTCATAACAATCATGTAAGTGTTTTACGTTGTCTCCTTAATGTTATAAGTGCCGAAACTCCATATTTTAGATTTGAATTAGGGAATATAAAGTTTAAAACAATGAATTGCTTAAACATATATTATTTCGCTGATATAATTGTGTCATGGATTATAAAGATACTTTTTATCCCGAACTATTTTAACTTTTAGTTTTTATAAAAACTAGAAGTCAGATTCCTTTTTCATATCTAAATTAAATAAAAAGATTCTGCATGTTCAGTGACACTTGACGCTTCATGAAAACAGTGCAGACTTGGCATTGCATACATTGCTCTCTTTCTCACATTATTGCAATAAAGCTTATCAACCCGACAATGATTTTACTGTAGCGGTTTGTGCATATACATGACATGTGTGCAGGCTCGATACCTAAAATCAAGTACCTTCAGTAGGTATTGATAAAGTCGAAGATGCTTGCCGCTTACATTACGTGAAGTACGGAACTAAACGGAACTTAATAAATGTTCAACAATTACATAATTGGTTTTCATTCATAGATGGACTGATTCATGACAAACGTTAGTGTACCTCTACGTTGTTTACAACGATTTTGTTCAAATTGACAGGAGGCAGTAAAAGAACATCCCACCTAAGCAACTCCATGACATTCTCAGATTATAATTTTGAAGTTTCAATGTTTTATGGTTAAAAATGTGAACATACCTAAAACCCTTGTATTATTATAGATATTCCAAGTGGATCTCTGGGGAGAAGATAATATGAGACTGAGTGAGGATCAAATAATTCAACAATTGACCAAAGTGATGGAGCTCTCGAGCCAGCCCAGTGGCCCAGCCAACACATCAGTTGGAATTCTTACCTCGGAAAATCGAGACACTTGGGCTAAAGCTTATAGCATACTTAGCAAAGGTGAATATGCTATCTAATCATTTATAGTATAATAATGTAGGATTCATAAAGTTTTCCAATTTTCCGCGATGGCTGTATTCAAATGAGATTTTACAGGAATAACATCATCCATTGAAAATGAAATGAAACATGTTCAATGTATCAGTAGTAGACTAGTTATTTGAAATTAATACCAATTATTAAAGTACACCCTATTCATATCTTAAATAGTATACATCGAATTCGTTATTTCCATACACAATTATTTTGTCTGTTTGAGCTCAACAGTCTTTTAAAATACGTTACGACTCTTGCATTTTTTACTGAAGTGTTTTACGAGTTTAGCTCCGCCAAAAGAATACATGTCATATTTTTAGATGTATAGTAGAGACTAGTCAACTTTTGTTAATTATAAGTTATGTTACTTAGATGAGGAGTGCATCTTATTGAAGTGTGGCGTCAACTTTTGCATATAAAACTGCTGAATATTACCTTTTTCCCTTAATGTCCATCTCAAATACATACACCACACGGTACTGTGTGTAAAAGAAGTTGGTCAGAAATTTGAAACAGTTTGAAAAATGTGTTAATATAACTGTTGTAGATAGTGTAAATAGAGAGTCGCTGGGATGTATCGAGCGGAGCGTGGCCGTACTGTGTCTGGACGGCGCGGGCTTGACGGGAGGCTCGGCTCGCTCGCGGGCCGCCGCGCAGACCATACACGGGGGCGGCTCCAACTACTACGGCGGCAACCGCTGGTTTGACAAGACTGTGCAGGTAAGGTGACTGCCATTACATACAGAAGTGTATTTATAGTACACATATATTTCGGTAATATTTTTTAAGTCTAATCCAGGCTCCGTACTGCTACTGGGAAATTATTAGTAGTAACCGTTAAAGGTCCTGACAAAGTTGTCAGGACCTTTAACGGTTACTGTTTTAAAAATAAGTCATTTATCGTAGGCGAGTATCTCGCCGTCGGGAATTATGAATACATTTCCGAATTTCTTCTCAGATATATGCAGGTTACCTTGTGACGGTTTTCGTAATCATAAATCTCAAGGTGTAACGGTGTGAGTTACTGCACTTATTTTTTTAGCAAACCTAATAAAACCACTGGAATTTTATTTGCCTTCTCCACTTAATTTGATGAATGATTACAATACTTAGTTAAATTATAGCAACATTTACATACTAATTTAGCCGCACAGAATGCGGCCCAAACATAAACAAGCCGATAACAGGGAATTGTTATATTGCATATGAAAAATTCAAGTGGCAATTAGTCAAGACATGGGTTATTGTAATTTTAAGTGGGTGAGCACAATAAAAATGTCACTTGGTTTCATTTTTGTGACGTTTGACATTAGTTCGTTGCTGGAACGCACAAATCACGGGTGAGTTAAGACTCGATATTCACACGGTCTTGCATTTAATCTTTATTGCTTGATTTTTTTATTCAACCTGTAGTCATTTATGCCTCCAGAATTTGACCACCATGCCTGTAACGTCGGCCCAAGTTGCTCAAGCTGTGCTGCTTCGGAGTCAGGGGCTAACGCAGCGCGAAATTGCCGAAATTTTAAATGTACCGCGTACAACTCTCAGATATGCCTTGAAAAGGTACGACCAAACTGGCCTACACTCATGAAGACCAGGAAGTGGCGGTATTAGGTGTACCTCAACGCGAGATGACCGATGTATCGCTCTCGCAATTCTGAGAAATCGGTTCCTTAATGCGGTCGAAATACGGTAGCGACTACAAACGGAAAGAGGGGTCAACGTAAGTGAGTGGACAATAAGAAGGAGAATGGAGGAACGGGATCTGTGTGCTCGAAGACCAGCACGAGGTCCAGAACTGCTCCGGCACCATCGCGTAGCTCGACTTTAGTTCGCCCGCGAACACGCAAACTGGACTCACGAGCAGTGGAGTAAAGTTCTGTGGACTGACGAATGTAGAGTGGCCTTAAGAGCTCCAGATGGCCGTGAACGTGTGTGGAGAAGACATGGGGAGAGGTTTCTGCCTATCACTATCCGACAAACCGTCAGTTTCCATGGTGGCTCAGTCATGGTTTGGGGAGGGATCTGTTCAGACGCACGCACAGAGCTGGCAGTAGTTGCAGGTCGTTTAACGGCAGCGCAGTATATTGAAGAGATCCTCCAGGAACATGTTTAACCATTCGTGGGATTAATTAGACGCGGAGATTTTATCTTGATGCAAGATAATGCTCGACCTCACACTGCACATTCCGTGGATGAATACCTGTTGGAGGTGGGAATAACGTAATTGGACTGGCCAGCAAGAAGTCCTGACATGAACCCCATAGAACATGTCTGGGATATGCTTAAAAGATGCATCCCGTCCAGTCCCAACCCTCCACAGACTTTCAGTCAGCTGGATTCCGCTCAGGTGGCCACTTGTGAGGAGATGTCCCAAGTAGACATTAAAAACATTATTCACAGTCATCAGGGCCAGAGGTGGAAATACCCACTATTAATTTTGACTTCCATGGCTTTATTTTGTAAATTTAATGCAAAATCGTATTTTTTTTTAATTACAGTAAATTCTTTTTATGTAATATTGTGAAATTTTTATTACGATATTTTTTTTTGTTCACTGATCATCCGCATTTTAGGTTTAAATACACATTTAAGTATTTCATAAAAAAAAACCCTGTTTCGCGTTTCATTTTGATAATAAGCCACTTAACTCGCTTAGGCCACTTTCTGTGCAGCTGAGTGTATTACCTAATATTATTATTTTATATTGTATTGTATATGTTATTGTATATAGCAACTTAAATACCCATATTGAGTTGTTAGTTAATTTGAATGGTATAATTTTCAGTTTATCGTTGGCGCTGATGGCGTCACTGGACTGACATACGAACATTCCCCGGCGGAAGGGCAGCCGATCGCTATCTTGACGGACTATGTTATTAATTACATGTACGTACATTATATCCTTCTTACTCTATCAGGATGATCAATCATTATGCTTTTAATTTTAGAGTTTTATATTAATTAGGTGCCGCATCAAATACAAAACCCGTGGAAATGTTGACGAAACGCAAAAAAAACATTTTCTCTGGCCGTTTGATTCTGCCGCGTCGGTCTCAAAGATACGAAATTGAACTCTGTTGTCTTTGTATTATGTATAAATTTCCTATGATTGAAACCGACGCTCGACGCCAAGTTCGACGCTGAGACTAACGCGGCTGTACTCAAATATAGGTTTTAACATGTTTAACGTTCACTGGGCCGATCTTAAAAATTATTTCAGCAATAGATAGCTACATTATCAGCGAGTAACATAGGGTATATTTTATCCTCCCACCCCTACGGGGATTTAGTTCGAAACCACGATGATAATTTTATAGTTATGGCATGCATAACATTTTATGACTTGGTGGTATTTTTTAGCGATCAGAATAAAACTTCAAGTACGACTTCGAGCAGTCCCAAGCAGCCAGTCCTCCTCAAATTCAACTTGACTCAAGAAGTTGCCAGCATGATCAAAACCGCTGCAACCAATTTAGACAGGTTTGTAAAGCTATCCAATACTAATATGTATCACATATCGTATCTACAAATTACATACTACTGGTGCCGTCACGAGTTATGAGAGCAGCACAGCGAAAATAGTGGGGTATGTATTTTATTCGCGTCGCGTCGTATTGACAGACAGAGACAGATTCATTATATGACTAGTGCGCATTCAAGGTCAGCGCTCATAACTGTTGACGACACCAAATAAATCAGTATGATTATATGAAAACCTTGATCTTATCTATACGGGTAGGTTGTTCGTTATTTAATGGTGAATGATTATCAGTATTCATTTTGACCACCACTGCTGCTTTTGCCAATCCATGCATGCATATAATTATTGTGTCCTCTCACAATTTTCTGTTTTTCAGATTGGTAGAAAATTTGGAACTTAATTGTTTTCAGTTCGATAAATATGGAAAGAATTTTATTAAATCGCAAAAATTAAGCCCCGATAGTTATCTACAAATGGCCATGCAGTTCGCCTTCTATCGGTATGTACCACATATTTTCCATAACAGACAGGATACAATAATCTGTAGTCTATAGCGATGATATTTGTTATGTATGTACACTAGCGCCACCTGTCGGCTTTTCTATGAGATACCGCTGCCTGTCTCCTGTAAAGAGTATTTAGTGTATACATGATCACGATGGTCATGACTTGACATTATAACTATGCATGCTCAATAAAATGGCGCCAGTGCGTTTACAACTACGGGTCGTTTCACTCATGTTCCCAACTTAACAGTGGCGACGAAGCGTACCCATCCGCCATTTTGTTTTTTAAGGAAAAAGTGGAAAATTTTTTTTCGTTAAATTCAATAATGGCTACGGCGGTTTTTGGAATACTTTCAATATTCGATCATAACGTGCAGTCTTGGGAAACGTACAAAAGTCGAATTACGCAATGGTTCATCGCGAACAATATCGACGATAAAAGCGATTCCGTAGGAGTAAGAAGGCGGGCCATCTTGCTCAGCGCACTCAACGACGCGACTTACAAGCTAGCTGCTGACCTCGCATTGCCTAAAGAATTAAAAGATGTTCCATATGAAGATGTCGTCAAACTCCTCGACGTACATTTTACTCCAAAACGGTGTGGATTTGGGGAGCGGTACAATTTTTACGCAGCTTCTCAACAGACGGGAGAAACATATGCACAATGGGCGGCAAGATTGCGGGGGCTCTCAGGACACTGCCAGTTCAAGAATGTGGAGGAAGCTCTTCGAGACCGTTTCATTATGGGCATGCTGTCGGGGCCGGAAAAAGATAAGCTGTTTTCATATCCTGTTCAAGAGCTGACGCTAGTCAAGGCGTTAGAGTTAGCGGAGAGCGGGAGGAGCGCGCGAGCTGGAGCAGCGGCGGCGGCGGCCGCGCAGGCCGTGTCGCAGGATCAGCTCTTCAAGATCACGCACAAGCTGGCGCGATCAGAGGCGCCCGGTTCGAGTGAACGTGATAAAGTGCAGTGCCAAGTGTGTGGTTATTATAATCACAATTCGTCACAGTGTCGTTTTGCTAAGTATAAGTGTAAAAGGTGTAAAACAACCGGCCATTTACGTAGAATGTGCAAAAAAATTAATTACGTAGGGTCGGGTACTGTGGACGAAGGCGGCGATGATGACGGTAAGTGTTTCAACATGCGTTCTGTAAATGGTGAGCCGATGACAGAAATGTTAAATTTATCAGGGGTCGAACTGAATTTCGAAGTCGATAGTGGTTCGGCTGTTACCGCGATATCTGATGTTACATATAGACAATATTTTAGCAAAATACCATTATCATTAACTAAAAAACGACTGTTTTCATATAACGGTGACAATATTACTTGTTTGGGTGTTGTAAATTTGCCTATAAGTTACGCGGGGTCAACGCACTCGCTCAATGTTTATGTTGTGCGAAATGGTGGTCCACCGATATTAGGGCGTGATTTTATTTCGCTTTTTAAGTTAGAATTGTTGCCGGTTCGTTATTGTAAACAAACAAATGATAGGGATTTAATAAGTCAGTTACAGTCTCGGTATCCAACTGTGTTCAGTGATCGATTGGGATCGTTCAATAAGTATAAGGTGAGTTTGGAATTAAAAGAAAATGTTAAGCCAGTATTTATAAGAGCGCGGCCTATTGCATTCGCACTGCGAAGTAAAGTAGATAAGGAAATAGATCGACTATTAGATTTGGAGATTTTAAAACCTGTAGAACATTCCGAATATGCTTCACCGATAGTGCCAGTTTTAAAACGTAATGGTTCTATAAGAATATGCGCCGACTATTCAACTGGTGTAAATAAACAGCTGATCGTTAATCAATATCCGCTGCCTACTGTCACAGAGTTGTTTGCAAAACTTCATGGAGGGCAGCGGTTCACTAAGTTAGATCTTTCTAATGCTTATAATCAATTCATTCTCGATGACGAGTCACAAAACATAACGTGCATCAATACACACCGCGGTCTGTTTAAATATACGCGTATGGTGTTCGGGTTGTCGAGCGCACCCGCCGTGTTCCAGCGGGCCATGGAGGGCGTGCTGGCCGGCCTACCGAACACTCTGTGTCTGTTAGATGACATACTCGTCACTGGGAAGGATGATAGTGAACATTTACTTAGACTGAATGCAGTGTTACAGAGATTGCAAGATGCGGGACTGACCCTACAAAAAGAGAAATGTGAATTTTTCAAAGATGAAGTTAATTACTTAGGATATGTAATAAATAGACATGGCCTTAAAAAGTCACCTCAGAAGGTGCAGGCTGTTATGGATGCACCCATACCGACAGATGTTCATAAACTGCAGTCCTTTTTAGGTCTAGTTAACTACTACCGTAACTTTGTGCCGGGTGCATCAACAATACTTAGTCCATTATATGAACTACTAAAAAAGGGTACCAAATGGGTTTGGTCAGAGGAGCACAATGATGCATTTTCAAAAATTAAACATCACTTAGCATCAGAGCAAGTTTTAGCCCATTTTGACCCAGATGCTCATATTATACTTACAGTTGATGCTTCTCCTTGCGGTCTTGGTGCTATTTTATCACAAGTAGGTTCTGATGGGTGCGAGCGCCCTCTGTCTTATGCTTCACGAACTTTAAATGCTGCAGAGAAAAAGTACTCGCAGATTCAAAAAGAAGCTACAGCTATAATTTTTGGAGTGAGGCGTTACCATCAGTACTTATATGGTCGATCAGTTCCTTTTACCTTGCGCACTGACCATAAACCATTATTATCAATTTTCGGTCCACATCGGGGTATACCAGAAGTTTCAGCAAATAGGCTGCAAAGGTATGCCATGTTTTTAAGTGGATATAATTATAAAATCGAATACATACGCAGTGCTGACAATAGTGCTGATTATTTATCTCGCGCCAGTCTGGCAGATCAAGAATTCGTACAAGAGGTAGAAGGGGCACGTTGTGCAGATGCTGCCGCCGCTATTTTTGACCGTGCTTCCTATGTTAATTTTGTTACAGAAGGCAGTTTACCTGTCACATTAGATGAACTGCGCGACCATACTAAGTCTGATGTGTTATTGAGAAAAGTTATTAATTTAGTTTTAAATGGTTGGCCCCCAAAGGTACAAGACGTCAGCTTAAAACCATATCATTTGTGTAGGTTGGAACTGTCTGTTGAAAATGGTTGTCTAATGAGAGGTCACAAAGTAGTAATTCCAGTAACATTGCAAAAAAGGGTAATGTCAGAATTACATCAATCTCATTTAGGCATTGTTAAGACAAAAGCGGAGGCTCGGTCTAGATTTTGGTTTCCTGGCGTTGATGCGGCGCTCGAACGGATGATAGGCTCATGTCACGTGTGCACGCAGCTGCGGCCGACTCCACCACGCGCACCGCTTGCACACTGGGAGCACCCACCTCAGCCTTTTTATAGAGTACACATTGATTTCTTAGGCCCAATCAATAATCAAATGTATTTGGTTGTAGTGGATGCATATTCGAAGTGGGTGGAGGTTTATAAAATGAATAATGTTTCTTCATCAACCGCTACAATTGAAAAGCTATGTGATTTTTTCTCACGATTCGGGTTGCCTCACACATTGGTTAGTGATAATGGTACTTCGTTCACTTCACGGGAATTTCAAAAATTTTGCAAATTAAATGGAATAGCACATGTGACGTCACCTGCTTACCACCCGGCTAGCAATGGACAGGCGGAGAGCTATGTCAAGGTTGTGAAAAAGGGCATTAAAAGTAGTATACTTAGTAGTCATAGTTCGGCAGACATCTCTAATAAACTGCTAAAATACTTATTTGACTATAGGAATTCTGTCCACACAACGACGGGCTGTTCGCCTGCCGAGCTTATATATGGTCGCAAACTTCGAACGCGGCTTGATTTGATCAACCCTAAATCGCCGTCCTCGTCCACATCCTTGGCTAATCATGTGAAAAACAAACAGTGTTCACAGAGTAGACTTTATCGGGGCTCTAATACCCAATCCTTCACGAGAGGTACTCAAGTGTTATACAAGAAATATTTGAGTAATAGTAAGTTTAAGTGGTGCAGAGGTATTATTGAAAACTGTCTTGGTAAAATTGTTTATTTAATAAAAGATAGTGTAACCTTGGAATTTGTAAAAAAACATAAAAACCAAATTGTTTTATATAAGGGCTCTGACTGCGCTAGTTATGTATTTGATGGGTCAGATTTAGATAGTAGTATACAGCATGGCAGCTCATCATTAGTTGCAGTTCCGGTTCAGACTGAGGAGTCACAGACTATTACCCCGGGGGATATGGAGTCCGGAATGTCTTTACCGGTTGTTAGTACATCCCAACAAATAGCTGTACCTCGGTTTGAGCCTGAAGTGGACATCACAGTTGACGAACAGACTAGGTCAACATTCCCTGGATCATTAGATGCAAATAGTAATGAGGGTTCTTCTGGGAACCATGAAACATCTGGTAATGCTATCGTAACCCGTTCTAGGCGCAATAAGCCAAGAGTAGATTATAAGTTATTTTATTAAATGTTCTGTTAAGTTTATTTTATTGTTTGTGTTATTTTATTGTGTTTGTAAATATCTTAGTTATGTATATTGTAAAGGGTATCTACAGGGAGGGATGTTATGTATGTACACTAGCGCCACCTGTCGGCTTTTCTATGAGATACCGCTGCCTGTCTCCTGTAAAGAGTATTTAGTGTATACATGATCACGATGGTCATGACTTGACATTATAACTATGCATGCTCAATAAAATGGCGCCAGTGCGTTTACAACTACGGGTCGTTTCACTCATGTTCCCAACTTAACAATATTAATGTAAATGAAGTCACGATGGGTGCTTATTGCAGGCATGAAGGGTAATTTTTTAACTTCCGCCAGAAGTGGAAATTAAAAATATACAAGTGCTTACAAAGATGCAAATCAATTTATCAGGCTCGTTTAGGTGTTATTGACTAAGTATATGCAAAATACGAATCATTTGTTTTATTGATATTTGTACCATTTTCTCACAACACACAACATTTTCTCCTATGTAATTTCTTTCATAGTGGTTGGCTGGTAGAAAATGCTATACCATACATTTACATTGCCTGTGTTGTACATTAGTTCATTACATTAAATAAATAAAATTATCTTGAGATTTCTGTCACAAATATTCGATATGATCTGCTTCACTACTGCACAGGTGGAGCTGAATACGGTAAACAGCTATTCCTTCCTTAGCTATGTCTTCTGTAATGTTAGTGTGATACCACTCAGGTTGCATAAGGTTCCTGGGGCCCATTACGAGTCAGCCGCCACTAGAATGTACACCGGTGGCCGCACAGAAACTATACGATCGTGCTCCATAGAATCCATTGATTTTGCAAAAACTATGCTGAACAGCCAAAGTACCCCTAAAGAAAAGCTGGCTGCGTTACACAAGGCGGTACAAGCTCACAAGGATTACACAGTGCAGGTAAGTTGGCGATTATTTGCTAGGACTAGAATTTTTCTTAACGACGTATTCGAAACTAAATATATGATCAAGTTAACAAAAAAGTTTCCAGAGTATAAACAAGGCAGCATACATACATAATTACAGACTTTGACTATAAAAAGATGTATTAATTTATACTCGTTTGAGTTATCCTAAGCTTTCATTTTATTCCAGGCGCTCCAAGGATTTGGAGTGGATAGACATCTTCTTGGATTGAAATTGATTGCCTTGGAAAATGGGATTGAGGTGCCCAAATTATACTCGGATGCAGGTTACGTGAAAAGCGCACACATGAGACTTTCTACTAGTCAGGTTTGTTACATAACGATTTGTAAAATATTATTTTTATGAAATAGGGTAGAATATTGTGGTGTGTTAACAATAAGTGCGGCGTACATCAAGTAGGACATGGTAGCAACCCATTGTTTGTTTGGCTTGTTTTATTTTAATACTACTTTTGTCTGCCTAAGCATATCCATAATTATTTCGTATACAGTTTCGTAAAAAACTTGTTTTAACTTATGGCTAGCTTATAAGGGGTAGGGTATAACAATACCCTGTCCGAATTTCGGAGTTGCCCGAACAGTACGAGTACTGTCCTCCATCTTACAAGAGTGCATGTTCGACTTCTTCCTTGACGGTTCTTCTTGAAATGGAGGAGTGGCGGTGCTTTGCAATAGTCGTTGTCATGGCGTCGGCACACTTTATTTTATTTAATGATAGATTACACAGTGCATACACACTTGTGCACTTTAATATCTCCTGCTTAAATCGCTATTCCCGTTGAGATTAGCCGAAGTGACCGACATTTGATTAGCAGTATTTCTTTTAGTATAGGCGCAGTCACGAGTTATAGTATTGTGAGTAATAGTGGGGGTAACTGCGTATGTATTTTATTCGCGTCGCACCATACAGACAGACAGCTACAGACTCATTAAATGACGGCTGTGTATTTAAAGTCAGCGCTCATATCTAGTGGCGGCACGGTATGGTTCAGGTAAGTGTATAATACTTGATGCAGGTGGCGTGCAAGTGCGACGGGTTCATGTGCTACGGGCCGCTGGTGGGCGACGGGTACTCGACGTGCTACAACCCGCGCGCGGACGACATCAACTTCGCCACGGCCTCCTTCCGCGCCGACCCCGCCACCAGCTGCGTCCAATACGGCGCCGCCCTGGAGCGCAGTCTACAAGACATGCACAACCTTCTGCTGACTACTACTGCCTCTAAATTGTGAACACCCGTTACTTACTTTAACGACTCTGGTGGAGGTTTATATTGCTTTGCTTATTAACTATTTCTAATGTTTTATATATTACATGCATCCATGACGTATGTCTCACTAGTCATTGAATATGACTTATTATTGCATGGTATGAAATCAATCGATTTCGTAGAGCGCTATATTTTTCTTAATTACCAAGAATAATTCTGGCAGTTTGCCCATGTGATTTAGTAGGGTAAAGTTAGTTGTCCAATAAAGTAGTCTTCCGTGCGTGGTGGACCATGGATGATGGACCAATGAGCCACATTGCATGCCCATGGCCCGTTACCTATATGTTATAAGCATCATTTGCTTACCTAATTTACTGCACTTGTGACACTTCAGGTATTTTTATTACAGTATTTTCATTGCTCATTTGATGATAAAAGTTTACTTAATGTGATATTTTGAGTTTGAAAGCCGTAAAAATGCTTATTTTATGGAATCTGAGTAAGCTCCCATTTCATAAGCCTTAAGAGTTTTGACGTTATACGTTAGATTGATAATTTTTGAAATAACTAAAATAAAAAGGTATTTTCATTGGTCTCTGCTTCCCGGGCTCCGAAGAACGGTTTTCAGTAGATGCAAAGGACAGTCTCGTATCAATAACATAATACGATGGTTATTTTATTAAGTACATACTAGTGACGGTTAGTACACGGCATAATACAGTCGAAGAAATGTTACAATGAGAGACGAGAGATCGCTTTGGTTAAATTATGATTTGTTTTATTAGCAAATATCTCGCTTGAATAAAATTTCAAATCACATCGACTGTACAAAAATTTATTCAAAACACCATTATCGATTACAATAATTTACTAGATTTCTATAATATGGTGATAGCTGAATTTGAAATTGTTTTACCAAATATATTATTTATGTATATAAATATATATTTCATTAAAACGCGATCTATATAAATGAGGGGCCAACTCTGTGTTCTTTGGCTGTGTATTTTTTAAGAATGTTTTACATATTTAATATAAATTGTGTATTCACAATCTCAGTAATGTCATATTATTTGATTCAATAGCATGTCACATCACATCATAAGTACTAATAGTAACAGCTTCGCTTCACCCCATCAGTGCGGTGGTACCATAAATACATACTTATATATTGATAGGATATATAACTGAACCACCGTTATATAACTGTTCCTATAAAACCTATTCCTGTGCCTTAAATATTTGACCAATGAAAGATGAGACATGTTATTTACTTGTATGTAGTTTATTTGGGATTGATATGAGATTATAATCAGATTTTTTATTGCAATGCTTTAACCTTGCAGGAATATTTTATATTAAAAGATTTATATATCTTAATACTTGCATTTTATTTTATACATCTAGGTTAAGTTACACTATATTATTTGGATAAAAGATGAAAGTACATTCTTATAATTAAGAAAAAATATTTAAATTCAGTGTTTTTAAAAACATTTTTATCATAATTTTAGAACGATGTGCAGATTGCCGACGACCTGTATAGTAACGTTAACATGAATCAAAGCCGTGCGAATTTTGTAACTACTAAACCACGCCGTCTCCGACGTAAACGCGATCGGTAGCAAGAAAACTCTCACTAGGCACTCTGAAGAGGACGCATATATTCGTTAAAAAAAACACGCACACCAACGGACTGATTGGTCAAAACACTGTTATACTCTTGAAAGAAACCGACACTTGTCGGGGTGGGCACATTATGTGATTAACAAAGCGTTCATACACCACTCAAAATTACACACAATATGTTGGGGGTGTATACCTTGGAATTAATACATCAATAGGATTACACAGCAAACATGAACAGCTTCATAAGGATACGTCCTAACCTTGTAAAAACTTAAGTAAGCTTCATCACATAAGTGTAGCACGCCAAGTGAATAATTATGAGTCTGTACGAAGACTGCCTCGCGTGCAAGCAGGGCAGACCACGCCCCATTGAAGAAAAACAAATTGGAAGCATGAGGTACCCACGGTTATGTATGGAACCGTTTGGACTACATATCTAGCGTAGCTCGCGGTGGGACAATTTCATCGCTTGGTAACGCAGCGTTGCCAACTCTTATTTTTAAGTTGATGTACGTATTTTAGGCCTTTCCTGCAAAGCCACTAATTTCAGTCCAGAATCTATGTTACAGAACGTACGAAGTTGATTAACGTCCCATTTCATAACAAACGCACATTCAGTGCACCTAACAAGATAGTAATTACTAACTGTGAGTTTGTTTTTTTTCT
Organism: Watsonalla binaria; assembly: GCA_929442735.1. Classification (NCBI taxonomy): domain Eukaryota; kingdom Metazoa; phylum Arthropoda; class Insecta; order Lepidoptera; family Drepanidae; genus Watsonalla; species Watsonalla binaria. The sequence goes on along the minus strand of OV838919.1, from coordinate 6,231,647 downwards.
AGTTATTTCTTATAGTACCCAACCAACAAGAAGTTTTTTGCGACCAATCTGATGAAACCTACACCAAAAATAGCAGCTCGCTGAAAGTACGTAGATCTACTAACTTTTCATAAGCTATTTGTCAAACCCCGTCTACACATTTTTCATATTCCGAGTTGGTAACACTGAGGAAACGTGCACGGGGTAAAAGGCTTATTCGTGCATTCCAAGGAGACTATTAAGATGTAAAAATAACGGATAACCATATATATATTTGCATTTCACGAATAAGCCTTCCTGACTGAAAAAATCGAAGAACAGGTATTAATAGGTTATCAACAAAACAGATTTGGTATAAAGTTTGTGATAATTGCGTGTAATTCCGCCTATCTTCCAAGAGTCATTCATATCACACATTATGAGTGATCATCTCGTGTACCGTACGAATATCGCCAACTGTCAAGTTTTGAAGTTATAATAATATTGTGTTAATCGCAACATATATACAAGCAGATTGGGTAGACTTCTACTTCTTTGGACATTCACTATATTCGTCCAGGATTCGTTTAGAAAGTGTACTATCTCTTAAAATAACACCTATCGTTATTATATTATGTTACACCTACATATTGCCGAAATTGATTTATGATACCTTTGAAACCAAGTGTTCCAAGGTAGCTGTACTGTGTATAGCAGAGAACTATTTAACTTCTTATATCAATCTCTATTCTCTAAATGGAATATTTTACTTAGATTTGGATCACTTGGTAATAAAGGAATTAACATTTAACTACCTTAGCCCATAAAATATAAGTTTCGTGGAATGTACATAATAATACATAATAAATATTAATGTCAAAACAAAACAAATGTATAATATGTCTTATTCTTAATTGTCATCCCACCGCCACCCCACCGCAAGCACGATCTATCTTTATGAGGAATTCAAATGTAAAAAAACAGAAAGTCTTGTAATTATTTTGTTTAAGAGGTACCAGCAACAGTCATACATTTAAATAATGAAAACTTACAGGCGCACCCATTCCTCCTAATAAATAATTTTGAAAATCTCCGCGTATCGTCTGAACTAAAGGCGCTACCCCATTGCTACAATGTGCAAGCATTGATCCATGCAAAACGCAAGGTCAAGCGACGACGTTTGAACATTTAAAAACCTATACATGGGGTACTTTTCAGATGAACAGCTTCAATCCTCAACGGGTAACCCATTGCTCCCAGAACTTTCAAAAATAGTTATTATTTAATTTAATGCAATGCTTCCCGTGATTTGGTATGCTACCTTCTTATTCCATACAGACATGCTGATAATATGCAGTATCTATGTAAAGTTATAAAAAATAATATTCATCAATTGTATGCAGTAATTTTTTTGTACACGGTGCGGAATGGTGTAATGTGTTGGTGGGTCTGTTGTTCGACAAGTGATGTAATGTGATAGTTTTGTATAGGTGCCGTCACGAGTTATGAGCGCTGAGCTTGACTGCGAAGTAGTAATTCTTTGGGCCTTGTATGGAGCGAGCGTGAACAGATACATGCATTGTTATCCCCAATGTTATATATTGTTTGCTATATATCAAACTAGCGAACCGCCCTCGCTTCGTTGTTTGTATTATATTTTTTGTATAAACCTTCCTCTTGAATAACTCTTATCTATTGCTGAAAACTGCATTAAATCCGTTAAGTTGTTCAAAAGGGACCTAAGGGAACAGACAGCAGAAGCGACTTCATTTTATACTATGTAAAGACATTTCTACTGGGATGAAAAAATATTTTTTTGCATACATCAAAATGTTGAGGTATTAACTCGTTCAACTCCGGCAATGCTCCACAAAGCCCTTATGCTATGCCAGCCGAAATTATCACCGTCACGAATGAGTGTGATTTACATAGGAGATCGAATTCGGTTGACACACGTGTGTTGAGTGACATAGAAGTATGAATGTTTCGATGACAGATGTAGTGCGATCGGTCACTGTTGCCGGTCATAGGTGGCGAGGGCAGGTGTAGGGCGGGCGCGAGTTAGCAGGCGCAGGGGTCGCGGGCGGGCGGCGCAGCGAGCGGGCGGCCCGGCGCGGCCGGCTTGTGCTGCACGCCCGACTCCGCCGCGTTCAGGTCCAGCCGCCCGTCCTGGATGCTCTGATAGATCTTCTTTGCTGTCTCCAGGAATGCCTCCTCAACATTTTGCCCACTGAAATTTAATTTTAATATAATTTGGTTAATATGACTATATTAATGATGGACTCATCACTAGATGAGCCCCGGGATTTTACGCGCATGGAATTGATTCCATGGAAACAATTCCATGCGCGTAACATCTGCTATCAGCTAGTTAAAATCGGTTCAGCCATTTCAGAATTCAGTCTTTCATATGCATTTAGTGAGAACTGTTTTTTGAAAATACAAAATGATACTCCAATTTCATTTATGAATAGATTTAACATTTTACAACTACTACTACTGACTAATTTGAATGTTAGTGTAAGCTGTGCCCAGGAAATGGAAATACCACTACAATTTATAAATCAAAATTGTATTATAAATTTGTAACAATATTCCTCTGTACATAGAGAAAATAAGGCACTACCTAAATTTGATATATAAGTTTATGTAAATGCAACTGTATAGTGTTGTTGGACAGTTATAATTTTTTGCAATAAGGTCCAGAGATGCATGCTTAACTCTCCTCTGAACACAAAACACTGCAGTTCAGAAACTTGTTCCCAAAATTGTAAATGATGCATTTCTTTAATCATGCCCAGTCAGCAATCATCCCTAGCAATTTATAAAATAGTAAAAATTTAAATGCTCACGCCATCGTTTCAAGTGGACTCTAAATAAATAATAATGCACCACTAACGTTTTTGCACTGGCTTCAACAAACATCAATCCATTTTCATCAGCAAACTGTTTTGCTTCCTCATATGTTACATCTCTTTGGCCATCCAGATCAGACTTATTACCAATCAAAAATATCACAGTGCTAGGATTAGTTAAATTACGTGTGTCTGTGAGCCAGCTGCTTAGATGATTGTAGGTGGATCTGCAAACATTATTAATTATCAAATGAACTAATCAATATATGACTTATACATATACAAACTAAAAAGACACATCAAGCTATAATATCCATTCCAAGTATACCTAAGCTGACCTCACATTGTATATATAGCCTTACTGCACAATGACAGGTCAGCCTATACAGAGTATATTTATTTTGATGTGACCTTGTGCATCTCTTGCTGAATCCCATACATAATTGGGGTTGAGACCAGATATAAGCCAATGTGACTGGTCCTGATTTAACACAGAGATTGTCATCTGACCTCTCACAAGGAAAATCGGAGTTGTTAGTCCTTTTAAGATAATTTTCTAATCTGTAACCATTACAAAAGATGACCTCCAATTAGCAACTGGGACTGATGGCATAACATACTCTACGAGGCAGGGAAAGCAGCAGATGCTCATTCATCCAACAACTGGCCTGTAAATAGTTTAAGTTAAGCATTAAATGTATCCCTACCTCCTTGTGATATCATACACCATGAGTGCACCGGCCGCACCTCTGTAGTATGATCGCGTCACCGCCCTGAACCTCTCCTGACCAGCAGTGTCCCAAATTTGCAACTTTATTTTCTGCCCAGCAACTTCAATAATACGGGTTCCAAACTCAACTCCTATTGTATGAGGACAATCAGCCATAACTGTGAAATAGCAATAGACATGCAAAAGAATTGAATTTTAATCTTGAGTTGTCAGAGAGGTCCCAAGAGCATTGGCAGAGATGTTGCAGTATCCAATTTTCAATGAATTACATCTTCATTGAAAATTGGATTGGTGCAAACAAAACACAGTGCAAAAAAAATCTAAAACATCTTTATTTAATTAAACTTCTTCCAAATAAAAATACAATTCAAAGGTACTTTACCTTTGAATTGTATACTTTGAAGTTGTCAAAAAGACAAAGAAAAAATTACATGATACAAAATTATAAATGTTACCACTGGGCTTGGGAGATTGATTTTACTGAGAAGAGCCTGACAAGAAACTCACTATAAGAATACAAAATAGATATGATGAAACCTTTTACCATTTTCAGGCAGCATTCCACTCTTTACAAGGTAGGTAATGTGTGTGTGTGCCATCCTTAGCATTGTAAATCTCAATGTTACAGTAAGTATAGTACCATCAAGTGGGTTGTATGCTTGTTCATCACCTATGTAGTAAAAAATCAACTTACAAGAAATACTTACATTTCTTATCAGTGAACTGATGTAAGAGACATGATTTTCCCACTCCCATGTCACCAATAATTATATATTTAAATATATAAGAATAGTTGTATGGTCCAGAAGTCATCTTGTTATCTGAAATTAAAAAGATACATAAGATCAAGGTAAGCCAAGATTACAATAAAGCAGCAATAAATATTTGCATTAATTATAATATTAATGCCAGAACACTTTATTATTAAAATCTGCTAAGTAACAACAACACAATTCCATGATTACAAAATTAAGTCTAAAATTTGGCTTCATTTTATAAAATGGCCCTTATTGTGTTGCTGAAAAATGTTAGGGACTGTAACTGTCTTTTCTCAGATATTCAGAATTTCTCACAATATAATTTCCTTCACCATAAAGATTGTGGTATAAAAGGTAAATTGTTGCATTTTCAATCCAACACTAGAACACATAAACAATATATATATACCTATAACAGTTCATTGTTGAACAATAAACAGTGTTATAGTGACTTTCTAAAGACAACAGTTGGACTTGGTGTTGTCAGTTAACATGGTTGATTACAACATGACACAACAATGAAATGAAACTAAACTTTTGTTTTCAGTGTTAATACTTTCACTGTTCTATGTTTACTTTGTCTGTATAGTGGTAGTTATTAGGTTTCAGTATGACTCACCAATTCACTATTGATTGTCTGAACAAAATATCTGTAGGAGCAGGAACCGTTAGTTTCCACCTCAGCCTGAAGCCCGTTCTTACTATAGGAAGGAAATATTGAGGAGAAAATATGTAATTTGCCCAGTGCAACTGGACAATAATAATTGTACATAAGTACTTACAAACAAGCAATAGAATTAAACACGAAAGTATGATGACTGCTTTCGTTTGACATAAGAACAGTAAGTAGGTAGGTAGGTAGATAGTACTAGGTAAGTACATACACCTTGTATTGAATTGAATACAATACACACATAAAATAAGTATATAATAAAGTATGTATGTGCATATATGTTTACAAATATATTTAATGGACAAAACTGAGAACCTTAGAACCAACCATACACCTACTTACTAGATAGATATTATAATTTTATTAAATGTCTGGTCTGTGACACCTACCTATAGTTCAAAAGTCACAAATCGCCGTCAAATAACACATAAACACATTGCTTACAAATGAAAACGAAATGAGTCTTGTAATTTGTACTTTTTGGCCATAAAATCACGAACAATGCAATAATGCTTACTTACTTTATAATATTATACCTTTATACGTTTACATTTACTTACATACATTCACTATTCAGTAGGTAGGTAGGTATTTTATTAGCACATCTCTCATTTCACCTATTCGCACCACAGATGCAGATTACTCTATAGTTCCTAGAATATCTGTGGTTTATGTCACAGAACAGTGGGAAAAATAAAAAGCTGTCCATTCATTGAAGTGTTGAGGAGAGTAGCTGTGCCAGTATTAAGTAATTAAATTGCACAAAATCTCCGCTACGCTTCTGTAGCCTTGCGAACTAATTAAGCAGGTTACTGTGTAGTAGTTTTTTATTTCAGCAATATTTTGTGTGTAAAGCGAACTGTCGCCGCCGCCAATTTACGGCTCCGCACAATCGGCAAGCAACTCCGTGTCAATAGACAGGCGGCAGCTTTACTATTTTTGTGACAAGAAGTGGCCAACGCACTAAGGACAAGGTATATTATAAACTACACATTTTAATACTTCTCGCGCTAATCGTGCTATAGTTAATACTCAGTGAGCCTTTTGGCGCAGAAGAAATCTTATAACTAACTAGGGCAGCGAAAAGTAATGCCTAACGGCTTAGTTTTCCGTAGATAATAGTCGAATCGACAGAACTTGGTCTGTGGTCAAAGCACGGATACACAGAGTAGTAATATCAAACATAGTTCTGTTGTAAAAATAAAATTGTATGAGACACTCTCTGTCTGTCATCAACTGTCAGTCATGTCATTTGATTAATGTTTTGAATTGAAATCACGTGAATAACATTTATATACTTCATAGTTTTCTGTGTACTTTTACTTTACCTAGGTGAGGAATAAATCTTGTCTGTAAGTGAGTGAATATAATATTGTTTGGCGACCCTTTTTGTCGTAGTTTATAGAGGAGTATATTTGATTTGTATTGAAGTAAACAGCGATGGCTGGAAAAGATAATAATAAAAGTAGTGGAGACGCAAGTTTAATCAATGACGGACCTGAACAAACTGAAGAGGCTAATGAGGAAACTATAAGTGAAGGTACGGTTTCCAATTTTTAGTGACTTCCTGATCACTGTTTCCATGCTTAGGTATATATAGTATAAACGACTTTTAAAGACAACCAATTGTGTGAAATTGGCCTTGTTGTTGAGTACTCTGTAATAAATGATAATACGAAAATGCAGTTATTTCGTGTGACTTTCGCTATGACATGATATGAGTACTTATGTTTTCCACTTGCCTATGTTATTGGGGGTCTGCCCAATGTGTTTTTCTCTACTATGTCTGTTATCAGTTGTTGTATCCATATTCACTCCCTTTCTTATTCACTTAGGGAATAATACTATTAAATTAAATTATTGATGACTATAATACAATATTTTTATTTACAGAGTATAATATGCTGGATTCCAAATTGGATGAATTAAACACTGCTTTAGATTACATAGAGCAGAAAAATGATGACATCCATGAGAAATTACGGGAACTATTGCAATCCAACATTGAAATTCGACAACAGTTACGTAATGAAAATAATGTGATTAATTCAAATACAGATGAGAAAAATAATATGGAAAATCAGGGATAAGTGAATTACGTTCAACGCGTTCACTGCTAACAACGTGTATTTTATGTCCAACTGTTAGAAAATTTACGAAGAACTTGAAATGTTAGCAGTGAATATGTATAACCAACTACACCATATTATTTGGTCTATTAACACATTCACTTTTAACATTGCATCTTCTTCGTAAATTCTCTAACAGTTGGACGCACAGATGCGTCATTAGTGGTGAAAGCATTAATCAATAAAATTCATGGAGTTAAAAAAAGAAACTAACCGAAATGCCAGTTTTTTTTTTCTATACTCAATTGTAAATTTTTTACATACATTATATTGTGAAGTTGACTGTTCATAGTTTCAAGTAAAGTTTAGACACTTAATAATAGATACCCAATTCACGGCTTCAATCAGGAATCAACTTTGAAATGTATGGTGTGCCTGTCCGTATGAACTGCATACATGCATGGCACTGGATTATCATTGAGCAACTTGAGCATATTCTATGGCATAGCTTCACATAATATGTATACCAATTGGTGTTGTCTTCACACAGGGCAGAAAGCATCTGTACATACACTAGGTATTTTGCAAAGAAAAATATATACTTTTTAATATTTTGATAAAGCAAACTGTACATAGTGAACATACTGATTGGGTATATATTTAGGTTTCAGACATTACTTACTTTTACAGTTTGAACTATTGAGGTTTATGAAAACATTCAGATCTACATTACTTGTGTTGCCTAGTATTTTGTTGGGTGCATTGATGTTAAATATAAGTCTTGTTATTTATTAATGAGCCATGGTCAACTTTAAATTGCAAATTTTATTTGTGGCAAATCAGGTATAAAATGTAAATTTTGCTAATATGTAGTTAAGTTTCAGATTGGTTATTTTACTTTCCATGTATTTTATATTTATGTTACAAATTAAATTATTAAATATGTTTGTGAAACTACCTTTTTCATTCTACCTAAATATCAATTATCTTACTCAATTATTGCATTATTGTGGTTTATGATGCAAATCATAAAAAAAGTTTCAATTTATTGTTGTCAGAAATTATTTAAGGGCCTTACCAACAAGATAGACCACAAGAAAATATAGAATCATGTCATATTCAGGCAGACCTGACTGCTGTGCTAGGCATATCAGGTTCAATTCCCACACTCAAAGCAATACTATAAGTGATGAATGTTGTTTGTTTTGGAGTCTGGCTGTTTTGTTTATTATGGTTGGTAAACAGCTATAATTTTCTTTACTGGACCTAATTATAGGTTGTATTATTATGTATATTATACATTAATCAAGTATTTACACTAGAAATATAAAAAAACATCAAGAAAGTTTAAATGTAAGTTTTATTAATGAGGACATAAACAGACTACATATTTCAACAATTAATTATTTTTCCTAAATCTTTCAACTAAAATGTTGAGTGATAAATAGGCTTCAATGACTAGTTTTCTTGACAAAGCGTAGGCCACAATAACCACAGGAGTGGTCACCAGGTTTGTCCTGAAATAAAATATTAATCAATGAAAAATAAACTAACACAATATCTATTATGAACCATGATTACACTACTGTATTCCTCTTCAGGGAATACAGACATATATACATAGTTTTAGGTTTAGTTTAAAGATTAACCATTTTCATATCCCTCTACAAATGTTTAGTAGAATAATACAAACCAAAGAAACTAATTTGTAATATTAAAAAAGCACTTACTTAGATTTTGAACTATGTTATTGTGAAGTAAAGAATAATATTGTAATTTTGTTCTTATGACAAGAACATATATTTATGGAATTATCTTCGGATAACATCACTTTATTTTAGGTTGGAATGGACTTAGGCCTGATTGTAGCTATGTAGGGGATTACCAGATTAATATAGACTCTTGGATGTCCCTCAGGGCCACTGCCTCCATCACACCAAACAACCCTCTCAGTAACCTCTTTCGGCGGGACTGCAGCTATCAGATTGACAGCCCAGTTCCTATTTATTTGCTTTGGTGAGTTGGTGAAGCGAGCCAATCTGTAGTCATCTGAGTCCCACTTCTGGAATGACCAACCATATTCATGTGAGAATTTTAATAATGTAAAATTTAAATTTTTTAACCATCCATCATACACAGATATGGGTATTTTGAAAAATTTCAGTAATATAATATGATACAATGTAAATAAATATAATAATAGGTTCATTATATAAGACTAAAAATGTCCGGAATTCTGTCTGATCACAAGTAATACTTCATGAAAAGCATAAATTATGGTAGTGCAAAAGAATAATTTTGTTTTAAGATCCATACTTGGCCTGTGTGGGTGCTAATATCTTCAATTTTACTCATGCTGCGGGATAATGCTGGAGTGACATTTTTAAACAATAATATTGATCTAATAAAAGGTGTTGAACGATTCAAAGACGTAGTCATGGCTGTGGTTATTGTATTTCAATATCACGAATAATATCCAGATTTCAAGGAATAAAAATTGATAAAATTTATCAAATTTGCAGCAACATACAGATTTCACTCTTATAATGAATGAAAAATGACATTGACAAGTTTTTGACAATGTCAGTGTGACAGCTGCGTGGACTAGGACTATGGTTTAAAAAAGTATAAGGCTGCAACCTCATGCAGCCGCTCGACGCTCGTTTTCAGCGACAATCTGTTCGCGCGACCCCATTTTAAATCGTTCGTCGCTCGTTTGTTGATGGCGACATTTTTCGGGATTCAAAGATGAGCCAAAAGTTCAAATAGAGAGATATGAGTGTACCCGATACACAAAAGCTGATGAAATGGCTTTACTATATGTGCTAGTTGGTGACGAGGTAACACTCTCGTTACTTCCCAGCGACAAAGCTCATCATTTTCAGCTTTATCGCTACATATCCTGCGACCACATTTGTCGCTGGAAACGAGCGTCGAGCGGCTTACATCAGGTTGCACCTTAATGCATTCTAAATGGACGCAGAACACAATTTAAATGTCGGAGTCAACGTTTCCCCGCCAAGAATATTATTTGTGACCATTTGAGACCGACTAGACTTCTTTTGCATTTTACCAACACGCGCACTTTGCGATGGTTACCTTTGTAGTATAAAAAAAGTCATGGTGATATTCGGATTCATCCATAAATAATGCCTTACTTAAATATACCTACTGGAATAATTCGGTCCTGTTTTAATGGTTACTGCGCAAACCAAATGAAGATGACAGTGGTATATTAAAAGGTAAATAAATAGGCATTAATTAGTATAGTGTGTAACAAGTACAACATTTATTTCAATTTGCTTGCCGAGTTACAAAGCCTATAATTAGTGGTAAACAAGTTACAGCCCACTTAATGGTAGGAACCTTGATAGGACTACCTCCTTTACGAGTTTTGCACCATTTTCATAATCTAGCGCTAGCGTCACCACACAATAGTTGTACGAGACTATTTTGCTTCTTTACGTTTCCTCTCGGAAACACTGTACAATTTCTCGAACATAAATTATGAAAACGGGCAAACTCGTTATAGGGGCACTGTGTTAAAATCGGCTTGCTGGGTGCTACATCACAAACTGCAATTTTGGATGATCATAATGTTAGCAATGTGCGGGTGACACTCTTCGTGAAGCAAGTATTAATAGGCTACAGTAGCCGCTTATGATGCAAATTTGCGCTTATGATTGTACACATGTGCTTGCCACCTTTGCAATAAATTTAACAGTCTAGATGTAACTTAATGACGTGAAGTCTACTGTAAGCTAAAATCTTTAAATAACCGCCGCGTTACCATCAACAAACAGTTAATAGTTATTGCATCTCATTATGTTTATAATACCTTACATATTGGGATAATATATTTACCATCCACATTTGAACATGTTCTGTATATACCAAAACATGTTCTAATGTGTTTCCTTATTTGTCACATTTTATTCAAACAAACTGGATCTTTCTTGAAAATTACTTGAGACTATTTACGTATCAAATAATGCAGTGCCATCAATGTGTTTTTTAAGCAAATAAATTCCTTCAAAGATCATTTTATGCGAATATGTTAATATCTTTGGCGTATAATCCATCACTTTCCATCGATTTTCCAGATGAGTCCATTGTGTCGAATAATTCCTCAGTCGTGCCATCGTTAGTGTTTCTGAAAAAAATAACTGAATTGTAATAAACATATTATTTTTCGAATTTTTCATAAAATAATCATCTTCTATTGATCGGGGTTCGGATGTTGCTGTAATTCAGAAAACCCTGGCACGAAATCGCAATCAGCAAACTTTTCAAAAATATAATCGGAAATCGACCAACATTGATAGCCTGACTATTATTTGATTGAATTATGTACCATTTTTTATTTTTGCTTGTGCTATTGCCGTAAGCCAAATTACTGTAGTTTTTTGTAAACGGTTCAGACTGGATACCCGATTGTGTTTGAGATAACGAATAAGTACCTGCTGCGGTTCATGTCCACTTCTCCAGAAATGCTGTCCGAGTCATCATTGAGTGAAGTTTGGGAATCTACACATAGAAATTCATATATTAATTGTTCGTTTATACACTTTACAACAAGCTGTACCCAAATGATATGTTTTGAACACAGGTTTAATGAATGGATGGTTACAGGGAAGACGAATACCTAAGTAACAATGGATGGATTGATGCTACTGCATAACAGCTGATAGAAATAAATTGAAGAGAAAAACAAATTCTGCGACTCAAAATAAAATAAGATAGGGGCAGGAGCCTTAGGAGGATAGGATTAGGTGCCTACGTGACAGATGGCGAGTCTATCGCCGTCTCAGGTAGTTTACATACATACGTCTTTGAATTACTTCTCAGACATATGCAGGTTTCCTCACGATGTTTACCTTTACCGTTAAGCGTGTGGTGGCTTCATAATAACAATATATTTTATAATATTGTATTATTTAAAAAAAAGTACAGATAGAAATGTTGTGACGTTTAAGCATGACGTGACGGCCCGGACGTGTATCCTTGCTTTCAAAACATTTGCCAATCGGTCAATTCTGAACGTTCAAGCTTCGTGGGAAGAGGGGGTGGGGGCTGGATGCACCGGGGCCTCTGTCCAAGTAGCGACCTACGCCAGTGCTTACCCGAGGTGGTGAGCCTGTGCGTGGTGAGGTACTCGGCGGAGAGGTAGGGCGGCAGGTCGAGCGCCGCGTCGCCCGCGCCGCCCTCCGCGCCCAGCGTCTCCACCACGGCCAGCCACTGCCCGTTGTGGCACCGGAACCGCTCCACCTAACACACGCAACATTACTCATCTACATATCATACTCGACCTACACACAATTATAATAGCTTATCTGTATTTCTTTGGAATTTCTGTCAACCATATATCAGCTCTGTCAGCTCCGTTTTTCTTACACATTTCATGTCAACTTTCATTGACCCGATTTATTGTATGCTGATTCACGATCCCTAAGATTAGTCTCCGTTATATGCATTTTAGTAATAAAGCGTCTCTTTACCACAACAGTCGTGTCTATTATTACTACGGTCCCCAAATCGCAATATACTGTAGTGTTCTTCACAATTTTTTATGCTTTTAAGAGCTATGCTGAAAACTACTCGAATAAGGACTTTATATTCATGCTTCAGAAGTTAGCAGCTTAAAAATGGCGTACATTAAACATACTCATTAGTCTTCTTTTATCAGATCTTATCTTTATCTTGTTACCAGAAGTGTAATGGTGAGAAGAGGTATTTCTTCTTTCCTATATGATATCCAAAAAAGTAAGTAAAGGGAGGTATTCCCCATACCTTTATCCTGGCAGCCCATTCGTTCTGCATTTGCGATATGATGTCAAGGCACATGTCACACATTTTTCGTATCTCTACATTTTTGTCCTGCATAAGGTCAATCAGATAGGCTGGTGCCTCTGAAAGAAATAACATAGGTTAGTTTTAAAATTTTCTCTCTCTCTCTCTGCGTAGCTAGAGGAACATGTTCTTAGGTAATAAAAAAAGAGTCTGTTGGGAAAATAATATTCTACCATTTCGGAAGTCACTGTTCTTAATGTTACCATATTGTGTTAAGAGCAGTGATTGTACGGAAATTGTGAATGACGTTAGTCGATACACATCATGGCCAATGACGCTGTTTGAATGCGTGCGGAACTAATCATCTTCGGGTTGAGACTGACTTACCGGTTTGCGTGACGAGAAAATTTGCAGTTTGTGGGTGTGAGAGCAACTGGCGAAAGGCGAACACGGTCTGTAACACGTGCTCGTCGTCAGCCTGGCGCAGGCGCAGTAGAGCCACCAGCGCCGCCGCGCCGCCCGCCGCCACCAGAGCCTCCGCGCACCGCGCGTCCGCCGCCAGCGCGCCCGCACACACCGCGCCTTCCAGCACCAGCTCCGCGCCCGCCCCGCCCTCTGCACACACACATCCCGCGCCCTATTACTCGCGCTCTACCCGTCTACCGCCAGCCTCAAAAGCACTCCAAACCGGCCAGTATACCGTCCTCGCCGGTGAGGCTTGTCGCGTACTCTAAATCATCGTCCCCCATGCCCCTTGCTTTAGCCGGCACATGCGGAGCCACTAGCTTTAAACTTATCCCTGAATAACGCCATCCAGATCCCTAGCAACGCCTTAAGTCGAGGCTCGAGGCCTTAGTTGCCTTGCTAAGATTTTTAAGGGCCTTGTACTTTGTTCGGTGAAGCAGTGGATTTAACTCCCCCTACCAACAGCGAGAGAAAATATAAAGAAAAATTTACAAAAATATATAATGTCGAATACGGAGTATGGTGATGGGGAGGGATACGTAGGTACCTGGATCGAGTATTTTCATGATGCACGGTATAAGGTTGTAGCGGTCGACGACGGCGAACATGTCGATGTTGTTGTCGGGCGTGAGGATGTTGCTGAGCGTGCCGAGGCACTCCACCAGGAACTCTTCGGGCCCCGCGCCGCTGCTCACCGCGCCGGCTATATCACCCACGAACTCCTACACGCGCAACAACATCTTAATCAGCCCACCATATAAATTATTCTCACATTAAATACAGTTCAGGTCACAGACATACAGTAATAGTTCTACTGTCGAGTCGTAGTCATTTTTCTGCACCACCTGAAGGTTCATGGATAGAAAATATCTATGACATAAAGTCCGCCTGAGCAAATTTCTTTGCAGCAAATAATTAAACAATAAAGTTGTGATACGTACCAGGAAGAGCGGCGCGGTGTTGTGGTGGTGCGAGAGGTTGCGCACGAGCTTCATGAGCACGGGGTCAGTGGTGTGCACGGCGCGCGCCAGCAGCTCGCGCAGGCGGCCCTCGGCGGCCATCTGCGCCGCCGCGCCGCGCGCCCACGCCAGGTTCACGCACAGCGCCACCAGCACCTCGCCCGCGCCCCCCACACCACCCCCGCCGCCACTCACGTTCAACAACACCATGTCTGTCAGCTGATTCATATAATTTTTTTTGTAAATATCTGGTTGACCGACCTGTGCTCGGTTTCTTCTTCACACAAAAAAAGGACAAAACAAGTTAGTCTAGTTTCGTTATTGCCCCGTAAGCTGGAAGCCTCACCTTTGAGCTACCATGACTTGACATGGTTAAAACGATGTTTTCCATAAATGAAACCTAGCTAGATCTATTTTTGCCCCTGAAACCCCTGCATGCAAAATTTCATGAAAATCGTTTGAGCCGTTTCCGTGATTCCGATTATATATATATATATATATATATGTATATTCGAGCAATTCTTGTGTATATATATATACGAATTGCTCGTTTAAAGATATAAGATAAGAGTTAAGTACTTACAGTTCTTATAAGGCTGCGTACTCGTGACGTCACGAGTTATGAGCCTTGAATACGCAATTTTCATTTTAGTGTCTGTATGGTTTGAAGCGAATAAAATACATACGCAGTGATCCACATAATTTTCGCTGAGCGTTCACAACTCATGATGTCACCTGACTGAACTGAACGAATCATTTTCATTTCATACACATAGGTGGCATGAATCGGTGGCGAGTTATTTTTCGCTACTGATTCGTGCCACCTGTAAAGCGCAGCAGCTAGGTTTTATAGCAATAAACCCTAACTGCTGCGCTTTATACAATGAGACTAAATTTAACTTTTTTTATTTTGTTTTCATCCCAACTTTTGTCACGTTTGTGTTGAATTTTTCGACTACATTATTCCATTTTCCCTCTCTCTACTCTATGTTAAATATTTCAATATGATGATTCTTTCCGAGAAACAACATGACTGATAACTGTAACTGGCAAAGTAGCGATTTGCCTGAGACCAAATTAATGTTACCAAAATGTTGTTTTTGGGAGCAGTAATCAATGAAAATGGGTAGCTTCAAATAAATAAAAATAATAACGTCTTTTTCTAGAAATAGACCGAATTCATGGAATCAATTAATTAAAAGCAATTAATTTCTTTATTTTAGGCCTCAAAGATATATATGTTAGATTAGAAAGATATTTTTATATTTAGATAGATATATATGACGGCGAAATGGATACGGTTATAATGACAAATCAATGACTTACCAATTTAACGCAATCCGATTGAGTAAACATTGTTTTGACTCTGTCGTCCATACTCAAGTGATACAATATTTTCATTGCTAGGCTTATATGTTTGTCATCACCTGGAAAGGCGCGAAACAATTATGAGTAATATTCTAACCCCTTCATTACATTTCGAGAACATTCTCATGTCACTAAATAATAATACAACATGCAAATTGTACACTTTCTCTTGATCATTTATTTGATTGGGCAGTTAGTAAGTCTAGATTACATAAGACAATTTGCTTCAGTAAAACCTAAACACGTACGATCTAGTTAGTATCATATAACAAATATGCACACATAGTAGATACTTAGTGTGCAAATAAGAAAGACTTACTTGTAAATTGAATAAATTTCGGCAAAAGACCAACTTTGATCATTTTATTTCGAAGTTTAGTGTCGAATGTAAGATTGAATAATAACTTCAAAGTAACATTAACTAAATCTGCATTTGATGAATCAAGCAATGGGGCCAACTTTTCGATGATGCCTTTGGAAGCCATACTGTTTTTGTTTTCTACAAAAATAGACAGCTTCTGCAGGAACGAAACAATAAGAATAAGTAAGTCAATGTTCGAGTGCCTCTCCATAGCGCCAATGAGAAGCCCAACAATATCTTTCTTGTGCATCTTCTCTTCCACTTTGACATTATCGGCAATGTTCAGTAACATATAGAATGCTACTCTCAATAGCTGCTCCTGTCTCTTTGACAGGGTCTTTAGTTTCCGTTTCATTTGTTCCTCATCATTTTTTGATAAACATTCATCAGAAGCACTGCATAGGTCCTCATGATAGCTGGAAACCATTGTTCTGGATCTTTGCATGTTGACATCAGCAACTGCCCAAGTTCCGGATTTTGGACGTCTCTTTGGTTCTGGAATACGGCTCTTTGGCAATTCATTCTGAGGAAATTAAGTAAAATAATTAAAACTGATGTATATATTTAAATGGAGAGACTAAAAAAATATCATAATTCATTGTTCTAACACAACACAATCAATTCTCCATTCTTCAACAGGAAGTTTATCAATCAATTTTTATATCTGGTATTGGTAAAGCCTTTATTGCATAATTTCAATCAAGATTATTCATATACCCATCTGAGCTATTTACAAAGGTTTACATGAACCTACTAAATCATCAAATATACTTGTGTATAATACACAACACAATAATTCTTTCACCAAAGTATACTTTTTAATACTGGCAAAATGTGATTTTTATTCTGTGTTCAAAATCCTGTATAGATTTTTGTTCTATTAACCAACCTTTAGAATAACAAATAAATATTTTAATTTAATCACTTACTTTATCTGGAGTAGTAAGGGGTTTCTTTCCCTCAACTTTTTCTTTCCATTGGTCATATCTCTTAAGTTCATAGTCTATAACATCCATACACAGTGAACCAATTTTATATTGAATAATCACTGGGTGGAATTCATTATATGTGGAGAAACAGAAAAATGTATAAACAATATTTGTGCTCAGTTCTATACTTCTTTTCCATTCTTCTCTGAGTACTCTTGACAAAGCACTAAGTAATGCTTCTGAAATAAAACATTTATATGCATTTAAATGGCAATTACAATATGGGATCTGAGTTAGAGAGACCTATACAATGATATTTTTAAAATGTGATACAAAGAAAGGGCATGTCTGCTTTTTCTTTATCATCAATATCACAACTTTGAAGAGTTACAATGATAGCAACCAGTGCAACCAATAAATGCTTGTAATATCATGATTATCACTTGCACATACCAAATAATAATTATTTGAAGTTTGGCAATATAGTATTTGCTACTGTAACAAAGCACTGACATGCAACCTGACACATTGCAGAACACAACATTACCCTAAGATAGTATAATGTGGCTGCAAAATTCAATAAGATGGAGGTGTACCTCTATCTCATAAAATGAGGTAGAGTCCTCAGTCAGTCAACACCAAATTTTGAACAGGAGATCCTGTAATACTTAGCCTCCATAATGTTTCTGTTACATCTTAACTTGGTGAGCCTCAGGATCATCACTCATTCAATTATACAGTTTTTCTTTTCTGTTTTAGGAATTATTCTCTAACTTGACAAAATCAATCAAAAAAATCATCTCATACCCAACCTTCACACACACCTGTATTTTGTTTATGTATCTTTGATGCACAGTTAACACATTCACTGCTAACATGTCAACATTGTTAATTCTCTAACAGTTGGACGCACATATGCATTGTTAGCAGTGAACGAGTTAATCTGAATACCTGAAATTGGAACACTGCATTTAACAGGGAGTGTACCAACTATCTCAACAGCATTTATTTTAATTTCATACTTTTTCATCAACACATATATACACAATATATTTAATAAGTTATTATTATATAAACACTATTACCATTTCTGGCTAACTCAATTAAATTGTCTGGATTCCTGGCGAGTTGAAGTATGAGAGCAGATCCTTTAATTTTCTCTGGTATATCATCATAGAGTAGTTCCACATAATCGTCTATACAGTTCAGCACAGCCACTGGAACACTTTCCACTGGGCTCATTTTGGATATCTTTAAGCCAAACTAAAATCACCCACCATCACAATGATTATTACTCGCATAGCTCAAACATTAACTGAGAAAAGTGAAATGAGTTGCAAAATAAAATTCTCAAGGCCTAACAATAATTTATCATAGGTAGGTTCTTTACGAATACAGATTGAGGAGTAATGTCGTTTGTTCATAAAGTGCGAAAAAAAAATTCTCGAACAGTAAAAATATAAAAATTGAGTTGTTAACTATTCTAATACAAGGTCTTCAGGAGACAGCAAATAAAAGGACTCGAAATATGATAAAATATGTTTTATCTGAGAAATATCATGTACGTAAAACGCATAATAGCAGATTAATTTTAATCTAACTTTACCTTTTGTAATTTTAATTTTAAATTTAACTTCCTAGTAAAATTTTACAGAATGAATAGCCAACCATACAGAATTTATTAACAATACAATTTTTGCACTTTGTTTGTAAAAAATCACTATTGACAATTAACATCATAGATTGACATTGTGGAGCTTGACAGATAAGAAGTTTTTTTATATCCCATCTTTTCCTTTCCTTTATTTATTTAATGGCGATGAGCTTAAGTAAAACTATTCAGCCAATGTCAAGTGATTGTTGAGAAAAATATCTTGTAAATTGTTAAAAATATGTGGAGGAACCCATTGGATTCCTCGCTGTCAATCCCCATTCTCTTCCTTAACTTTTCCTTTTTCTAAATAACAATATGAGAAAGAAGAAGACCAATAGGTTAATGATAATGTTGAGAAATAAAAAATGCATACGAACGAATACTAAAATTGGTGGAATTATTTTATTAGAACGTGAAGTGACTTTTATTTATTGAATTATACTACATAAACTAAACTGAATAAAACTGAATTATATGTACATAGAACAGTATTTAAAACTCATTACAAGTAGAAATCTTTTCCCAAATCGGTGTCTCTCGGGATCGTGCCACGAAGGCTGGCAGCATTTTTGATTAATATCTTCCAAATTTGTGTTTTCAAGTGTTTTTTTTGTGATTTAATTCGCTAGTCTTGATTCCTGCGTGAGCCAGAGAAGACAACGACGAGCTCCTCTATTTTCCTATTGTAAATATAATTTTCTGTGGCCAGAACAAAGATAATAAAATATTTCACATGACACACACTGACAGATATTCGTGAGTGAAGTCTATGAGACCATCGAATCGAATTTACGAAGTGCGAACTAACTTGAGTGAGTGAAATGAAGTGACACAAGTAGGGATAGGGATACATACATACAACACAACTTGATAACGGAAGGCAGAACTTACAGAACAGTGACTAATTGCAAGAGTCTTAAATTGTGTTTAAATAATTGTACGCTGATATTTATATTGTGCTGTATAAAACCCTACGACACACATTAATTTCACATACCCGTGGATTGAGATTAGTGTCATTTATTACCTACTTCGAACGATAAAATTCAGTGATATTATTTTGTCGTTTCCCTTTCAGTGAGATAAGAATAACGATAATGAGATAATTCGAAGTGTTCCTTGAGAATTGGTCCATCGTGCGAATGGTAAATAGTATTAACTTAATACACTCTTTGACATTCCATGTTTTATGCAATTGCTTTGTTGTTTACAATATACTACAATCCTCAATGTAGGTATTTAGTTGCTTGTTTTTTAATTTCTATTCTATCAAACACATACCTACGCTTAGTTTAGTGAAGGTGCAATAGTCTTCACTATATATATATTGTAACAATGACTCCTGTTTAATTTGAAACTTGGTAACATGTAGTTTATGGATATCCCACACTACATATGATTGTGCCCACTACTACATATCACTAGAGTAAGTCCTTGTGACTAACAGCTTTCCGTGGTGAGGAATCACAATTTAATATATACATTGTAAAGGTTTACTAGAGACAATTGGGGAACAGTAAGTTTTACCATGTATGCATTAGTTTCTAGTTTAAAAAAATAATAATTTTATTTAGTCTTCAAAATTGACTGAATGAAATTCTATTTAAATGTTCACCTCCAGCATTCAAGTTATAGTGATACATTCAATGTAAATGTTGGTTTAAAATAATAAGCCAAAGGCATCTAGTCACTGTTTGTGATAAATTATTCTAATCATGTGTTTATTTGTACTGATAGTAGGAGATAATGTAAAGTCCAAAACTATATAGTGCAATTTAATATATTATATGATATAAATAATGCTTCTTGTTAAACTCTTTCTATAATAGAGTTGTTCTCTAATACAACTATAGAGTTCAACAATTGTGCATGCTATATTTCAAGGTGTTTGTGGTTTCAGCAACTAAATACTAGTGTTTCTGGGAAGGAAATAACAACAATGCATTGTTGAATATTCATCCAATTATTTTTTCAGGTGAAAGTTCCCCAATCAATGATGTGGAGGTAATTCTAATTAATAATAATTATGGCTGAAACCGTCTCTACACTGACAGCACCTATTTCCTTATCAACATATCATCAGCTCAGTTTAACAGGTATCATGAAAATTTATATTTTTTCTACAATGTGGCATAATATAAATATAAAATAAACAATATTTTGTTATTTGTGTAGGTATTTAAAAGTGTATTATAATTTTAGTTGAATCAGCAAATATAAAAAACACTGGACTATTTAAACCAAATCCCTACCTACAAGTTGTAATAGATGATAAGATTTCAAGAAGAACTGAAGTCACCAGAAGCACTTTACATCCCAAATGGAAGGAAGACCTCACATTGTTGGTGACACCTCAGTCCCAGCTATTGTTTAGGCTTGCAGACTACCACAGTTTTCGTAAAGACAACATAATTGGGGAAAAGAAAATAAACTTACTGAAAGTTCTGCTTTTCTTCAATGGAAAATGTGAAAATGTGGAGTTAACTATAGGTATGAACCTGAAATATACTTTATACAATCATAAAGTAAAGGAAAAATGATATGATTATAAAATAAGAATATTATTCAACCTTTACTCATCTTTCACCTATAAGTTAACAGAGATGTACTATCTTTTAAATGTAATATTTTAGACTTGATGAAAACAGCATCTCAAGAGAATAGTTCCAATATAACCGGTGAAACAAAAGCAGCTGAGCTGGTGATACTCCTCGATGGGCTAAGAATTGATCCCTCTGTATTGAGTCAGTCCCATGAACTACTCGGAGAATCCTCGAATTCCAGCAGCCCACTTAATGAAGGTGTCCGGGCAAGGATCAGGCTACGGAATAATCCTGATACTTTGAGATCTATGCTACGCTCCCAAACATTACGAGTGAGTACTTTTATTGTTCTAAATTACTTTACGGCAGTCTCATGGAATACAAGAAGTTAATTTATTTGCATGAATGTCAGGTAAAGCTCAGTATATATCAGCACTACCTTGTGCACTACTTATGCACTGATCCTAAGGTTTTTGAAAGTACACATATTTGGATTTCTGTTTTTCAATGATCAGGTACTGTCTGCAAATTCATCTGCATTGAATTGAAATTAAAAATAAATGAACTAAATACTATTAAAAATTTTTCATTAGAGCAATTAGTTCAGTGAAGACCTTTAAAATCTGTTCCCATTGAGCCAGTTAGTTTTGTAGAAACATTAGTTCTTGAGATATCAACTTTTGTTTGAAACTCCCCCTGCTAACCTACAATATGGAGATTGATAAAACATACCTATAAACATAGTTACATACATACCTATTGGATATTTTTCCTGTTTATATAATGATTTTATCCTTGTAGTGTAAACTATTTTATGTGGTAAATCAATTATGTAATGCCATTAAATAGGTGATTTGATGAATATAGCAAAGTTACATTTTGTTAAGTTCAAAAAAGTTATGTGTTGAATTAGTATTAGTTATGTATTGGTAATGCTGGTTAATGGCAACTAAACATACATATTCATATGAAAACAGAACCCGTAATTTATAAAAATGTTACTCTATAGGCATCTGTTTGTTTGGCGTCTTGAAAATTGCTGGGTAGAGTTGGATGAAGTTTGGAATGACTATAGAGTAACGCGGAATAACATCACAGATCTTTTTTCCGAAAATCAGTATAGTTCCAGTGTGCTAGGCGATTAAAGTTGAGTTTTTATATTCAGACATATTTATTGAATATGGATAGTATAACAAAAAATAAAAAACCCTACATAGAAGGCCAAACTATTTGTAACTTGTCGTAAAAGTAGAAAAGTATGGTACATGTGCTTTCACGAGTTTTTACCGCTTACTAAAAATAGTGGTCATAGCGTCATTTATTTGTTTGCGCTTACTTCATATAAGACTAAGACTAAGCGCTCATATCTCGTGCCGGCGCCTATAGTATGGTGAGTTACTTGCAGCCGCCTCCGGGTCCCCCGCCACTGAGCAACGGTGCGGTGAGTGCAGCGAGCGGCGCGGAGGTCGGAGCGGGCCCGTCGCACCAGGAGGAGCCGCCGCCCGCCTGCCCCGCGCCCGCCGCTGCCGCGCCTGCGCCCCCCGACGACCCGCTGCCCGCCGGCTGGGAGATGAGATACGACGTCTACGGCAGGAGGTCATTACTTAATACATTTTATGACATAACTATCTGTGCCGCGCATATATATAATTTCATGCGTGGTTTTAATTCGCTCTCATTATATAATTAGATCTCATTTGTTTTAATTAAAGGTTGCCTAAGTTACTTCTTGTAACATCAGCTATCTGCCAGTCAAAGTCTCGTTATAATCGGTTCATAGACTAGTCGCAACAAACAGACAGAAAGAGAAAATTACAAACAGGCACTTTAATTTTATTTATGTTTATAGATACATATATACAAGCCCACAACTGGCGCGATGTTCGAGTATGTACGGCTCTCGTCGGTAATAATGTGGCGTGTGATGGACGAGAGGTTGTGTTTGTTGTGTGTAGGTACTACGTGGACCATAACACGCGGTCGACGTCATGGGAGCGGCCGCAGCCGCTGCCGTCGGGCTGGGAGGTGCGGCGCGACGCCCGCGGGCGCGTGTATTACGTGGACCACAACTCGCGCACCACCACGTGGCAGCGGCCCGACACCGAGCGGTTGGCGCGCTTCCAGCACTGGCGCGGCGAGCGGCGCCACGTGGTCGCGCAGGGCAACCAGCGCTTCCTCTACCCGCATCCCGCGCAGCCACCGCCGCCCCAACACCATGAATCTGAACATGATCAGAATGCCGGTACCTATATATACTTTTTATGTACAAAGTTGATGCAAAATTGTTGTAGATAAGTATGATGTTATATTCAATATACGCATGTGTATGATACCACATAAGAAGGAGGACGAAGACATGTAAGTAAGAGTTTTCACGTTAGATGTTAACAAATTAACAAATACCCCATAACGAGGTATATAACTTCAGATAGGTAACGCCTAATGGGATCTGCCGTTCAAATTTAAAAGCTGCCCAACTAGAGACCTTCACCTAACAGAAGATCTCGATCGCGAGTAAGGTCGCCGGTGTGCCAACGGAAGGGAGGAATGGAGTCGCTGTGCTTTCAATAGCTGTCGTTATGTTGGCATGGCGTTTTGATCTTTTATAAGGTAGACACGCGCGAGTTGCACTCTTGGTATTTCAACCGTTCAAAGTTTACAGGAACTGCTTACCATTAGGTGTATGTTTCATATTTATGATTTACTAGCGGATGTCACGTGGTTTCACTTGCGTGTTTTCCGTACCCGTGGGTATAGCCATTGCCGAAAGAATTTTTGAAATCGGTCCAGTAGTTTTGGTATTTATTAGTTATATACAGAAATACAAATCATTCCTCTATAATATTTTATTAGTCTATAAAAAAGTTTACGCCATATCCATCGGCCACGTAGCTTTGATATTTTCATGCAAGGAAAACACGGCTTTATTGTATTATGCTTTATTGTTGTATTGTATATGTGGTTAATGTTTGAGTTCTGGCAATTGGCAAGTGTAGATAAACAGTTCAAAATTATCCCATGGTCATTACCTCCACCTCCATTGTCACTTTCGGAGTCGTTGTATTAAATGTCTTATAGCGGAACTAATTGCAAGCTAGGTCAAGAACAAATTAGTTGTATTGATCGCTGCTTTGAAAAGTTTTATTAAGATCATTAAAAGATGTTTTTTTTTGTTTAAGTCTAGCATATTTAATTCGTAATTCCTTGAAAACCTATTGAACATCAATATAGTGCCATTGAATCTGAGTGCCAATGGTCAGACATGCGATCAATGCGATCTAATCGATCTAAGGTCAAGGCCTCTAGGAATGTTTGTATTCACAGTAGTTATTTGTAATAGGTGCTCCTGAACTCATTTTATCAAAAGAACTAAGAAGAAGAAAAGCGTGTGGATCTAAAGTATTGGTAATTAAATAAAATTTTGTGAGGAATTATATTTATAGCAGGCAGCTAGAACATTCTTTACCAACATTCGATAGTATGCATTGCAGATATTTTTATCGTGGTTGAAACAATCTTATCTTTTTAATTTCCAGTTGTGGACTTAGATAACAAATAAATCAAATTAGGTACCTATTTAGTCTCCTAACTTACATAATATCGTAAATTGTTATTTTACAAACCTACCATCGTGAAATATAATTGGATAAGCAAAAATTAACAAGAAATATAATCTCGACTGTAATTTCATATAATATACCTATAAGTATGTTCATTTCTGTGTAACAATATAATTGTCTTTCAAAGAATCCTGTGGACCAACATTATTGACAGAATTGTCTTATGAGCACAGAGTCTAAAGTCGTCGTCGGAGTCACCGAATATCAAATTATATCCTTAAAATATAGTTGATTACGGTTCTTTGTTACCGTAAGGTGGTTAAGCACTTTGTTTTTTCGTCGCATAGGTGCCGGTGTGAGTAGCAATGGGTCTGTGGGTGCTAGTGTGCCGGCCGGCGCAGCGGTCGGGTCTAGTGGGTCGAGTGGGACGAGTGGGGCCAGTGGAGCGAGTGGAGCGAGTGGAGCGAGTGGGGCGAGCGGGGCTCCGCCGGCGGAAGACGCGCTGGGCGCGTTGCCGGCGGGTTGGGAGCGGCGCGTGCAACCCGATGGCCGCGTCTACTACGTCAACCACAAGAACCGCACCACGCAGTGGGAGGACCCACGCACACAGGTCACAATTACTAACACTTTACTTCACCGAACATTACAAATAATTTACTTAAGTGTTCAAATTTTAATCTGACATGAATACTTACAATACCGGAGCCTAAAATACGCTTCGGTGCAACTCAGAGAACCTGACTCACTTGTGGAACACAACATTATATTTGAGCCGTGCAAAATGAAGGCCTTCTTTACGTTACGTATTTTGTGGTCTAACTAGACCTTACCTGCAGACGTAGCGTTAGGACTAGCATTTCCGTAAGCAGTTTAAATTTAGAATCGGTGAGCCGCCACGTTGTGAACAAACAAAAATATGCTTTTTCTAATTTTAATTTTAATCTAAGGAAGTATAATTATATTTTGGTAAGATTTGTAAGGAGCGTCAGTAGAGTAGTGCGGTGTGTGCGACAGGGCCAGGAGGTGAGCGCGCTGGAGGAGGCGCTGCCGGCGGGCTGGGAGGCGCGCGTAACGGAGGAGGGCGCGCGCTACTTCGTGGACCACAACTCGCGCTGCACCACGTTCCAGGACCCGCGGCCCGGCGCGCCGCCCGGCGCCTACGGCGTGCCACGCGCTTACGAGCGCTCCTTCCGCTGGAAGCTCTCGCAGTTCCGCTACCTCTGCCAGAGCAACGCGCTGCCCAGTCACATCAAGATCACTCTGTCCAGGCAGACGCTCTTCGAAGATTCCTATCATCAGGTCACTCGACCGATCTATTTTTAGTAACATTATTGCAGAAAATCTTTTTTTTTATTTGTATCTAAAAAGCTACTGGACCAATTTTAAGAATTATTTCAATAAAGCACTTACGACATTATAAGTAATCATATATTATTGAGTTAGAGAGGAAAGTTACAAATAAATAAAATGTAATAAAAATATTCAGGGATCCCTAACAACATGCGGCTAAGCCACAGACAAAAGTAAGTTATTCCTAGAGGTTTAAACCGAAGTAATATTTTTTTTAATAAGCTATTTACAAACGGCAATGGCATATATTGATGAAAAGCTATCGACTGTTTAACGCGTTCACTGCTAACGACGCGCCTGCGCGTTTATCCGAACTTTCCTATATGCTACCGACGCTTATGTGAGTCCATACAAATTTCTGTGCCTTCACTGTGTGCTAAAGCCGACTCTGCGCGTCTATTGTTTAAATAAGACCAAATTTTAAGGGCCCTTACCCACCTTGCTATGTAGAACAGATACGGAATTTGCCTACATGAAATTATACCGGATATGTACCGACCCTTTTCCTTTTCGCATGTTTTTATTGCCTGTCGTAAACAAGCGAGTGTTTTATGACCTGCCATAACAATACTCAAACGCGCAGAAGCGCCGAATAGCACTGGGGAATATCTTACGTCGACGCTATGTTGAGGTTTTAGCACAGAGCGAAAGCGTATTTGTACAACGATATGCGTTTGACGCACTGGTGTAAGGTCCAATTGTGTAGCACAGGGTAATGACTTTTTATTTAGCTCTAGCAGTGAATGCCTTAAAATGATTAGTAATTATCTAATATGTTATAAACTAAATAGTGAAATGTAACGTTCCAGATTATGAGGCTGCCGGCGTATGAGTTGCGCAGGAGGCTATATATAATATTCCGCGGCGAGGAGGGCCTGGACTACGGCGGCGTGAGCCGGGAGTGGTTCTTCCTGCTGTCGCACGAGGTGCTCAACCCCATGTATTGCCTGTTCGAGTACGCCAACAAGAACAACTACAGCTTGCAGATCAACCCGGCCAGTTATGTCAACCCTGATCATCTGCTCTACTTCAAGTTCATTGGAAGGTTTATTGCGATGGCCTTGTACCATGGAAGGTTTATTTACTCGGGCTTTACCATGCCATTCTACAAGAGAATGTTGAACAAAAAACTGACGATGAAAGATATCGAATCGATCGATCCAGAGTTCTACAACTCTCTGGTGTGGATCAAAGACAACAACATAGACGAGTGCGGTCTCGAGATGTGGTTCAGTGTGGACTTCGAAGTGTTAGGTCAAGTGATTCACCACGAGCTGAAGCCGTCCGGCGACAAGGAGCGTGTCACCGAGGTGGGTTAGCTGCATATCATCTGTGATATGATTCTATATGTCACTTATGAAAATTATAATAATTTTATTTTCAGGTTAACAAAGAACAGTATCTTCAACTAGTGACGCAATGGCGCATGACTCGTGGTATAGAAGAGCAAACATCTGCTTTTCTCGATGGTTTCAATGAGGTAAGTAATAATGGCATGTTTCTCACAAACAATCATTAATGCCGGTCACCTCTACCGTTGGGGTTTGAATATTTTCTGTGAAAACGTCCAAAACTGGCAGCTGGAGGCTACTGTCGTTCTGACGTCCGACTTTAAATTGCTTCACAGAAGGTTTCATGTTTTCTAGAGATGGTTTCCTTCGTTACAAATTATAATAACTTATTGGTTCAGTCTAACTACTCAAACTGCACGACCATCAAGGGCTCTCGGCATGATGATATTATTATGTACTAGCAACCCGCACTCGCTTCACTTCGGATTATGGATTTTAATACAGTTAGATAACGTTGACTTTTCTCTCCTATCTATTAACATACTGTGGACTTTTTTAGCTATAAGTCGGAGTTCAACTCATACATTTTAGTAATATCCGTTTCAAAATGTAAGGTTTAGATTTTGTACCTTAGAAGAACCGTGCATTTCAAACAGACCGAGAAATATAGTATGGAAATAGTGACATAAATTGTATACTATTCAAATAATGCATATTTTACGTGGTCTTTTTGCCGTGGTGTAACGATGTATGAAATATTATTTTCCGTTTCAGGTGGTGCCTTTGGAGTGGTTGAAGTACTTCGACGAGCGCGAGCTGGAGCTGATGCTGTGCGGCATGCAGGAGGTGGACGTGGACGACTGGCAGCGGAACACTATATACCGCCACTACACGCGCACCAGCAAACAAGTGCTCTGGTTCTGGCAGGTCATTGCTGCTCTCATTACCTTACACTCCCTATGACAGCTATACCCTTCCTGATGTTGACAGTCATTTAATTATACTTAAATTTTAATAATTTGAAAGAGTTTGTTACTTCTTCATTCATTTAATTAAGCTCACGGCTTGAAAATTTTAACTGCAGTTTAAATAGACCGAATCAATGATATAGTTGTTTCTATCTGTGCATCACGTGAAAATGTAACAAATTTTAAATTATTCCCTCTTATGAAAAAGAAAGAAAGAGAAATAAAATTATTAATACATAACGAATTCGCAGACGAAGTTTCGGAAAGACTACGTTAGGTAATACTAAATAAATTACGTCATGAAAGTTAAAGGAAAATAAAATTTCAGTTTGTACGACAAATGGACAATGAGAAAAGAGCCAGATTGCTTCAGTTCGTGACCGGTACGTGTCGAGTGCCTGTTGGGGGCTTCGCTGAACTCATGGGCTCGAATGGCCCTCAAAGATTTTGTATAGAAAAGGTAATTATCCTCATTTAATTAACTAAATAGCGACCCGCCCTCGCTTCACTTCGGGCCCCCGAGTTTTAATACTCTTACTAAACGTTGAGTTTTCTCTACGAAATCCGGTCTGCGCGGACCGGTTTGAGGCGGATGGTCCGGGAGTGCAGGACATATGCGAGGAAAGGAAGTAACTTTCTGTTTGCACACGTCGGCTCGTTGCCTTACGGACCTACCTAGATTACCTACCCGAGATACTTCGACAGCTTATTTTTTCTCATACTGAAATGTACTCTCTGTACAATAGATTACTTATACTGGTACAGATAAGTCAATTTGTTCTAGTGATTAAAATGCTCGAGTGTGTAATATCGTTCTGTGTTTCAGGTCGGCAAGGATACGTGGCTGCCGCGGTCCCATACTTGCTTCAATAGACTTGATTTACCTCCATACAAAAGTTACGAACAGCTTTGCGAGAAACTTAACTATGCTATTGAAGAAACTGAAGGCTTTGGACAGGAATAAATCAAATAGTTGTCACTACAATTAGCAAAATATTGTTTGTAAATTATTATTATTATATTATAGTTGCACCACCTCAGTGTGAGGAATAATTCACCAATTGAATTGGTGCTGACATAAAAAGACCAACCAAATAATTGTATGAATATTTTGTAACAATAAATACCTAATTTTTAATATTATGTAGATATCATTAGTATTGTATAATGTTATTTAAGAAATATATGTAACTTGTATTGTGTATTCATAAATTGGTAGGTAAATCACAAATTCATTCAGTATATAAAATAATCACATCCTTATTTTGAAATTATTTTAAGCAAGTGGAGATGGATACAACTTATAATTTTCTGTACTTGTACCTGTATGAATTTTTGTTTATATTCTTCTGGAAACCTATAGCAGCAAAATAAATACTATTTATTATGCATCAGCTTTTTACAATACATCATCACCATCACGTTTCAACAACCACTAGATAGGAATTATACAGCAAAAACGGTTAGTGGTTTGATCAGGTACAAGTGCCGTCACTAGTTATGAATGCTCAGCGATAATAATGGAGGTTACTGAGCAAGAATGTTATTCTTGTCACGCCACACTGACAGACAGAGACAGACTGATACAATTGTAGTGTTCGTTTATAATTCCAAATTAGCAGGTTTTCACTAATTGTAAGTAAAATATAATTAGGTAACATAGTGTTTATTGTTAATGCTACGCGGATGTACAACCGCGAGGCACAAATAGTTGTGCCTATAATTTCATTTACGCAATATTAGCGTTCTTTTCTATAGGATGCGTGTAGCGAGGGAGGGATCGGGATAGAACAGAATATATATATACAGTCGTGGTCAACTAATTAGGGACACTCTTTGGTTAAAGCGAATTGTGAATTTATTTTCCAACGAGTCTAAGCCATATTCCATTTCTATTACAATTAGTCATTTATGTGCCCGATTACACAAACAATAACAACTTCTTAAACATTAAACCTCTTTACAGTATAGCTGATAGATTACCGTAGTGCTATTTGTTCAAATAATGCTGGCTGGCCATTTAATTAGGGACACTGAGGTATTGCGTTCTATTTTCGAAATTTGAATCTCAATACTTTTTTACTTCTTCTCTTATTGTTTCGTGGTAGTTTTGGCGGCAATTCCGATATTTATTTTAAGTTTTGAAAAATATTTTTAAGAAAAATGGGTAAAAATAAAAGTTGCGATCCAACACTACGAAAAATTATCATGAAGTTTGTTGTCGAGCATGGTTGGCCATACCGAAGGATAGCAGAACATTTAAATTGTTCAAAAACTATGGTATACAATGCAGTGCAACATGTCAGACGCAATAACACAGATTTATATGTGCCCAGAACAAAAAGATCGAGAAAAACAACTCCGCAAGAAGATCCGTTCCTAGGCTCTATTTTAATTAAACACGAAGTGTTTGGGACAGACGAAAGAGCTGGTGTCTCAGCGAGGACTGTTCGACGACGTCTGATAGAAGCAGGGTTGTTCGAAAGAGTGACTCGCAAAGTACCGTTGTTGAAGAAAGAACATAGAAATGCTCATTTGGCGTTTGCACGTAAATATGGACATTGGACCTACGCCCAATGGCAACATGTATTATTCTCTGACGAGACCAAGGTTAATTTGATTTCTTCAGATGGAAGGCAATACGTACGGCGTCCAGTAAAAGCGGAAATGAATCCAAGATTCACAAAAAAGCAGGTGAAACATGGCGGAAACATTAAAATGTGGGGTTCATTTTCTGGACGTGGAGTGGGACCTGTGAGGAAAGTTCAGGGTAACTTAGACCAACATCAATACAAGGCAATATTGGAGGAAACGATGCTTCCCTATGGTGAGGAGCATCTCCCTATTATATGGACGTTTCAGCATGATAACGACCCGAAACATACCGCCCGTTCAGTCAAGTCGTTTCTTACCAGTCAGTCAGTATCGGTGCTAGATTGGCCAGCAAATAGCCCGGACCTTAACCCAATCGAGCACCTTTGGCACGAAATCAAGAAAAAGTAGCCACTTATCGTACCACAACTTTCGATGAACTTAATGAAGCTTTTAGTTAGGCATGGGCAAACATTCCTGTCGAAACATGCCAGAAACTGATAATGTCTATGACACATCGGTGTCAAGCGGTAATTACTAACAAAGGTTTTGCTACTGGGTACTGATTTTACACGTAATAAAATGGAGATGTTAAAGATATTATAATACTGCAGATTATTAGGTTCGTTTAACTCTATTTTTAATTATAGTTTACTGCCCTTAATTAAATGTCCAGCTACAGAATTATACCTTAAAATTGAATACATATTCAACCTTTGATATTAAATACTTTTTTCTATTTAATTATTCTTTTACTTACAGCCATTTAAAGCATAATATCGGACCAAATTATGCAAATAATAGTTACTGAGAAATCAATAGGGTTTTATATTTGTATGTACATAACCGGTTATTGTTCTTCACTATCTTGCATGTCCCTAATTAGTTGACCACGACTGTGTATAACTATATTTCATCATAAACGTCAAATCTAGTTCAAACTCCCCTAGCTAGGGGAGCATCAAATCGACACACTGTCTGTATGTATGTCAATGAACAAATTGTAGTGTCCACCAGGCCCAGTGTTTTTAGTAGAGCAGCCGCGTTATTCAGTAAGGTTTCTCACCGTCGAATTCGACGACGAGCTTTGGTTTCAATCATAGGAAATTGATACATAGAGGATATGGTTCAATTTCGTTTCTTTAAACCCGACACTAGACGACGAGTGCGAAGCCGAGAAACCTTAGTTAATAACGCGGCTGTATTCTGGAATATAAACAGCCAACATTATTAAATATTTTATTTACGCATTTCATACATAAATAGTGAAATATGCAAGCAAATTACCCAATTATTTCCATGAAGGCGTTAAAATTATAAATTACAACTTAAGCCAGTTTTGAAATAGCGTATTTACGGGCAGCGTTAATTGCATCTTGTAGAGCTTTCGGGTTATTTCCCGAAGCCTGGGCGGATTCTGCTTTTCCACCTCCTTTGCCGCCTATAATGTTTACAATTGATTGTACCCACTCTGATGCGAGTAAACCTTTTTCGGTCGCGTTTTTAGGAACCGTAGCAAGACAATATATTTTATTTGTGTCTTCATCCACGGAAAAGAACATTGCTGAAGTAACAGGACATAATTGTTTTACCTGTTTCAAAGCACCATCTAAAGCTTTTGTATTACCAAATGCTTTTAATTCTTTCACAATTACTTTAGAATCCTTTTCATCAATGCACAGTTGTTTAGCATCCTCAATGATTTGAGAAATAACTTGGGCCTTGGCTGCTCTTTCTTTATCATCAAGATCTTTCTTTAAATTCTTGAGCATAGTTCTTAGTTCTTCTTTCTTCCAATATGATATCTGAGCTTGTGATATGTCGTTGGTTAGATCAACAATACTTTTTACAATTTCTTTCTGATTTAGATTATTTTGTTTTTCTTTAATTTCGCTGGCCAGGTTATTGACTTCATTTTCTAAAACACTTAGTTTATTAACTGCTTTTACTGCTTCGGGTCCTGTGAGTGCTACAATTCTTCGAATGCCTTTGGCAATACCCTCTTCACTGACAATAACATAGTCTCCAATATGGCCAGTTCGGTGCAAATGGGATCCACCACAAAATTCTACAGATGTTTCGTATCCACCCATACCTTCAGGATTATTTTCTAACTCTTCCACAGGTATACCAACAGACACAACACGCACTGGATCTGGATATTGTTCGTCAAACATAGCTCTCAGACCCTTGATCTTTTTAGCGTCGCTTAAACTGGTGTGCTTCGCATACACCGTTTTGTTTTCTTCGATAATTGCTTTAATTTGATCTTCAGCATCTTTGATTTGATTTACAGTCATTGGGCCTTTATTAGTAAAGTCAAATCGAAGGCGGTCAGGCATTACCAAAGACCCACGTTGGTCAGAGTCATTGCCAAGAACTTTTCGTAAGACATTGTTTAAAACATGTGTACCGGTATGATTATTCATGATAAGTCTGCGTCGTTCAGTGTCAATGTGTAATGAAACAGTATCTCCGATCTTAAGAGATCCTTCAATTTTCCCAGTATGAAGTACATAACCACCTTTTACTTGAACATTTTTGACAGTAAATTCGACACTGTCATCATCAGTCTTTACCATATACCCTTCATCAAAGATTTGACCCCCTTGCTCAGCATAGAAGTTAGTTCTATCCAATATAACACCACATTCTTGACCGGAAGTAACCACATCTACAAATTTTTTATCTCTGCGTAGAGCAACAATAGTGCCTGTGCATGGTGTAAAGTTGTATACAGCTTGCTTGTCAGTGGTAGATGGTACATATCCATATTTAGGTGAATCATCAGTTGCAGAGACTCCAGTCTCTTGCAAATGACTGATAGCATGGACATCTAAAGCAAGTAAATCTTCTTGACCTGCTGCTTTTCCTTGAGATAGTAGCTGAGACTCTTTCTTTGCTTTCTCATAACCTTCCATGTCAACAGTAAGCCCATTTTCTTCGCACATTAGTTGTGTAAGATCAATGGGAAAACCGTAAGTGTCATAAAGACGCCATGCAATGTCACCTGGTATGGTTTTAGATGTGTTCAGTTTTTCCATTGTTCTATTAAGTAGATTTCTTCCTCTAGAAAGAGTCTTTAAGAATTGAATTTCTTCTTCATTAATCAATTGAATAAGGGACTCTGGATCTTTTTTTATTTCCGGAAACACATCTCCCAAGAGTTCCACCACTGTGCGTACAAGAGTTCCAAAGAATCCTGGTTTAGCATTGAGTTTCTCAGATGCATACCGTACAGCTCTTCTTAATATTCTACGTAATACGTATCCTCTACCGGTATTGTCGGGATGACCACCATCTGATAAAGCAATAGTTAACGTTCTTGCATGATCTGCTAAAACGCGATATGCCATATCGATGCCATCAATATCTTCAGCTCCTACCTTGCCAGAATAAGGTCTAACACCAGTACCATTCTCAATTGCCTTAAACAATGGCATAAAAAAGTCAGTGTCATAGTTGGCTCTTTTGTTCTGAATAACAGAAACCAATCGCTCCAGTCCCAAACCACAATCAATGTGTTTCTTGGGTAGCAGTTTTAATGATCCATCACTTTCTCTGTTAAATTGAATAAAAACCAAATTCCAAATTTCCAAAACATCTGGATCATCCATATTAACAAGATGAGCAGCTTCACGGCCACCGATTCTATCGTAGTGTAGCTCGGAGCATGGGCCACATGGACCAGTTTCACCCATTTCCCAAAAATTGTCTTTCATGCTACCTGGCAAAATATGGGTTTCTGGTACTCCTAACTTCAACCAAATATTTTTGCATTCCAAATCAGCTTCGAGGCCAGAAGATGGATCACCCCCAAAGTATGTAACATACAGTCGATCTCCTGGTAGTTTGTAAACTTCAGTCAAAAGTTCCCAAGCCCAAGTACATATTTCTCGTTTAAAATAATCACCGAAAGACCAATTTCCCATCATTTCAAAGAAAGTATGATGATATACATCTTTGCCAACATCATCCAAGTCATTGTGTTTGCCTCCAGCTCTAATACATTTCTGAGTATTAACTACTCTAATGTATTGGGCCATATCAGAATTCGGATCCACAGACCCCAAAAAAATTGGTTTAAACTGATTCATGCCGGCATTAGCGAACAATAAAGTTGGATCGTCCAAAGGAATAGTGGATGAAGAGTGGACATATTTATGGCCTTTATTAATAAAAAAGTCGATAAAGGTTTGTCGAATCTGGTTCCCCGTCATTGAAGTATCCATTTTAAGGAGATATCTGGAATCAAAGAAACAAAATATCGGGAATCAGAAGAGTATTAGAGTGCTATTGATCTAAATTCTAAACAACATATAAGGTATTTTGAGGTCACGTCCACACTTTAATATTTATTATCATAAAGTTCTAGGAATTCCATAATCAACTTTATTGCATTCAATCACATTGCAATTGCCCTTCATAGAAAGATGTGTTTTTGATCGAGTATTGAATTTTTTTTTGAGTTAATAATCAGTTATTTGTTAATTATTGAGACAGTATGCCCATCTGTCAATATGTCGCGACGCGAATATAATACATGCGCAGGTCCTACCACAATTTTTGCTGAGCTCTCAGAACTCGAGACGGAATCTGTACCTAGTTTGTTGAAGAGCTTAAACATGCAAACTTCTTAATAATATTGTAGGTACATATTGTTTTTTTTATAAGACTTTTATAGGATTGTACATACATACATATGCTCACGCCAACGTGACAGATGGTGAGTCTATCGCCGTCTCAGGCACTATACATGCATCTTTGAATTACTTCTCAGAAATATGCAGGTTTCCTCACAATGTTTTCCTGTACATAAGTTTTTAGAAAAACTCATTGGTACAGGCCCCGGATTCAAACTTGCGTCGCTTGCGTAGCAGGCGACTGCTCAAACCCCGAGGCCACCACGGCTTATAGGATTGTATGGTGGTAAAACTATTTTTTGTGGAATAATATTTATTTACTACAGCCTTAAACTAAGTGCCTACTCTTAATCTTCATCAATAGGTATTATTATTGTATTGACAAGAGAAAAGTAAAGTTAAATATATTCTGTCCTGAATTAGGTACATCTTTCAAAATGCTTGTTTGATAATAAGTTTAGTTTATAAAAGTGTAGACCTGAATCTATGTACTCAACCAAAGTCATTCAACATCTATACAGATAAATAATATTGAAGTGTCTGTTTGTAATTCCTAATAAACAGCTATTCACTAAATGCACATGAATGTAATATACCAATACATAGATGAAAACACATTTTTTTTAAATTATACTGTCTGTCTGTTTGTTCCTGCTAATCTCGAAAATGGCTAGACCGGTTTAAACAGGATTATCACTGGCAGATAGCTGATGTTTCAACTGGTGACATAGGCTCCTTTAATTTTAAGAAATCATAAGGGTTCCACCAGTACCCATAAAATAATTATATGAAAGTGAAATTGTGGGGCACAGCTAGTTAGTTCTCTCTTGGAGAAGGCAAATAATTTTATAATTTTTTGAGTGAAGACTATATGTTTTCTGCCCTCTACATCTCTTACAAATAAACCAAAAAAAAAATACCTTTAACCACAGAACTGACATTGTCAGATAATAATCACCAAAGTACCCATTGTATGTATTGTAAACAGTAACATGTAACTAACAATTTTAACTTAGAAAGAGACTAACTTTTATTACATATACCATTGTAGTAGTGTAGTGTTCAGATTTTTATACCAAGTAGGTATCAATGACTAGTTTTACTAAAATCTATACAGTAGTTTCTGCATGATGCAATTAAATCTAGACATGACATGTAGGTAGACAGACAAAAATGGAAATATATACTTATTGAGTAGTCCTCTGTATCAATAAAAATAGGTAACATTTCAGTTAAGGGTTTAGGAAGGTTACTCTTGGTGGGCTTTAGCCTACTTGAAATCTTCAATGATACTCAAGTTGCAATTCAACCTTTTAAAGTAATAATTTAACAATTCAAAATAAATTGCATCATATTATCAGAAGGTAACCTACCTACTTATCTTCATTATGCATTTTATAGATGTTAGCACTAACTTCTTTAAATAGTTTCCTATTGACTTATAATATGTAGACTTACCATGAAGCATGCATGCAATATAATAGATTATGAAACTATATTAGGTTTAACAGCACCAAGTAAAACCAATATTTGTTTGCCATATGGATCGTTACAACCATGGTTCGTAGGCAGAATAAAAGAGGAACTGAGTAGAATCAAAACAATATGTTAGTGTATATGTGGTTTAGTTGATAGACAACATACAAAAGCTAAAATATTTGGGCGGAGAAATAAACCATTCATTTCCATAACCTTCCACATACCTACCCCAGATATAAAGTAGTAACCTAACGAAATTGGTTAACCAACATGCACACAATATTTAGTGTTAAGTATTGAGATATTAATAAAAAAAATATTATCGAATAAAGTTATAAAATAGCATATTCCACTCTTACATATTTTCCTTTACAGATGTGAGCCAACTCGAACCACACTGGAACGAATTCTGAAACGTAACGTATAGAAAAGTGAAATACTTGCTTTCCTTGCAGAGAGAGAAAGGAAATTTAAGTGTGTGTATGACATACACACCCTACACACAGACTGACACTGACGGCTGCCCACAGAAAACTATTACTCCGTAGTTTAGTCATCTATGACTAATTATAAAAATGTATAATATTATTATTTTTTACATTTAGTTCTTATCTTTACGCAACATAGTACACTTCAAAACAAATTTTATTACATATTACTATAAAATATGGTAACATATTTTTTTTCTGGCTGAATTGTTATCGAGGTCAGTCGATACTGAAAACAATTAAGGTGCAACCACATGCAGCCGCTCGACGCTCGTTTCCAGCGACAAATGTGGTCACGTGATATGTAGCGACAAAGCTTAAAATGTTGAGCTCTATCGCTGGGAAGTATCGAGAGTGTAAGTAGTTTGTTAATTGGAATACCCCGTCACCAACTACCACATATGGTAAAGCCATTCCATCAACCGTTAGCTTTACTGGATCGGGTACACTCATTTCTCTCAACAAATATTGTATATAAGTATTGTATATAAGAGGTTATAAGTAAATAAATAAATAAAAATACTTGAACTTTTGGCCCATCTTTGAATCACGAAAAATGCCATCATCACCAAAAGAGCGACAAGCGACTGATTGTCGATGAAAACGAGTGACGAGGGGCTGCATGACGTAGTTCCTTTTCGAGTCGCGGGAAATTTAAAATGAGGTCATGTGACCATATTTGTCGCTGAAAACGAGCGTCGAGCGGCTGCATGAGGCCGCACCTTTAAAACGTTAAATAAAAAGTCGTGCCTTCTCTCTCACTCATAACATAACCTAATAAAAGGTGTTATACTTTGTTTGTTAAGTTTGCTAGTTTTCTGCATTAATGTGATTGTTCCGTATAGATTTCCTATTTAACCAAACACTCAATAAATATAGCTCTTACAAGTTTAATTAAATTTATCAATGAGATTATGGCACTTTCTTTAAAATGTATAAGACTTTTGCCTAAAACTAAAACATATACTTTACATACCTCTTCACAAAATTATAATGAAGTCAGTATCAGTAAAAGTGTGAACTCAAATAATGTACTTCAATCTTCATCCGAAGATTTGTCAGTAATAACTCCATATTTCCCAAAATCATTTAATTTTGCTGCTTATGTAAACAATTCAGAGACATTACAAAATTTGATTCACCTCAATGTAAATTTGAGTAAAATTGAAAAGAAACCATACATTGCAGAAAAAATATTAAAGTTGGATTTTGAGCATAAAATAAAGAACCATATATTATTTTTAAAGGATTATGTTGATTCTGATGCTATTGGAAACTTTATCTCAAAGAACCCAATGATTTTGTGTGAACCCTTAGAAGATCTCGAAGTGCGAATAAACTATTTGCAGTCAAAGAACTTTTCTGAACAGCAAATACAAAGGATCATTGGTAGAAATCCATTCTGGTTGATGTTTAGGTATGTTGATATTGTCATATTCTACACTAATACTAAAAGAGAAAGAATAGCTGTGGTGGCCTTGTGGTTGGAGCAGTCACCTGCAATAGCAGGGATGGATACATCCCAGCCTCTACCAATGGTATAAATACTGTAACCATCACATATTGTACTATAGATTTACCATCTGTCATGTTGACACTTAATCACCTCTGTCTACCCCTTCGGGATTACAGGCATGAGCATATGTATGTAATATTATAAAGAGGAAAGATTATAAATGTACATATTACATAACTATAAATATGTTACTTTATCTTAGTTGAAGCAATATTGCGTCTGGTTGCCTGGAAGCATGTTGACCTGTGGGATCTTTTGTGCCTCCTTGCCCTCATGCTCTATGTACCAGACTCCCCAAAATACTTCCTGAACAAGCTGGCAGATCCTGCCCGTGGGGAAGAGCTTGTAGTCCTCTGGTTTCGGATATGCCTTACCCAGTAGGTCCATACACCATCTAGCCAGTGCGTCGCATGCATATTAGGAGACTCACTTTTAATTCACTCTCACACCCACTTTTAATTGACAGTACCTTCATACCATGTCATTAGATAAGTTCATCTTATGAAGATGTTCTTTTGTCCAGTAATGACCTGAAAGTGCCCCGTGACATGCCTAAGCTGACATCAGTTCAACTGTAATAGCTTTCAGTTTTGGCTCTCATCCCAAATGCCTATGAACTGTTTAGATTTGAATGTCTTAAAATGTAACTTAAAAACTAAAAAACATTTCAAAAACACTTTCACCTGTTAAAGCAAAATTTTTAGCGAGTTATCATCATCATCATCATCATCTTCCTGGCCTTCTCCCATACATTGTTGGGGTTGGCACTTGCGACTGCCATCTGACTTTTGCAACCCTTTTAACGAGGAAAATCTGTGATCTGGGTTAAACCAGTTGTCAGACTATTTTAGGCCTCTGACTAACCTGTAACAATTGCCAAAGATGATAAATTGGCAACCGGGACCAATGGCTTAACATGCTCTCCGAGGCACGGAGGGAACTCGGGCGGTCACCCATCCAATTACTGGCAGGGTTAGGGTTGCTTAACTTTGCTGATCAAATGATATGCACAATAGCAACTGTGCCTCAAGCTCCTCAGTTAGAGAGTTACCAAAGATATATTATTAACAGTTGTTAATTAGGGGTCTGTGATAGCATGTGGGCAAAGAGTTGAATAGAAGCTAGTATGCAACAAAGTAATTATATATACATTTACGTAGATAAATTAAATAAATTACCAGTATTTTTTGGTTTCAGTACAACAAGGATAGATCGGAGATTGGGACATTATCAAGAAAATTACAACTTAAATGGTACAGATGTGAGATTCCTTGCAACAAAACAGCCAAATATTATAACATACAACCTTCATCATGTTAAATGTAACACATTTACTATCAAGGAAGAAATGGGTTTTGATGATGATGAGATTAAAAAAATTATATTGGATAAACCCAAATTATTCATGATTGGTAAGACTTCTATTTATTGCTATTACTACCAAGCTTATAAATATCTTTTTGTTTACACTATGAAAAATAAAATGTTAACCATAACAAGTCTTGAAAACCACTGAAGTAAAACAACATACCCTATTTAAAGTTAAATATGTTTATTAATAATACAAACTCAATAGGATGAACAATGTAACATATACATGTTAAATTAATAAAAATAGGCATACTTACTATGGATCCAAAAATAATATTATAAATATATATGGGGAGAATGTCCTGTCTGTTGTCATAAAGTTGTAAGAAAATTGTATCATAGTGATGTGTAGAGCCATCTTGTGGATAAATAAGTTGAAAATGTTATTAAGAAGAGTTGAAAATAATACATACTGTTCATACCTTCCCTGAAGGAATAGCTGAAAGGTGTGTTTTGCAGTGACTATAAGCTTAAATAATATTTATACAAAACTAAGAAACAAATAAGTATTTGCTCAACCAAAGGAGTGGAACTCCGAGTATGCCTTTGGCCACAGATGCAACTGTAGTAATACAATTATTTTTACAAATTGTTTTTCAGATAACCAGTCCTTATTGGGGAGATTTAATTACATTCATAAAGTGATCAAGATATCGCATCATATTATTTTGGACCATCCAGAGATTTTATTGTGTAGGAATTTTCGAGTGAAACAAAGACATTTATTTTTAGAAAAACTGGGTAGGGCGCAATATGATCCAAAGAAAGAAAATTATATACATATAAAAGCTTTGGTTGAGGATACTGATGTTGAATTTTGTAAAAAGTATGCTAAATGCAA
This sequence comes from Watsonalla binaria, assembly GCA_929442735.1. NCBI lineage: Eukaryota > Metazoa > Arthropoda > Insecta > Lepidoptera > Drepanidae > Watsonalla > Watsonalla binaria. The sequence continues at coordinate 6,190,435 of OV838919.1, read as the reverse complement.
TGTAAGCGATTTTAATACTTTTCTTAAAACCCTGTGAACTACCCAGTCTTCCCCAACAACATCTTGCTTTGAAAGGCATTCAGTGAATGGTATAATAGTGCATCAAGGATTCCTGCCACAGTGAATACTCCACCTATTATAGCACATATGTTTGTTGCAAAATGCCCAATGGACCTGGAAATATAAACTTATTTATTAAAATTGTTTGCACCCAGCCGTCAGTATTTTTTTTTGTGCTAAAACAGAATTTGAAAATTTCAATTGTATGTAACTATAATTACCTATAAGCTCTCTCAATCACCGTAACAAGTAAAAATTTATAAAAAATACGTCCAAAGCTTACCTTTCTTTTTCTGTGTATTTCACCATTAAAGGAGATAGTTCATAACTGAAAAATGCTCCAGGCATTCCTGACTCTGCATTAATATTGGAAACTGATTTTTGATGCCTGGTTACTGAAAACTGATTTGTGTATAAGACTGTGTTATCCAGTTTTAGATACACAGTTGGAACTATCTTCAAGTAATACTGGAACATTACAGCACCTAAAAAATCAACAATATGTATAACTCGGAAGGCATGTTGATTATAGTTGACTATTTTCAGAGGCCCTGCCATGATAGTTTTCCTCATATAATGAGACAGATGCATATGACGTGTATACATCTGTCGCACCGCTGAACTATCATTACAATAAGAGCTCATGGTCTGGCCACTGGTCTCTATACACAGGTGGCACCATCCGTCAAGTCATAAGCGTAAATCATGGGGGGTAACTGCGCATGTATGCATTTTATTCTTGTCGGACGATGCAGATAGATAGAGACAAGACTCGTAAAATTAGTAGCGCAGATAAGGTCAGCGCTCTTAACTCGTGACGCCACATCTTCTATTGCATTGGTATAGATCATGGGGGTTCACAGGATTAGAAAAATATTTAGTAATTTTATGTAATAATTAAGTTAGATGTCAGCCGAAGCTTGACCTACTCAGAGGTGTTGTCACGAGTTATCAGCGCTGGCGCAGTGTTCGGAACCTGAAGTGGACTGGTGTTATTTTACAAGAATCACATATTTCACCCAATTTTCTTCATTTAATCTAAAAAATCATGCTACTGCGATTTAGACTATCAGCGCATGAGTGAAATAATATAAATTCTCACATTTTGCATCATGATAGAAATTATCGTACAATCTGCGTACGATAATAATATGCTATCGTACATCGTACGTAGGCACAAAATTATCGTTGCATTCAACTGCGGAGTTATTCCAAAAATTTTCACTGGCTGAGCGCTCACAGTTCGTGACGGCATCTGTACGAGATTATAATCTCGTGCCCTTGAATTTTCCGCAATTGCATGCAGGATTTTTTGTATTACCAGAATAGGCCACAAAAGGGGGCTGGTAATATAAAAAATTGAACAGACTAAACAGGACACTGCCACAGGTCGTAATATATTAATTTAATAAATATCTGTAGTCGAACAGCTGACACGATTCTGTATCTGTAATTTCTTCATCAATGTTGTCAACATCAATTGTTTCTTTGTCTATGGTGGCATGAGTGTCTGGCTAACAAGTATTACTTCAGTCAATCAATCAATGAAATTTAGATTTTCGTGTGTGACAGTACTGACAGTGAGCTCCGAGTTCGTCGTCAGTCAGACTCAGTTTCTATCAGTCAGGCCCATCATACTAATTCTGATTAAAATTAATAAAAATAAGCGAAAATGCCTGTTCCCGGCGGTGTTTATCAAAATCAGGGACCTTCTTGCTTTGATAAAATGAAAATGGGTTTTATGATAGGTTTTTGTGTTGGAATGGCCAGTGGGGGTCTGTTTGGAGGTTTTACGGCTCTTAGGTATTTTGTATACAAAATCAGTTGAATAGCGAAAATATTATTTTGTATTTACTAGTACCATGATCATTGCTTGTTGACCCTATTTCAGGTATGGAGCTAGAGGACGCGAATTAGTCCATTCAGTTGGAAAAGTAATGTTGCAGGGTGGAGGTACATTCGGCACATTTATGGCTATTGGTACTGGTATTCGTTGTTAATGTAGTAAGGCTCAAAATGTTAATTTTTGTATATAAACTAAAACGTAACATAAACTAGTTCATACTGTTACTTCTGTTTAATTTTCAATGATATAAATGTTTACATAACCTATAACATTTAGGAACCTTGTTGCTCTCAAAATACTCACTGAAGCTGGACTGCATTTATTTGAAAACATCTCCTGAAGTATATTGCAGGTTTATTGAGAATATCTCTATGTATTAGCTCTGTTACTCCATACTCACTACTATACAAGAAATCAAATGGAGAGAATTAAATAGGACCTTTATTTGGACGGCTATAGCAAGTTCAGTGTACTTTTACACCTAGTAGAGGGTGGTGGTGCTGTCACAAGTAATATAGTGTAACATAACTGAAATATACAAATGTATGAGTTACACTTGCCTATGCTGATATTATAAAGAAGAAAGATTTGATTGCTGGGTTGTAACAAATATATTCAATAATATAATGCTACATTATCCATTATCGCTGAGTAACATGCTATGTTAATTGAGATAAATTGGGGATCCCTAATTAGTGGTAAATGAAATTAGTTTATAAGATAAACGCACCCTAGATCATAAGAGTTGGAAAGAGGGAAGGGAGGCCTTTGTCCAGCAGTGTGGTAGGACCTATGGGGTCATATGATAATAATGAATATACAAGTTATTATTTGAAGAATTTGGTATCTCTGGACATTTTTGTTACATAATATAATATATGTCAGTGCTGATTTCCATAGCAAAATTTCATACAATACCCCATCTGCGCACTCAACGGAATTGAAATGTCAAACTTTATTTATACCGCTTCTGTGGATCATCATAGTAGAGACCTTGATCATGATATTAAAAGTCTTTAGTTACTTACATATGGGTGTATATCTGTCTTACTTACATTTGACTTGACTGTGACTATTATCAATTTAATAAGAAATTATTTGTATCTGTAAAACAAAGCTGTCTAGACACAGGGAAGTGAGTCCATGCCTCCTTGTCATGTGTCAAAGGTGGCAACAGTGTGCAGTCAGTCTGGATTAGACTGCAGGAATACAATACTACACTAAGGTTATTTTAGTGCAATCTCCTATAAGGACAACATGCAGTCCCCAGTCAGACAGCTCCTAATTTCAAACAGGAGATCCCATTATGTATTACATTATTACATATACATTATTACATGTATATACATTCACACTCAAATAGGAGTATGGGATTATCTCCTTAGACCTGTTTTTGAAACTTAACCTTGAATCTTTAAACCTGATACAAATAATTGTGATGAACATACCTTCTTTTGCTAATCCTATGACTCCATCTAATGGTGCTGTGTTCGCACTCTTAATGTCTGTTCCAAATGACAAGTGTTTTATAATGTGTGTAGTGTTGAAAACAGATGATGAGTATGGCTGCACATCATGAATATGGACATGGTTTATTGTGAAACTTTTGCCAGGAGCAATGTGAAAACTTCCACCAACCTAAAAAGTTATCAGCATATATATTTTAATATCTCAATATTTGAAGTAAGTACATATTTGACATACAATTAGAAATATTGGATTCTACTTACCCTGTTCACTTCCATATAACCATAAATTTGGCAGCCCTCTTTGAGGGCTAGATTAGTTTTTTCAATTGATTCATCATTTTTACATTGTTCTACAGTGGCAAGATCTGGTAAAGCCCATCTTCTCAATCTGTATGCTTCTTTAACATCATCACAGGTATTACAACATCTAAAATTAGCATGCAATCAAGTTTAGATTTATGCACATTATACTAACAATATAAAAATAAATACTATACTTCATGGCTACAACTTATTTCAGAATCGCCTAATTAGAGAATGCTTTTAACTATAAACAGATCCGGATTAGTATACTTCAAAAGTGTCTTATTAAAATTTTTCATGCAGTGAACATCCATGCCATGTATATTCTGTGCATCACCCATATGTCTGCATGGGTTGCTTTATATTGCAGTAAGTATTCAATAAGTGAAGTCTTTTACTTACTGAGATTCATTAAATGCAGCTCCATAGCAACTGCCACATGTTATTGGAGCAATTTCAAATGTATTATTATTAGCTTTCACCTGAAAATTAAATTAATAATTATTAGAAAATTTTATTAAACAAACCTAGATCTGAAGCATTACACAAAACAATATTATTATAGATGCTGCAAGTAACTCTTTATGTAAGAGTTTCCTAAAGGTGGCACAGATGTTAATTATAACACCAACTATGATTGTAAAAGAAACAATTGATGCATTTTACTGTAGTTGATGTAGCAATCTCATGCTTTTTAGCTTCTTCTATTGGATTTCCATCTAAATCCAACCTCCGCTTGTGTATGTTTTGGTCCATTTGTAGATGTTGCTCTCCAGATGAATCCATTGCATCTAATACTAAATCTGAAAATTATAATTACTTCAGCATAAGGTAATATTTATTGTATAGACACTCTTTAGCTCAATGCAGAAGGGACAAGTTGGACATAGTTGTTGACAACTAGTAGTTAAATACAATGCATGTGTACTTTTATATATAAACTAAATTGAAGTGCCTGTTAGAAATCCAAAATTGACAGCTTATTACTAAATTTAGTAAAAAATTATCTGTCTGTCTGCTAGTTCCGGCTAATGTCGTAAACAGCTGGACTTTTATCAGGATTTTCACTGGCAGATAGTAATAGCATAGGCAACTTTTATTTAAAAAGAGATTTAGTGATCCATGATATAAAGTCAATGCGAGTGAAACTACTACAGGGCACAGCCAGTCTTAAATGTACATTACAGTAGTATTAAATAAGCAAATAAAAAATCCAGTCAACACTATTCTTTGACAAGTAGGTTATTGAAATAGATAGAAAATTACAGAAAATGCTTTGTACAAAGGAGCCGTGGTGGACTCGGGGTTTGAGCAGTCGCCTGCTATGCAAGCAACTCAAGTTCGAATCCCAGCAGGGCTTGTACCAATGAGTTTATCTAAAAAAAATTTATCAAATTCGGTGAAAAGTATCCCTTTGGGGAATACAGGCGTGAGCATATGTCATGTCATGTGCTTTGTACAAGTATGTATGTATCAAAGCAACTAGGTTGATAGTGAATATACTAAACAATATACATAATTTGTTCCATAGTGGGTACTTACAGTCACAAGATATAGTCGGTACTATTATGTCTAAGTTTATTCGAAGCTTATGTCCTCTTGATGTGTCAACAAAAAGTTCTTCAGATATATTTGGGGACATGTAGGTATTTAGTTCTGATAAGAATAATAGGACCATTATAAGGCCCCCAGATAACGTTACTGTAATAAAATAAGTAGTCAATTTTACAGTAACAGTAAACTTGTAATCTAAAAGTAGTAAATAACTTGGGTAACATTTATACTTACTAGCGGCTCCGGTGGCGGTTTTAATTCTAAAGTCTTCCAGTGTTTTAGCATAGGCATCTAACTGTTTGAACTTGTCGATTAATTGGGAAGACATATTGCAAACAAATTGTCAAACTAACTTAGGGGGATGGATTCTGGTAATTAGAATATGAATTTCCAGTTTACTTGTTTGTTTAGTATGTCCACGTTACTTTATATTACTGTTTACCTACTTTTTAGTTTTTCAATCAAATGTTGGTGATACTTCAATTTCATTCAACCCTGATTTTGTAAACTTGTAGGTGTCAACTGTCAAACTTCAAAGTTTCATTCAAATTATTTAATTACGTTCAATCTAACATTTTATTTTTGCAATGCTTAAAATCAAGGTACGTCTCTCTGTCTCTTTTTATCACATGCAGGGTGGACCTTGGTATGAAAAGTGCATATGGTTCAAAATCTTCTATATGAATGGTTATGTCTACTCAATAGATAAAACAATGTTTTTTCATTATTTATGCTTAAAATATATACATAATAAATTATTTTCTATATCTGAACGAAACCAATAGAATTGTTGCTTTATCTATGGACGAAACGAATACATTTGCTAAGAATATTAAGGAGGTCTCAGACGAAACTACAACAGTATATTGCGCATAGAAAATTATTAAAGAGTGCATTAATTTACAAATAAAAAACAGTCACACGCGCAAGGCATGTCTTGATATATTTTTTTTATGCTTGACACACGTAGGAACGGTATTTCTTCAAATTGTTAATTAAATCATACACCCAAAGTGGGATACGAGCCCTCCCGCAACGGAAAACTGTACAGTAGTTGCCAATTGCTGAGTTTCTTGCCGTCTTCTACAACAAAAGCAACCTTCTGGACAGTGAATTTTATTGAGTCCTGACGATTTGGAAGTACTTTGTAAGAAGTCATATCAAATAAAGATATTTTTAATTTTAATTTTGAATTCAGCTACTCGTGCCTTCATGTCCCGTGTCAAATTATTCCTACTTTCATTTTTGCGTGTTAATGAGCTGCCTTGTGCTGTCCATTGGCCGGTTACCTACATCAAGACCTAAATTCTTGCCAAATCATGTTTCTAGGTCTATGGGTTGGTACCCTTTAAGTAGGTATTGGTTTCCTTGTGTATTCGCCACAAACTTAACTTTTTAATCTTTCAAACGCTAAAGTTATGGTTGTCCCTCAATAGTTCAATACAATTTGTATGGAATTGCGTGAGTCCGACTCGCTGCGGTTTCTAGTAGGTAGCCTGTCCAACGACTTTTATGCCCAGCTTATGTCTCTCTGGTTGGAGTCGAGCGTGATCCAAAAGTAAATGTGATGGTTTTATTTCTCTGTACGTATGTACCTACCTATGAATAAGAGTAAATGGCATGGAAGTAAAGATAGATAATAAGGCTATTGGAAATTCAAAAATCAATTTAATTTTGTTCTTATCCTGTAAGTTCCGAAATATCTAAAATTAATGTATACCCGACACCTACTGAGAAGTTTGTCCTTAATAACTTAATGTTCATTTGAATTTTAGATTTAATTATGTTCTTTGTTTAGAGTTTTACCTACCTTCGGATTATATCTATACACTAGCTGTGCCCTGCGGTTTCACCCTCACAAGCTTAATTTCATGTGGTTACCGCAGAACCCTAATGTTTAAAAAAAAAAGTAGCCTAAGTTACTCCTTGTAACATTAGCTACCTATCAGTGAAAGTCCAGCTGTTGCGAGGATTACCCGGAACAAACAGATAGAGAGATAGACAGACAGACGGACAGACAAACAAAATATTAAAAAAATATTTTTCCATTTCAATACCTTATACATATATAATACTTTCATATACATTTTGTCAAAAGCTGTTATTTTGGAATTACAAACAGACATTTCAATTTCATTTATCTGTATAGATGAGTCAAGGTCACTGATGAAGACCAGGCAATATGCCACCTTTAAACGTTTAGAAATTTTATTGTAAGTGATGCGACCATGAAGCAATAATCGAAATACATTTGTGCCACGAAAATACGTGACAAAATCAAGCGATTGGCATTCACATGCACATTCATTAGATATCATCTCCCTAGCCTTATCCCATACATTGTTGGGGTCAGCACTTGATTCAAGAGGAAAATCAATGAGGAAAATCTGTGATCTGGGTTAAACAAGTTGTCAGACTATTTCATTCATTAGATAATAGATTCTTTATAATTTTTTGTAAATAAATAAAACTAACATTAATGAATTATAATTTTATTGTCAATATTTCTGTTTAACCTAGATTACTATGAATTTCGAAATCTAAGTAGGCACCTATTTTTGAAAAGATAAGTGATAAGGCACTAATTTGATTTCGTTCAGACAATACATTAACTTAAAGCATGTCATTTCGGAACTGTCCTGTTTCTGTTTTTGTTCACATCGAAACTATCATGTTTCTGTATTTTATTTAACCAAGTACAACACATTCAATAGTAGGTAAAGCCCAACTTTTACAACCTTAGTATGGATGTATTGACCTCGTCCTGCCACACATTTTATAAATTGTAATTTATTATTAACATTATTGAGTATTATTTACATGTGTACAGTCTTTAAATTTATCTTATAGAGATCACTTCTTTACGTTGAAACCTTCTCCCGTAGGATCTAATATCCAGGGGTAATTGTTTGGGCATTCCATACAAGTGAAGAGGCGAAGAGTTTCTCCTGGTAACTCTCGAGTAGTCAATGGGCAGGCATTTGGCAACGAGCAGAAGGGTTGACCTTTCACGTCACATTTGTCTTGTTTCCATTCCTGGAAATCTCTTAATGACGACAGTTCTGTAGGGTTCTGCATCCACTGAATTACTTGGATCAATGAAGTAAAGTACACGTCGTTCTTCTCCAACATTTCTTCTATGAATTTTATGAGTTCATCTCTGAATTCCTTCTTGGACTTTAGCCACGAAGCGTGGAAATGTAGACCTAGGGGAGCGCGGTTGGTTGTGTAGTGGCGGTTGAAGTTGTGACGCAAAAGGCGGGCGAACTGGTCACCGGTTTGAATGTTGGAGCATGAGTCAACCACGTGACAACCAGGCAACGACTCGTCGAAGGTAGGGTCATCTCTTCTGTCCAATTCGTTCATTACCATCTCCCATACAGGGTGGCTTCTTGACGGGCAGTTGTGAGCGTTTCCGTTACATTTGTGTGGCATTCTGAAGTACAATGTATAAGGCCAGATGGGCACTCGGCCCAATGGCGCAGTGATGGATGCGTCATAAACGAAATATTGATCAGCCATCATTTCGAATTGTTTGTTGCCTCCGACGCGCAAGTAGGGCGCACGAACACCGATGATCGAAGAATCGGTGATATTAGCAAAACGTTCAACAATTAATCGGGCGCCGGCCATTTCAGCTAGCCAGTCGTCGTAGCTTCCACCCGACCAGTACAAAGGATCGTCTTTGTGAGTTAACGAGAATACAGCAATTTCGTGTCCCTTGCGGTGTAATTCTTGGAGACCAGCATAATTAGTGTACTTATGTGAGACAAAGAATGTTCCACGGATTTGACATCCGTTGGGGTTGTGGCGGTTTCCATTAAATAGTTGGTCATACAAGTCCATGTTATCAACATTTACGGCGCCGTTGAAAGTGATGGTTATCATCTGAGGTACTTGATTTGGCTCAATGCCTCCAGGAATCCGAGTACCGTCTGCGGAGCAAAAGCAATCAGGCAGAATGCACTGGTTAGGGTCACAGTCCGGTGCTCTGTTCGGGTCCAACTCGACGGCTGAAATAAAAATATTTTGATGTTTAGTTGAAGTTACGATTTGCACGCAATAATGTCTTTAGCTATGCAGGTGCGTGGACTTACTGCAAGCATTTTCATCTGACTCGTCTTTGCAGTCGGGTTTTCCGTTACAAAAGAGTTCTTTTTCAATACAGTCACCACTGCCGCAAGCTAACTTGCCTTCAGGGCAGATAGGTTCGTCTGTTTTCAAGATAGGCATAATTTTCCTTGGTTCTGTAATAAACATGTTTGGAATTAGTGACTTGATGTATACCTTTCTGGGCATGAGACAGTCATGTACGTCGGAAGTACATTTCGCTACCTGTAAAAGAACACGCAACTACTACCCTAGGCAACTATATTTTTACTTGCTTCGTCCGTGTGACTCTTTCATTGTAATCGTGTTGAATGGGGTCAATTAGGAACTGGAAGAAAAGATTCTGCGAAGCATGACAGAACGACCAAGTTATAGAGGGTACACTTTTAGAAAAAGAAAAATATATATTTATTGAAAAAAGGTAGATAGCTAGGTCTTAAGTGATTGATTAGTTATGATACAGGTAAGGCAAGAAGATTTAACAACACGCAGATGTTTTACTTTCATGTGGAGAGATAAGATGAATTTTGAAAGGGTCGTAGGTATGAAGATCAACGTTTTTAGAATATTTTTTTCAGTTTATAAATAATCGAAACCTTACAATTCATTATGTGCAATTTAAATGATATAAATGTTGTTTTTATATCATGTGAATGATTATCAGCAACATAAACATTTGTTGTTTAAGTCGTTTGTGAGGTAAATATGAGTTAAAGAAAATTGCGGCAACGATCATTTATAAATACTTATATAGGAAAATAATTTTAATCATGTCTATGGGTACATACATAAGGAGCACGGATTACGGATAAACCCAACCACCTATCAATGTATAGCTATGAATAGTTTAGGCAAAATTTATGAAATCCCAGTAGAGTGTATAATACATAAAATATTGTGACTTTTCTACAGTTACTTTAGTGCAACATTTTAGAATTTAATGTATTTATTTGACAAAAAATGTGAAACTGTTAGTATGGTCTAAGTCATTGTGAGATTAGTGAAGTTTAATGATATAGAAGCTTAAGCGTAACAGTTTGTTAGTATAAGTAGGTACCTATACCCAAAAGAAGGCGTATGTCTATAAGAATGTTGTGTTGTATAGTGGTATGTGGGGAGTTGGGCATGTATTTGATGTGCTGCCATGTGTGAGTGAGCCCAAGTATCAACTCTGCTTCTCTATGTAAGTGAAGGTACAAACAGGTTACATTTATTTTACCGTTGACTATGCTACAAAATAATATTTATTTATTCCCATCACATTAGAGGTGCTGCCAAAGGTAAAATAACTGCGACCGTACTGTGCAATAAAATAATCATTTAAGTATTCATTTCGTGAAACACTGCTAGTTCACCATTATTTTATGTGCCATCAAATAAAACCTGCTGCAGTGGTGATCGTTACATCATAATTATTGAAGATCCAACTAATATCAAGGGATTTCTAAATCTTTAATGAAAAACTCGATTTCATTAGAACACTAGTTTTCAACATTTACAAGGCTTAGGTGTACTTTGCATGCCCAATAAATATTTACTAAATATTATTTTGTTCTAGTTATGTATAACTGAATTCAAAAAGTATCAATTTAAACGATTAGCAAAGCTAAATACAAGGGTGTTGTGAAGTGTTGTTGCAGTTGGTATATATCGAGTGTGAAGGCGTATCAAACGGGTCGGTCCATGGCGGGCCGCTCCTGTCCGGGGCCTCATGCAAGACACCTAACTACTGTGCGACGCGGCCCCTTCACCCAAGCCTCATTGCTTGCCTAGCGCCAATAGCTTCTGTTTCGGCACTTACTCTCGAGTTTGTCACAGTTGTTCACTTTACCCTTCCAGTCGCAGGTTTGTTTATCGAGATCGAAAGCCAGTCCCGATGGGCAAGTGATCTGTTTAAGACCTGACCTAGTGCACCTGTGTTGACAAGAAATGTCACATTAACATTATGGATAAATCCAGGAAGTGGACATTCAGAAGGCTGACCGGTCAGGAGTGCGAGATCCGACTGGTTCATGGCGGAAGCTAGCCCTTCGAGTGCCCACTTCCTCAATTCGAGCGGAACTTACTTTCTATTTGATCGCAATTCTTAACATGGGTTTTCCAGTCACAAGTTTGGCGGTCGATATCGAAGGCGAGACCGCCGGGACAGCGCACCGAGGCTAGCCTGGTGACTCCATTCTCAGCGCCCTTGTCGCACCTGCACACAGCTCAGTTTATGTCTGCCCAGCCATTTACTCTAACTCCATTCATGTTATTTAATTATATAACTTTGGGCAAACTTATCCATTATAGCCGAGTAATTTTACTTTTAACAGAAAAATTATCAGTATGTTTGAGAGAACATACAAATGGAGTCAAGTTTTGGCTGAGTTTGGTAACTGTTTGAATAAAAAATAAAGTGAAGAAAAATAATTACTTAAAAATACAGTGACTCGCGCTTGTAAAATGTTGTTTTATGAAGAATAATGGATGCTACAAGAAGATGTCGTCGCAAAAAATAGCCTGTAGTGGTATTACCTGAAAACCTGAAATTCTCAACGGTAGAATCTAAATTACCAGTAAGGACCTGAACAGCTTTACGAAGATGACAGCTCAGGTGGTCTGCAGGGTCTCAATTCAATAAAATGTTTTTCTCCAACGGGCTATATCACACGAAAATCTAGGGTATTACACAGAAACTTGAACGAAGTCTAAGTAATAAGATCATTATAATATAACCAAGGATAATGTTTAAAAGCTTTCGACTACCCATATCTTGGTTCCACAAATTGGTTCTTTTATAAATAGTTAAATACCTAAATATCTAAGTATTAAACTTCGGACAAATAATTATTTACCGAACCAGTCTTGTAACTATTCATGACACGAAGGTGACCGTTCACAGACTGGAATATCAAGTCTCTGCTCAGTGAATATTAAGCAGCAGTGCGATGATATAGGTACCTATTGTAGAAATGTATAAATCTAATGACAAAGAACAGTTTCACAAACATTATCCAGGTAAATTCACTCTGCGGACACTATTGTAGAACTAAACTGTAATAATAACACTTTTGTTTAACTTATTTGCGTTACATTGCGGATATACCTGATACAATTAACTAATACGAATGCGGAAATATACCTACCCAGCCTTTATTTCCACTTTCGATAGCAAAATAGGTTTATATAGGTATAGGTACGTGTAGTACTGACTTAACCAGTTCTGCACCGCTATGACTATTTAGTTGGCCTTGGTTGGTAGCTTTCATCTAGTGAAATGTACATTTTAAAGCCGTATAGCTTCCAACTAATTGTGGTTGCGTTATGAAGTGAGGGATATAAATATGTATTAAGACTGGATTATCTGCAATGAGTGTTGCTATGAAAATGTGGTACTGTGACGAGACTCACCTAACGACATCGCGGCAGTCGCCTTCAGTGGTCAGTCGGAAGTACTCGTCGGCAGGGCGGCCGTCGCATAGTTGTTCGGGGGTAGCATCTTCCCCTCCTGAATCTTCATTTTGACGTTTTACGCGCGACCCATTGACTAAAAAAAAATTATTAGTATGAAAGGTAGAAAAAAATTGCAAACAAATACAGAATGTGTGGTAGGTAAAATATAAAAATAGATACAATTAGTTCAAATATTTTTGCGGTTCCTACTTGAAGTTCCTAGGGCCAGAAAATTTATGAATGTAGAAAGAAAAAGTCATGAATTGTGTATGTTCCTATGTACAACTAAGCTAAATTTAAACATGCACATTAGGTAACGCAACTTGAGCGTTAGCATCGATTGCAACACCGTGGGTGAAGGAATGTTGTGTAGGTACTTGGGCTTATTGCAAGTTGAATGCTGCACAGTTTAATTGTACGTAGCTTGTACCTACATAAGTTTTTATTCCTGATATTTCTTAACAAAGACGATGAGGTAACTCTCTGTATAGTATGCACGGCGCGGCTGTTCCATATTTCACAACAATATTTTTGTTGAAAGACCTCTTATTTCTCCGGCTTTTCTCAAATAATAAAAAAGTTGTAGTATAAACATAGAGTCGTTAAGACTATCAAAATAAATTATTGCACTTTACACCTTCGCCCCAGCAACTTGGTATCGGCATTGAAAGTTAAAACGTTGAAAAGAAATCGAGGTCATGCCAAGTAAAGGAGCCACGTAGTTTGCCGGCGGCAGCGGTCTTTCTTTGTCGCTTTAAAGCTTCGTTAACGTTATGTAAGAGTTGTTAAGGATACAAATTGTTACAATTAGATATATATACACCGTACGCTTCGGTTTATCTGCATTCATATCTGCATTATGTTTAATAATCAGTATATTTTTTTGTTTCAATATATAATTAATTTAGATTTGATCTTAAATCAATGTTCCTATCACAGATACACCGCTACTTCAAAGAAGTACTTTAACTTTATTTTATAATAAATATACAAAAATTAATTCAACAACTTAAATATATATAATAATTTGTATACTATAATTTAATTGAAGGGTTATATTATTTTTGTACGATTATTTAAAAAGGTAAGAATGAGGAAGGAGTACTCACCCAAACAATTGAGTAATAACACACCGAGGCACAGATACGCGTGTCGAGCCATGGCGCTCGGCGAGGACTGGCCGCTGCGACGCGCGACTCTATGAAAGTGCAAGAGGTCTCGCTGCCCCTCTTCACCTCCTATTCGTATTTATATAACCAGCCCGCGAGCTCCGCACCAACACGCCACGAGGCTCCAGACTCTTCTTGGGTACTACACCGTCGACACCTACCGCCGATGTACCACGTCGTCCCATCATGCCACCTTTTAATAAGCACCAGGTGACGCTATCGAAAACAATGCAATCAAATGGTTACGATGCTTATTACCTTTTTAGCTAATCACCACTTTCTTACACGATAGTTAATAAATAAACATATTTAATACTATTATTACACATTTGGGATTGCATATAGTTTTTGGTCAGAGGTAAGTTGCAGTAGATAGAGCAGATACGTTAAGCTAAGTTTTTCCTCCTGAAAACATAACATCTGTTTGACAAAATTAATGCCATCTTTGTTTCAATAAAAAATAAGCTTAAGGTACTTATAAAAAATAAGCTTAACTTAAGATTATATGTATAAACCTCTTAAGGTTTCACTACGTCTACATAAAGACGCCTTTTAAAAGTGAAACCGTGGCATTCTCGTGATCAAATAGAAAAAGTTTAGGACTCTAACGCGTAGTGGTCGTGCGTGAAGATGTCAATGACAAGCTGGTAATGATAATGTATGTCACAGAATCTAAATAGTTAGCAATCTTCAAAGTTATAATATTCAGTTCTCACTCTCTTAAAATTCTCACTCACTTAAAATTAAAATAAAACGATTTATTGAGGTTCTGCCCAGATTAGGCACTTATGAACGTCGATAAATTACCTACGGTTCTTATCTTACCCCTCTTCTGTTCAATCATTAATATTACCACCACTTAACTAATTACTTACCGCAGAAGTTAAGGATGGGCATGAGCTCTCCAGTATAGTTTGTCCATAGAATTTTCTTCAAGAAGACCGTAATTTTTATTATACAAGGTTTGCTACAATAACTGACTACGAAACAAGCGGATGGTAGAAGCTTGGGTACCTACACTTTGATGATGATAAGAATAAAGGCAATCCTTGCTTTTCCATAAACGAAGTTATTCCTGATATTTAATTCATCTAATTGTAAAAGGATGAAATGCTAACCTTAACTGATATTTTTTTTTATAATAACTTACATGTTAACATACAAGAATAACTTACCGAATGATGAACGTAGAGTCAAAAACTATCAAAGCTTGATTGAATCTACGAAGGCATATAATACAATAGAAAGAAAAATGTGATGAACATTACGAATGTTTCCTTCCTTCTTGAAGCACTGTCTACAAAAAACGTAAAAATACATGTTTCGGGACAACTTTATATATAGGGGCGTAAATTTTATTATTCCGAAAATAAGGGTTTCCTATAACTCATGAAATTCGATATAATGGCTTTCATTTATAAATAAACAAACAGTCAAGAGCGTTAAATAGGGCTATAAAAGATGTGCGGGAAATACATATAAGCATATTATATTGATGAAACAGTAAATATGGACACTACACCTACTTAGTAACTACTGATATTTTGTTTTGCTGGCAATTTTATTGAGTTGTTTCAAATGTTGTATTTCTAAACAATATAATCAAAATATGATTATATTGTTCCTAAATACATTTTTTTTTGAAAATTTTCAGTTCAATACGGGAATTTCATACTTCAGATTCTACATCCAGAAGCTAGTATAAGATATAAGTAGCTATATGGGTCACGTAAATGTCACGTATATTAAAAACAAGATTCCAAAATTGTGTAGGAACTAATTAAAAAGATATTAACGACATAATATTCTGAGGGTTAGCGATTTTTGCATACCTGTCGAGTGAGCCTCACTTTCGATTATGGGCCGAACCTGTTTTTTTCTTAATTTATGTCAATGTCAAATAGAGGTGGAAAGAAGACTCTGAATATATGCTTTTGATTTGCATAAATAGTAATATTAATTTATACATGTGCGAATAGCACACAATGATGAGATAGGTACTATTAAATCTACAATGATGAATATTACACAGGTAGGATCACAGAACACGGAGAGACGTAAGATTTATCGTAAGAATAGTCCTCTACCTCGGTATATTAATTGGCCCCATGTTTCAGTTACCATGTTTGCTGTGTGTTTATAACAAAGGCTGAATCCTTTGATAGCATACGTGTTTGCTAGGAATTGAAACTTTGATAACTAGAAGCTAAACTATTGATTATGGCTATATATGTTGATTTATAATTCTAACTTTAATCGTTGATTAGGAGTCCCACGTTACAATTGATGAGTCCATAAATACGTGTCTATGAATTGTAGGTCTGACATATGCAGGTTTCCTCATTACCTTTATCGTAAAGCTCGTGGTGAGTTGATACATAGTTGAATATAAGTTTAAACTAGCACCGCTTCCGTCACAGGTGAGCGACCACCCAAACCACTCGGCCATCGCGGCCCACCTCTTTAACTAATGGAGTTTATTTGCTAATTACGCGTGCGCAATGCAGTTACACATAATTTAAATTATTTTGTGATTATTGTATCATACTTATAGTATTCCGTAATTAAATCAGTGCCAATTATGAAAGAAGCGACGACTATTACAAAATATATAGTAATACCTATTTTCGTATAAATATCAATGTATTCAGAGGTCAAAATTATTATATACCTACCTATCAGGTTAAAGAGATACCATCTATTTCTCAAAAGTCAAGGCTATTTTAGTAGGTATTTCTTGACATAAAAATTATAATATTTCATTAAGGTGTTTTCAATATTGTTATGTGCGTATTTTTAGCGCAGGTTACAAATCGTTACGTTTGTCACGTTACAAATCGTTGTACTAAGTTTAGTACCATTTCTTTACGTATTTCGGGATAGACTTACAACACTGGTACGTTCTTAGTGCACTATATATATGGAGTAATGATAGGTGCTCAAAAATATTCCAAATCATTCATCTAAGTTCATCGGTTGAGGCGTTGCCTATTCATATTTAAATTCATATCCTTACTGTGCGTTGTTCGTCAGTAGCGTATGGTTTCATAGGTCGGTTAAGATTCTTGGAACTTTCAAGGGTATGTATAATTTAAGTTGACTCACTTTCTTGGAGCAGATCAGGAAACAAATAACACTTAGGCGACAGGTACCAATAATGTAATATTTTTTTTTTTGCATTATGATTTACCAATAAGAGGGCAAGTGTGCGTAGGTAGGTAAGTACTGTGCTTTCCTACTTTTACCACGTGTGGTATAAATCAGAACTGTTCTTTAAGTGACCGTATTTTCACTGATGACTGAATTGATTAAAAACTGGGATTGCGTCCGTGTCATTAGTAATAACAACTGTGGCTAATTTAGGTAAGTACATAATACATGTCTACTTTACAAATTAAAAAAAAAACTTGTATGTTAATTGTATGAGATTATTTGAGATGAGTGCAGTCAAAAGTTGGCGGTTGTAGTGTCGGCCTTGCGGCACATCCGGGTGTGTCAGGTTATATAAGTGTGAGGAGAGGAGCGAGGCCTACGGCGCCGGCTCGCTGCCAGCCGGACCCAACCTTTGACCGATACTCGCATTGCCCACTCTGTACATACAGGCAGATCACATATCATTGACACGTATTCAGATAACAATAATACTTACTTTTCACATATGCTCACGCCTGTATTCCCCGAAGGGGTAGGCAGAGGTGTTGTAATCACAACACCAACTTTTCACCGAAGATGATTAAGTGCCAACGTGACAGATGGTGAGTCCATCGCCGTCTCAGGCACTTTACATACGTCATTGAATTACTTCTCTGAAATATGCAGGTTTTCTCACGATGTTTTCCTTCACCGTAAAGCACGTGGTGTGAAATTACAGTACATAAGTTTTTTAGAAAAACTCATTGGTACAGGCCCCGCTGGGATTCGAACTTGCGTCGCTTGCGTAGCAGGCGACTGCTCTAACCTCAAGGCCACAACGACTTTTCACATGGCAATAAAACCAAAGTTAGAATACCAGCGTTCTAGTCTATCAGGAATTAAAAAAAAAGCTGCTACCGAATATTCTAGAACAGTGGGAAATGGTATTTAAAATCTCCTGTTTTTAATTTATTAATCAATATTTTATACTACTTGAAACCACATAGATATAGGTACTATATACCACTTAGGATTTTTTGTCTTTTTGTCTTATAAAAACCTTTTCAGACCCATAACGTAGAAGAACGAGGCGTTAAGACAGACGAATTAATTTTCTATGGAAATCTTGATTTCAATTTATATTTGTTAAAGATTTATTACTTTAATGAAGGAATTGTATTCCACGCAGAAGAAGTCGCCGGAAAATAATCTAAAAAGGGTTGCGTATTTAAAAAAAATTAAGTACTTAGTAGGTTTAGGAAAATGTATTTATTACTACTAATTGGACTAAATTAAATACTACTGTGGTGGTGTCATATTATATTATAATAAGTATATAAGTAGGTACGCTTTTCAAAGAGGTTGCACGTCGTCTGGCAAAGCTTCTCGTGACAAGCGGGCTGGGGCTTTTCTCGCTCAAAGAATCAGCATTGCTATTCAACATGGCAATGCTGCCAGCCTTCTTGGCACGATCCCGACAGACACCGATTTGGGCCAAGTTTTCTACTTGTCATTAGTTTTAAGTACTGTTCCTTGTATAAATAATAAAATAGTAGGTACTCATACGTAGATAGTCGATAAGTCGCTGCAAGCAGAACAAACAAAACTTTTACAGGTATTACTCTATGGATAGTTTCAGACAAGTCTAGTCATTTTCACTTTTGCTCGAAGCGATGTTACATAATATTCCGAAGATTTAACATTTAAACAAGCAATTGCTTATCGATATGCGGTTGTTACGTGCTTGACCTGGATGGCTGGATGTCGTCGGACGGAGCTATAACTCTAATAACATTATCAATACTAACTGCACACCCATTTATCCACATAATTATATATTCTTCATATACATATTCATAATATTAAAGAATACGTAAATATGGATAGAAATAATATTAATATAGATTAAATATAGTCAATTATATAATATAAGTCACAGTTATGTGCATTCATTTCTATGCCTACTTCACACAGCAGTAATAATAGCATCCCTGTATAAGGGAGAGTACAAGTTATGTATATAATATAATTGTTGCAGCCAAAACTTCTTGTGACTGAACTCAATCTAAGCTACTATAGCACTACCAAATAAACGAGTCAAAAGTAGTTTTGACGGTGACAAGCACCTTAATGAATGGTATTACTGGTGGGTAAACAGGTATTACTAATACTTACTTACTTTAACTAATACTGGAACTAAAGGATCCAACATTGCCCCAGGGTTATATGTTGACTGCAAAATATATATGCATATGTAGTATGCCTCGCCTTGGGGTTTTTTCCAGATGACTTGTACTCAATTATTTGTAAGTATTGGTTTCAAGGTTATACCTATCTACGTAGCGGGCACACCGCTAAGTATTTTATTTATAGTATAATTATAAAATCAAGTTGTAAATAACTGTATTGTGGGTATATTGTAGGTACCTTTTTGTGGAGAATGGTTGTTTAGCGAATGAGTAGATACAGTTTACCGAAATGAGACATGGAGGATGGCCACGTAGCGGCTGCGTCTGCGCACGACCGCGACGGCAAGTAGGCGCGCACGAGTCAAGGATCCTACAAGATATTTCCTTTCACTTGCGACAATGCATAGATATTATACATACAAACATCTATCTATAGGGTTTGCATATATTTATCTACAACTATATCTAAATTTGTGTGCGTGTTCTATTAACCTCCACATTGATCCAGTCGACCTCATTATGGTTACTAAGTACCTAGCTAGATATATTTTTAATAACGACGGCTTCAACGAGGATATCATATAGATATTGTCTATGCCTTTAATCATTTTATTGCAGAGAATTCGACCTTACCAAATATTGCGATCGCAATCCCTTTACAGAGATTTGAACCACTTAATAGAGTTTCTCAGTAAACGGGAAGTCTTTTCGGTCTGATCATGACCGATGGAGGCTTAACGATCGATATTGCATCTCCGGTCATCTATTCAACTTATGGCCACGAGCATGAATCCTTAACTAAATAATATGAGTGGAATCAAATATGCACATGCATAAGACACACGCACATACACGCATGTTGTTGTTATGGTATCGCATAAATTCTTTATTCTTAATTATTTATCTATAGATATGCTTAATCACATCTGTGCCAGGATCCATATGACTAAGTACGGAAATGTATTTCTTGATTCAAGAGCATGAACTACAATATTGTATAGTCATCTGACACACAAACATTTATAAATGTATTATTCATTTTTATGAACTAGTTTTGTTTTAATTATAAGTTGTACCGGATGTAAAGTATGTTCCTATTTCCTAATATATTTACTGACCTGAATCACCTTCACGTCATAATTATTTCACTGACTGGATGTGGTGAGACAGATAGTAATAAAAGCACCGAAGATTTACGTTATTTTACGTGAGACTTAGAAAATTGGAAATTCATATTAGAACCTTATTTGCTGATACACTTACTCTTAAGCTGAACATAATGATGATTAAGATGAATAATGAAACTATACAATCACTAATGGTAAAGATTGATTTGAAAGAAAGATGTTATTCAAATGTTCTTCTTTAGCTTTAATTAATGTTTTATTATATAACATACCATACTTAATTTCATATACAGGCAGCAGTACTGAAAACTAATTACACGTTTTACAAGAATTAAGAACTAATTACAACTAGTTGGCCCAAATCGGTGTCCCTCTGGCCAATATATTGCCATATTTAAATAAATAATGTGATGTATGTACAAGTATATAATGTATATTCTATAGCATATAACTAATAGAAGACTGTATAATACTATGACTTTATGAGCAAGCTGTACGCATTGTCTTCTCTTGCTATTGCTTCACCGCTTATATTATTCATCAATAAGGTTATGTTATTCGCTGAATATGTTGCGAAAGATCAGAAACCTGAATATGAGATATGAAATATCATTTTCCTGTTCTGTCGGTCTACAACGACATCAGACGGAATAAATCCTAGATTGAAACAACAAATTTGCGACCTTGCGTACAATACTAACTGCACACTAGAATTCGTCATTTGGTTTATGTGTAAGTACAGGTACCTATGTTTAGCTTGTAGTTGTGTGCCTACTTCCCAAATAAATAAATACACCCCTCTCTAGGATAAACCATAACGTAGAACATTAATGCGCCCCAAAGGTCTAACTCGTTGTCAATGTTTTATAATAAACTGAACAGAACTTAACGGCATGGATATATCATACCATACTGGCTAAGAAATGTCGTAGTTCTTCTGATTGTGATTTGAGACTTAAGAAGCCTGATGTAGATTTTTAAAGAAAAGATCTTATTTATGCTTCTAAATTAAATCGTTAACAAAAAGTAAAATTAGCAGGTTCCAATAAATATGAAGCGCTAATATATCTGAAATATGCAGTTTGAATTTTACTACCTTACGACTGCACAATCTGGCACGAGGTTGCTTTGGGGTTAACAATACCTATATATTTAGGTTACGTTTCGTCACACTGTGGGTGTGCAGTGTTATGTAAGACACTGCAACTGTTGTTTAACCACTTTAATGTGACTAATTAGATGATTCAGGTGCCTATCATTTGGAATTTTGAAAATGTTTACGATATCTTAGTTGCGATAACTTGTATGCAAATGTCAGATCATAATAAGTGTGAACAAAGAGTGGTCGAGCGCGCGACTTTAGGAAGAGACTTTCACTGCTTTCACTGAGCCATGCTGCAGCGCATCTGCATGCCACAACCGCCGCCGTTGTTAATATCTCACCGCCAAACGCATCACACTGCCTCTCTATTTATTTAGTTGCCACTAACAATACAATTGTTGTTCATTGTCCTTATTGTGCACTTCGATATACGGTCCATATTGCAAAACAAAATGGAAAGTGTATGATGGCGTAGACCGAGGATACACGCGTACATGGCCGCAGGAGAGGATGTGCAATGCAGGCCCCCGCCCACCGAATGTCAGGAGAGATCAGCGTGTTGGTGGCGCCTGCTGCCTATTGTTCGTCGTTCGCTTCTCTCACACATGCCACCGCAATTCGTCAACACAGAACAGGGGATATCACTGTCTTTTGAGATGCCTACCACACAAGGGTATCTCGAAACAGCAACACAATCTTATTTATACTCATTTTAGACTATTGCAATACGGAATCTCAATAATGACAATTTATCACTCTATCAGCCCTAAGAATAATATTAAAATTATCAGCCGATTCAACGTTTACATTTCTATACAAGATTTGTTACGTGATGAGGAAGTCCTTACGTTGGCATTATGGGGAGCTGTACAGCTTCAAAGAAAGAAGAGGTTCTATGTTCGTCGCGTATCTTTATCTTGCGTTAATGGCGCACAACAAAACTTGCAACGGTCGACAAAAGGTTGTAATTTTATTTTACGATTTACCTTATATTGACCTTATACCGCCCTTACAATAAAAACTCTTTCTGAAACTAACTCAATTCTGTAGCACGACAGTAACTATCAACACTTTCAAATCACTTACACACACAACCAAGTTTGAACTTCCAATCATTATTCCGAATTCACTTTCTCTGTCAAATGGTTTTGGCGAAAATAGACTTTTTCTTCATTTTGATTACTAAATTCATCACTTTAACACGATGTTTCAAGTAACTATCTCTAAAGAACCGGGTACTTACAGATATATTATTTTAAAATTTAACGTGTACTTTTCATTCGTTCAAAGAGGCATAAGGAGATTAAGTATCTAGTGAGTACCATTGTACGGGCTATCTCCGTAACTAATGATTACTAATAGAAAGTTGAACATTATCACTGCTATTTTCTTTTTTAATATTCCACACGAAATCGTGAACAGAAGCTAAATCAAGCTACATTTTTACAGAATGTGTACCTAAGTATTCTCTCAATGTTAATTGGTACCTGTACCAATTGACATTGCTGAGCATAATTATAGATCGATGACACGTGGTATTTGTATTATATTTTTAATATACCAAATGTTAATTAGGTGTGTAGTTTCAAGTACAACACGAAACATTACATCCACAAATACAATGGAAAACTGAACAGTCGTAGTTTATGTGGAAGTACATAAAAGTAAAGCATGCAAAGTACCGATTAAAGATAAACAAACCACTTTGAAATCTTTATACTCGTATGAATCTAGATAGCTCTCCACTCTCAACACAATTTGTTTGTTTTGTCGACGGTGTAGAGATGATTCAGCGATATCATTTATAATTTACCTCTCGCAAATAAACGAGATTTATCCTATGGTCAATAGCCTTAAAACACGCCATATTTTTTATCGATTCAAAAAATAATTTTAAAAGGACAAATACCATGAAATTAAAGGCTAATGACTCCGGACAAGTAAACATTATACAGTTGTTTGAATCATTGCTCATTATACGACTTTGGTTTATTTTATTTTGTTAGTGTTGATCCGAGAATACGATAATAACTTGTTTCGAAGGAGTAGCTTAGCTTTGTCGCGACCATTTAAATATACATAGAAAAAGGGGTAAAGAGTTTGTTTGTTTGGATGAACGCGCTAAACTCCGGAAGGAACAGTAGTTTCTTATTTTTTATAGTATATATTTTAGTATTGGATAGTTCATTAATTGTGAAAGGCTTTATAACATCATGCTGCGACCAGTAGGAGCGAAACTTTAATAGAAAATGTTATAAAAACGGGAACAATTACCACAAAGCAACATAGGATTTTTGTTGATCCTACGCGGGTAATACCGCAAGGCACAGTAAATACCTACATTATATTCCTACAATTGATTACAGCTACAATCAAATTAAAACCGGAGACATTTTATAGTAGAACCCTTCAAAGTATTTCAATAGGTTGTTGGCACAGCGGGTTTATTCTTTTCTGGTCAGGTTACGCGTGAGTGACGCCCTTCACCCTTGGTGTTGTAAGCTTCAATAGACTACCGTTTACCATCAGCTTGTTTGCTTGATTGTATGCTTGTTTTTAACCTTTGCAGAATTAAAAAGGTGTATATGCTTAAAAGGTGTTGAATTGCTTTCATTTAGTGAAAAACTCGATATTATGCATAATTTATTTATTCACAATAAATCTTTGGAATAAAAATAATAATCAAACGACATGGTCAGGTGCACATGGATTTTGATTTTTCTTCCATTTATGTACGACTACATATTACATCAGAGCTATCGCTAGCTAGCTATATATTGTTACACTACATTTTAAGGTGATTCGTGAACCTTAATAATGATAAATTCATCGAAGAAAATAACTTTGCAACAGCCGCTCTAATCAACACATTGTACAAAGGCTCTCACACCCAGAGAAACAAGTTATTTCAGCGGTATAATGATTATGGTTTCCATTTTTGATATTTGGCTTCACATCTCACACTTGACACTACTCGTTCGTTAATAAAACAATTTTACTGTAGTCTAGTTGGTTTTATTTGTCTTTTGTCTTGGGTACATAACAATTAGCAGCCATTAAGTGAGCGGTACGTTCATTAACATGATTTATAGTTGGTATGTATTAATCTATACTTACTTGGACAAACTAATCTGTCCGTTAGGTACTAAGGCCGCTAATCGTAAAATGTATGTGATTGTAAAGTTTAATTTTCTGTTTGAGTGAAAATTACCTAAATAACCTTTGCAACGGTATACTACACGTATGCACTTGTCGAACCACGAAGTTTATACTATTATACGAGTACTTATAGGAATATTACTTTCTCGTCCTTTTATAAGTCCGCTTCTATAGTTAATATATTAATTAATACAATTTTATTTAATGCCGGTAATTTTTTAATCTGTATGTTTAGATGTGTATGTCTGTATATAAACGAACACGATACCAGGAGAGGAATTTTGAAAAAACAGACTTCGTGTATAATAAATTACATCTTTTGATTAGAATTTACAATAGATTTCCATTTAGTACAGAGCCCAGAAAAGACCAGCATGGTAAAATATGATTCAACTCATACTTCATTTATTAAAAAATCTCGTATTTGATAAGATAATATTTGTATAATAAAATTAAGATATTAAGATAAGACTTTGTTTGTGTAGTCCCAGTCCCAAACAGAATCGTATTACCTTTGTGAAGTGAATAATACGTTGTTTGACCCGTTTACGACGATATTCTGCAATGCTACTATAATGCAGGCAGCAGGAATTCTGTAAATGATCCTAGATCAAATTATTTTCTTCATTGACTATACAAGATTCCAAGTAAAGTTGGGGAGTGAAAGGAAAATAATGGATGAGGATTTAGAAGGCATTTGAATAAATCACGTGCAATTTTTATGTTTTGTATTTTTAAATTTATAAAACAGGCTTACATTAGAAAATCACATAAAGTATTAAACAGACCTAGGTATATAATATTTATGTGAGTCTATATTACATAGATAGGTAGGTACTTAGGACTACGGACGGGATTATGACCCGGTACACTTCGCAATGAAACACATTCGCAGGTGAGATACCTGCGTATCTTTTCCGAAAATGCGAACCTAGATGTTTTGTTTGACTACAAATATTATGTTGTCCGTGCAATCACTCAACCAAAACGACACCAACTAATTGTAGCGCATGTGGCGCGAGATCATGGCGCTCTAGAAACGGCCGTCACCCGATGGGTCGTTCAACCAGGGGTAGTTGACGGGACACCTCACGCAAGTCTGCAGGTTGATGGTTTCCCCGGGAACCTCCTTGGACGTCAGCTTGCACGAGTGTGGCACCCAGCATGCTTGGTAACCCTCCACGGAACACCTCTCTCTCCATGGCTCGAAGTTCTTGGCTTCGGATATAGTGCGCGGGTTTTGGATCCATTGGATTACTTGCGTCATGGTCACAAAGTAAACATCGTTGTGGCTTGAAAGGACCTCGTCAATCCAGTACAGGAAAGCTTCCAAGAATTCAGGGTTGTTTTTGAGCCATGCTGCGTGGAAGTAAAGACCCAATGGGGCACGGTTTTGATCGTAATGACGGTCAAAGTTGTGGTTTAAGAAGTTGTAGAACTGGTCTCCAGTTAAGATGTTGGAGCAAGAGTCAACCATAGCACAGCCGGGCAGGTACTCATCATTGGTGGGGTCCTCGCGACGGTCAAGCTCGTTCATTACCATTTCCCAAACCGCATGGCTTCTGGTAGGGCAGCTCTGCAAGTTACCGTGGCAACGGTGGGGCATTTTGAAGTACATCGTGTAGGGCCATAGAGGGGGGTTAGACAGCGGGGCAGTGATTGTACTGTCATATAGGAAAGCTTGTTCCTCCATCATGGTGAACTGGTTGTTGCCACCCACTCGCAAGTAGGGCGCGCGCACACCGACCACACTGTTATCTGTTACGTTGGCGAACTTCTCAACGATGACCCTCATACCAGCCATTTCCTTACCCCAGTCATCGACCGTGGCGTTGCTCCAGAAACGCTCGTCATCATTGTGCCTGGGAAAATAAAAAGACCATTAAATGCGCACGACACTCCAGGTTTTTAATTATATCATTGTTCTTTTTCTCTTCAATAGTTTTAAATTTTAGTTGTATCATGAAATTAGTTCCTATTCATACTTATATTATGAGTATTAAGTGACCGTATATTTCTTTTTGTAAGTATGTAACTTACGTGATAGAATGGACAGCGATTTCGTGTCCCTTGCGATGAGTTTCTTGTACAGCGGAGTAGTTAGTGTATTTGTGCGAAACGAAGAATGTAGCCTTGATATCGCAACCATTCGGATTTTTCCTTTTTCCATTGAAGATTTCCTTGTATAATTCAATGTTATTGTTGTTGATGGCATCATCGAATGTGATGGTGATCATCTGGGGCACGTCTTTAGACGGCAGGTCACCAGGAATGACGGTGCCATCCTCGGAGCAGAAGCAGTCAGGAAGCACGCATTGCGATGAGTCGCATGGCGGGGCTCTGTTGGGGTCGTTGTCGATATCTAAAAACAGAGTACAGTTCTCTAACTAACCATTTAATGTTTTTATATATACGCTAACAGTGACCGCATAGAACATATTGAAATTAAATTTACTATGGTTTCATGGAACATGAGCTTTTGACCCGCAGCTGAATGCAGCTGTGCGGTGCCCACAGCAGTGGTGTGTGACACTCGGATGTCGGCGCGAACGCCGCGCCGCGTCGGGCGGGGCGAGACCCGAACCAGTATGGGTACTTTCGCTTGTTGAAATCATTTGGCCCAGCTGACACTCGCTGGATTTCACTTTTGATTCCGAGTTACTCATATTATTAATGTCGACGAAATCATAATACATGTAACTTTACATTCGTTATACCTCGTTTATGAAAATTGTATAATAACTCGATTAAGAACAAGATTAGCAAGGTTTGTATTCATGCAAATTGGCGACTAGATTCTAAAGCATTGCAAAATCGAATACAGCGTTTTGATACGTCTAGTGATCTGTTTCAAAACTAGTTCTGCCTTCAACAACCATGGTGCATGTTTGATTGCATAAACTATTTATATAGGCTAAGTAATGATTATCGAGATATTTAAAAGATGTAATAGTTCCCTGTACCCGCTATAAGTATATCTCAATATATATACGCTGAGAATATTTACTGAAATAATATCAGGTTCATTCTATTTGTTTGCTATTTTAAGCAGTATGCATTTAATACCAAGCATTCAGTCCACGGTATTTGTACCTACTGACTACTGGTGAATGGAATTTGTATACTGCTCATGTACATAATTACAATTCAATGTGATTTCGAGTCATACAACAATGCAGAGGTGTATGTACAAACCGAGCGTGGGGCGTCTCTGTGCATACAGACTAGCCTCTTGAGTTGTGTGGGGTCAACATACATACCTATCCACCTATTCTATATAACTTATCGACTAGAACTTTCCAAATGGCACGTATTTCTAAACAACCCAAAAAATATACGATGTTGTATGCACAAACAAATATCATGAAATGTAAATAATATAAGCACCCCATTTACAAAAGGTATGTTACGACATAACATTGAGATGTTTTTTTAGGCCAAGTGATTGGCATTTCAGGCAGGTCGTTCGTCACGCCTCATGAGCTAGTTGTTGTACTCGTGCTATACGTATATAGTCCGTTCAAGTTCACTTGCATATTGTTAATTTAAGATTAGGTTGGTTTATAAATATATGTATGTAAGCGTGTACTAACATTCCGAGAAAAAAAGCTTTTCTGTAAGTTTACCTACGAGAAAATTATAAATATATAATCGATGTTTGGATGCGGTATTTATATCTGACAATTTTTTTAAGTCTCCACTGTTTTAATAGAAATACCACAGTTTCTAATAAATATATGCTCACATCTAGCGGAATAAAGATACATAAATGCGACATTAGTCCTTTTCATACTATTGCAATTGCCAGTAGCACAGAGTTGGGCAATGAGCCTTTTCAGTTTAGAAATTCTAATGTGAAAGCATCGAGTAAATAGAACTACTTAAAAATTGCAGTTGCACAATTAGATTTTGGTAATACTTTTTAGAAACTTTTCATACCGTTAATATGTACTTAAATACATACTATGGAGAAATTAGATTAGAATATATATTTAGCTAAGTAGAAGTCTATCATGATTTGTTTAGTAAGTAGGGATTCGGGATTGTCGTCTAGTATTATTTAATTCTAGCAATAGTGTCCATGGGCGTACACTCAATTGTAAAAACTATTTTGAAAAGAGTTGACGAGTTTCTTGCCGGGTTCTTCTCAGTAAAAGTAACCTTCGGAACCCAGTGGTAGCATTTATATTCCTGTACAGTGTAATTGTTTGTGTCCTTCTGACGATTTGAAAGTACTTTGAACGAAATTTAATCAAATAAAGATATTATTGATACGATTTTGATTTGAAATAAATTACTTAACCAGTAAATAAACTGTAATGTTTTGGAATTTGGTCGATAAATAATGTTTATGATTGAGTAAGGATAGTTACCGCAAGAGTTTTCATCAGAGCCGTCGGCGCAGTCCTTCTCGCCGTTGCAGAACAGTCCCCGCTCGATGCAGTTGGAATCCCCGCAGGCCAGGAAGCCGTCCTGGCACAGCGGCTCCTCGGTGTACAGGAGGGGCTTCACTTTGCGCTCCTTGTTCTTCAATTTGCAGTTCTTCACTGCGTCCTTCCAGTCACATGTTTGTTTCTCGATGTCGAAGAACAAACCAGCTGGGCAACGAATGGCTTGGATACCCTGTTCACAATATTGTATAATTATACAATATGTTTATAATTAATTTGTTACGAGTTTTATAAAGTCCTATAAAAGAGTATAATGAAGAAGTATAATAATGAGTACAAAGAAGACCATTAAGTCAAAAGTCATTAATAAAATATATTGTTTTAAGTATATAGAATCATACGCCAAGCATCACTAATCCACTGAAATAAAATTAGTATTAGTAATTAGTATTCCCAATAGGTATTGATTACGCTATGAAGGAATTTTTTTCGTCCATTTACGCCTTCACTAGTACTAGCACATGTTTCACTAATACCAATTACTAAATTAAAGTACAATTTGAATAACAATAACTTTAAATAATTTACGGTAAAAAGTAAGCTAAACAAAAATACATATGGTACCTACCTAATAATAATATGTTTATAACCGACAACAAGTCCTGATTAAATAAATTGTGATTGTATTCTGTAAAGGTGCAGTGAGAACAAGGACGAAGCCACGAGGCCACTCATCTTAAAAAACATCACGACTCCAACAATTTATTACGTTTTTACGAATACATGAACATAAAAACTAAACAGCTAAGATTAGATCAGGTTTAAAATTATATTTGATATATTTGATGAGTCTGTTGAATAAGATGCGTACATAATATTACTAAAACCAAATTAGTAACTTATCCTATAATAAAATCCATATCGACATCATGAGAGATCTATTCTTTTTATTGTGGCTGTTGTATGTGGCAATTTATACTACATACAATGGATTTTAGAAATCAGAAAAGATAAGGAAATCCGAGTTCAAATCGTAGTAGTATCATTGTATACTTAGGTCTAGTAGGTAACAAGGTAGTGAAGGTAGTAGCAATTATCCTCATTGAATATTGTGTCTGCTTCCATAATAGTGTAGTGGTGCAGTTTTACTGAAGGTCGTGTTTACAAAAGTGTGTGTGTGTGCGTGGAATGTGGCGGGTAGGTACTCACCGAGGCGGTGCATTGGATGACGTCGCGACAGTTGTCACCATCGCCGGCCACGAGCCGGAACCATTCTCCGGCGTCCTTGTCCTTGCATAGTTCTAGCTCTAAGCTGTCTTCTTTCTTTGCCGTGTCATCGGCCTGTCGTCTCCATCGGTGCCCATCGGCAACCGCTGCACATACATACAAAATGCATTAAGATAACTCTTACCTGTGTGTGAACGGCATTAGAAACGCGCATGTCAACAAAAACAACATTCTAGAGTAGAGCTAAATGTGAGCGGTGAAGGCGGAAGCGGCGCGCTACCATCGGACGCCGGCCACTTCCTACAATTCTCTAGCATTGGAACATCCCGCCATTCCACGATCATTGCGCGACCGCAGCCG
The DNA here is from genome assembly GCA_929442735.1 of Watsonalla binaria. NCBI lineage: Eukaryota > Metazoa > Arthropoda > Insecta > Lepidoptera > Drepanidae > Watsonalla > Watsonalla binaria. The sequence goes on along the minus strand of OV838919.1, from coordinate 6,159,802 downwards.
ATGAGATATCGATCTAACTTTTTTTTGTTTAAGGATCTAAATGTCACTTGGAAGCGCGGGCTCACGAGTTTTCAAATGTCAGAGGTGGGGTGAGCGCTCGTGACATTTGACTCGGTTCGAAATGTCAGCGCTTGGGCAAGCGACAAGGACGACTCTTTCTATGTCTTCTGTCTATACAAAATTGAACATTATGCATGGCATTTGATTTGTGTGTCGATTATGCTGACGAAATTATTTTAATTCAGAAAGGTTATGGAATAGTTGATTTCCTTGAATCGTTATTATGTTTCAGGAAATTTTATGCTATGCCTATTAAAAAACTACCATTCTTTAACTACTCTGTGTCCATTGATAACACGTTGACTAAATGGCGACTTATTGTATTGAGATCCTGTATTGAATCATTGTTAACAACTATGAATAAAACTATGGTACTATTATCTGTAATCATGGAAGCAAGTCAAATAAAAATGCTGTCTAATATAATGTTTACATTAAGATACCTGGGTAAAGTCTGAGCATGGCCACCGGAGATACGTAACACGAGGAAATTGCGGTCTTGTAACATTATCTAACCAGTAACCACCTATCAGCGTTGCTAGTTACGCGCTGCCACGTGCACTGCGCCTGCACCCATCTGCACCCGCGTCCCTAACATACTTTATACATATCCTTTAGTGAATATAATCCAGGAATCTCCAAAAATATCAACAACTTTAATATAATATTTAGTATACTACGTATAGATTTCTAACGTGGCTTTACTCTACATTATCAAGTGTAGTAGCAAATAATAAAATGTTGATCATATAAGTAAAATAAACATTTTTAATAAAATGAAATCACCCGTCTGATGGTAAGCGTGAAGCTACCGCTTGCAGTATACGTATAATTCGGACTTTGGTTTAACTGAAATCAATTTGGCAGACTGCGCACAAAACGAATGGATACTCCGATTACTATGTCTAGTTTAGATAACGTAACGCACCGCAGAAATACAACATTCGTTATATCTTCTAGTCTTTACGCTCGGATTAAGTAAAAAGTTAGTTTCAAATTCAAATTTATCTCTGACTGACTACCCAGAAGGTTTCCTGTTAAACCAACCCAAGGCGTGTAGTGTCTAGAGGGTTTATCTGTTACCGAATTTGTTCAATACTGCTCACAAATCACACACTAATCAAATTGAGACAGAGCTTGTGTTCAATATATATAAGCTCTGTCTTTATTAGATATATTTGGGAGAAAAGTTTCCACCGAGTAGCCGAAGTGGGTTGGTATAATGCAACAGCTGACGTTCGATTACTTACTAACAACTCGCACATGTAAGAGTGACGTGACTGCCTCATTCGTTTACCATTTAATGTCATTGCGTAAGCTTGGCGTGTAACAAACAATATTCATTATTAACAGTTTTTATTCACGAGTTACAACAAGCTGCAGAGTTAATCAAATAGTCGGAGTCAGGCGATAAAGTTGTGTAAATAGTGTGGTTTTCTGTTCCACTTACAGCGTGCGTTCGAGAACAAAGATTTCTCAGGGCGGATAGTTCAATGCCCTATCAACAATTGAAAATTGAGATTAATAATCGTTTCATTAGGTATAACATTCAGCAAACGTGCTGATTTCGGCACAGGACGCATGCACACTGGTTTGGAATATTCGCCCAGCCCAGTAATAATACTTATACCTGTATAATTAAGAGGATATTAAAATAACATATATAATATTAGCTTAAAACGTGAAATTAAATGGCAATAAATAATTATTCATGCGATTGTCGCCAACCGGAATCATTAAAAAGAACTCGTTCTCTTTGACCCGGATCTGCCACGTGTTTGGTCAAACTACAAATATTGATTTGGTCTCTTGACACGTTAACCCTTCAGCCGTAGAGAGGAAACCAGTGTATATTGCTTTAGAAAAGCTTACTTTCCCCATTATATGCAAAGACGCCTAAGATGCGTAGCACGTCGCGCGTTGATGTCTTTTCTATGGGAAAGCGGCCGCAGAGAATATCATTAGACATTAACATATTCATATTTCACCCAACATTTACATCAAACTAATTACATTAAAAGGGATTCTGGTTTATTACCATTTCTTGGTTTTGAAAGTGAATCGTACAAATAATAATATATAAATGTGTAACAGTAAGTAACCAAGTGAAGAAGAAATGCTTACGCCTTCTCAGAAATGTTGCAAGACTAACTTTTCCCAAAGATTATTGAAAGCCAACGTGTCAGAGATTGAGTTCATTGCACGAAATCATGTCTATAAATTTATTTTCAGACATATTCAGATTTCCTTGCGATGTTTGTCTTTACAAAACTCCTTGGTACAGACCACTGGGATTCAAACTAGCGTAGCAAGCGACCTCTCATACTACTTGACCATCACAACTTTTCATGCAGAGACTAGGATGTCATTATAAGTATCAGTATCAGAAATGCTTTACCTATTTCTATAAGACTGCATATAATGTAAGGTAAATGTAAGGTATAATGTAAACATTATCAGCATGATCTGTTTAAGGAAGCTAATAATTGATTAGTCACAACTAGTACCAAGGAATTTAATTGTGAATCACGAATGTCTAACTGTCCTGGTGCACGTGTTGTTGATACGAAGGATAAGTATCCAGTGACTTATGTACTATACTATTAATATACAGATACGAGTGTGGGAACGAATAGGTATGCGCGTAGGTGCGGGCGTCGACCGCGCGCGCTCTTCGAATACCTAACTACAACCTCATGAATATGTAGTGCCTTCACTCGGCTTTCCTTGTAGAGTGACGCTTGTACTACTGCAACTAGAGATATTAATTGATAACGGGGGACTACCGCTTCCGCGGCGGAACTGCTCACCTTGGTCGGCGAGAGCTCTCCTCGAGCGCTATTAGTGGCATTAATTACGACCGCTGGCCACGGCCCTCTGTCACTTGCGAACTTCGACAAGGAAAGCTACATTTTAAATATTTATTAACGCGCCTAGATGTCCATAACAAGCTAGTTATTCGAAAGGAATTCGAAACATGTATAATGTCCGAGGCCACTTAAATATGCCATTTATTGTTTGAAATCGTAGCGTGAACAATATTAATTTAGAACTTAGGTGTTGCACTCTGTTTGGAAATCGTTTCTGTTTGCTGCGTTTTTATCAGTGAACCGGATTCGCACTTGACCGCTTTGTACGAACGGTGAAGACGAACAAACGGAAATAACGTTATGTGATACGTTAATTGAGTAACTCAACGTTCGCTAAACTTTACATAACAGACTAGACTCACATTTCATAACTGATTGATGTCAAAAGATCATTTATTCGCGCATTACATACTCTCACATTACACTAAATGTTGCCAATACGCAATGACACCAAACGTGCCATTAGCAATCGTTGTCACCATAGCCACCTCTACTATTTGAACACATTTATGAATTGAAAGAGGTCAAGTGCGGGACAGAGGCTGCATAATTATGGTGACTTTACATTTGTTATTGCTCAAACCCTTTCATATGTTTCTGAACGTTTCACATTCTGACGTTCTCTGAATTGCTTTAGAGTTTTTATATTTCATATTATATATCTGTGTATGTTAGTTACCACTACGAAATTGGTAAATATATGCAACCTGTGTTTGCAACACCAAAAGTAAATGTATATTGCATACAGCATAACTCATGAAATATTATAATACTAAAGGGAAAGCTTTAATTAAAAGTTTAGTGACATCACTAACACAAATGAATACGAATATTTGTTGGGCCCTTGTCATCTACTTTTCAGGCTCCCAATAGCACATTGATGTTGGATAAAAATGTGATGATGATATTGATTTTATTCGTGTTTGCGATCATATTGCATTATATAATGTAAAACACTATAAATTTTCACTTGCGAGTCCAGAGTTGTTAACAGGAATAGATAATTTGATTAGGAAATAAATAAATGGTAGAGCCATTAAAATATCGTATAAATGTTTCAATATTACATTAATTACAATAACAAGTTTTACAATATTAATGCGTTTACAATGACGCGCGACGGTTTAAAATAATGGCAAATTAATGTAAATACATACAAGAGGAATATATTATTTTGTTCTTAATAAAAATGAAATCGATTGTAAAAAGTTTTGTTAAAGACAGCACTATATTGGAATATTTGGAGAATGCATAATTTATACGTTCATTTGTAAGCGCTCATTTGAAGTGGTTAGTTAATTCATTTGATATTAACCGTATGTACCAAATAAAATAAAATTATATATGACCTAAGATAGGTTTATTTATAAATCCAAAGTGAAAGTAATATTACAAAAATAGAGGAACTGTTCATATAATCCGTAGCAAACTCAAAGTTGATTTAAACATGCGAAGCTCAGTTAAGATTTACGCAACAGCGGTTAGTCTGTTAATGACAGACAGTTTGACTATTCGGTCAAAGTCCCGTCCGCCTTTTGATGAACTTTATTCAATGAAAACTCTTTACATAACAATTTTAGCGAAACAATGAGTGAAGTTAACACCAGACGATTTGAATTGAAATCTAAATGAGACTGAAGTAAACCCCGATGCAGGGATTAAAATACGCGCCCATTTAGTGACTTGCATATGCCAAGTACGATGAGCAACGCTTATTAGACAACGCGGCTAAAACCAATTGGGGTCGTCGCTTGCTGCAAGCAATATTAATCAACCGAATAGTCAATAATTTCATGCTACTAAAATTCGCGCCTGTTAATTAATAACGCCCAATAATGCAAATGGCCCTCTAATGAAAACTATTTATAACGTTAATTAATCTTTTATCAATTTGTTACCAAGATAATTTGAGGCATAATTAGAATTCGAAATCCTTTGGGTGATTCCAATATCAGAGATTACATAACACGATAACAGAAAAATCTACTTAAAATTAGAAATATTATCCCAAGAGCGAGATGTATCATTACTTAACAAAACAATACGTGGAGATGTCCGTAGGATACCTATGGTTTCTAAAATGATTTCTGTGATTATTGGATGTTGCTATCTACTCCGACGGAGGATCTTGCAGGTTAGGTTAGGTTATGCGTAAATGTGTAAAATTTAAAGACATATTCAGCCCGCCGCCCCCTCCCCCTCTCCCTTAATGGACATTTTTACAACCGGAAAATTATTTCAGTGACCTTAAGTGACGAGAGCGTTCTGCCTAAAAGTAACCCGCCCTTCAAGTTCTTGTTAATTGTAAATAGTCATGTTGTTCAGTTTAACTCTTTCTTCTTGCGATTTCTTATTTTTAATATACCTAGCCGGAACTTCTTAACAGACTATGAAAATAGTTCCAACTGTTCCATGAAGTGAGTTGCCCTTATAAATGGATTAAAAGTTGTTGTTATTGTCAATTTGTAATTTCAGGTATATTATTTTCAAGGTCAGATAATTGTTTATTTAGTTAAAAATTTTACTATAAATTCGTGTCGCTAATTGATATGTTACGGCTCCTTAATTAAAGTTATTAATTTGAACTATGAGTTCTTGAGGGATTATTCGCCATTGGAGTAATTTTCGGACGATTAATTTTGCGTAATACTTCGGTGTATCTTATGTGCGAGACTTTATAACGTACCTTGCTACGATATGAATTGATAGAATGAAAATATCACGACATAAGTATTCTCAGTTTAGGTTATGACATATGTGTAATAGAGCAATATAGAGAGGGGCGAGTGGTGGTGCGGGGCGCGCCGCCCTCGGTCGCGGTGGCACGTGACGTCACCGGCGCCCACCGCAACACGGAACGAATGTGAAAGTTCTCCACAGCCGCACTCCGTTGTCGCTGCAGGTGTTAGTCAGTTGTTCCACGGAACACTTACTGACTAAATAAGCCCTCAAGGCTAAACATTTATTCACTCTGTTATGACATTTATTTTGAGTTTTATACTCGTTTACTCGTAAGTGTCTACCGAATATACTAGAAATTCTGAGAATAGTATCGAAAGTGTACAGTGGCGCAATGTTTTGCAATACCGGAACATTTCCACGCTGGAAAAGGCTGACAGATGTTAAGTGGAATGCTGCACACAACACAAGACACATATGCATGAAGCTCGCTGCTCGCGACAGTCAATAGTGACTATCCTTGAAAGGCTCGCGGCGCAGCGCGTTGATGTCCTTTGGTTGCGCGGGCCGGTCGTGCTCGGCTGCGCTTATTAGAAAAGTCTACGGAGACACGGTCTATCTCGCGACGTTGGAGCACGGGCAACTTCACTGTTCACTATGGGCGACACTCGGTGTTGGCGCAATCACTGAGGACTGGAAGATTTGCGGGTGCTAGGTCCCGTAGCCCGTGACGTCGCGAGATGGACCGCCCCTTGAGGCGTAAGATAAAGGTTAGGACTCACCGCAGACGAACAAGAGACACGCGGCCAAAGTAGCGACACGGGCGTAGCGCGCCATGACGGGATCACAACAGGTCGTTGCGTGGCCGTCGTGCGGTTAAATAGTGGCCTCAATCTGCGCCCCGCCCGTCCCGCTCGCCCCGCTCGCCCACTGCGCGCACCTCTGCCGACACCCTTCGCACTCATCAGCTGTGAATCACCTGCATCATCACCACTCCACATCCCTCCTTGATGTTCAAACTACCCACTATTACGTTCAATTTCTCGGAAGTCTCAATTTTCCTAGGTCATTCAGTCTGAAAATTCTGGGTTGACATAGCTACTAGATATTTCTAACCAATATATCATTAGCTGATTAGGGTTAGCGGTACTTAATTTAATGTGTTTCTTTTTCGTGGAGCCACTTTCAAATAAAAGAAGCCTTAGTTACTCCTTATAACATAAGCTATCTGGCAGTGAAAGTCTATTCAGAATCGGTTGAGCCGTTTCAGAATTAGCCTGAACAAACAGACACATGGACAAACATTTTTTTTATGACTTTGATTAATTGGAAAGCTATTAATTTAAACAGACACTTCAATTCATTTATTTTTAATGTCTGTATAGATTTCGATTGCAACTACCGATACTGCTGTATTTTGAATGACTGATGAATAAGTGAACTCACTTGTCGAACAATACAGACCTAAAACGCAAGCACTCTTTTCATTTTCTTTTAGTCTCTAAAACTTTATAAGTGCTGCCAAGAAAGAAGAAAAAAGAAGATTGATGCCAAATTAATTTTGTATGAAATGGTGACTTCAATTTATACTATTTAAAGATATTATAAACTTTTCTAATTATTAGGAGTTAAAGATAGTTTGTATGTTTTTGGATAAAGCTGGTGGTCTGAAAATCGACTCATCCCAACTAAATAAATGTTTATTGCATATGTATGCAGGTTTCCTCACGATGTTTTCCTTCACCGTAAAGCACGTGGTGTGAAATCACTGTACATAAGTTTTTTAGAAAAACTCATTGGTACAGGCCCCGCTGGGATAGTAGTGAGATAGTAGATAGAACTTCCTACTAATATAATTATTAAGATAAACAATAAGCCATGTGTCAAACATTAACTTTTTAAGGCAACTGGATTAGAAAAAGCTACATTAGAAGCAAACATTAGCAACAATAGAATATATCGATGTAGTAATACTATCCCTACAAAGTTTGTGCTAACGAACTGATTGTAACTGATTCTACTGGGTATGAATATATCATATATAATATTAGCTTTGCCCTGCGGTTTCACCCGCGTAGATTTCATTTAATTCTCGTGGAACTCTAAATGTTTTTTTGAATAAAAGTAGCTTAAGTTACTACTTGTAATATTAGCTATCTACCAGTGAAAGTCCCGCTAAAATCTGTCCAGTCGTTTCAGAGAATACACGGAATAAACAGACAGAGAAAAATTGTGAAAATTAGTTTTTTTAATCAGTACCGTATATACTTTCATACGCTGTTTTTCATTTATCTGTATAGATAAATATTTTAATACAACATGTAGAAAATAAGTCTGTTATCAATAATTGGACTAAAAATATGTGATATTTAAACTCAAATTGATCAATGAGTAAGCGCTTAACAATTCCTTATAGGTAAATGAGCTTAAATTGCTCTATTATATTTATACCATTACTTTATTTGAATACCTTTCTCAAAACTTCTATGAGCTAATTAGTTATTATACAATGATGACGTAATCCATATTTTACTATCTGAACAATCCCTAAGTTTATTCATAAATGTTTTCGTCGGTAGTTGTAATCAATTCGTAAATATCAATAAAAGTTCAATAACAATGTTATATTTACACAAAACAATAGCAACAAGAAGATTTACAAGACGAATACATTAATTCAATAGCAATAATGAATTCATTCAAGAGTAGGTAATACGGAGGAAAATTTTACAATCTTAAATAGTTCTAAATTTGAAATCTATCTTATTTTTTTGTAGAAAGCCAGCAGTAAGATCATAGATCCGAGCCATAGTCTTCAGCTAATGAGGTCCTTTTCTTCCCATTTAAAAGATACTAAATAATTAACTCATATCAACATATGTGTGCAGCACCACATTTAGTTCTCGTGCCCCACGGTTTCACCCGCGTGGATTTTATTTTAAGGGTATTTTTTTTAATTAGTGTAGCTTAAGTTACTTCTTGTATCATCAGTTATATGTAAGTGAAAGTGCCGTTAAAATCGGTCCAGGCGTTTCAGAGATTACCCGGAACAAACAGACAGACAGAGAAAAAAACAATGTATTTTTTTATTTCAATACCTTATATATTTACTTTTATATACATTTAGTATATTGGATAGTATTTTGGATTTGGAAACAGACACTTAAATGTTATTTATCTGTGCGCATTATCTATTATTAAAATTTTATTTATCTGTGTATATTAAGCGCGTGAAGCAAAACTATAATGAAAGCCCACAGCGATATAAATCCTGCACCAATTACAGGTAATGTGGCAGGACGCTATATATTAGGATTGTGTATACACAAGGATCAAGAATCTTATGCAATCCGATTCTTTGGAAAGTACCCTTTTTGTAATTGTCAAATGTGGTTGGTTCTTCCTTATTCTTAAAACGTAACACTTAAGACGGTCTAAGACCTAACGCTTATGAAAACATTTTCGGAGTTAGTATTCGTTGAACTTATAATATAGAAGTCTCCGGTACTAACATTGATATTCAACTAGTAACGAGTACCTTCCTACTGTGTTCATGGTCAAGAAAGGCGAAGTAAATAACCTAAAATATGTATAAGAAACGGCTAGTAAACTAGCACTCAAATTATTTCTAGAATTCTGTTTACTGCTCTATTACTGCTCTATCCACGCTGAAAGACTGGCTATAAAAAAAACAATAATTTTAGCAAATGGCTCGTTCGTCTCTCCGAAAAAGTATTCTTTATATATTATTTGATTATTCTTTATTCTTCACAGATTTTATATATTTTCATTTATACAGATTCTTAAATAAAATTGAAATGTCTGTTTGTCATTCCAAATTAACAGCTTAAGAAATCAAGATAAAATAAAAAAATTATAAAAATATTTCTCCGTCCGTCTGAGTTTACTTACCGACTTTTTGGAAATAATAAAATTGTGATAATCTTAATTAGTTTTTTAACAGCACATTATTATGGTATAATCACGGTATTATAAAATGATGTATCTTGGATTTATAGCATTGAATTCAATTTGTTAGGGCCGAGACCCACACGTCGCAAACCTTTCCCAAGAAAGGGAAATCATAAAACCGCATCCATTTTCATTCTGTGGTTCTTGTGATTAACGCAATCATTCTATACAAATATACTTTCTTTCCTAATAGTGTACTAATGACGAAAATAAAGTGTAGTACACTTTAATCTTTTTTATTAAATGTATTGTTCTCACATATTGTTAAACTAGTCTTTACCCGCGACTTTAAGTATGTGCCGGCCAATATCGGCTCTGCAGCTTTACACTGAAAAGGTAACGGCCGGACAGAGGATTTTTTTTATTGATAATAATTAGTATTAATTCAGATATTAAGTATAAGTACGTGCCTGATAATGAAAATTGGCTTGCTTTATTCCATGCATATTATGTGGAACATTGCAAGTTTTCATAATTACCTGTCTACAAAGGATTGGTAATCACAGACTGATTTAGTAAGGTTCTTATCTACCTCAGCGGTGCAATTCATGTTTATTATCCCCACTGTATAGCCTACTTATCATTGTAATGCGACCGCGTGAGAATATTTCACATGACTTTAATTTTCTAACTGGAGTTACATCCACTGCCTTACGTGCATTACTGCCTTCAGAAGTCTATCAGCATAGAAGTCAGTGGTATCTAACAAAAAAATAATTCTCGTCATACTTGTGAACAGGTGCTGCTTGTGGGGGCTCGTCATCTCAAGCTACACAATTATACGTAGTAGGTACCTTCTTTTAGTATTTATATTTTTATCGACTTTTTTTACAGTGGAACTTTGTCCATCGGCTTACATATATTTTTTTTTATGATTTATATTGTATTACTCTAAAATATTTTTTTTAAAAGAGTAACTACTGAGTTTCTTGCAACCTTTCGATTTTGGTGATAGCATCTGTGTAATCGTGTCGTTCTGACGATTTGAAACTACTTTGTTAAAAGTCCAATCAAATAAAGATATTTTGAGTAAGGTAAAGGCACCTATGTTGGACGCGGACCAAACATGGACATTTTGTTTTTTCTTCCAAAATTGAGGAAACGCGCAGTATTTTTTTACAAATGTCAATACCGATCTGTTGTGCCAGTATTATAGCTGTCATAACAACTGCTTTTGACAACTGACACACAAATTTGATTGCGGCCATAACGGTTATTAGTTTCGCGGTGTCATTTGGTGTCGGGAATCGTAATTTCTTACTAGAATGCAAGTAGGTTATCATCATATTTGTATCTGGTGTATCGTCGTTGTTTGAAATTAATATTATTGAATGATTCATCAATAGAAATTTTTCAATTTTATAATATAACCCATACTATAAATTTACATTTTAGCCCTAAAACACAACACTGGATTTTTTTGTCCATTAATGGTGTCTAAGTAGGAATGTTGTTTGTTTATATTATTTCATTGTACTAAGTACTAAACTGACATTATACATTAAATTCTGATTAAGAAAAGAGCATTAAATTTACCTCCAAATCCTTAAGAATGTATGTTGAACAATAAACAAATTACAGAGCAAATATGAAAAAATCGCTTATTCTGTCCATGACTGGTGACTTTACCTTATAAATTCTTCTTATACTCTTACAAATTCAAAAAATGTTTCCCCAATTCTCTTTAATTTTTGAATTTCAGGTTTGTCATAGGCTACATAACTGCATAAGTATATTGCACTACGTTAGGGAAACCGCGGGTGGAAGATTATATAATGTAAGCAATCAGACACAAAACAAAGTGATGCGTAAATAAGTTGCAGGGTGCTAAACCACTAGTGCTGCTCCAATACCTATGAAGGTAGTATGAAACATGTGATTAGGTCTCTACACTTTCCACCACCGTTCCACAACGTTAGCACTTGATTATATTTGGTGAATAGTGGGTGTTTTTATTACAGCCTACCACTGCTCACCCCTTTCGAACCCTTCTGGAATGGCGTGAGCATATTTATTATTTTTTATTTTCTCCTCGCTGTAGTAGAAAAGAATTAAAAATAATCTTGACCTAGATTCTGAAGAAATTACTTACATTGTATTTGATAAAGGGGCAGACACAAATGCGGATGAGTGTTTTATTTTTGTGTACCCTTATAAATGACGTGAATACCCATAAGTTTGAAAATACAAAAACAATGTACTTTTTTGGTGAATTAGAACATTAGCGGGTATGAAAAAACCTTAAAACAAAACAATTGTCGATAATCCTTGCTTGTTAGTAGATTGTATTGCACTTTCTCTTCTTATCAGATATGTTACACGAACATTGCTCAAAATATCGTTCCTATATTCAAGACCAGAGTACTTTTCCTTGCGATAATATTTAGTTATTCGGAACGTCATTTTGTTTTTTTCGCATTTATTTAGCTTTCACTTCGCATACCTACTAAATTATTAAATTGGAACTGCATCATATTGAAAAAAATGTCTAATTGTATTGAAGATATTATCATGTGGCATCAGTAAAAACCACCCGTCCCTAGCATCGCAAGGTCGACTATTAGCATATATTGGTTATTACAACATGTATTGATATTATAAAATGGCTTCCTCGAACTTACGTTAAGTTATCATGAAAATAATAATAAAATTATGTTATTAGATTTATAATAAAATATATTCTTAATAATTAAAACATATTGCTAATATAGGTATTGCTTTATTTAATAAATTATAGCCAAGAAAAGTTTCAATCTTCAGGCGATTGAGCTAGAACGTGTATAAAATTATTAATAGTCACAAATCACAGGAAGATATATCACTGGAGACAAAAAAAAATCATCTTTCTAAATAGACCTAAATACGTATTATATAAGTATATATATAATATCACCACTCAAAGTCCTACGTCATTAATTACAAATAATGTTTTCGGATCAGAATACCTACTCTTGCTAACAACTACTACGTGTCTATGACCTAACGCTCCTAATGTAAGTTCACAATAAATACTTACGCTACGAAGATATTCTAGGCGACTTATGAAAGTACATCTTCTAAACTAAGACACGGGATATTGATTCGAAACATTAAAAATAATATATTGCGAATGTGTACGTACTCATTAATTTAATGGTGACGTCAAGCGAGCTTGATACTAAAAAACCTAAAGTACCTAACGACCAATATCACATCATAGCTACATATAAGTATACAAAGACGTGAAGATGAGGCAACACCTACTACAGTTATACTATACCTACTACACCCGCCAACACCGATATTATGTAACCGCGCCCTGACATCTGCGCGTATTGTACATCACTGTTACATTCAACTCTAAAACAACTATACACACAAGTTCCTAGGTATGCCTCCTATCATCATATTAATCAGCTCTACCGTTTCATAAGCGTGTGCACAACATTCATATTAAACATATGTATATTTAATACATAAAAACATTACAAAATAAAATTCATCGAAGATCTCTATCTACGACGATCAACATCGAGTTGCTATAATTATTTAATTATTGCTATATTTGTTTATAATCTAGTACGATATACATCTAAACATTTTTGCGAATTGTAGATACTTAACATTTAAAAGTTTTCATAAAACAACGTTATTATGTTAACATAAATTTCTAATAAATACCTGCCACATGTGAACAGATACGTACTTTTTGAATAAGGTGATTAGGTATTTAGGTAGTTAATAAGGAAAGTATATTAATAAACATTATATTATATACAATTGTTTTTGAGGAGGATGTCATTCAACAGAAATAGGGAAATGGATTAAGTTTCTTTAAAAAAATATCTCTGGCGGTCTTACCCGCGTAATATGACGTATTGTCTCAGAAACCGACTGTTGGCAGGCCAACAGCCCTTAATTGCCTCAATGCGGGAAGATTTATTGACAAAACGGTAATTAAATACAACCTCAAGATTCGTTGGATTGGACATATTCAATATAATGTAACACAGAAACAATTAAATAAAAGAACAAACTAAAAACAAAGCTGTGAGTTGTGATCATGTATGGATAGTATCAACCAGGTACTGTTAAGTTCATATTTAATCCTTGCGTATAAAGGTATGACAATATTATGATAAGTTACTGTTACAGATCGAGTATAAGCAGGAAAACTGTATAGTTAAGGAAGTAGATACAGTTATAAGAATATATTTAGAGATTCTTTGTATGTATATTCGTTACACACGTTAACGAGCACTTATGTATAAAACCTCAGTATAAAACAATTAAGCAATATGCTTTCTCTTTATTATCATCCACAAGATACAAAGGCGGATATTCTATCGTAGTAGTCACATTGAAGCTTTCTTATCTATGATATAAAAGTAGGTAAGTATTACATTAAGGTATATTATTGAGATTCACTAACGATCAATTTAAGATTTGCTAAATTTGATGGGTGTTATATAAATTTATGCAGACACTGTCCAAGTTCCTAATGATAATCTACGCGAAATCGAAATGCTAGGAAAATTTTAAATATTTTTTTTCTGAATTGCAGTTTAGTCAATTACCTATCTCTAATAAAAATATATGGATGCTGATAAGCAATAATGTGTCAACCCACAAAAAGTCAAATTCAAAGGTTTTGATATATTTTGATAATGCATCACGGATTTAACATTCTAAAAAAGTGTTTCAAGTCACCTGAAACATAAAAGTACGTAAAAAATGGATTTATGTCATAAAACAAATCTTAAATCACGTATAATATCATCTTAAGACGCCATTTTCTCAAAACCAAGTTTATGCGGGTTGACACATTATTGCTTATCTGCATCCATATATCCACCCATGTCATCTTTATGCTTCGAACTAATTTGAAGGTTCATCCGTTCACATTGCTCCGTTAGCGATAGAAAAGATATTGGAGATTCTAAAACTACACGGCATGGGGCATTTCGAATTAGGTACCTTTGATTATTCATAACATATTATGCGCCTAGAGTTCTTAGATTCACAAGCCTACCACTACACATTCATGTTGGTGTAGTAATGAACTGAGTGTGTAACGTGTCTCGAAGAGCACTTTAAGCCGTCGGTCCCGGTTGCTATCGCTACAGTTCAGTCTGAAGCCTAAGAAAGTCTGACAATCAACTTAACCCAGATGACCGATTTCTCTCGTAATAGGGGTTGCGAAGGTCAGGTGGCTGTCGTTTTGTGTAAAAATCGAGTGAATAGGTTGAATCAAGTGCCGAGCCCTCATGATCATGTAAGGGATAAGGCCAGGGCGATGGTGATGAACGGCCTAGTGTGTTGGGTCTTGTGTTGTGTGTGCTTAGGGCAGTAGAGGGCTGTCAGCATCGCCGGTGATGGACGGCCGCGCCGGCCGGACGCTCGAGGCGTCTCCATTAGCGAGCAGCGCCTCGCCGGCACCCACCTCGCCCACCGTATCTTCTAACTGAAAACATCATATTCCATGTACACCGTCACTAAAAAAGTAAGCGTAAACTAAACCCGGTGGTAACATTTCAAATTCTGTTTATTTTTGTGTATTTTTTTATTATCCTTCCGACGATTTGAACGAACTTTTTGAGTCTAATCAAATAAAGATAACTCTGATTTTGGTATTATATTCGCCCAGTTTGGTGACACACTTCAAACTAGAGCCAAGGTGTAGGAATCTTCATATAAGTCATCCTTTTCGCTGAAGGACATCTAAAGATTATAAAGCTTCATAAAAAGTTCGCCGCTAGGCTAATGATTACACTGCTACGACAGTGAGTGATGCTGAAAGGAAAAATACATTTAAATCCACCCACTAAAGCTAAAGATACGTAACAATAACTTTTTTAATTGAGCAAAAACACTATTAAAGTATGTCACGGTCTCGACCCACAGATGATGTTTATAAATGCAGTATGAACCTAATTAAAAACTCATCGTCATATATGCAATTTACAAAATGAACATTATTATTTAAATGTTTTATTCTCTAGCAACAAATTTAGTACTCAAACGTGTGCACTTAAATAAATTCATACAACATTCTGATGATATAAAATAGACACTGGAATAAAAACAATATAAGTATGAGTCAAACCAACGGCAGAGGGATTTATATTAGTAAGATTTGAAAACGGATACTACGCGTGGGAAAACAGTAAGTGGTCTTCTATTTCTTGAAGCGCGGCTGATGAAGTTCCCAGGATTCGAGCGGTCTGTCCGTCCAGGCCGACAGTGACAAGCCGGCCTGTCCGGGTAGACTGTCCAAATCGAACGGAATTATCTTCTACGCAGACATTTCTTGACGCATACGCTATATATACGCTATGTATTACATATGTATCACTGACTATTTATTGTACTTATAAGATATCAATAAGCAAAATGTTTTGCATATTTCTGTTCTAGTAATCACTTACGTTGTGTAAACACGTCCCTAAACCATGCAAAAGTGTAATAATTTATCAATTTATGATGAAGACGAGTTTGTATTAACTGGGCTCATGTTTAAATAGCAGAGCGTTACTATAGATGTCGGTAAGCTATACGGTGAGGCAGGAGTGGATGATGGTACTAACGGCAGGCTTCGGTGTGTGGTCGGTGGGCGTGTCACGCTTGCCCTGTAGGTAGTAGGTCATGAGCTGGCCCTTGCCCTTCACCGCCACCAGCCCACGCTGCTCGAAGTAGTACCCGAAGGTCTCGAGGATATGGCACGTCTCTTCAGTTACCTATCGATATAGTCATCAATTTGATAGCACGCAGCAGATATACTTCATATATATATATACAATACATTTTCTGACTAAGATGATAACGAGGCGACCTAAAAATGAGATAAT
Organism: Watsonalla binaria; assembly: GCA_929442735.1. Classification (NCBI taxonomy): domain Eukaryota; kingdom Metazoa; phylum Arthropoda; class Insecta; order Lepidoptera; family Drepanidae; genus Watsonalla; species Watsonalla binaria. The sequence continues at coordinate 6,143,394 of OV838919.1, read as the reverse complement.
ATTCAGTATAAACTAATCTGACTTTCAAACTTTTCCTGCATAACTGTTAAAATACCCGTAAGAGAAAAATTATGATAAATATTAGATACCTGGATGCAGCCAGCCTTGCCAGTACTCTCCATCCTAGAGGCGACGTTGACGGTATTGCCCCAGATGTCATAGTGGGGTTTGCGCGCGCCGATGACGCCAGCGGTGATGGGCCCGTGGTTGACACCCATGCGCAGCACAAAGTGGTTGAAGGACTGCTCGTTGATGGCGGCCAGCACGCGTTGCAACTCTAGTGCGAACTCCACCAGCCGCGCCAGGTGCGCCCACCGCACCGCCAAGCCGTCCGATGGCTGAATCAAGCACATCACTATCATTAAGTGTAATTTCCCTAATAATGCATATATCTTACTTTTTGAATGTTGGAAATATACATTAAAGCTAGAGTTTTCAATAAAAAACATGTAAATTTAGGTGTTGCCTAAAATTTTATTCAGATCACGAAGATTTTTTGCTATCCTCATTACAATATTTCTGATGCCCACGAAGTCTTAGTATCAGTGGCTACGTAAGTAACACAAAAAAAAGGAGATACCAAATTGTGAGTCGGTCGTTGTCTCTTAGAAACGACTTGACAATTCACATACCTCTAAGTTATTCAATTTATTCTCAGATTGTTCCGTCACAATGTCATCCATTTTATTAGATTTGAAATTCTAGTAGTGAGTGTGAATCAGACAAATATATAATCGCAACACTTTTACCACAAGTGTAATGCATATTTAGGTAAATGTTCCGCTTTCTCTATTTATCCACACCATTTGAATCGGATTGTAGAGACGTTCTCCACACAATGTTTGTTTACTGTTGTTATAAGTATTACGCGGTGATAGTTGCGTATGGCATTCGTACCTGCATCTGTCGTGTCGGGTTCAAGCCAGACGCGGCCATGTACGTGGAACTGATTGTCTTTATTTTTATTATATCCTTGCAGAACCTAGCGTCTTCCAGCAACTGGAAAAAAAATAGTGTCATATAAATAAATATCAATTTATAATATTGTCCATAAATTTATGTAAGTACCTGCAGTATTTGAATATACTGGCTGGCACCTATAATTACTTCTTGCACAATCATTGTATTCGGTGGCTAATCGTACCTTTATTCTATTCCTAAATGGTTGTCTTCCGTAATTAATTTGATTTGTGAACTCTAACAGTGAGTTATTATCGGTATGCAGCGAATCATCGCAGCAATTATCTTGATAGGTGTCTCATATGGTAATAATTGTTAATAATGAATCGTATAACAGATATCTGGAGAAACTTCTTGCGTAATGCAGTAAAGATTCATACCAAACGAAGATAAATAAATACCTGAGGTTAATTTGCAATCAGCGTTATAAAATTAATTTGAATACTTTCTCCACTGCACTTGAAAATGTCTGACGATCTATCTGTTACGACCACAACACTGAGCTGATTTATGAAACTATGATTGACTATAAAAAATTGTCATATTATGTACTATGTGTGATCTTAATAGGGTGTCCTGAATGACACTTTACTCAAAGCAATGGATCGCAGTGGCTGGACGTGCGAATTATCATGGAGTCTCCTACGGCCTGTCCATAAAAATATGAATAATAAATAATAGGTTTACCTTTAGTAGGCTTATCACAATGAGCCAGAACATAACGCAAGTACTTTTTAGAAAATCACCAGAGCTGTATCCAAGAAGTATAGCGTATCACGGCAAGTCACTTTATAAAAGTAAATCACGTTGACCCTTCATAATGCTTGTTCGGTACTTATTACTAATCCTGTGCTATCCATACAGTTAAAAGTTCTAATTCAGGACACTGTATTATATTAGTGTTCTCATTTTACAAGTTGATCGAATAATATATAGAACCTACAAGAAGTAGTGGGCAGAAAGCTGGTGCTATTATGATACGGAAAATGAACTGTATATCATTCATGATGTTGAATTAATACCTATTCAGTACAGATTTACAAAATATCTTTCGCATCTTTTATATACCTAAACCAGACCCAAAATCTCAAGAAAGGCAAACATGGATAAGCACAACTTTAACAATGAACTATGATTGTGCAGTGGCTTTTTTTAAGTAAGACGGAGTTAAATAAGCATAATATATTAAAATATAACTGAATTGTTAAATGGTTACGAAAAAAAAGAACAACGCCAGGTGCTCTCCAAATTGAGCTACCTCGCCTCAACCGTCGATTTTCCTTGTCTTATTTAATGAGTTGGGGACAGACCTTTACATATTATAAAATTTGTACCATGCACAAACATATAAAATGATTAGAATATTTTTTTACCAAATCGAAGTCCGATATCACTTCGTTGAGAAACCGTAAACATTCTAGGCCTTGGTTGTTCACTGTTTCTTCTGAGTAGAATTCTGGAATTATAAAATATAAATGACAACATTAATTTGCAATCCGTAAAGTTTAGATTAGTTCGTCGACCTGTGTGATTATTAACCTCTTAGAAGCAACTACATAAAATGTATTTTCAAAGAGGAGACAAATGGTAATGTCTTCCCTCCTCCTCCTCCGAGAAAACTCGGTTTGTCACGCAACATCTCAGATAGTAAAAGGATTCATTATATTTCTTTACACATTTTTGTACCGGCGTCTTTAGTGCGTATTAGAACAATTGCATTCAAATAATATACCGGACGAATACCAAATACCAGACAACCCTGACCGATCAGTTGAGAGGTCATTCGGTATTCACCATTCAACAGCATTCTCATTTATACGGTGTCAGTATTTACTCTCTGGAGAGAAGATTCTTTTCATCATTGTGGGTATCCTGACTTCCAAAATATGAAGTATTTATTTAATTTGTTAGTTCAGTAATAAATATATTACTTATCACTTTAACAAAACTTTGTGCAAAATGATCCATTAGAACAAGAATGTAACCAGAGGTACGGACAATTTTTAGTCATAGATTTCCAGCCTCAGGTCAGTCAGGTTTGGGTCAAAGAAATGTAGTATTCACACCCGTCGAAATGAAATGCCCAACAAATTGTACCACAAATTATTTTATTTCCTTACCTGAGAAATTAGGCATGGAGGCAAATAGAACGCCGACCTCGGCGTAACTCTGACTGTAGAGATCCCGGTGATGGTGTTTAGCGCCCATGAAGTGCGTGGCGACGTGCGGAGGTAACACATTGTGGATGAGCGCCTGGTTGCGCCGACGCAAGTCGCCCGCTTGCTCCGCCTGCGCGCGCATTATCTCGCCTCGGGAGTGCCGTACACGCTCCAGGGACTCGCTCTAAGCCAAACGTAAACATGCAAGTATTAATAGCAGTAGTAACTACTGTACGTTACTGCAAGCACTCAAATGGATTCGGAATATAGACGACTCCCAGTCAACAACAGCGAATAATGGAGCTTTGATTGATTTGTCTGTTTATTTAGTCTACACATAATAGAGTTCCAATATAAATATACTTACTTGTAAGTATTAATAAAATGATAGGTAGTTAAAGTTCTGAAGCGATAGGCACAGGCGGAAGAATACTCAGTTTTCACGGTACATATTATGTATGCGTGGCTCAGACTCTCACATAATATCGATGAATTTGTTCTCCGACATATCTATGCTGATCTATGCAGGTTTTCTCCTGATGGGCATGCTTTTAGTGTTCGTAAATGACTGACCTTAGTTAAAGTAGAACTCACAGTGTGAAATGTTAAGAAAATTATAACGACTCTTCGCGTTTTTTTTAGAACACAACCGTCAGCCACCCTATTACGAACTCGACAACAACCCAAAAACAGGGAAGAAAGCCTCGTGCTTGCTAAAAATTATATTTATTTAAAAATTAAATACTCACGAGTATAGAAGTTAAGTACCCACTCTTGCATACTTATATCAAATTAGTTTATTTTCGTAAAAATATCAAATAGGCACAATCTTATTAGACTCTCGCTGTTAGCACATCAAACTGCTGGAATTCTTAAACAAGTGACTTTCACGAGGTCTACGTTCTAAATCGCAGTATAAATTTTGTACTACGTTAGAGAAACATACTTACATATCGGTTGAAGATAAGAAGCGCAGCAATGATGAAAAACAGCATGATAATATTCCGCGCCGAGTGTATGTGAGCCCTGGGCACAAAATTGTATCAGTTAATTTATTAATGAACCTTGATCCGTATATAACTACACTACTGGCATGAATAATATAAATGGGTAAAACACACTACACTTACACTCTCAGCAATTGATATTTTTCAAGAATAGAAACATCCGTGACCTCTCACTACAAATACTAGAACTACCTGCGATTGAAGCTGAAATCAACCTTTAAATAGGACGTAAGCATATGTGGTCGAATAACTATTTAACCCCAACGCGAAATAGTCATATCGCGATTAAGTCTTAAACAGGTCAATCTACTGCCTAGTCAAATAGAGATGTAGTCGTAAAGCTCCTAATCCATGATATTAACCTAATTCGAAATTTTATAATTATTCTGCTCTTTTCTCCCTGTATCCCGTTTTTTCCAATGATGTCTATTATGTATTTATTATATAAGTCCTATCTATATTTAAAATATGGTAAATTCATGAGATCTGGCTTATGGATTATCGGCTAGGACATAAGTCATGGTGTCCCATCTATAATACAATCAAACACTCTTGCGCAAAGGTATCTACAGGCGTTTAAAACTGAACCGAAATGTTGACGTACAATAAATGGAACATTTGTTCATCGTAGTCGATGGTGACGTTGAAAGGGTCGCGATAGGGGTCCCTGTCGAGCGAGGGGCGCGACACGAGCAGCGCCGGGTGCAGCACCGCGGGCACCGCGTGCGCCGTCGCTAGCGCGCCCAGCAGTGCGCCGCGCACCCACCCGCCCGCCGGAGACACCCACAATGCGCCGCACGCTGCGCCCGCACCCACCTAACAATACCACATTACTTTATATTCTTGCGATTCGGCTCGATCACACACAATTATTTCTCCTAACAAATAACTAGTAGATTTTAGAGTACAGTACCAGAAGTATCCTAATTCCTGTGAGAAACGCTCGTTGCACGTACATATTTTTTTAGTTAGTTACCTAATGAACATTATGTGTGTCATACACACAAACTAAGTAGGTACCTAAGGTCTTGCCAGACCGGAGTTTTAGCTTTTCCTTTTTATAATATTCGTAATTAAAAAAAAATAAGGTAAACATTATTTTAACATACAGCAAATTGTTGATTTGCCTAATCTTAATTGAACTTAAACATGATGGAATTACATCCTATCCTTGAGAAGTTGTCCACCGATCCAACATCAATCAGGACGAATAATGTGACGGATAAAATACCCGGAGTTTATGTTGATGACCTATCGTCTTTCCGTGTCATGTGGTTTAAACCCTGAAGTCCATGGTACCACATGATTGCATTGTCATTTATGCCGGACAGATCTTAATTCATATTCACAAATGGGAAAAGTGACCGGTAAGGTTATCAGATGAATCGAGCAGAGCTTTAAGTAAACGTAATCATATCGCGATCTAACTCACGTGTGGCGCCATCTGTGAGTAATTATGTCAATTACCATTACACGACAGAATCAATTTTGCTGAATCTTTTGATTTTGCTTAAATTTAGAGTAGTGATAAGTAGGTAGGTAGTCGAAGTAGCGAAGTCGTTAAAAGCTTATTTTGTATCATGTATCCAGTAAATTATTTAAACGAAATAAGTAAGTTGGTATATTTTATGAAAAATATGTAGATATGTTATTTCTTGTGGCTTGTTTTTGAAAACGCTATGAAATATAGGTGCTTCCAAAAAACTATTTGTATAAGGACGGTAATAATATTTTTTTTAATATGTCCTACATCCTTCGGTTTGTTGCGACAGCACAAATGAAGTAATGATGACGTAAGTCTTGTCTAGCTATCCAAATTGTGCACAACTTCGCATGAATCTGCTAATTCTAAATAGATATAAAAAGCCGACGTACCTACTTACTTAACAAATATTCATCCTTCACCTTCTAACAATGCAAAGTGAAAGTTGTAAAGCTGTGTTTACGTGGTAATAGTAGGATGGATGTATACAGCGACGAGCGCCTCCCTGCGCCGGCGCACCGTCACGGAGTCCGTCTTCGAGCAGAACCTCTTCAAAGCTTCCGCAGATGAGCTGCAAATAAAATGTATGTTATGAAAGTAAAAGTATTGTGCGCGTATTTTATTGATAGAAGGTACTTATATTTATACGTACCAGAGGAGCAATATTGGCTGCTACGAACATGGCTATGTTGAAAGTGCCACACGAGAGTTTCCAGTATGGACTCACAATTTTTTTCTGAAAATTTACAATTGCTGTAGTTTTTATCTTGTTTTTTGGACCATTCACAATTTTTTTTTAATATATATTTTAAAGACATACAGACGATTTTTTTTTTCTTAGAAAACCAGATGATATCTTGAGCTTTAATTGATTCTAAGGTAGGTTATCTGCTTTTTGTAAATAATTCAACTGAATTAATTAAAACAAATATAAAAGTCGGGCGAACAACAGCGCAGTCTCTTAAAATCAACTTGGCTCCCCTGTTCACATTAAAGTTTTTGGTGGGTCATATTATAAGTACCTTATACTGAGAATATCTGAAGCAGGCGTAGTATAAAATGTTGATTAGGCCGGTCTCGAGCACGAGAGTGAGGTAGACTGCGTGCAGCGCCCAGACGGGCGGCACGGCAAAGCTGGTGAGCGCTACGACGGCGGGCAGCAGGAGCACGGGCGGCGCCGCCACGGCCAGAGGGCACGGTTCGCTGCGCCGTGCGAACTTCTTCTCCGCATCCGCAGACTTGAACGTCAGGCACAGTGTCGTCGCTTTCCCTAGTTCCCTGACCAACCAATAAACTTTTGTTAGGCGCTCAGGAGCATTGCAACTGTCACACATCACAATTTCTATATCAACTGTCTACGACCGCGCGGTTTTGCAGCTCATCCAAGGCTACTAGCTGCTGTCGCACATAAGAAGTAGATAGTAGGTAAATAGATAGATACTCCGTGAACGAATAAGTCAGTGTAATGATAGATAATAATGTATGTAGGTTGTGTATGACATCCCTAATTTAGATCCATTAAAATAAATATGTTCGTATTACCAATAAGCAAGTATTGTTACTTTAATTGTTTACTTACATACTTGCACCCATTAGGGCCTATATTATGACAAACAAAATGTATATTTTCTTTGAATATGGTACCTACTCATCGAGAGCATTCGTTGCACATCGGAAATGTTGTTTTGGTAAAGCTTGCGAATCTCGAAAAAAATCATCGCCAGATATCTAGTTTGCGAAGTAGCAAGAGTTCGAATGCTACCGGTGAGAACAGTCCTCGACATTACTTAGTAATTATATTATAGATCAAAGTTGATAAAGATGCTTGGTTGAATGTTGGTAAAAGCATATGAATAAGCAATAACATGAAATACTGGCAATAATTATCGGAGTTTTTTTCAAATAATTATTTTTCTAGTTTCTAGTAGTGTTTTTTAACTACCTATGTAAGTATGTGTTTGTAAATGTGCATGTAAGTCCAATATATGTATACACTTACTTGTCGTCATCTCTGTTGACAAGTTCTTCTTGTAACATAGCGAGTATCTTGAGGTCTTCATTATCCTTGCTCTCGTCTTGTGGCGACAGAACCTAAAAATAATATTTACGAAGCGTTTCTATGTAATCAACAAGCAACGTATCGATGTGAGCGATTATGATTCGTAAAGTACGAAAATTAATAGCGTAACGATGAGCAATTGTTTTAGATGAAGCATTTCAGCTACGTCATCTAACTATGAGGTAGTGCAAGCCGCGAGTCTAGTGCCCTAGTGTCCTATTTATGTAAGCCGGGATAGGTTAAGTGGAGTGGGGAGTGGGTGAGTGGGCGAGTTGGGTAGGGTGTGTGGGTGCATAGTGCACTCACCGAGTCTTCGTCGTCGTCCCGGAGATCGGAGAGCGCGTCGGCCCCCTCCAACGGCTCGCCCTCGCCCGCCTCGCCGCCCTGGTACTACAACAGGACGACACTTTAACTAAACTATTTATTAAAACGAGTTTCAGTATTAGAATGTTTGGTGGTTATGTAATGTACTACCACCAGAGACCACCGAATGTCGACAGCCCCTTTCAGTACTAAAGATTTTACCAAACTTTCTACACACCGTCAACTTGAAAAACACGGCAATCGAGGTAACATCAGTGACGTTTGTTACAGTTGCACCTTAGGGATGGCTATTATATACAGAGTGAGTAGCGTGGAGCTATAGCTGTCTAGAGCTCTTCCAGACCACCCTCCCCTCTCAGACAAAAATCTATTTTTAACACTAACTATGGAGCTTGATTCTCAACAGTTTACTGGCTGTGTAAAAAAAATTAAAATGATTTTTTTGCGATATCCACGTTGAATGCTTAACCAACCGGTGATTTTACAACTACCACAATAAGTAGGCCAGAATTAATGTATAACCCATCTAACAGTGAAATAAACAGACAAACGAGAATATTCTTGTCCATATTTATGACGGGGCATTATAACAAATAAATGTCTTTATTTACCCTAATTTACCCGGAGTGCTTATAAATAGTATATAAAGATAGAGCTTACTTAACGATAACTAAGGGGTAAAATTTGTGTAGTTAGGTACCCTATTGGCCCACCGACTGTATATTATTGTATATGTTTAATGTATTCCATCGCCAAAACTGATACCTATATAAATAATTCTCACACCGACCCATATGTCGATAGATGTAAAATGCCCCAAAAATGTTTTTATCTTGAAGGATATGTCGGTGGGCCAAAATGGATAAAAAGCAGTAGGTAAGTAGTTGCTCCATGGCGAAAGTAACATTGATGTTAAAAGAAAAATATCCAAAATATGTAGGTTTTTGAAAATTATGAATAGATTTTTAATCTCTAAAACCAATGTCACGGTTACTTACGCCACATTTTTCTATTTCCTGCAAATTGACGTACCCACCACTATTAGGCTTAGTAATTGAATAGCATGTGCAGTAAATAGTGAGAAATATACATAAATGGAAAATATTTTAACTGTAAAAATGTTTGTCAAGTCAATATTATCAATGGGGTCTATATATAAATCAGTCGATCGTATACCTATATTGCTGACAGCAGCGCTCCGGTTCAATGCAAACATTGCCGTCGGGCGTCGGTCAACACGTGAGGTAAACAATCATGATGGCGACAACCACATTGAGTTCACGTTTAATGTAATATAAATAGATTATTTTAACAATAACAAATATAACAATGCTACAAATAGTTGTAATGTATATTTTGTCAAAAATAAGACAAAAGAAGTAAGTAGAGACGTCATCTTAATTTATGCTTCCTTCCCAATAATCTCGAGAAGTTACGAAGTAAGTACTTACTTTTCTAATATTATTTACAAAAATATTTCATTTCTACAACTTAAACAAGCATGTCGATTCCCCTTTAAATTGTGAAGAGTCGTTAGACTTACATCCAACATGACTAGTGAATATACATTTGGTACCAAATTATTCATATCGTCTAAACGTTAAGTACGAGTAGTGTCTACTCACAGGCTTGAGAACCCGCACAATGAAGTATGTCTTGATGCCAGCCTGACGTAGCATCTCTTCACGACGCTCTCCGTGGGCCGGTTCTACTTCGAACTCGTCATTGAGGAATCCAAGAGTAGCTTCTGATAAGTGGACACGCCTGTCAAACATATGACTACATTATTTTCAGCATCAAATCTAATAAAATTTGTCTAGCCGCATAGAGGTGCAAATACCGGAATGAAAATGGAGTATGATAAGTTTGACTTTAAATATGTTTAGTTATTGAATTTTTTACTGATCTCCAGAACACAGAAACAAATTGTAATATAAGTGAACCGTATTTACTGAATTATCCTGTACTACTAGTTTCATAAAGTCAAATTAGGAAGAAACGCCATTAATTGTCAATTTCTTGAAATCCACGATCGAGTCAATAAATTCAATAAATTTAAAGGGACCATCAAAGCAGTTTTGCTCAAAAAAGGATATTATACTGTAAGTGATTATATTTGTGATAAGGAAGCCTGGGATGTATCTTTGTCGTACTGGTACTGTACTTTTGCTACAATTAATTAATCTTAGTTTGATCTTTGCTTTGACTGGCTGGAATTTGCCATGCTCACAAATATTTGTAATATTTTAGTTATTGTATTTGACAATTGAGCATTTGAACTATATTCATGAGATATAAATACTGTAACCAAAAACATTGTATTATATATTTTTTTTAAAAGAGTAATTGTTGAGTTTCTTGCCGGGTTCCTCTCAACAAAAGCTACCTTCCGAACCCGGTGGTAACATTTATAATCATGTATAATGTATTTTGTGTCCTTCTGACGATTTGAAAATACTTTGTAAGAAGTCTAATCAAATAAAGATATTTTGAATTTAGAATTTTTGAGTCAACATTGTAAATTTTTTTACGTCTTGTCCACACAAGCATATATTATTTTACATGTAAACTTCGGCGATAATCCAAATTTTTGTACAATTCAAATTATTGTTTCCTAAAATTAAAGGTGTCATGAGACGTGGCTATAAGGTTTCCGTTTATTTGTACCTACATTACTAAAAATATGGTATAATTTGAAAATAAGTACCCAAGTAGTTGACCGAACTGTGCTCTCACAAAAATTTAAACATTTTTGCAACAAAAGAAAAAACTTGACGTTTTCTCATCAAAAAAAAGCAAGTTGAAAAGTAACCGGACTGGTGTAGTTTGGACTCGAACCGGGGTACTTGTAGTCTAATTTCGTTATCACCCGATAGGCCGGAAGCCTCCCGTCCGTGCTATCATAACTTGACAGATGAAATTATATTGTAGAAATTTTTTGTTGCCTGATTGATTAAACGTAGCTAGATATTTTTTTGCCCCTGTAACCCCCTACACACAAAAGTTCATGAAAATCGTTGGAACCGTATAAGATCAAATATATGTGACTACATAACGGGTCATGTTGAACCTAGTCGTGCTATTTCTAGACTAGCCAGTCTAGAAAAATGGTTCTAGCGGAAGGTATACCCGGCCATTCCGCTGCTCTCCATCTTGTTAGCCAGTTCCACGTCACGCGAATACACGTCGAACTGCCACTGGCGCTGGCCCAGCACGCCCGCCAACACCGCGCCCGTGTGGATGCCCACGCGCATGTCTACCGGCGAATTGGTCGTCTGCTGCACGTATCTACGATGGACATTATTTTTCACTTGTAATTAATGCAATTTAACACAAATTTAAACAAGAAAAACTCAAATGTTTTCTTTCTAATATTTCGTGCGAATAAGTATGTATATACATATAAGAACGAAGCTGCCTATTTAAATTTAGTGTAATATTCTATTACCTATTCTAAAACCTTATTGTCATTATCTGGAATAACTTACTTGATAGCTTTCACCATAGATAACCCCATATGAACACAAAGAACCGCATGATCAGGTCGCTGCACAGGTGCACCACTAATGCAATAATAACAGTCTCCCAAAATTTTTATGCGTAACTGATGGTATTTCTGAAATGGTAAATAATAAATAAAAGTTAAATTGCAATAGCGTTGACTAAAGAAAATAAAATGGTTGTAAATTCACCTCGGCCAGCCGATCGAACCGTGCAAACAGCTCATTCAATATTGCAACCAGATCTTGCGCCGAGTAAGTGGATGAAATCGCAGTGAAACCTACGATGTCTGCGTATAGTATGCTGATGAATAATAAAACATTAATGTCACATATTTTCTTAACCGGGAAATAAAATAAATTATGTATTTTTTCTTACCTAACATTTTCATGACGGGACATATAAATCTTTTTGAACTGCGTATCAATTAGCCCCAAGTCCTCGCGCATTTTTACAGCAACATGTTCGGGAAGCACTGACAGCAACAATCGTTCCTAAAATACACAATACTCTATTGATTTTAACACACAATACCTACGTTTGCAATTGATTACAAGTATATATGATTCAGCAACGCCTTTTGTTACCTGCTCTTTGCTTTGTTGTTCGATTGTAAGCTTGTCGCGAAGGCTTCTTTTTGTCTCCTGAAATGAATGCCGCTGTTGTCGCTCGCTTATCGCATATGCCGTCCCTCCCAGCAAAGTAGCGCCGAGCAACAAGGCTCCATTAGCAATTTGCTGCCGAATTAATTAATTACAGGACACCGTATTAATTCTCGTAAATAGCACATAAATTAATCAAAAGTTGCAACAAGCCAATACCTGGTAGTAGAAGTCATCGGGAAGTCTGCTTTCAGAACTTGAAGCATTGTAGTACTGAATCGCGAGGTAGGCAGAAAAGGAAACTACACTATAGACGATTAATATCATGTAATGGAATGGAAGGGTGGCCAAGGTGAAGTATTGCAGCACCACAGCCCAGCCCAGTAGCTCGTTGTAAGAATCGCCGAGGCGTCGCGACGCGCTCACCAGGAGCTGTGTCCACAGCACCAACCACGCCACGTGGTTGAGTACTGACCGTGCCTGTCGAATGCACGCGTAAGCCGTGGCCACGATCAGATTTGCGGCAAGTGCTACTACTACTGATGCATAGGCGAATGAGAAGTCGCGTTCCCCAGGAACGAGACACGCGAACGCCTGTAGAAGCACTCCGGTAGCTAGCAGACGAGGTACGGCTCGTTGCCGTTGACTTTGCGTATACGCTGAATACAACTTTTCCTCTTCTAAATCTTTGAATCCCCATGGTGGTACGAAACACACTCGAAAAGAATATTTATTCAATGCACGCGTTGTCTTATCCATTGCTTTTAAAGCTTTAACATTGTCGATCTCTCAGATGATTAATGACAGTATTCCAAATTATTGTCATCATTATTATGTAAGTTAGGTTACTTAGATACTTTATTATTATTTCTTAGTTCACTGTTTAATATATTCCAATTTACAAAGACCACTTCATAGCATATATGATGACGTGTATCCAACAATACCTCTAACGTATTCTTTGGTTACAGCTGGCTTGTCAATAACAGGGGCCAACGATATATTGATTTAGGAAAGTTCGTATAAACCTAGTATTAGTGGTAATATACCTATTAATTATTCAGTATTATTATTTTTTAGAGAACTCTGGGGTGAATTATGTAACATGAAATCATGTTTAGGTAATAACAAGAACTTGCATGTGATTTACTTTCCAAATTGGATTTGATGTTTTCTTTGCCTATATAGGCAGAGTAGGTATTAGACGAAATAAGATCTAAATCTGTAGAGATTTTCGTGATATGTAAACCTATTGTAACGAGCTGGTATTAAACTGTAGCAATATTGACACGCGTAGATAGACTACATTGTAGCTAGATAGAGTTGCGTACGTCAGATCATCAAGCGGAGACTTTCCGTTAGCGAGTCGGCCTGATCGAGGCCGCCTGTATGATGAATAAATTACACGCTGAAACATTGTTCCAACGTCCATTCATTAACTGGACCGTCTAAAGACTCATAACGAAATCGTGGTTTTGTCCATACTCATTTCAATATTGACAATCGTAACGAGAGACGTTAAAAGCATGACCATGAAACTATCTTGCATGAAGTACTCACATAATGTAACCTAGTTATTTGTTTCAGATTTTTACATATTAGGTACTATTGTTACGAGTTGCGGAATTTACATAGTTGGTCTTTAGAGCTCGGTTATTTCGTGCTGAGAAGTCTTGAATTAGGTAACTGGTGCTTAGATGTACAAATCAAAACTTTTAGTTAACAAGAACATAATGCAGTTACATAGTATACATATTAGAAGTCGCCATTTCCATGTAGAATAATTTTGTCTGTTTCAACGCATAGTTCTTTTAAAAAACGTTGCGTATCTTAATACGCTTTTCAGTACTTAACATGTAACAGTTGATCTATGTTGGGCTTATAGCTAAAAAATATATATTATATCAATAGATAGCAGAGAAAAGGCAAATTTTTGTAATAGCCTTTTCTAATAGCTAAAACTCGTAACCCTAAGTGAAGCGAGGATGAGTCTCTCGTACTTTGTGACAGTTTGAGAGTGCTAGTGAATAATTGTTCAAGATGTTACTAAAGCAGATTAAATAATTTGGGATTAGATAAAATATCTGGCCTCATGATTAATTTTCGTAAATAAACATATAAGTTATAAAACTTTGTAATTATATTTCTACATACAATTCAATTAGAACATATTTAAGTAGATAATTCTTTTTCTTGTTAGCTTTTTGTATCTTCTTTAAAAATGTATGTCAATAAATCTGGGGTAAAAAAAGAATCTCTACTTGTTCATATGAGAAAAGATGATGAATTAATTTAAAGACACGACTACAGATAACAATATACATGCCCACGCCTGTTTTCCGCGAAGAGGTTGGCGTAATATAACTGGGAAGTGTGACGGTAGGTACCTATATATACGGTAAGTACACCTACATGTGGTACACCTGTTTGTGGTACACGGGCACTAATCCACATTCCGTGCTGCTCCTGAGATGCAACTGGAACAACCCAATAAAAATTCGGCCGACCCGGGATCGAACCCAAGACCTCGTCTTCTGCATTAGCGCTTGAGACCACTAGACCAGCGATATAGTCGAGAAGTAAAAAAAAATTAAATCATTTTCACTAATTCCAATGCTCTAAGGGGCAGAAGCAAGATCTCATGATAAGGGTTATCACTGTTAGGAACCTGTTACTTAGTCACGTTTTGTCCCAACGAGAACAACGATCTTGGTCCTTACTACAATTTTATTAGGTCGGGTTAAGTTTTTCCTTTTCTCTCCTCTTTCGAAGGTTATCTTAGAAGATAATATTGGAGGGGTTTTCAACTTTAAAATGTTGCAATTTCCATTCCACGGAGATTCTTTCTAGCTTATCGTCGTCTGTATGTCACTAGCTTTTACCCGCGATTTTGTCCACGAGGAATAGTTACTTTTCACTAACTTTAACCCGGGATGATGTATAACCTATAGCCTTCCTCGATTACTAGGCTATCTAACCCTGAAATATTATTTTAGTCGGACCTGTAGTTCCTGAGATTATCGCGTTCGAGCAAACAAACAAACTCTTCAGCTTTATAGTTAGAAGTATAGTAATAGTGACCCTACTTCTCTTCACTTCAAGATTTTTAAAGACTATTTGGTACAAAACGTTGACATTTCTCTACTATCTTTAAATATAAATAAAACCGTATCAAGGTTTGTAACTTAAACGACGTTTCGAACACAGACAATAATTTTGTATGGCGTCCTACTTGAATAAGGAACTGGTCAGTAACGCTTATCTGATATAAATAGGTAATATACCTTAGTAAGTATTTCATTAACCTTCCAAACGAAAATCCAAATGGGTGAACCGTTTGGAATTTCAGCACTCTATAACATTTGTTGCATCAGATACCATCAGACACCGACAAGAGTTTAACTCTTAAATTCATGATGTCTTCTAGCTTCTAACTAAATTCTAACTAACTTTTATAAAAAAAAACGTTTCGTCCTCTATGATGAAAACGAAAGGAAAATCCATACCAACAAGTAATATAAATTTCTGAGGATTGATGAATTAAAAATCGAAGTTTCTTGATGTTTCTGAGCTGTTTACTTTGTTCCTACCTACATACTGGTACTTCATCAGACACGAAGAGCAACAAAAAATTTTATACTCCTAATACTTGCACTTCTATAAATACCAAAAATTGTTTATACGAGTAATAGGCAAGTATACGATATGCCTGATGTTTCATGCGAACAAGAACAGTAAATTGGCTATCGAAGCAGGCGAACACAGTCGAAATAAAATATTTTCAAACATTCAACTTATTATGAGTTTCGTTTATGAATTCTTGAAGATACGTTGTTTTTTTTCTGAACATTGGTTATTAATCAACTCGTTATGACGTCAAAGTGGCAAGCAGTAACATCAAAAGTAGAACGAACATTTAAAACGCGTGTGCCCAACACCCGGTACTAGTATTTTTTCGTGAACAATGTTTCGCGTGGATTTATTACAGTTTTTATTTTCTCGTTTCAAGAACGAATAAACCATTTTCTGTGTTTAGAGAATTCCTTAATAACTCACTTTTATTGTGTATAATTACTACTCTCATTAAAATGTATCCGCTGGTCGTATTAACTATCCCTATAAATCAATTTACGCACCCATCTAGTGAAAATTTGTCAAAGTATCGAAAAGTAGCCAAAATATTTGTGTCCAAAATAGAAGTACCTATATAAAGGTTCCGGTATTTATATAATGTTTAAAAAAATATAATTCTACAAAAAATAAATATTTTCATCTTGTCAAGTCTATTTGCTGCATGTGAACTAAGCTAGACCATGAGATTGTCAAAGAGTAGGACACGGAATAAAGACTATGTACACGTACATCTAGTTTTTGACAAAGGATAACTATTGAATCTATAAAGACGCTCAGTAGTCTACCAACTTATCATATTCATCTTAACTAGAAACAAATGAAATACCTAACTACTCTACCTATAGGTAATTCTTTGACATAATATATTTAGGCACTCGTCTATCTGCAAACATTGCGCTAATTATTTAATGAAGACATAAAATTTACGACGAAGCCCATTAGCTACCTACTTAAGGTTATTAAAGTGCTAATGTTTCCCGCCTAAATCATGATACCGATGATGTAAGCAATCTGTGTAAGTCTTACTATTGACCCGTAAATAATAAAATCACAATGAACCAGTTACACGACGATAATTTGTTGAAGACAATGACGGTTTAAATGAATACGAGTATTAAGAATGGCAGGACTAAGAAATAAATGCAGTATTTCCAAAATATTGAGCGTGTTGGATCGGTAGGGCGCGGGAGATAGAGCGCGCGGGCAACGGGAGCGACGCAGGGCGGTGCGCGCACGTGCTCGCGTGCGACTGCCGCGCGCCGCGCCGCCGCCCACCGCCGCGCCGCGCCGCCCGGCCTCGCCCGCCCCACGACCTAGCTGCTCCTCTCCTCGTCGGAGCCCGATTCTCTACACATCGATTCGTGTCATATTTTCTAACACTATCTAGCCAATCTGTTCTCCCGATTTATCAAATATGAATCGTTAAACAAAACGATTACTACGTAGCTAAATGTTATTTTACAGCATTTACACAATTGGTTTTCTCTACTTCACTATAAAAGTGAATAAAATATTAAACTTACAAAATATACATGGATTTAGTGTACGTAATCAACTTACATATTTCGAGATTGAACTGACAAAGGGTTCCACAAGGGACCCCGACGGTAGATAATATTATCATTAGGGACATTATAGTACGACGTAGGTATAGTACATATATTAGTCCCTACGCCTTGAGTGAGTAATAGTATTCTGTGACTGCGTAGAATGCGGTAGATTATGAACCTTGGAGGCGTATTCATCATCAAGTCCATCCCTTATTATCTCTGTCTGACCTCACCGCGTCCAATGGACCATTGAATGGCAACGGAATTTGGGCAATATTACTCACTAAATAAATGTTAATATATGGATTTAATAGCGTTATGGTCGTTTCTACTATGCTATATGCACTGTGATTTCAATTAACTAAACGCTTGCTGCGCGAATTAGTTTGGTTGGTAGGCAGTCAGTACCTCTGCCGCTGGTGTTGCAAACTCATACATTTTACTCACTTTAGTAAGCTGTGTGGAGACAATCCTTACTTACTGACATTACGCCGAGGTCGCTTATAATCACGTCTGAGTGAGTATGTTTTTTCGAACGATTTATTCAACAACGAGACTCGATCAAAAACGAGACGAGTTACAAATTTGACGTGTGTATTGGTGTAATCTGTCTGAAGCTATGTAGTTCCCAAAGTAATGCACCGAATTTGATTCAGTTTATATACTTATTTGAAATGTGACTCCATCGAGAGTGATCTTAAGTATGATTTGACAACATTTTTTGAAGATCATTAGCTCTTTTCCAGACGATGAAGGGTAGAAAATGTTTAATCATTTATTCCGTTTGGCACTTATGAACATCGAAAAATTACCACCGATCCAGAACCCAGTCTCTGAGAAGTGATTTTAAAAAAATCCGCAGATCTGATCGAATTGAAATTTGGTTTATGTCAAGTACCTACAAGTAAGTAAGTAAGTA
This sequence comes from Watsonalla binaria, assembly GCA_929442735.1. NCBI lineage: Eukaryota > Metazoa > Arthropoda > Insecta > Lepidoptera > Drepanidae > Watsonalla > Watsonalla binaria. Next base: position 6,125,197 of record OV838919.1, on the reverse strand, counting down.
CTTACTTCAATAATAACGCAAATATATGGTAGTATCGATCAGGTTATGCAGCATGACCTGGAAGCTCCGGGAAACCCAACTTACCCACCAACTTACAGCACAGTTACGCATCATGTTTGGGCTAATTGGATTGGGCTCAATGAATAGGCAATTAAATAATTAGATAGATGGATAAAAGTAGCAATCTATTATCCATTTAAATTAAATTCAGGGAACCGCTAAGCAAATAAAAAAATATCCATCTTTAGCGTTCATATAGCGATCCATCTATCTAAATTAACTAAAATACTAAATGAAAATGTAAAATATTATTAAACGTGCTGTAAAACGTGAGTATCTGCCGTACCATCCAAAAAAAGTGACGCACAAAATGTGAAGTTATCAATATTACACCTAATATGTAAAGGTGCAACCACATGCAGCCGCTTGACGCTCGTTTCCAGCGACAAATATGGTCACGTAACCCCATTTTAAATTTCCTGCGACTCAAAAAGGAACTCCGTCATGCAGCCGTTCGTTTTCAGCGACAATCAGTCGCTCGTCGCTCGTTAGGCGATGGTGGCATTTTTCGTGATTCAAAGATGGGACAAAAGTTCAAGTAGAAATAAATTAGAGTACCCGATCCAGACAAGCTAACGGTTGATGGAATGGCTTTACCATATACGGTGGTTGGTCCCATTCCAATTAACAGACTGCTTACACTCTCGATCGATAGCGATAAAGCTCAAAATTTTCAGCTTTGTCGCTACATATCACGTGACCACATTTGTCGCTGGAAACGAGCGTCGGGCGGCTGCATGAGGTTTCACCTTAATACAAACAAGCAAGGACTCTGGAAAAATTCAAAAGAGTATCACTACATATTTTTAACAATTTAACAAGATTTTTTTTCATTTAACACTTCATATTGGCGGAATAGCTGTAGACAAGCGCGACGCCATTTTAAATAAATAAAAAAAAAAGAGGCAGCGGATTAGCGGATGCATGCAATAGTGGTTGACAGTTTGACCATTTTGACAGTCCTGATTATAATAGGATGAAAATGTTTAGTTGTTTCTTAGTTTAATGAATAACTTGAACTTGCTTATTACTGCAAATCAAAAATAATGGTAGATTAAAAAAATGCTCTTTGTAATAAGTATAAATCTGGTCTAGACGTCAGAGTGCCTTCTTGTTAAAAAAATAATTTGGTGTAAATAAAATGGATATAGTTTTCATGAAACCAGTTCAACCTCATGTCTTCAGGGCTCTAAAAGACGTGGATATTGCCACGCTTCTAACGTGTACTCCGGAGGAAATCAGGCCTATAATACCATGTCTCGTCCGTATGGCCCTCATATCGCCCTTAGATATCACAATGTATTGTGCCGAAGCCAAAAAAGATATTCTAACACTACTGTCTGGTATTGATTTAGTTAACTTCATTGTTTCTCTTTTATCAATTGAATTTCATACACTAGAAATAGATTTAAAAAAGGAACTACTAATGCGGTAAATATCAGAAAAACTGTATACTACAAAGTTAGTATTTTTATATGCAAACTTTGGTTTCATACACATTTTTAATTTCAGACAAAAGAATGGCTCCCAATGTTCAGAAACATTTTTAATCCAACATGTAGTGAATGGGATAGCAAATGACTTTGAGCAGTCAGACTCAGCTCGTCGAGTTCGTCTGGTACTATCAGAATTGTTGCAAATGCAAGCACAATTGGTTGAATACAACCAAAACAAGAACTCTAACACTGAATACACATTGAAGCCATCTGAGCTGTTTGACAATGACGTATACTTAGAGGAAATCACAGATGTGATCTGCATCAGCCTTGCTGAGCTGCCCAACTTACTGAACATCTGCGACATAGTGGAGGTTCTCTTGCATGTCAATAAAGGACCTACAATTATATCTTGGGTGGTAGCTAATATGCCAGACACCTTACAAGAAGGTAAGGCACAACTTGCTATGAACTATATGATGAGGTATAAATGCTGTCATGACTTATGAGCGCTCAGCAAAAATAGTTTGTAACTGCACATGTACTTGATCATGTTGAGCCATACAGATAGACAGACATAAGCTGTATGAAATTAATACACATGTAACAATTGACAATAAATATGTGTGATTTTTTTTATGTCATATTTTGTATGTTTATAATGTTATCTTGTTCATTGCTTTGCAGTGGCAGAGTCCCTGGTACTTAATTCTGAAAGAAGTGAAGAGGGTGGAATAAGAGCAAAAGCTTTAACTACCTTATGTGCTGCCTGCCCTTATATAGCAGCAGGTATCAGGGCAAAGGCAGCTAATGCTGCACGACTCCCATCCCTGGTCATCAGCCTAACACTGACCCACCATCAGGATGATTTGGTAAGATATTAAAGATTTACTTCAAATGCAAAGGCCATTTGAAACATAACATATAAAAGTAAAAAATCAAAGCTTATATTTATATTAAAATAGATTTATTAACATCCCAATTTTTTCCAATTATTGGGAAAGTTATGATGTTATGTATTGCTTTATCAATTTAGTTGATAACCAATTTAACCATTCTAGGTGCCGTTTATGTCTGGACTCCTATTGGGTACAGATCAGACCACAAGAGGATGGTTTGCAACATTTTTACGTAATTCACACAAACGAGGGAAAGGTGATGGACATGCAGCCTTGACAAAACTAAGGCAGGAGTTGTTGAATAGGCTTAAAGATGCCACAGCTGGTGTAGATGCATCAGCGTTGCTCAGGCTGTATTGCGCATTGAGAGGCATTGCAGGAATCAAATTTCAAGATGATGAGGTTGCTGGACTCTTGAGACTGGTGACACAAAAACCCCCACCAACACCGGCAGGAGTCCGCTTTGTATCATTGAGCCTTTGTATGATACTTGCATGTCCTTCCCTGATGGGTAATATTCTATTGTTGTCAATATACTTAGTGCATACAGGTCCAGAAAATAGTTTTCATAACTTTTTTTAGCTAATCTAAAAATGAGGAGCAAGTTTCCTATATTAGGTCAAAGTATAAATAGCTTAAACTGTTTGTCCACAAAAACACATGAATAATTTTGCTGCACATAATATCAAATCTTGAGGCATTCCCCATTAAATTCCTGAAGGAATACATTTTCTTTCCAGCTGCTGCAGAACATGAGAAGAAAGCAATTGAATGGGTACAGTGGCTTGTCAAAGAGGAAGCCTATTTTGAGAGGTAAGTAATTAAAAAAATTACATTATTTTGTTAATATCTGTAAAGATAAAGTGTCTGTTTGTAATTCCAAATTAACAGCTTTTCACTAAATGCATATGAAAGTATATAAGATACACAAAAAATATTTACATTTTGTTTTGTCTGTGTGTCTATTCCGGGTAATCAGTGAAATGGCCTGACCTATTTAACGGGACTTTCACTAACAGGTAACTGATGTTACAAGGAGTAACTTAGGCTACATTTTATTAAATTAAGGTCCCATGATAAAAAGCCACCCTTAGTTTTAAGTTTATGCGGGTGAAACCGCGGAGCTCAGCTAGTGTATAAATAAGGACATATTGTTAAAATATTCTCAGAAAGAAGCTAATGAAGAACAGAGAGATATTTAATCTTTGTTTGGACATATGTATTGTTGGATCTAAATAATATTATTAGAAGACTTGTGATAAGACCAAGAGCATGATAATGAATTATGTTTTTTTAGTAACTCGGGAGTGACAGCTTCATTTGGCGAAATGTTGCTGCTGATAGCGATCCACTTCCACTCGGGGCAGCTGGTGGCGGTGGGCGAGCTGGTCTGCGCTACGCTCGGTATGAGGGTGCCTGTGCGACCCAACGGACTGGCACGCATCAAACAAGCCTTCACACACGAAATATTCACTGAACAGGTACATTACATTACTTACAATAATCAATACAATTACTTACTTATTACAGAAATTATACACAGTCCTCAATTTAAATGTCCCTGCATTATTAATTATTCTAAACTGCACTCCATTGTGTTACCCTATTTTTATTTTTGTCTATTAGTTTACCCTGTATAATAAATATATAAATCACGCCTGTATTAACAATTCATATTGGAAGTTGAGTTTCAGCAAAACCAATTAATAATATTTACTAATAGTACTATTGGCTTGTATATACATTTAAAGACGATTACGTGGTTCTTGCAGGTTGTAACATCACATGCGGTGAAAGTTCCAGTTACGGTTAATCTCAACAGCAATATAGCTGGCTACCTACCGGTACACTGCATTCATCAATTGTTGAAATCACGAGCATTTTCTAAACATAAGGTACCCATAAAAAATTGGATATATCGTCAAATATGTAACTGCACAGCACCACTTCACCCTGTCATGCCAGCCCTGGTAGAGGTTTACGTTAACTCTATACTTGTTGTCAATAATAAAGGCTCCAGTGAATATGTGAATAAGCCAATCATGGAAGAGGAAATTAGAAGGGTATTTAGAAACTCTATTTTCGGCGCAAACTTCGACGTGCAGAAGAAGCCATTTTCACCAATGGAAATTGACAATGGTGAGACATCTATTGAACTAAACATTGAAAAGCCAACATTAGCTTCCCAACTTCTACTCATTTACTATCTTCTATTGTATGAAGACGTAAGACTGTCTAATACGGCTACCCTCATTGCCAACGGCCGAAAAGTAAAAAGTTATTCTGCTGCATTTTTATCAGAACTACCAATTAAATATTTGTTACATCAAGCTCAAAAAGACCAGATGAGTTACGGTGGCCTATTCAGCCCCCTTCTCCGTTTATTGGCGACGCATTTTCCGCAATTATCCCTGGTTGATGATTGGATGGATGATCAAGTCTTTGGTGATTCAGGTCATCACCGCCTTGATATCAGTCTTACAGAGATTGCGATTCACGAAGCTTTCCAGAATATAGAAAACAATCCATACAAAACTGGCAAGATACTAAAATCTATGCTTAACAAAAATCCGACGGATATTTGGCCTTTTGCAGAAATATTTGTGAAGTATTTTAAAGGTGTGCTTGGAGACAAGGTGCCACGGCACATACAAGAGTTGTATCGGGAAGTTTGGCTGCGACTTAACACAATCCTACCCCGTTGTCTATGGATAATGACCATCAACGCCTTATTGGATATTAACGGTAATGGTAAAAATGTCACCATTACTCAAGAAAATGTGCTAGTAGATCCTCTGCAAGTATTACGATGCGATATAAGAGTATTTAGATGTGGACCTATACTGAAAATAATATTGAGAATCTTAGAAGCTAGCTTGGCAGCTTCCAGAAGTCAACTTAGCCGACATTTACTTGACAAGCCTCTGTTGGAAAAAAGTGGTCAGCTAACATCAGATTCAGAAAGAGAAGAATTAAAAAATGCACTAGTAGCTGCACAAGAAAGTGCTGCTCTGCAAATTTTATTGGAAGCTTGTTTGGAGACTCCAGAAGATCAATCGAAACCGGAACTGATGTGGTCTTTACGAGAAGTGAGGAGTATTATATGTTCCTTCCTTCATCAAATTTTTATTTCTGAACCTTCATTGGCTAAATTAGTTCATTTCCAAGGCTATCCACGCGAGCTTCTACCAGTGACTGTTCAAAGTATTCCCTCAATGCATATTTGTTTGGATTTTATACCAGAACTTTTGAGTCAAGCATCCCTTGACAAACAAATATTTGCTGTAGATCTTGTGTCACACCTTTCCATACAGTATGCACTGCCAAAGGCAATGTCAATTGCAAGGTTATGCGTAAACACGCTTTCCACTCTATTATCAGTGCTGCCGAGTGATTTGCGTTTGGAGCTATTTCAACCAGTTCTGAAGTCTCTCGTCAGAATATGCATTGCCTTCCCATCACTCCTGGAAGATATCACATCTCTCCTACTGCAACTTGGAAGGATATGCGAGTCGCAAGCTTCGCTCGGCCACTGTTGGAACGACACAAATATATTGGGAGAGGGAGCCTATGTACCGTCAGAAGTGCAACCAGAATCCAAAGTTTTAGTTGCCGAAGTACTTTGCAGAGATATAAAAGTTACTATGTCTGAAATCATACAAAAGGCTCTTTTAAACGACAAGTTATATTGATACTGTTGATAAAGGTCAAATCTGTAATAGTTTTCCGTAATAAAAATATTTTTACCGCTCAATTTTTATTGAATGCTTATTATTGTTAATACATCAGTAACATATTAGTGGGTTCCACGGGTTTCTGCGTCTCGAGCTGACGATACATCCACGCGCATTGATTCCTTGCGGCGTGATTGCCGATATCATTGTACAGTTGAGCCTGAAAGTTTAAAATTGTAGTATTGACGCAAATATTATTATTGTTTAGTGTTTGAGTTGGAATATTCTATTCTATACCTGTAAGTACCAAGTCTGCAACAGTCTGACATGGGCACCATCTTTGGTAAAATATTTTTTAACAGTCTCAAGAGCTTCACAACAGGACTGCAATACTTGCACGCGGACTTCCCCACTCGTGGGCGCGACAGCGACGCGACACTTTGTGTACAACAGCATGGCTGAAATGTTTTCACATTGTTTTAGCTCCCTGTCTAGTTCTAATAAACTAGCTTTCTTCTATGTGCCTTTTTAATTTTTGCCTATCCCATAAGCACATCATTTATTTTTAGAAAATCCTCTACATTGTATCACACTAGTTGGCTTAGCTCTGGGTCTGGTATAACCTTGAACCTTAGGAATCCCTGTAGGTATATTTAATTTTAAACGACAATTCTTCCAGTGGCCTCGCCCTCGTGGAACTATATTATAGCCTGTGTGCACCCTGAAAGTAAACTTTAATTATTAGTACGGCTTTGTAATTACCTCTAGCCAAATCGTAGGCGCTGCCATGAGCCATGATTGAAGGTAACACTTTTCTCACAAGTTTTAGTGCATTTTTAGCACATCCCATATTTAATTGTACATTGGCTATATGCATCTCAGCAGTGGTAGCTAAATAATGTAGGTGGTACTTCCTCGCCAGTGACAATGCTTCGTTTAGCAACATGATGTTAGTGGACTGCACGCTGCTGAACGAGTGTTGCACCTGCGACATTAGGATCATGGCCTTGAGCCTAAGACACATGTAGTGTAAGCTGTCGTCCTCTGTGTTACAGTAGTCGAGAATATCGTGAAGGGATTCCAGGGCTTCCGACGCGGCTCCTTTTAGAAAAAACATCTCCGCTTTCAATAGCTGGCTTTCCCAACGATCTGTTGAAGCTAACTGGCGAATACATCGATCAGCCTCTTCCCATTTACCTACAAGCAAAAAAACACGTACTTGTAGTGAATGACTTAGATTTCTCAGTTAACAATTAAGTAGAATAAAATGACTGACATGGCGGCAGGCGGCGTGTGCCGGGCCCCAGATAGAGGGGGTGAGAGAGAGGTAGTACCGGCCCGCAGCGCGCGGCAGGCGGCGTGTGCCGGGCCCGAAATAGAGGGAGTGAGAGAGAGGTAGTACCGGCCCGCAACGCACGGCAGGCGGCGTGTGCCGTGCCCGAGATAGAGGGGGTGAGAGAGGTAGTACCAGCCCGAAGCGCGCGGCAGGCGGCGTGTGCCGGGCCCGAGATAGAGGGGGTGAGAGAGAGGTAGTACCGGCCCGAAGCGCGCGGCAGGCGGCGTGTGCCGGGCCCGAGATAGAGGGGGTGAGAGAGAGGTAGTACCGGCCCGCAGCGCGCGGCAGGCGGCGTGTGCGGGTGCGGGGCGCGGCGCCAGCCTGGCGAGCAGCGCGGCGGCGGCGGCCCCCTCCCCGCGCCACGCCGCCGCGGCCGCCGCGCCCACTCCGCCGGTCGCGCTCGTATCCGTCGAGTGCCACACGTTACAGCTGCCAACCTTGCACTCTGAACACACACATTAATCGCAATTGGAGTATTTAAAAACATTGGCAAATTAGTATCGACCTAACAGCTGTATAATAGTGAATAACGTACTCGTATTAAGATTGAGTAGCAACTGACAGGTCACCGAAGCCATCTCAGACTTCCCATACAGCGCCCAAAGCGCGGCAGAGTTAGCGAGCCCGGCCACTGCAAGGTCTGTCATCGAGTGCAGGTAGTTGATAGAGTCTCCACGTGTAATAATCTGCACAAACGAATACCAGTATGAAATAAGTTATAAACATTTTAAATAGGTGCCGTGACGAATGTTGAGCGTTCAGCGAAAACAGTATGTATTTGCCCGCGTTCGCCTCATACAAGACCTCAAAAAAATTACTACTGAAAAGTCAACGCTGGGTGTATTTCTTCCGAAAAGTTGGCACGTAGAGCTTGACGCTTATATTATATAAATAGGTCAACAGGTCCCGTCACGAGTAAAATACGCGAAGCAATAAAATTGTAGGGATACTGAGCCTCGTGCGACAATGACAGACTCATAAAATTACTACTGCACATTCAAAAGTAGTCATTCTTAACTTGACGGGTTTTAATATAACTACATTTATATATTAGTGCACCTGAAATACGTCAGCTGGCCGGACTCCGTTGACGGCGTCGTGTTGGGCGGCGCGCTGAGCGGCCTGGGCGGCGGTGGAGGGCGGGCGAGGCGAGGCGCGCTGGTGTGGATGGCGCGCCAGCAGCGCCGCGCGCCGCCCCCGCCCGCCGCATATCGCCGCCCACGCCGCACCGTGCGCCACGCACGCGCTGTCCGCTGCTTCGTGCGCGCGACCCATCGCCTCGCGCACGCTCTCCATCGCTATACCCCTGCACAGGGCACATTACTCACATATACACAGATGCTCGCCTCCCATACAGGCTGTATGTGGTAAAACTCGCACGGATACATAGCCGCTAAACCATTATTCGTGATCAGATATATTCTTACGCTACTGACTGAGGGTGCATAGATTTTCGGGTCTTCTGTATTCACCTCAATTATCATAGTTCAACTCTTATATGAAATTAGAATCTTCACACTAATATTATAGTATAATAATTACAGCCCACAGAATGGAGTAGAAATGCAGTTTAGTAAACTCACATGTGACCAAACTTTGTGTGCATGGCAGCCCTATTGAGAGCGGCGTAGCGAAAATTCTTATTTTTATCATTGCCTGGCACATAGCTGGTCGTCCCACTGAATACAGAGCGGTCGAAGCAGTTGTACAGCGAGTCTTGAGCACCACAAATTTCCTTCATCCGAATGCAGTTTAAAAAACTCAGAAAATGCTGCAAGTAGATAAAGTTATTTTTTATTAGTCAGGATGGTTCTTTCCATATAATGTTATGAACATTTTATATATCTGTGCGACTTTCGCGTGGTTTAAGGACCCTGGGGCAGATCTTATCTCACCTGTGTAGACTGTACACCAAAAATCAAAATCGATTCGACAATTTAGCTCGTAAACAAATTAAAAAAAAAACACTTGCATTTATAATATTCTCAGTTTGAGCAATTACATTATCTAATAAGTGCACTAGTTATACTTACAATATCAGGATAATCAGGTACATCATTTATGATCTGTATGATAGTCTTCTGCAGCTGTTTGGGGGGCAAAGCTTTTTGCTCATTAATTTGTAGTAATTTAGCCTGTTGGGCTGTGAACAATTCCGCTTGTTTTCTAGACCACTGGCATTCTTCATAACTACTGAAAAATTTAACAAGCACACTAGCAGCACTTATTGAAATGGATGGGTATCTGATAAAGTCATCAAAATTACTTCAAAGCAAACTAGTCTGTGGTGCAAGTAATTCAGCTGGCAGCCTGAGTTCTAAGAGTATTGTTATTTTGAATGCCTTTCCTGATTTCCTGGATTTATAAGTTATTTAACACTTATTGTCCGTGGTTAAATGTTCTACAATTTTTTTATTCTAAAATAATATTATTTTTCTTTATTTATTCTTGATATACTTTATGTCTTTTAACTTATTTCAATTTCAATCCAAATATGAACCATGCTGCTAATTTCCTTCTTTTGTGTTCTTAACATCTAAGCATTATATCAGTAACTTTTTTTGTGTTAAGAAACACAAAAATGACGAGAGTAGAAGTCCTAGTGTGTCTAGCCTAATTTCTGCATCCATTTGGTGATCTTTCTGAAGTCTGAGCATTTGGCAATTGGGCTCACACCCAGCCTGGTTGCTGAAGCCGGAGGGGTTCCTCCTTACACTTGAACCTGCTCAAGTATTTGGAGAATCCACCATGCCCTGTTAACACCATCATCAACAAACAGATGCTGACGAGGCATTCTATATAGGTAGCTCTGCTTATATTAATAGATACTACTTACTCATACTTGTCCATGTTAATCCTCATGGAAAACTCAAAGGACCTGGTCTCCTCAGGCACCACTGTGGAAGTTCCCTGGGTTTCCATATTATTCAGTTTCTGAAGAACAAGTAAGAATGTAATGATTTAATTTAGATTTTGTGCATATAAACCAGAAATATATTAGGGCATTTACCTCTTTACTGAGTGATCTCATCATGAGCCCTGGTCGGCCTCGCTGGTAGTACATACAAAATGACTTGTATAGAGAAACCACTTGGACAAATGTCAGCTTGTCCAAATATAGTTGTATTCTCCTCAAATATAGGCCTAATAAAAGATTAATAATGAATAAATAAACAGAAATTATTAACAATATTTGAATAGAGTGAACATTACCTAAAACACTGTATCGTGTGATGATGCATGTGTTAACTTCACTCTGGTCTATCATCAGCTTATCAACAGTTGATGTGACACAGTCCATCAGAGCACTGATGCCATTTATATAAATATTTTGCAAACGCACACAAAAGTTTTGTAAATGTACACTTAATAAATTGAACCGGCCATCTGTCAGTAGTGTTTCTAATTCCTTGAATTCCATATCTGGACACTATAACATAAAAACATCAAGATTCAATATCACCAAATAGGAGACAAAACTGTACTGCAATAATAATGTCTCATTATCTCTATGTATATAAAATTTAAAGCATGAAATAACAAAATTATTTTGTCTGTTTGAATGCAATGTTTCAAACTATGTTCACTTCAGATCCTGGTATGGTTTATCCTAACATGTAGGAGTTTAACCCCAATGGTTTTGTAGCTAAAACAAATCCATATTTTATTTTAAGAAAGTAGAGAAAAGACAATCTCTCATCTCTAGTCTTTAATATCATGAAGTGAAGCAAGGGTGGGTCACTTGTATGTAGATCGGACAGATACAAATATTATATCAGAAAGCCCATTTGTATAGTAAAATCCAACAAACCTGTACAAGTCTAAGTGCAAGCATACAGAAGTCCTTCCTATACTTAGGAGCCACAATGCAGTCTGCCATTCTCCGAGCTGAAATCATAATATTACATTTTCATTTGCTGGGTTCCCTTTAAGAATATTATTTATCTTCAGAGCCTAGCTGTATATATTTCAAGTAATTTATAATCACATTGTTGTAATGGTTTGAAATTACTTTGTCAATGCTACAATGAAAAGCCTAATCAAATAAAAGATCATTTGAATAAAAGCTATCAGTATTACAAAGTTACTAAATTGTAGTAGTTGACTAAACTTGTTGTTTCTTAAAATTCCATGTAGACAAAGTTGTTGGCAAAATTAGTTCGTAGTAAAAAAAGTCACTAATAGCAAGATTCGTACCTTCAATTTTAAGTAAGCCATATTCTCTAATAAAAGCTACCACAGCAATTTTATGAGGCGTTATATTTTCAATATTGCCTTTAGTATTGATAAATTTCACAAAATCCAAATTGTCGCAAGCCGGGTCCATTGTATAAGCAAGCGTAAAATACTCTTATAAAGTACTTTTGATAGCATCCGCCACTTCTTGTCTCTATTCTTTGTTCATTTTAATCAAATGATCCCAGGTGTACCATTATTTTAATTGAAACATATGATTGTAGCTCTTCTCTTAACATAGGACCAGGACATAATTATTATCAAACCTAAAGTATTGCGATCAAAGGCAATAAAATCCGATCAATTCAAATAAATCAGCTAAACCACCAACCAATAACCAAATGAAAGAAAACAAACTTGAGTGGGACCAATGACAAACAGACAATTTCATTATTGACAATCACCTACTGACAATATATACAGGCTGCTGAACAAGCACAAATTTTGAACTTCAAAATGACTGTTGAGTGCAACAGACGAGCATATCTACGAGATATTAAGCAGAAAAGCAAAAGGGCAAAATGGCAAATAAAAGCAAATGGAAAAAACGTTCTTATTTCAATAAATTGGTCTAGATTGCTTACTACTCGTAAAGTTTATATTTATATACTGTGCCTGTTAAAACCAAGAAAATACGCTGGGCGGCCTACAAAATCCCCGGTTTACAAACACCCGGTTTTTTCAAAATCAATCTAGTCTTTGGTCGTCGAGAATTGCCACAATTTAAAGCATCAAGAAGATATAAATTTTTTTTACAGAAAATTCAGCAGGTCTCTTTGTTGTGTTAGCGACAATTTGTCTTTATCTATGTATGGTACGTGCGTGTGCTATGCTAAATAGGGATGTCGATTATTTACGAAAAAAATCGATTTTTGAATCGATTCGAATCGTAGCCTAATAAATTGATTCACAAAAAATCGAGGTCCAAAAGCTCGATTCCTTAAAAATCTATTTTTAACGGAGTTTAAAAAAGGAGGTTATCATTCGACTGTACGTTTTTTTTTTTATGTTTGTTACCTCAGTACCTTTGTTTGGGAGAGCCGATTTCGATGATTCTTATTTTTTTTTGGGTTTTATGCTTCCCAAGAGGTTCCATTTTAATTGGTTCAGTTCTGATGGAATCCATGAAAAATCGAGGGGAACTTTCGAAAATCTTACCGGCGACTAGTGCGTTTGTTAATTATTTGCGTAAAGTATTAGAAGCACTACATTTTGATGTCGTGTTTCGATGAGTCGATCTGATGATGGAGCAGAAAGACAGTCGAAGGAACTCCTCAACGATTTGCAGCAAGTACCTAGTGTTTGCGCTTGATTAATTCGTATTGATGAGAACTTGGACATACACCTGGATGGGTTATGACTGGTGCAGATGCACTTTGCAAAAAGTCACCGAAAAGCGCAAACATTTAAAAGTACATTGTTTAAATGGCTAATTAAAAAATGTTTTTACACAATACATTATTTTATGGACGATCTCATGCAGATATAATGTATGTATATATATGTGAACATTTAGTAATTATGAATATTAATAATTATAAATTCTAGTACTTAATTACGTAATATATTTTGAAGTGTGCAATAACGAAAGATGTATATAATGAAAAAATAAATGTTGGTATGTTTAATATGTGGTTAAAATGTAACTGCAGTACTTAATTAGATAATTAAGTTAATATTTACATGCCCTAAAATTGGGTAAAATATGTGATTCTTGTGACTTTTAATAACACCTACCCTTTGTATCATATTTCATGTGAATAAATATTATTTCTATTTCTATTTCTAAAAAAAATATATTTATGTTCTGAATGTGGTTTAACTTTTTTTCTAAAGAAACCAAGAAATATATGGTCCCTGATTATTTATAGGTTGAAAAATGAATGCGCACGGAGCTTGTCATTTAAATCCGTAGTTGGAAATAATTTTATGGTTTTTACGAAAACAAAAAAAAGCGAGTTTCGATTTCAAGGGTAAAATATCAATTCAGTGAATCGATTCAGAACTCCATATCGATTAAAAAAATTGATTCTTCAATTAATCGATTTCGAATCGCCATCCCTAATGCTAAATTTATCTATGGTGACCTGTAAAAGGAAAGAAGGCCATATTTAATTTTATTTTCAAGAAATACAGGAAAGGAAAGAAGCGACGCAAAGCAATAATAGAAGCTAAGTTTTTCGTTTTCAAGCACTGTTGGAATATTTCGGTACCTAACAAAACTCAACTCAATACGATCTTAAATAAAATATGTGAGTATACTTTAGACCAATTAAATCATCCATTCTCAGTTCAGTTTCTTAATACCTACTCTGCGCCATTTTGTATCGATGTTAACCACACGGAACACGGACGTGTTCCGTTTGGTTTGACTTCGTTGGAAGTAAGCACATTGGATTAGTATTTGTTAAAATACCTATGTGATGCAACTTACCAACCTTCGCATGCCCTAATAAAAATGCATTTTTGATGACACTTAACATTCACAAGTTTAGTACTAGGTTTAATGTATTGGGTTGTAGCAATAGCAAATCGAGGATATCTGGAAAAAGATGCCGTCGTGAGCTATGAGCGCTGTCCTTGAATGCGCAATAGTCACTGAGTCTATATCTGTATGGCGCGACGCGAATAAAAACATGCCCAGTTATCACTACAATTATCACTACAATTGAGCGCTCGCAACTCGTGACGGCACATGTACTCAAATATTTATACTTATTTAAGGGAGTCTTCACTTCGCCTGTGTTGAATGAATTATACAGTCTATACAACTCACTCAGGACAAAAGTACATCAATACTTACTTTGAAACAATTATTATTAACTAACTTTTTTTATGGAATGAGTCACCACATGTTTGCCTTACGGCCTTCTTTTCACTCTCAGCATATACATTAAAACTGACACCCAATGCTGCATACAGACCCTTGCTGTTTCTACCCTTTGCTCATGTTTTTGGGTACCTAGTATGTTTTTAAAGATAACTTCGAGGTGGGTTACCCACTCTCCCTTGAACATAGTGGTGATAGAACATGACCTGGGAAAGTTTCCCTTAAGATATTTTACTAACTCTATACTGATGTGCGATAAAATGCCGTAACACAAGTCATGAGAGATTTTGTTAGTTACTGTTACATGTAGTAAGACGTCAGTGGTTCTTTTTCAGAATGGCTGAAGATTTGGATGTTGAGGCCATGCTTGAAGCACCCTATAATAAATCGGTAAGCATCCATAATTTGTATTCTTATGTTAACATTTACTTTCTAAGATAATTTTATATAGCATACCTCATATTAATTTACTATACAAAGTACTGAAATTGACAGACTCTTTTAATTGTCATATCAGATGTGTTAAAAATGTATGCTTGTTTTTAAACATATTGTCTTAAATATCTAAGATTTAATAGCATATACGTCAAATATAGCTGATCCAAACAACATTTCAAATCATATTAATGTAATTGCTAGAAAGTGTCATCAATTATCATAAAGCAATTCAATTAGTATTAGATATACAACATACTTTCAATGCTTATTTTACTCACCCAACATTAATGTAATTTTTCCAAACAAAAAAAAATTTCATGCATTGAACTCTGACAAACATTAGTTCTCACAAATGTTCAAATGCTACCCATTAGTTCCATGAGTCATTGTGAGACAAATTTTAAAATATTGGAATTGAGTAGTTTCTGAAAATAGTACAAGAATATGTATGTAATAGGTAGTCATGTAATATGGATATTACGGACATGAAGAGTAAACATGCCCTATTCTGTAGGCTCTAAATTGGCAAAGTCTTACAAAGAAACTGAGATCACAAATTATTTGTTATTTAAGTCTGCCATGAGTTAAAGGACTTCATTGTTAGAAGGCAAGTCTGTCTAGCTATCAGAGTACAATGTATGGAATGGAAAAGGTACAAAATATAATAATTAATCAGGTTATGATGAGTTTACTTTAATAGTTAGATTATATGAAGAATTTAGTATAGAGAGAAGAATAGAAGTTATATACCATAAATTGAAGGATTAATTTTTGTCATAAGTTCATTGAAAGTTTTGGCGCTAGTAATAGAGTTATTGTTGGTGAACATTTTATTATCCCAAATGTATAATAGAGTCGATAAAAAAATTACCATTATCTTTAGTTATTATGTAAGATGTGGTATACAGCTAACTTGCTGTGTCCTTTGTGTCTTATATAAGGTTCCGCACTGTTCAAAGATGTTGAAATTTGTAAATTGCCTTCATTAGTTATATCTGCCTTTTGTACCTATGTGTGTACTTAACCTATAATGTTGCAACAAAATTACATCTTTGGACAGTACTGGTAAGAACTATAAAACAAAATTACATTTGGAAATCATTTCTTATATTTATAGAACTTTGTGGTAATAGTCCAGCATACTCACCGACCTGAAAAAACAGAGAGGTATCACTACTATACTTACCTAATTTTTTTATTCTTTTCACTTTTAACTAAATTGGATATAGCATTGTTATACTTCAAAAAAGAATAAAATATAATAGACAGTATTTTGACAAGAGACCATGAGCTGATGGGTCGTAATCTTTTGCAGAAGTATCCCTGTGTGATGTTAGAGCTGTGTGCATCCTTTGTCAGTGGTCTTATGAACGGTAAGTGTAGACCAGGGCAGCGAGATTGACCACCACATGGATCACAATTGGTTGTAAGCAACCATATCTACAATAGCCTAGGAAACAGCCAATTGATATTTGTGCTACTTCATCAGTGTCATCCATCATGGATGCCACTAGTGAAATACTACAAATGTTTGAACATATACTATTACAAATGAACTAATGCAATTTTTATTTATTCACTCGGCGTGTGTTGCTGTGGCGCTGCTTCTACCTTGTGCTTTGTGTGACAGGATATCACTTCCTCTTCAAAGCATCGATCGGACAAGTATTCTGATAAGCACAAAGAAAAGGACAAGGATGGTAGTCGAAGGTAAGTCTTAAAACTATCTTGTGTGCTATCATTGTAACTTAGTAAAGTTACAATGATAGCACACAATTTTTAAAACAGGTTTTATTTTGAGAATCATGTATTTATATATACTTATCTTGGTCCAGACGCAGCCGTTCGAGAGATCGCAGACGGTCCGACAGATCAGACAGGGATGATAAAAAAGATAGGGACCGTGGGAGGGACAGGGATCGCAAGGACAAGGATAAGGATCGGGAGAAGGACCGTCGGCGCAGCCGGGACAAGGATCGCGAACGTGACAAGGACCGCAGACGCAGCAAGGACAAGGAAAGGAGCAAAGAAAGAGAGCGTAGTCGTGAGAGGGAGAGATCTTCACACAAAAAAGAGAAAACCCCAGAACCAGAAAACAAGGATTATAGATCCAAATCTCGTGGCCTAGAACCAAAGTTGGAAGACTTGCCTCCTGAGGAAAGAGATCTTCGTACTGTATTTTGCATGCAGTTGTCTCAAAGAATTAGAGCAAAAGATTTGGAAGAGTTTTTCTCTTCTGTTGGAAAAGTAAGAGACGTAAGGCTTATAACATGCAACAAAACTCGGCGATTCAAAGGCATTGCATACATTGAGTTCAAAGATGCTGAATCTGTTCCACTGGTAAGTTGAATTTAAAATTTGTATGAAAATTAATACATTAGTATTCAAAGTTACTTTGAATAATACTAATTTTAGTATTATTCAAAGTAACTTGACTGTGACAATAATATCTATTTCAGGCCCTGGGACTTACTGGGCAGAAATTGCTTGGTGTCCCAATCATAGTTCAACACACTCAAGCCGAAAAGAACAGAGTTGGGAACACTTTACCTAATTTAGCACCAAAGACCAGTAATGGACCAACAAGATTGTATGTTGGTTCATTACATTTCAATATAACTGAAGACATGCTACGAGGGATTTTTGAACCATTTGGCAAAATTGATCACATTCAGCTAATGACGGACCCTGAATCTGGAAAAAGTAAAGGATATGGGTTTTTGACGGTATGCCAATAGTTTTATTTAATTTGTTCTGAATTTGTTGAATACTTCATTATGTGTATTAAAATATATTTTCCAGTTCCATCATGCACCAGATGCTAAAAAAGCCATGGAACAATTGAATGGTTTTGAGTTGGCGGGTCGACCTATGAAAGTGGGTAATGTTACGGAACGAACTGATGGGGGTTCCAGTACCAGATTTGATGCCGATGAGCTGGACAGGGCGGGCGTCGATCTTGGGGCAACGGGCCGCCTCCAATTAATGTTTAAACTTGCTGAAGGCACTGGACTCCAGGTATGCTGTATTATAATTTACCAGATATACAATAATAAATTATCTCAGGTTGATTAATAAATATTGATAAAAATATGTATAATTCCAGATTCCGCCGGGAGCAGCTTCGGTACTGATGGGTAGTGGCTCCACTTTGGTAACACCTCAGCCACAAGTTGCGCCACCAATCGCAACTCAATGTTTCATGCTAAATAATATGTTTGACCCTGCTAGGTAAGAGCTAATTTATTGTTTACTTGTGACCCACCCTCACTTCACTTCGAGTTATTTGTATTATATAGTATAAACCTCCCTCTTGAATCACTATATATTGTTGAAAACCGAATTATTCCGTTGGGTAGTTTAAATGATTTAAGCGAACAGACAATGGAAGCAACTTACTATTTTCATATTTCAAACTCACCTTATCTCAAAATTAAGGCT
Organism: Watsonalla binaria; assembly: GCA_929442735.1. Classification (NCBI taxonomy): domain Eukaryota; kingdom Metazoa; phylum Arthropoda; class Insecta; order Lepidoptera; family Drepanidae; genus Watsonalla; species Watsonalla binaria. The sequence continues at coordinate 6,106,847 of OV838919.1, read as the reverse complement.
CAATGCTGTCGTGTTATCAAAATACTAAAAAAATATCTGTTCAAAAAAGCTTTTCAGGTGGTTTAAAACTATTAAATGATTTTTTATTTTTTTGTAGTGAAATAAATCCGAGTTGGGACATAGAAATCCGTGATGACGTGATCGGGGAATGCAACAAGCACGGTGGCGTACTGCATGTGTATGTGGACAAGGCGTCCCCGCAAGGCAACGTGTACTGCAAGTGTCCGACGATAGCGACCGCTGTGGCCTCCGTCAACACGCTGCACGGCCGCTGGTTCGCCGGACGCGTCATCACCGCGGCCTACGTGCCGCTCGTCAACTATCATTCCCTCTTCCCCGACGCTATGACAGCCCTAACACTACTACTGCCGACACGACAACGATAAGCAATATGGATTTCTAAGCATTTATGTATTTGTACCTTTCTATTAATTTTGGTTATGACGAATTTGAGTGTATTGATTTAATTTAGAACCACTATCTAGCAATATTACAATCTAGATAATAAATTTAGGTTTATTGAAATGAGTTTGTTTTTTTTGCCCAACCATCAAAAAACGTTCTAGAATAGCAATTTGTAACAGAATTTCTTATTAAGCCGTTTCGGCGATTCAACAAAATGGAACGGCTAATAATTCAGAGAAAACCTACCACTAATCAAACATTGTTTTGCCAATACAAATAATATATAAATGTTAGTAATAAAAAAAAATGCACTAATGGTAGTAATCAACCTGTGAATAAACTAGGAAAGATAATAAAATATTTATTATAGAAATGTTTTATGAATTGAGATTTATATAATTTATTTATAGTTGTTTTACTTATACTGCTCGAATCCAATCGATTTCTAAAGTAGCTGGCCCCTTCTGCTTTACGGGCTGGTAAACACCGCCATACATCTGTATCCCGATACTTGTTATCTGTGATATGTCGAGTGTCTCATTATTGACTCTCTTCCCTCTGTAGTAAGCTTTGAATTCTGAAAACTGCAGACTCCTGATTGCAAACTCTTCTTTTGGTGCCTGTAAAAATGTTTGTCTTTACTTACTTACGCTGCGTATCATAATTTAAAATACTTTGTTTGACTAAACAAAAGATTTCTCAATAGAAGAGAGCAGATTACTGTCTGATAGTTTATTAAATTTGAATTAACTACCTACCTGGAAATACTGTTCGAACGAATAATTTGGTTCATCGTTCAGGCTCTTATGTCTGAGGACAACTTTATAGCCACTATAGAGTCCTTGTCCTCTGCACCGCAACTGTAGGCCGGTATGACGCGACAGATCGTAAGTTTGAATTACCCTTATACCAGCAAAACCAGCTCCATTTAACTGTGGGTTCAGAAGAGCAAAGAAAATCGCTCGTCTATACCCAATGTTGTGATGTATTACAAGTACTGCTTTAGACATTCCGACATCGCGAACTGTGTCCGATTGTTCTTGCCAAGCATCGACGTCATCAGTTTTTGTAAAATCAAATAGATATCGTTCATTGAGAACGTCTACCTCGCTGAAAAAACGGTAAAAAATCTGATGTGTAGTGGTAATATAAATAATAATAATATAAGATTGTAAGACAGCCGTTTGGCGCCGTCACGAATTATCAGCGCTGACCTTGAGTGCGCACTGGTATGGCGCGACGCGAGTAAAATACATGGGCAGTTACCAGACTCTTATGGCTGAGCGCGCTACAACTCAATAACGGCACCATACGGCCGTCCTACAATCTTAACTTATTACTTATATTACCCCTACAGCCTACCCTCAAATTACAGAAAAAGGTACCAATCTACTACTACGTAAATACAAATTGTTTGCATTGGATATTGGATAGCTAATATACAAGTAGGCAAGGTAAGCAGATAAAAATAATATATAGGTACCTATTGAAAGTAGTTTTTGATTCCATATTCAATATAAGAGTTATAACGATTCAGTATGTAATGTCATCTATCTACGGACAGTTTTGGGTGATAAAAACTCGGCTAGCCAGCAGTCCCCCACTTTACCACTTGTTTCGTAGAATATGTTTACCGGACAGACGACTACTACAGTGTTGCCAACTCAGATATTGAAAAATGCGTAGACGGAGTTTAACAAATACGTAGTATTCGTAAAAAAATAGCTTAAGAAAAGTTAGTAGATTTACGAACTATCATCAAGCTGCTATTTTTAGTTTTGGTTTCACCAGATTGGTCGAAAAAAACCTCTTGTTGGTTGGATACCTATAGGAATAACTAAAAAAATATCACTATGTGTGAGCGTTTGTTATGAAAACGGAAGTATAATATTACGCGCATTTAGCCTAACGAGACGTGTTTTGGAAATTTGTTAAAAAATACGTAGATTCTAGACTGAAGTTAGTAGCTTTGCAGGAAAAGCTTAACATACGTAGATCTACTTAAAAATAGTATTAGGAGAGTTGGCAACGCTGGACTTACTATTCAATTAAATAATTTAGCAAATATTTTGTTTCACTTTGGTCACGTTAAAGTTGCCAGCAAAAATGACGCAACTTGTAGTGTACTATTACTCCTATCTAATCAGTTCTATCCTGTTACTTCACCCGCTGCTAGGTCTTTGACCCACTATAATTTTATCAAGTCAAACAAACATCTAAGTCGGATTCGACCGGTTTTCTTTATTAGCACAGCGTGAATGAATCCGAATCTGTTATAGGGGAACTGCTAGAGGAATTGTGTTTTTTTTTTCAACAATTTTGGTGTAGGGATCTACTTAATTAGCAATTTGGATGCGTAACTTTTACTTGATTATCCATAAATAAAAGCGACTAAATTATTTAGGTGCTTAACCTACATAGTTAAGTGAAATAATACTTTACCTCTTACACAGGACACTCATTATAAAAATACTCGCACAGGAACACAACAAAATAGACATTGTTTGAGTGCTAATCATCATTTACTGATCCTTTGTTTCTCACCCAAATAAACTAATTGTGTTGCGAAAAATTATACGTTACTAACAAATGACAGCGAGCACCATTACTATCTTCAATGTAAATCTGTCACAGTGTTAGTTGATTTAAAAGACTAATACGTACCTATGGCTAGGCATATAGTAAAAAATACTTCTTAACTACACTAGTTTCCTGTGCCGTATGCAGCTTGAACAAACAACTTTATTAATGTATACTTACTTATAACAGTTATTTGACATTCTTATCGATTTAATGAATGATGACGTCTTTGTAGGTTTAATCAAACATTCACTCCAATCCTACAGACTAGGATACTAGTAAATTCCAGTGTTTTTTATAAACTAACAATACAACCCACGGCTATGCTTTATCTATGTTGTTTTTATTCAATGAACATAAAAAACACTTGTTTAGGTATTTAGGTATCTGTCTTAAATCTTAACCAGACATAAGCATCACTCAAAAGGTATGTTCGAGAACCGTCTCGGGCAAGTAGAGTGTTACAATTTCCACCCGGTTAGGCTAATATTGTCGTCGAGATTTATTGACTAACTTAGTTGTGCCCCGCGTAGGATTAAAAGAAAAGCTATGTGACTTACTCGTACTCAAATAGTCGTTGCACTTAGGTACCTAACATCTCACGTCGAGGTCTAATGGCACCTTGTACAGGGTACATTAAATTTAACAATTAATAGGTCTGTGAAACGTATAAGTAATTAGTTTTCTGTGAGGAACCTAATTGTTCTGTGCAACTTAAATTCTGGCTCATTAGGATAATCCTACAATAGTATGTATTGTAGGATCCTATCTCATGAACTTATATAGTATGTATTATAACAACCATAAACTACTTATTATGTAGAAAGGTTGCGGAGACCTCTAATGTTTAGCAAGTTCAGTAACCTATGGTGCCCAAAATACCTTTCGGTTTTAAATATAATGTCATTCAGGCACCTGTATTTGCATTGTCAATCACAACTGGGTATCACGAGTCATGAGCTCAGCGCAAATAGTGGGGACTGCGCAAGTATTTTATTCGCGTCGCGCCATACTTACTGACATACAAAGAGACTCACAAAATAACTAATGCGCATTCAAATTCAGCGCTCATAACTCCTGACAGTACCTAAAATGTATGCAAGCATTCACTAACTGGACTCTTGTGTACCGACACAACGCCAAGGACAGCAGCATAACCGGTTTCAGAATATCGTAGCAACTCGAGACGATTTTAAGCCGGCCTCATACATACCTAACATCTCCGTAAAAGCGCTTACCAGTGGAAATCTTTTATTAAAGCTAGATTTGCTAGAAGGTCTCTGTGAATCACATACCTAAGGTCATACCTAGGACGAACTGGGAAGTTTATATTCCAGACTGTCAGTTAGGAAGTAGTTATTTTTATTCAAATGATGATTTTGATTAGTTATTAAAAAACTTTTTGAATAAATTGCATATATTTGTGGATACATAATAATTATTAAATAGACATGTTTTTATTTTCCACCACCACCCACACTACGCTTTAAAAATCCAACGTTTCTTAGATACCTTACAATAAAAGGAGTAGCAGTCAAAGTTATTGCTATCCTAAATGGAGCAAAGAACTTGTGCACTGCATAAGCAACTACAAATGTGCCTGCGTTGGAAGCTGCCACTTTAGACAGAACTCCTTCGCCAACGTTGAAAGCCTTCATAATTGCCACTAGATCAACGCCACTGAAAAAAAAAAATTATAAGTGACCTGCCAACATGCACTGTAATTATTCATCATATCAAAATGGTACATGATAGTATACATTAGTGTATGGTATATATAATATTATGTTGTCTCCATGCATCCCAAAGAACTTGCAAAGTATAGAATAATGTTGGTGAAAAGTGGAAGGAACATACCTATTCACAAGCAGATAGCAACCCCCAAGTGAGAGCAGTGAAATGGTGACATGAAATACTATCACCGTTGAGCCATATTCTTTAACCGCCTGTTTTAATTTCTCTTTTGATGTCAAGGAAGGGGTTGCATCTGTACTCATATTTCTTGTTCCAGCAACTATGCTTTGAAAGAGAAAAAATTACAATCAAGTAAATGATTTAATGAGGGTAAAGTTCTACAGTGAAATACTTATTTGATTTGAAGTAGTCAGCAATGCAAATGAGACCTGACTCATAAATAGTTTTGGATCACAAACCAGTCTTGTTGCTATGACACATTTATTTGGTGTGTGTAACACTTGAAAATGTGCACTTGAGTAAATTTGAGCTTCTTATAGAATTGAGACATTGTATTCCACAAGTTTCCATGCGGTATAATACATGGCAGCAAATAAAGTAACTGTTTTGTTAGAAAATGGCATTAATTTATTTAGTGTCTGTGTCCAATAAATTTACTGATGTTTTAAGAATCTGTATGTATGAAAATTAACCCTTATTTCTCTTGGTCACTCTATAATTTGCAAATGGGTTTACCAGTTTAATTAAATTGTTTTCAAATTCTTTGAAAAAGGTTTTTGCATTAAAATATATTGGGTTTGGCGAAATAAAGCCAACCACAAAATGAAGTCTAGGCACAGCTAATAGCTTATAAAAGGTGTGTTAACTAAAACTAGAACATGATGATGGGCACTTATTATTTTTCTTTTCATGCAATGGTCTTTAAAAAGGAATGAAAGTGAAAATCTTTTTTTTCATACTAACATACCCATATTGAGAGATTTTTCACGATACTCATTTCTCAGTGTTAAGTAGTGAGCACCATGAAGATGGTCTGACAGGTACTTGTACCCTTGTCCCCACTGGGAGCCTGGCATGTTGAGATGTGTATGGTTCCCGCTGAACGGACTGGGCACATTACTCTGCATAGATGATGATAGACTGACAGCACCTCTACAGTCATATTTGTTCACATGTGGGTCTGCTTGAACTGTGATATCAATTGTAGGAACATCATGTTGCCTTCTGTATGAATTCATCACTGTTCCAGAAATATCTCTTTCCCTCAATGGTGAAAACCTCCCCATTTCTGATGCATTAATATCAACCACATTCGTAGGTAGTTTCAGAGCAACTTGGGGGAATTTATAAACTGATGAAATATGTACATCATTAACTGCATTCTTGGGCCCACCTGGTAATAATAATTAAACATGTACAGGTTTACAACATCTATCACTATTAAATGGCAAATGGATCATCTATATATATAAAGGTAGCAATAAGTATGTATGGGTGTCGTCACGACTTGTGAACGCGCAGCGAAAATAGTGGGTACACTGTGCATGGTTATATTTGGCTCGCGTCTTACGTAAAATGACTACTGCACATTCAAGGTATGTGCTCATAAGTGTGTGCACAATCAATCAATCCTATACTAAATAATTTAACATCAATTTTATTATTCATCAATCGTATTTCATCATTCACGTTAAATACCGGTTGCAGTTCCCATGTTAAGTAATGCTCCGCACCTTTCTGCATATGTATAGTTCTCTAGTTTTGGAAAAAGTTTTGTGATCATAAGACTTACCAACAAAAATACTTGGAAATGCACTTTTTCCGCTAAAGTACACTTGATTTCTGATGTAAAATTTAAACATGTTGTTAGATATGAATAAGATAATGAGCACAGACGCTTTTGTACTCGTTCTATCGCAGAGAACTAGTAAAGTAAAATAATCACCAAAATAACTACATAAACAAGGAATTAATTATAACTCTTGGTGACGAGGCTTTGTAGAACTTGACTTAAGTGAAAAGCTAAAATTGTATGTACATAAATTAATGAATGCGTTTGCGGTTCTTTGTTTGTTATAATTTGACCCTTTGTTGACAGAGACAAGACATTGACTTGACATTATATTGTGACACGACTTTAATAAAGCTGCTGACCTCTACTGCACACACAAGTTTACTGGACTGCAAAGACAGAAGAACTATTCCTTTTTTTAAGAGCCTGGATAAAGATGACTTGAAAATTATTTAAACTTATTATATTTTTGAAGCGGCTATGTGGCTATTAGATATGGTAGAGATCAGTTAGGCCGGTCAGTGCTTAGAGGATGGAAAAAATGGTGACGTGACATTGAGATTCGAGATGTCAGTGGCTCCAAGAAAAGGATCACTTTTGCAAACCATAGACAAGGAAAAATGTAACACAGCAATCCCAGCGTTCATTTAAAACGGCAAAATTGTGCTTAAAGGTGCAACCACATGCAGCCGCCCGATTTTTAATTTCTCGCGACTTAATTTCGATTAAACCGCAGACTTAAATTAAAGAAAAAAAAATAGTAAAATATTATTTTATTTATATTCATATGAATCAATCCCAATGTTTACATGACAAATCTTAAGTCTGAAATTAAAGCTATATGATCTGATGGAAAGACGATACTAGGTAAAGCAGTATGTAACTTCAGTTCTTCTTCGCTTGGAAACGGTATAACCTGAAATATGAATAATAAAGAATTCAGAAAACAATCTTTAAATCTCTATTTTTAAAGAAGATACCCAATGTCGGTCCTCTCTGGGGTTAATAATGCCACAAAATTTCAAAATCAGTAAAACGGTTTGGATGGAGATACATAACAGACAGGCGGACACACTCCCTCATTTGTACAGATAAATAAAATTGAAGTGTTATTTTAGAGTTAGGTTTCTAACTCTAAAATAACAGCTTTTCACTAAATGAAATTATATACGGTACTGATGTAAAAAAACCTTATTCTTATTGTCTATGTCTGTCTGTTTGTTACGGATTACGGATCGGTCCAGCATTCTAGCTATGGCTATCTGCCAGTGCCAGTCCCGACTTACACTGGTAGATAGCTAATGTTACAAGGAGTAACTTAGGCTACTTTTATTTAAAAAAATATTTAGGGTTCCGCGGGAATCAAATTAAATCTACGTGAGTGAAACCGCAGGGCACAGCTAGTTTATTATAAAAATGAATTGCGTTACTGCCGCATCGTTATTTCTATATAATTAATTATATAGAAATAACGAATAGATACTATATTGTTATATAATTGCCGCTCCCCAAAAAAATGCCTTTTAGTAAAATTCCCTTCAATATTTTACGTTACCTACTCTAATTCAAAGACTCGTTCGGTATTGCCATCATGTCTATATAACATTTGGAATGTAAATAAATTTCATGTAAGTATAGTCTGGTTACTAGACTTTAGCACCAATAATAGTGGTTCCTCATGCATTTCGATAGCACTTTTATTTAAAAATGCAAGTTTGTTTTACTTAATACAAATGCTACTTTCAACCTTATTATAATGTTTAAAAAGTTTTTGTACAAAATACCTGTTCAACATCTAAGTTATTCTTCTCGTAATATATGTAGTCTAAACAGTCGGCAAAACCAGCTGTAAAGTTAGTGAATGGAGGGGTTCCACAGGCGCTACCTAGCAATGTACTTTGTTTAAGGCTCAAATTAATGACAGCTTCTTCAACATCTGTAAAATATTATAAAAAATACCTATTAATTAGGAACTTACTTTTGAATTAACAGTCCTATTAGTCTAGTGGCTAGTGAAACTCTTGCTACGTACAGTGCTGTTGATTAAATTTGTTTTCTTTGATATATTATCTTGTTTCAGTGTGTTAGCCTTATAAGGAGGAGGACTGAGAGCACCATTGCGGGATATCGCGTAATTATATAATTAGAGGTTTATTATTACTTAGTAGTCAAACATAAACATACTGGATTTCCAATCAGGCAAGTCAGTTGGAGCGAGCCCTGTTGTGTATAGTTGAAATATCCCACAGGATGGAACACTATTAAAGTCTCCACATAAGATTAAAGATATCCTTTTATCTGAAAACTAATAGAGCAATATATTAATAGATTTAAGAGCACTTACCAACCAGATATTTATTATATTCAATAATAATTATATATAAAAATAAGAAATAGTAAGTATTTTAATATAAAAAATTAGTACAAAATAAAAAAAATACACCAAATTTGGCATCAATTGCGATATAGCTAAATGATGAGAAGGGTGGTAGCATTTCCGCACTGAATGGTAATATTAATCACTCTTGGCGAGGATTGCACCAGCCCATCTGCCTGATATGGGGTTGGGTTCTAAAAAGCATATTTTGGGACTTGGCACATCAAGAATATCAGACCTGTCAGGGAGGTGTGATTGAGCTAGTGTATTAACACACATTCTATAGAGTAATAAGTAATAAAATTGTATATTATACACATATAATATAAAATTTTGGAAATTAATATTACTTACCTTTTTGTTTAATTCTTTTTTCAAATAGTTTAACCAATAAATAACTATTCCCCCTTGTATGAGTCTAATATGGTCTGCATCAGGATGGAAATATAAATGAGTGTTACCCACAATTAGGATATCATTGGGACTATCTTTTGAGTGCAGATATGTTGCACTTGCTACTGTTGATCTATCCAATATACGCTCTTTTAAGCGGTCATTGTTTTTAACACTTTCCCAAATGTCTTGTAAATAAGTTGCTGTGGGTAGAACTTCTGCCAAAAATATCTTTTCTTGTCCTATACAACTGTAAAAAAATAATTACACATAATTACTCAATATCTAGGGGATTTTAAATGTTTGGTAAATAAGGTTTACACATACCTAAATCTGTCCTTTCTAAAGAAACAAGCTAAGCCTTCAGCAACTTCTTTACCTTTTCTGTAAAACGAACCCTCTAGACCATCAGTTTTTAAAAGCGCTTGCAAACAATGATTGAATATTTTAGTATCGACTTCTTGAAGACAAAGTATGTCTGCATTATAACCTACAAAATAAGTGAATAATGAATATTAGAGGTCGTCATGATGGTGATGACAAACATTGCAGGGTATTATGCACATATAATACCTATGTCCTCTTATTCTCTGACTGAATTGAATAGAGTAGCACTTGCGATAAATTGCTATAAAGTCAAATTAATTTCATTTAGTAATAACTAGCTGCGACCCGCGGTTTAAATTTTATGAGTGGCCCGCGCAAACCTAATATTTTTTTTAAATAATTGTAGTCTATGTTTCTCCTCGTAATATTAGCTATCAGCCAGTGAAACTCCCGTTAAAATCGGTTAAGTCGTTTCGGAGATTAGGCGGAACAAACAGAAAGACAGACAGACACAGAGATTATTTTTTTTAAATTGGTTTTTTAGACTGTACCGTGTATACTTTCATATGCATTTAGACAAACGGTCTAATTTTGGAATTACAAACAGACACTTCAATTACATTTTTCTGTATATATGTATGTATGTATAGATAAAGAGGTAAAACTCTTAGTGCAAGAGTTTATCTACACTACCACATTAGCATTTGAATCCTGTAACTAATTATAGACGTAAGTACGAGATTCACATAGCCCATATATCCCATTGACAAATGAAATTATTTTCAGTGAAAAGTGGGTAAAGGAAGGTGTGAATATAATAATTTTATTCAAAAGTTAAGTACAAACCGAGCAATTCCTTAAGAATCAGTTGTTTTCGGTAATCAATATGCAAGGCATATGGTGGACAGTATGGGTGTAGCACAGTTCTTGTAAAATCAGAGTCACAGTACAGGTCTGCAAGAATATTGTAGGAAACACAGCGGAAACTGAAATGGAATACAATGAAGTTTTAGCATAAAATATATATTTACAATATGGCAAAATTACGATAGCCTTACCAATAAGGAGTTGTTAATGATATTAAAAAATCTATGAAATATAATTTGATACTTGGGACACCTTAAATGTAGTGTTAGGTAGGTCTGTTGCTCACAGACTTACTTTAAAGTAAGTAAACAATACTTTCGCTCTTGTCAGATCAATTTTCTCAATGGACCTGCCTCAGAATGATGGCAAAATCATGGAAAAAAACCCATGATTTTGCCATTGCCAAACAGGTAAAATACCCCAATTTTATTATTAACCTTTCTTTGGCTAATTTAGTAGATGTGAACTTGTGTCTGGTATCAAATGGGCAGTAGCCTGGACCGGCTTCCACAACATGTTTTGATATTGCTTCAACAGCAGGACCAACATCCGTTTCATTCCCTGCAAATCCAAACATACACATCAAACTTGGAATCCTTACTATTATAGTAACTAGTAGTAGTTGATATGATTTTATTAAATTAAAGGGACAGTTGAATCTTTCATTGAATTTCAACATTTAAGACTAGCTTAGGTTAACTTTATTCATGTTTTCAAATTAAAGTCTGAAGGAGAAGAAGCAGCACAACAAATTCCCCAGTTTATTTACATGTGCCCATTTTATGATTGGGGTTGTTTGAATACAATGACATTGAAGCAAATGCAGCTCATTGCCATGTTTGTCTATCATAAATATAACAGACATATTGTCACTTAAGTTCTAACACTGCGGAAGTCAAAATACGCAACTTTTCAGCAAAGCAAAAAAAAACCCTTAGCTTTTCATTTTCAAGTTGTGTTTATTCCACATGCTATAGAAAATAATAAGTTTATAGTTGTGACTCTTGTGTTTCATTCGTCAAATGATGGGGCTTGTGATTCCCTATTGAAGGACATGCAAAATGTATTTCGTTCAAAATATGACTATAGCGGTGTTAGAACTTAAGCAACAATATGCAGCTTTTTTAATGCATTTATGACTTATTCAGAGAGTAATAAACACTGTTATTTTTTTTCGATTTTCTATTTTATCTTCATGATCACCTAATACCCTCATAATAAGAGTTGTGAAGGTCAGTCACTTTGCATAAAAACCTGGCTATTAGCCATATCGGGCTGAATAAAGTGCCAACCTCAACTATCTATGGGTTACGGCCAGGGAGATGATGAATCAAACCTGTCAATAAGCCATAGGCCTAACACTATATAAATACAAACAACTCATAGTGTGTGTTACTTGCCTGGAATACATTCTAGTTTCAATTTCATGCCAACATCTTCAGCTTTAGGTGTATAGCTGTAATCATTTCCAATTAATTCCCACTGTACATGTATATCACTAATTACATTCCCTTTCTCATTTAATGTTAAACCTCTGTACCAATTGAACACACAGTTCTCCAAGTTAGCATGATGTGTCAGAAAATGTTCAGGGTATACAGGGAACCCAAATAAAATGCTGTGTGGTAAGCTGATGCTCACTACCCAAGGCGCATTGAACACTGCTTCAAATGTATTTTCATGGATTTTTAACTTTATTGGACGTTGTAGATCAAACAAGTCCATGCAGCTTAAATTTTCCGACACTGGAAGATTGTAGGAATCAAATATTTGGACTTCCACTGGAAGCTGCCCTGTAGTGCCTTTCTTCTTGTTATTTTTACTTATCACCTTTTGAATGTTTGCCCCCATGCGCGTAACAAGACTTGTCATGGATTCACTAGGTTTCCTGCTCAAATTAAATTGCCTAGTTGTGTCTTTAACTTTATATAGAAAGGATATATCAATTCTACCTTCCTGTTCAACATATCTAAAATAACATTTATTATGATTCATGGTTCGAAATTTGGAAATATGGAAAAAGGAATAAAATCTACAAGTCCACGTGGATAAATTATAAACCATAATTTAATCTCATATTTAAATAAATATATCCTTTATTTCATTGGCAGATTTTTTCTTATTTATTGTATTTGATCTTGGTTTCTAATTCAATAAGTATTATTGCTAAATATTCTTCTACTCAAACATAACCTACAACATTTTACATATTTTCTTATTTACACGGTTAGTTTTCGCTGTCATCTGTCATGTGGTTTTGACAAATTAGCAAAACGATTGTTTTACTAGTCTTGCCTCTTTCTCTCACCTATACTAATATTATAAAGCTGCAGAGTTTGTTTGTTTGAACGCGTTAATTTCAGGAACTACTGGTCCGATTTCAAAAATTATATCTGCGTTGGATAGTCCATTTATTGAGAAAGGTTATAGGCTAATTTTATTTTCAAAAAAATTGGGTATCCTTAAGAAAATTGTAATTTTGTAATCCAAGGTGTAAAATCGATAACCTATTTATGCGTGCGCTGAAAAAACTATTGACAGACAATAGACCAAAATGATGTACTACGGGTATGTATATGTAGATCTTATTAAGATCCTCAAAAAGTCAGTGAGAACACATATGTAACTATCATAGTTAAGTCACAATAACGACTTTTATGCTCATAAAAAATATTAAATCGTCTGAATAAAGAAACTACGTTAAATGTGTAAATCGTAATATTAATCCTTCTCCATATTAATTAAAGAATTTATGTAGAGGGATTTATCTTTCTTTACCTATAATAGAAGCATGCTTTTAGTTTCTTTATATCATTTTGTACATTTTTTGGTTTCTGATGAACGAAACACAGCGCCACAACACCAATTATTTCTCTAGACAAACTAATTCATTTGATACAACATATATCAGTATTGACTCTTTTATAATCTATCGTACCACTTTACGTATATAGTTAAATCAATGTTGGCGGTTGTGACTGACTAATCGGTCTCAAATGGTCACGAAGTCTGTGACACTTCAAATAAAAAAGTAAACAGAAAGTTTACATAAAAATAACGTTAGTATTTTTATTGATTTGAATGAGAGAATCTGAAACAGTGACGCAATGTAATTTTATAGATTGCAGATGATTTTTTATGTCTCTGAGAATCTAGAATATCAATGCTGAACAAAATTTACCACTATCGATAATCAAAATCAAATAGGTATTTATTTTGGTCCTGGTAGCACTTTGATGATTTAGGTAATATTATAACAAGGGTAACATTGTATTGCTACGTGTCAATTCGGTTGTACGCGTTGCAGGCCAACGAGTGCGACACGACTCGAAGTGTCTAATTTTGTGAGGTGTTCAGAGTTTTCGACCAGTTAGGCTGGAATAAATAAAGAAGTTATCAGAGAGTTGTAGTTTCTTTAACATTACTTTTTTATCTATTGGATTTTAGATATTGTCAATAATAATGGTGAGTAAAATATAATTCTCCTGAAAATTACGTGCATTGTCATATTCTTTACTCAATTTTATATTTTTTCAGCCACCATCACCAAGCTCAACTTCTGTCGGATCAGGTAGCCGATCGCCAAGTAAGGCGACTGCAGCTCCTCGCTCATCCACTGGTGGCACTGTCCGTCAAAGGAAAACTACCACAACTACCACTGCAGCTAGAAATCGCAGCACAGGGGCGGGTTCAGGAGGAATGTGGCGGTTCTACACTGATGACTCTCCTGGCGTCAAAGTGTAAGCTACCTTGTGTCTACTTTATTCAAAAATAATATATCAAATTAGATTCTATGCTATATACAGCAATGAAGTTTCCCCTTCAATTATACTAAATATTAGATGTTCTGAAAATTCAGGAATATTTTTGATATACAGTATTAACTATGCAATCTGTGTACTTATCTAGAGACTAATAAATATATTTTTGTTTACAGAGGACCAGTTCCAGTATTAGTGATGTCTCTCCTGTTCATTGCATCCGTCTTCATGTTACATATCTGGGGCAAATACACTAGAGCATAAAATGAACAAAGAAACATAGTTATTCCATACTGTTGTGCAGAGTGAAAGGGAAGTTGGTTAGGATTTATATTTAAGGTGTCTACATTTTGATTTTATAAATTATATAATTTTATTTTATTCTGAAGTAATTATAAGTTCCAATTTGTAAATTTGTAGTTTTCTTTTAAAACCAGTCAACCACATGCTTACTACAGTGAAAAAAATGCTCCATATGGTATAACAATTTCTAAATATAAACATATTCGGAAATGTTATGACAGCAAAAGTAATATTTAGTAATATAGTGTGTAATACAAATCAATTAATCTTTGAAACAAGAGGCAGTGGTAGATAGGCAGTGTTTTTTTGGTCTATCATCTTATTTATCAATAAGTCATTAAAATCAAGACAATTTATGCTTATTCAAAGGGTATTCATATATACATTCAAAAATAGTTGTTCACAATAACAAAGGTTTGAATGAATAATCTGACTACTTGAAATGTCTCCAAATTTTAGCTTAGCCTACTATGGCTTTGTGCAAAATTTGAACGTATAATTTGTTGTAGTCTAACAATATTACATACATATGTTCACCTGTACATATTCTCTGAAGGGGTATGCAGAGGTGGTACCTGTTTAAAACACAAGAGGACAAGGCTTTTGACATTAACAGGGCACTAATCCATATTCCGTGCTGCTCTATGAGGGACAGACAGAAAAACACAATAACACTGCCCAGGGATCAACCCCAGGACCACACATTCTGCAGTAGTGTTTGGGACCACTGGACCAATGAGACAGAATAACAATATCATAAATAAGTAATCCCATTCATATACGGTCATAAGTGTGAAGTAGGTATACAAAAAATAATGCAAAACTGAAAATACATGATATTTATTTGAACTCATTTAGTACAAAACTTAGAAATAATGAAAATAGAAAAAAAATACTTATAATCAATTACACAATGAGAAAATATTTACATTATCAGCCTTATTTTGAATTTCACATCCTGCCTTAACTATTGATGCAAATCTCAATCTCTGAGCTGCATATATCTTCGAATGGTAGATTGACTTTTGACATAGTTTGAAAAATACTACTGGTTTTCCCTTGTTTGTTTTCTTTACTGTTTTTGAATGTAGGTCTGATTTATTACCTTCACTATAGCTGCTCTAACAAAATTAACAGTAAAGATACAGTATACAAACAAACTAAACAATATTGTGGGATAGAGGTTCAAGATGCAGCATCAAATGAACAACACAGTCTTGTGACTAAAATACAACAGAATACTTATTTGTAACACCTATTAACCTAGTTTAGCAAGTAATTTTCATGCCTGTTGCAAATTACATTACAAATGTTAGGTACATCTAACAAGAACTGGATCTTCCCTCTCTCTCTCTGTCAGTCCAAAATTAAGTATAACAATACTGTTCATCAAATAAAAAATATTGATGATTGCTTTTTGATGAGTATTAAAAGTAGAGTCCATTCCTTAAAAATATTTATGCTTATCAGACATAGGCCTCAACACGACGTCCTTTTAACCTATCAAAAAATTGCCTCCAGGAAACTAAAGTTTTCCCTGACCAGATCCAGAAACTAGATGTAATGCCTACAATCATAGTCATGAGATACTTAATCATAAACATTTCAAACTTGGGACGGTCGGTATCTCTGCGTGTGAATGGGCATGGGATTGAATAAAGTGGTTTAGAGCACATGTCACGGTGCCAAGTAACCATCCAATCATCAAAATGTGCCTGTTCATAAAACAGGCAGGCAATAACTATTAAAGCAGGCACAGTGTACAGAACACCAAATACACCAATACGAATCATCAACTTTTCCAGCTTGTCAGTTTTAGTACCATCATGCTTCATCACAGTTCTTATTCGGAAGAGTGATACAAAGCCTGCCATTAAGAAGATTGTTCCCAGGACCAAGTAAACACACAGAGGTACCAGCACAAATCCACGTAGTGCTTCTGCATCCCACAGTCCAACATAGCACACTCCTGACAGTATATCACCTGAAAAAAATACAGTGCCAAAATTAATTTATCTAACCAACATTATTCACAAATTGATCTTCGCTTTAACTGGCTGGAATTTGCAATGCTCACAAATATTAGTAATATTTAAAATATTATTTTTGAAAGTACTTTGTAAAATGTCTAATCAAATAAAGATATTTAGAGTTTTTGCTTTTAGAGAGCACATAGTCCTATCACTTTAATATAGTATTTTGTTTATTATTAACACTTGTGAATACTGGTTGTTCTCTTTCCGCTCAGGAATTCTTGAGCTACCCAATTAATAGACCTTGACAGAAAGAGATGGAGAGTTTCCCAGAGTCTAAGATCTATCATTGTGACAGCAATATTATAATGTAGTACATATATATGTATTGCTCTACTTTTAACTTTGCACACACTTTTTAATATGCACAATGGTTAAGCCCAAGCAAATGTTCCACCTCAGTTCACAGCCAATCTGTTAAAGCAAGGTACAGGTGTTGTCACAAGTTACAAGTGCTCAGCAAAAATAGTGCAGATATTTTATTTGCAAACAGAAACAAGATGATTACTGCACATTCAAAGTCAGTGCTAGTATGAGTTATGAGATCCTTTTGCTATAGCAAATAGATTATTATTATTATTCAGTGCTGTGAGATCAACAAGGGATAATAATATGCACATATAGCCCACAAGCAAAATTGCTTTAATTAGCTTAATTAAAAGTAATCTTATTTAGTCTGTGTGCTTAAATATTACTTCTTGACACTGGATTTTGAAAAGAAGAAAATTTTGAATGCATCTTTATTTATGCAAATGAAGAAATCCAAATTAGAGAAGCTGGGATGCAGGTCAGATAATATTGCAGTTGTTATTATCTATATCATAAAACGAAAGTTTATGCGAGTTAGTTTGCTTGTTCATAATTGGGTTCACAAACTGGATGGATTAAATGAAATTCAGAGTGGAGTTAGTTAATGGTTTAACACTTCTTTTTATCAAAAGTACAGGATGCAAGCATGGCAATTGCATCTGGTTATTTAATACAGTAATAACTTACCATCCACTTTTCCCATAGCTAATATAGATATGGTTTTAATAGCTGGGACAGCCCATGCAGCCAAATGGAAATATTGAGAGTTTGCTTCAATAGCCTCGTGTCCCCACTTCAGGCCGGCTGCCAGGAACCAAGTGAGAGTGAGAATAACCCACCAAATACTAGATGCCATATTAAAGAAGTAGACAACCATAAATAATATTGTGCATGGTTCATGCTTGGTGCCTTGAGTTATAACAGAGATGTTAGGCAATCTTGTTCCACTAATAGTAGTTGGAAACGGCCCTTGGCAACTGATGCTGTCACCAGCACTCCAACCCATCACATAAGCTGCGGCCACCATCAAGTAGCATACAGATAAGAAAATTATAGGTCTTTCTGGGTATCTGAACCTGTCTGTATCAATAAGAAAGGTTAACACTGTAAATAAACAGCTAAGTGCACACAATGTTGCCCAAATACCGATCCACAGTCTTGAGAAGTTTTTTTCGTCTCTGGTAAAGAACATTCCATTGCAAGGTGCTCCACAGTCTTGTTCAATCTTGTCCCCCACTTTCAATGAATATTCCAAATCTAAGTTCTTAGGAACCTTGAAATGTATAGGACAAACAAATCCAAAATCCTTAGCTCCATGAAATTTTGTAGGATCTCTTTCAATGTTAGATTTGAAGTCCACTTTTGGAAGTCGAGTCTCAGTATGTTTTCGAGATTCATGGGTTACATTATTATCACCCACACATATCACACTTTCATCTGTTGCCACTGGAAACTTGGAACACTCCAGCTGCTCTGGCCATGGGAGCCCAAACTTTCTCATCAATTCATCACAGTTATGTCTTGCTGATTCGCACAAATGGCGACATGGCGGGATGGCTGTGTCCAAAATTGTACATACCGGTGCATACACTGAACACAGAAAGAACTTCAAATCCGGGGAACAGTTCACTTTAATCAGAGGAGTAAACTGGTGTACATCGGGACCAGCGTCCTCTTGCTTGGCGTGGTTTAGTAAATTCGGAAAGATTGTTTGATTGTATCTTATTTGCTGGCAAAATTCTATGGTGATTGGCTCACATCGACCATGGTGAGGTAAGGAATCTCCTTGATACACAGTTACGCGTGAAGTTTCAGTAACAACAAAAAAATACAACACTTTTAGAGCAAACGAAATCCACACTTTTTCCATGGTCAAAAACGATTTACTTACATGTAACGAAATGTAAACTTAACTATGTAATGTATTGTCACTGGACATGAAAAAACTTCATTTTTAATTCATAAAATCTAAAATAGCTTGATTAACTTGTAAAATAAACTTACAAAAAGACAGAATGAATGAAACGAGCAATAAACAAACAGGTGTGTTTTTTTTTACTACAAAGAAGACAAGAAGCACGTCCAAAGACTACTATTTTGCTTATATGCAGTCTATGGCTAGAATTTGACACATACTAAACTTTAGTTTTTAGTTTAAAGTTTAAGATTTCTCTTTTTTTTTAATTTTTCTGTTTAATATTTTTTCTATATCCGCATAGATAGATAGACTCCATAGTCAGCCTCAAAGAAAGCACAGAAACAGAATATATGTCGCCTTTTGACAGCGAGGAATCCAATGGGTTCCTCCACATATTTTTAACAATTTACAAGATATTTTTCTCAACAATCACTTGACATTGGCGGAATAGTTTTACTTAAGCTCATCGCCATTAAATAAATAAAGGAAAGGAAAGAATATATGTCATAAGCTACGGAGACGTCTGTCTGTCTGTCTGTTAAGTTGTCTTGTCTGTCAGGCAGTTGTCATGCAGCAAACACTTATATTATTGCTTGCTTGAGTGAGACTGATTTTTCTTTATTTTATCACAATATTATTCTCTCTATCAACTTCTTTATCTTATTATAAAGATTTTACGAAAGCGACAACGCAAAGATTAGAAGATGACTACAGCAGCCAGGCCTACATTTGATCCTGCGAGGGGTGGACAAGGTCGAGGAGAGAAAGATCTTAGTGCTATATCTCGCCAATATTCGAGCAGAGATCTTCCGGGCCATACTAAATTAAAATACAGGTGGGTTGCATGCTCAAGACACTCAATCCCAGATTTTCTATAACCATGCTTTAGGCATGTTTCAGGTGCTTCTGAAAGTATGCCCAATCCAGTGTCCATAACTTCGACCACCACAAATAACATGTGAAACATAAATGGATAATTATTCTATATAGCTTTGCAGGTTCAACAATTAAATTACACACATTGTGAGGTTGAAAGATTTAATCACAAATATAAGAGTAAACAAGAAATAAGAGTTAATTAATTTTAATTTTGCAATACAATCTCGTGTTTTAGAGAACAAGGTCAAGGGACAACTGACGAACTCCGCTCCCGTGATTTCCGCAAAGAATTGGACGAGAGGGAGAAAGATGGCAAAAGCTCCGGCTCAAGACGTCTAAATGATCCACCAGTTAAGAGAACCAAAATAGACCAAGTGCCAGCAGCAAGTTTGGATGCTGATGATCCTCTGGAGGGTGACTCTTCTGATTCCGATGACTCCGATGATGACACAGCAGCATTGCTTGCTGAATTAAATAAGATTAAAAAAGAAAGGTCTTTGGAACAAGCAAAAAAGGTTAACTATGAATAAATATTTGCTTAAATAATAATAGTTACATAATGCTCATGCATGCCTGTTGCCCAATGGCCAAGACTAATGTTTTCTACATGCTATGATTCTTGTATATTTTTATTGCATGCTCTAAATTACTTTAATTAAAATAAAATCTTGCTTCAGATGATCAATAGAATCGGTGGCTTAAATAAATCTAGTTTGTACTATAATATTGCCTAAAACATTGTTTTAATCAGTTTCAACTGTAAGACACATACTTTTTTCTCTAATATTTATGAATGAAAACACTGTGCACAATTTTCAACAACTAAATGTTGTAAGATTGATTTAACATGTTGTTTAACATTTATTATTCAGGATGCTGAAAGGAAACAAGAAGAGGAAAGAATCCGCATGGAAAATATATTATCTGGAAATCCATTGCTAAATTATTCAGCAGCTGGACAGAAAAGTGATTTGAAGGTATGATAATGAGCTTATAATTTCTTTCTTTAATATAAAATCGTCATACCAAGTCCATTGTTAGGAAGGAAAAGAGATTAGAATGTTGTTTCACACTAGGCCTGTAGAACTTGTATTATTTACTTATCACATACTCTATTGTGAGTAAACACATAGTCCATACTATATAATAATATAATCCATACATAGAAATTATGGATAGTGGGCTTCTATCTGATTAACTGGTCATCATGAACCAGTTGATCAGATAGAAGAAAAAGAGATATGAATAGTTCCACAGTATTAGCTCAATATTCTCATTAGTCAACTAGTGTATGCCTGCAACTGGATAGGTACAGATTGGGCTATTTAAATATTCTTATGAGAAATGACTGAATATTATACCTACTTACATGTATTATAAATAATTTTTTGTTATAGGTGAAAAGAAGATGGGATGATGATGTGGTATTCAAAAATTGTGCTCGATCTGAGCCAGAGAAGAAACCAAATACCTTCATTAATGATTCATTAAGGTCAGAATTTCACAAGAAGTTCATGGAAAAATATGTCAAGTAGAGTTAGTTATTATAATATTATTGCATAATTTAAGATTAATTTTCCACATAATTGTAAGGCTTTTGTAAACCAAAAAGTAATATTTTGATTTTTTGGAAAGTAAGTTTAAACCCGATAAATTGGAAAAATAAATGGTAATCCTAATTTGTTCCTTTTCTTTTAACCTACAATTTTGTAAGTCATTACTGCTTTTTTGCCTATAATATATGTAACACAAGTTAAGATTCACTACCTCAACTCCTCTTTCTTCTAAAAAACCTGATAGGCTGATAGGACCGGCTAGGGCTACCTAATATTATTTTTAATACTCAACTTTTTAACTTTCATCCATAAGGGCTTATGGAAGGGCATCTAGTTTATAAAATACAGGTATATCACTATTATCTCTAGGTCTCTGAATAAATATACTTCATTCAAACCCCATTTTTGGTAACACTCGCCCATCGGTCATCCACACAGTTAGTATGAATATTTTCATACTACAATTGAATCCGTGAATTGAAGGCGCTAGTGCAGGTGTAATCAACGAGAAGGGCATCATTTGAATACAGTATAAATAGTAGTAAGTAATAGTATACCACCACTTCTTACTCCTTCGACCTCTCAGAGACGGCGTGAGCATATTCAATCTTTGTTTAAAAGTGCATAGGTTGACTTAAGGTAGTATAGCTTTTTTTTACAATCCAGTAAAAAGTCCAAACGGAATACATGGATGTGGTTTTATCATAGGTACCTAAGTACTACAGGAAACGCAAGTTAAACATAATAACACATTTATCGTGCGCGAATGGAATGAAACAGTTGTATTAATGTCGGCGGGTCAGACGCGTAGCGGACTCGGGCTCGGTCGGTGTTTAGTGTTTACGTTAGTTATTGAAACCAATGATGTATAAAGGCGAAGGAGGGGAGGAATGTGAGTAGCGCGGCGCCGGCGACCACCTTGAGTGGGCAGGTTCACCGGCTGATCCCGCCGCGGCCCGCGCGCCTCCGCTCCGCGCCTCCGCGTCTCATTTCTCAGTTCTCGCCAGGCCACTGTGCGCTCCGACGGCGAACATGACTGGCTCTAAGGCGGCGTGGCAGTGCGCGTGTTTTGCATTGTTTACTATAGTCACCGAAGCAGCCCTCTCCGGGCTATACATCGATAATGGTGTTGATCAGACGGTTATCCATCATTCGATGACGCGACACGAACGAATCGTTGTGGAACATGAGATATTGGAGCTTTTGGGTCTGGGTGATAGGCCGAGGGGGACTCGCGCGCCCCCCATGGACCGGTCAGCGCCCAGCTTCCTGCTGGACGTATACAAGCAGCTGTCCGAGGAGCACGAGCAGGCTCGCCCGACGCGCAGTTCTGAGATGGCGCTCAGCGGAGATGAGCAACACGCTATTGATGAGAGCGATCTTATTATGACATTCCAAAGTAAAAGTGAGCAGGTTTGATTGTTTGACATGACGTTATTAACACGACATAACCAAGCAGTACGTATATAGCAAGTATTATATTTAATATTCCAAGATTAGATACCTTTTTACTTAATCGCCTTCCTCTCTCATTGTGAAATGCGTAATAATAATCTGCAATATACATTATACGTAGTTACTTACCTACTCACCTAACTAACATTATTATGTAGGTACCTATAATGGAGCACAATCGGAGCTTATGTTATATTGGTAGGTTCAATATTAGGTTTAGTTTAGGTCAGAATAGCCCTAGTTACCCAAGTTATTGGCTCGATTAGCATTCTATTATTACAAAAAAAAAAGCTTATGTACCTACCAAGTGACTACTGACTTTGTAAGTAAAAACTTAGGTAATTTTACCTAGATATCTTAAGTCACGTTTAGGGCGCATTGATACCTACACCTTACCTTTGAATTTCCCCTCAGACATGAGTATTTCCTCGTGACGTTTCTCTTCATCGTAAAGCTCGCAGTGTGACATCGTGCACTTAAGTTTTAAAGACCAATATGTACTTACATTATATTTTATTCGTTATTTAAATTATATTTGTTAATATTTGGTCACCTTTCTTTTCATCATTGAAGGCGTAGGTACAGTTATCCACAAATAATACTAAACAGTTTCCTACTATGTGTGCTATGAACTAAGAAGGAATTCTAGTAATAGTTTGTAAGCTTCCAAAACACAGACCAAGCAAATTAGTTTAAATATAACAGACATCATAAAAATAGTCAAAAATCTAAAATAAAACAAAAGGAAATAAGTAGGTACTTAAGTAGCTACCTACCTACATAGATAATTCGTACCTTTCTGCCTGCTTAAAGCCGGCCGCCAGGTAATGATGAGTAATTTTTTTCAAATTTAGGGTCGCATACCAAGGAGGACAGGCGCCGCCGCGAGGTCCGCATAGTTTAGGAATGGCACGGCGATAGGCCTTTTATAGATGTAAAGACATAAAAACGGAACAGCAAGATGTACAATGTTATTAAATAATTATCGTAAAAAAACCATAAGGATAAACATACCTACTAGATATTTTATACTTAGTTGTGTGAGTATAATTTTTTTATATGTAGCATCTGCGTTTAATTGAACGAGTGAATAAAATGTATCCAAGAGAAATATTTAAAGAAAACCGAAACATCAAAAAGACAAAAATAAATAAATTACTTACTTTTGAATTTGATTCTACGTTTGGCTAAATAACTTCAAAAGTAGGTAAGTAATATATTTCACATTATTTTATTTTTCTTTATTTGAAGGCGGTTTATTTTTTGGATTTTTTTTGTAGTAATACAGTAGAATTTAAAGCCTCCTCTTTTTTATAAAGTCGGCTAAAAATATTAAAATTATTTAAGAGCTCTACTCTTGTTAGCCCGAAAGTTTAACCCTTATTATGAGGCAGATGTAATGTATCCTATGACGTGTTTGTCTTATGGCAAGGCCCCAGCCCCAATCCTAGTTGAAAATTACGCATACGAATTGTTTTTGGTACGAAATCAGCTTCGGCTATTTTCTAGAACGCACTAGTTACAATCAGTTCGAGGAAAACAGTTCGTTGCTGTGCATTAGTTACTTACTTAGGTACAAATTTACGAGCTTATTTTTAGTTTCAATATATATAAATTTATTAAATGTCATATATCTAAGTAATTACCTTATTTGAGTAGGTCTTATGAAAGATACCCATTTTTTCCTACGTAAGTATTGTACCTAAATAAAGGAATGCCAATGATAACGTAGGTTAACTAAGTAGGTAAATACTTAGGGACGTTGTAGTTACTTGTATTTTGGCTCACAGTCCAGAATCATAATCTAATCATCATTAGACTATGATGATACCAACAAGCTGATACCAACCACCACGGTATCAGCTTTTCTACGACCGCTAAGTTTAGCGGTAGTTAACCTACCTATTGAGTACGTAGGATGTGTAAACATTATTGTGTGGGCAAGCTGAGGAGTTTGAAGATACTTAAGTATACCGATGGGTTACCCTGAATCGACATTCTAGCCAATGAGTTCCATTCACGGCAAAGTGCATGACTTAGATAGACCTCATGGAATCCGCTAGGGAATATATATATATATATGGTATTATAGTATATTTTTCAAATTAAATCAAAACTCATTAATATAATTACTCTACGTCTAAAAATTTAAAAATATGCTACGGCGCTATTAAGTTACGACCTCCTGCGGGCCATTCTAATATTTCCTATTAATAAGCAGGTAATTCAACACACGTGTGTCAAGACTCAAGTTACACCTTGTTTGGCACCTGCACACCTGTCCACGATCACTTCTTATTTTTCAAGTGAATATCAATTAGAATAAGCTAAAACTTCGATGATGGCATTAGTCATAATAAGATGCAAATTTACTAAAATATTACCATAATGACGTAACCTGTCAGAAAAACAATGTAGGTAAGTAAAAAAATATATATCCCGCCATCCCGGAAGAGTCATCGATGGGGTGTAGGGAGCAGAGGTGTAGAAGCCTCCTCATTTACCGAAGATTACCTATTATGTTTCAGCGTTTCAGATGGTACTTACATCTTAGGTACGCCTTTGAATTTCTTCTCAGACATATACATCTTTCTTCACAATATGTTCTATCATCATAAACCGAGATTTCGCATGACGATGAAATCACTGCACTTAAGTTTTTAGAAACAGACCGCTGAGATTTACGCTTGTATTACTTGTGTTAAGTAAGTCTTGAGTTTAAAGGCGATTACTCCAACCACCGGCTGCCACGCAAACTGAGTCACACTGAGAATTTATAGGGCATCATTTGGGTGCTCTCCGACACGGACATGGCCGGCACGTGTGGTTCGAGGTGGCTGGCACTCCCGGCGATGCCTCTGCGCTGCTCGCCGCCGAACTGCGGCTGCACCAGGCGCCCACACACACAGAGGACCCCGCCAGTCTCTATACAGTGGTCGCTCATCGGGTGTTAAGTGTCGACAATATGGGGTACATACATACATATGCTCACGCCTGTATTCCCCGAAGGGCTGCCTACCCGTGAAAAGTGGGTGTTGTTATCACAACACCCACTTTTCACCGAATTTAATTAAGTGCCAACGTGACAGATGGTGAGTCTATCGCCGTCTGAGGCACTATACATACGTCTTTGAATTACTTCTCAGAAATATGCAGGTTTCCTCACGATGTTTTCCTTCGCCGTAAAGCACGTGGTATGAAATCACTGTACATAAGTTTTTTAGAAAAACTCATTGGTACAGGCCCCGCTGGGATTCGAACTTGCGTCGCTTGCGTAGCAGGCGACTGCTCAAACCCCGAGGCCACCATGGCTCCTTAAGTACGCCTTAGGTAATATGGGGTACTTGTTGAAATAGCTTTATTATAAATTTAACTTCGAAACATATAACTTGTTAAGTAGTTCTGGAGGTACCTATGAGTTGGTTCAACTACGAGAGGTAAATTGTAGCTGGCATTGTCTATGATGTGGTACATTGTAATATTGTGGTTAAATATCTCCAATTAAATGAATTGGATATAGACATACGTACCTATTATGAAGAGAATACTTATTAAAAATATTCATGTAATATTATTAAATTCGTTCACTCGTTGAATTCCATTGCAGACTTCGTCAATTTGAACAAAATGGGTACTCACCACAGGCTTCGCCACAGGCTTATTTCATAACACAACAAACTCCTCTACAGTAATAAGTAGGTCCCTGACCACTATCAAGGATGTTTTACATTATTTAACTATCTTGCCAAACCTTCTATTATTTCAATTTGTAATTGTAGTTTACTGGCTGGTCGTCCATTATTGAGTAATGGTGTGTTTGTTTGTACAGAAGCTTACAGCTGGAGCGCGTGGCGGCGGTGAACACGAGCGCGGGCTCCGAGGGCTGGCTCGAGCTGAACGTGACCAGCGCTATGACGGCCTGGCTCACCTCACCTGCAGACAATCGCGGCTTCTTCATCACATTACATCCGCACTCGCAGCCAGGTACTTTTCATTTTCTTCTTTTATGATATCTATTATTACTCTTATTTCTGCTCCTTTATATGCTATCTACTTATAAGATATAGCTGCTGTCGGATCTCACATAACAACATAGGTCACATAACAACAACGTAGGCATTGCCCACTAATAATATGGGTTCCTATATATTTAAATAAAAATCAATGCCGAGATGTGCATTATTTTTTTTTTGTTGTATTTGTAAAAACTAATTTCGTAAACGTAAACGTAAATGTAAGAAAAATCGGAACGGAAAAAAGAAAAATATTGATGAAGTAAAAAATAAAAAACGAATGAGAAGGCAGTAAGTTGGGCCCACGCCTGTGAGACCGCGCTTGGCTAGTATATAATATTTAAGTAAATTTGTGTCACATCTGGTAATAATAACGAGTTCGCGTATATTTGCAGAGCGCCACGTGAAGCCTGAGGAGATAGGGTTGGAAGAGCCCCGCGGTGTAGTGGTGGAGGGCAAGCAGCCATTTCTGGTGGCATTCTTTAAGAACGGCCCAAAGCTGGGCAGCGCTGATGCGGGCGCAAGGCGCAAGCGTGAGGCAAGGCGGTGGCGCTCCAACGGACACTCAGAGAACTATTTGAGGAATCCACTAACAGGTAACACTGCCTGAGAGTACATAAATAAGAAAAAAAAATATGTAATAAAGGTAACTAACTATATAATAAGTAAGAAAATATTGCAGGTGACGTATTGAATTACTTTCAAAGCTTTTCACATAAGTAGAAACTAGTATTTAATATTTTTCGAATTGTCATGTTTTTCGTTGTATTTTCAGATACATCACATTGGACGACACGAAGCTGTGAAATACAAACACTCTACGTTAGTTTCAAGGATTTGGAGTGGCAGGTGTGTATTAATAGAAAAAATAACACTAAGCTGGTTGGTACCTACTCACTACCTATTATAGGCAGTGTTTAGATAGTTTGTAATTTGAAATTTTTCCTTTTATTTTATGATTCTAAGGCTGATTAAGCATAGAGTATGCAAACCAATCAATGTTGGGTACCTTGTCAGTGCCCTAAGTATTAGTTTAGATTGACTCATTTGTCGTCGCTTGACTTTGCGTTTCGCGGTCTTTTGCATGGGGACGTAAAACTTCCGGGCGTTTTTAAACACTCGTCGGGCGTTTTTCAACGTTCCCATACAGAATGAGGAAAATACGCAATCGTGATAGTCCACGTTAAAACATATTAAACCTATACTTGGGGTACAGATCGATCATGCACAGTGTTACGTTACACTTTGCTGTACCTAAGCTTTGTATGTAACAATAACATACACATAAATATGCTCACGCCTGTATTAGGTAGGCAGAGGTGTTGTTATCACAACACCCACTTTTCCCCGAATTTGATTAAGTGCCAACGTGAAAGAGGGTGAGTCTATCGCCGTCTCAGGCACTATACATACGTCTTTGAATTACTTCTGGTTTCCTCACGATGTTTTCCTTCACCGTAAAGCACATGGTGTGAAAATTTCTGCACATAAGTTTTTTAGAAAAACCCATTGGTCCCGCTGGGATTCGAACAATAAATTGTAAATAAAATACGTTTGACTGATAAAGAATGAAAATAAAGAACGAATGAATCAAAGCACAAATTAGTACAAAGAGCGAGGCTAATTTAAAACAATTTATGATAACTATTTTCTTCACTAATTGGTGATGTGGCATGTTCTGTAGGACTGGATCATTGCTCCGGACGGCTACGGTGCGTTCTATTGTAGCGGGGAGTGCAACTTCCCTCTTAACGCCCACAAGAACGCAACCAATCACGCCATTGTGCAAACCTTAGTGCATCTCTTAAATCCAACTAAGGTATGTATGTCAGTCAGTAACAGTATATTTTGTGCTAGATCGATATTTTGATATTGAAGCATTTTTTAAAGACTTAATGACCTTTTCTGAACATAATAATTTACTACAAAATTTAATTACTCAAATGTCTTGTTTTAATTATGTGATTGGGACATCTTAGCATTGTTATTTTCGTAATGCATTAACATAAAGCTATAATGACATTACCTTAACATTCCTTCTACTTGTCAGGTGCCGAAGCCGTCATGTGCGCCGATCAAGCTTTCTCCTATATCCGTGCTGTACTACACCGATGACTCCAATGTGATCCTGCGCAAGTACAAAAACATGGTGGTGAAGAGCTGCGGCTGTCACTGACAGCGTCATCGCCCACATCAGTAGTGCTATTTTGTAACGTCCCTTTAGGAGTGAAATGAGCCCAAAATGCGAATTTCAGTAATTCGAAATTGAATCTCAATCAATTAGCCTATGTGTTAAGACTATAGCAGGTTCAACCAATGTTCTGTAACAATGGACCGTGTCACCTTTCAGCTTATTGGTCTATCTAGCTGGAGGGCGTGCTACTCTACGTTTTTTTTTAAATGGTCTGCATTTAAAAAGTTGTGTGTTCTACATGAGAGAGAAATGCCTTTTAGTTTTTAGTTATAATCCTCGTTTCTCTGTCTATTCTTTAGTAAGACTCCAAACGTAGCTTGGTCCATAGATAATGATATTGTATAAACCATAGATATAAAAAAAATTCGCCTGTATATACTACAGAACAAACTAGTCTAACGATCCATCACGCTTTACTTTAATTAGGTTAATTGTATTGTATCACGACTTATCAGGTTAATATTGATTAATGTAAAACGGAAGGGTGGTCTATCATATCATGCAGAAATCTGGCATAGAATTGGCGAAATGCATATTTTTTTAATATTATAATTTGTATGAAAATGTGGTGTGATTGGGTTATAATCCCTTGGTAAGTATCCATATCCTTTCAGTAATTTTAACGTGTTGTCTGCACAGGCAGAGAGGTGGGGAGACAGACAGAAAAATGAAAATGAAGAAAAAAAAAATTTGCCAGTTACATGCCAGTAATTAAAAAAATATATAAACACAGGATTGTATGCAACATAAAAAGTTTGAAATATACCTGAAAAATAGTTATAACATGCACGAAATAATTACTAAGTAGATTTTAAACCAATATACAATGATCGATATGTGAGTAAATATGAAATTTTAAAATATGTAAGTAAATACGCAAATGCGTTATTTGGTGTTTAGATACCCATTACAGTTTTATTATAAAAATAGATCATAAAATGTTAGACATTTGGTGGGTTTTTGTTTAGCCATCATGTAGGGTATTTTCTCTTTGGTGGCAGTTGCCACGTATTACATTAAGTAAATATACATCACGATATTACCTAGTAAAATTTTGGTAAAACGCAAAAAATTATATTATTTTCCAGGAATCTCCCAAAATGTTAATAAAATATCCCATTTACAATTAGTTAAGATTCTGTATGTTTGTAGTGCACAATTATTTTAGTTATAATATTGTTATAACGATTTTATCAAGTGCCTGTTTTTAATGCCTGAGATCTGTAAAACGTCCATTACCTAATTGTAAGTTTCTTTAAATTGTATTTTATATTTAGTATACGATGTGCCAATTTAAAAAGTTAACAAAATATTTTTGTAAAAATATTAAAATATATTTTATAAAAAGTTTTTAAATGATGCCTCGCCATTATGTACTGTTTCCATGTTTTACCTCCTCACGATATATCGGCTCCCTGCCATACACGCCACCAAATCTGCCATGTTCCGCCTCCCATGAGTAAGTGAACGAGTGGGTGATGGGTTCCGCACCCCCATGACGTCACGTTATAATGTGTGGCGTGTATGCACGAGACGACGGAATCATTCTTATTACTTACTACAATACCTCAAAAGCCAAACCATTGAATTACATTTTGTTAAAAGTAAATTTTAAATTGAGTACCTAGTTATATTGAGTACTAAGTTAGGTATGTACTTATCTAAAGTTAGGTACAACGCAGAAGCTAAGCCGCGGCGCCAAGATTCTGTTATTTTTTGTATATTAATGAGCTATTTGGGATAATTCTTGCTTTGCTTGCTCTAATAATAATAAGAATCGTAAATAGCGCCCTAAATCGACAAATGAAACAAATTTTTAATGTAAAAATCAATGTATTTGGACAAAGGAATCAGGGAAATTCGGCCTCACGCTTAAATTACCGTCTGGGCTACGAATAAATATTTTGTCTCAAATTGTTTGACCATAGTTCCCATATCTATACTTTTTAATTTTGATAGAATAATATAAAGAAGAGCCGTGGTGGTCGTGGAGTTTGAGCAGTCGCCTGCTACAAAAGCGACGCAAGTTCGAATGATTCAAATCCCATTAACTACAACAATGAGTTTAAAAAAAATAAGTGCAGTATTTCCTCCCCACGTGCTTTACGGTGAAGGAAACTATACTGAGGAAACCTGCATAATATGTTTTTTTGCTTGCTTGACCGCGCTAATCTCAGAGCTACTGGTCCGATTTGAAAAACATATTTCAGTGTAATATAGCCAATTTGTCGAGGAAGGTTAAGTATATAGCGTGATGATCACGCTTCTACCGATCTCAGGTTAAAAGTTAGCTTAAGCTAAGAACTACGGCAGAATCTAGTTATATATTATACGGATATTAAAACTATACTATATTCATCATGTGTTTACTTACAGTTTGCTTTCCTGAACAGAGTGAAATATTGTTAAGTATATAAACTTTTCGAATACTGGGTAATCAATCAGTCGTTTAAAATGTTATCAGTATATCTGTCTGATAGGCGCGCTGAATCATATTTATTGTTGCAATACCCGTAATATCGCGTGGTGTCCGCTGTCGTATCAAAATGATAATGATATTTAGTTCCTAGTGATTTTTATTGGACTGAGTGTTGAGTATTTACTTAGCTGCTGATATAAGTAAGTATAACCAAAGTAATTACATTAAACAGTTTTGAAGTGCTGCGAAGGAATAAAGTTAAGCAAAAACGACCAAAAGCTGTTGGGGCCGTGTTGTTCAAGGGCGCAGCAGCTTCCGCGGCTCGGCTCAGAGCGGGCGGCGCAGCCGGCATCCGGTTCGGCTTCACTCCGCCAGTGCCGTCGACCACAGCGCACGCCTGCTCCCAACTACAAACAATGCGCATCCCGACGATAGACAACCACCACCTGTTGTGAATAATACAAAATGTACTCTTGTGAATATCGTGTGAGCTGTAGCAGCATGTGGTTCCTGTTTTTTCTATGTGCATTCAAATACGTGGGTGCTGACGTTAATGATGAAACCATAGCTTTTCGCAAATGTTGTCCTAAAAACTTTAGTTTAGTAAAAAAAGTGGTTGATATATCAGGCATCACTGAAAACTATGAGTGTTTGGATCGTGAAAGTGTTCAAAAGAATTATAATATTTCTACCGCGCCTTTAATTGTTGGGGACATCGCTCGTGTGGAATATGGTAAACCACAGCTGTGTGAGGAACAGGCTCTTCGGATGGTTCACGCCGAAATTGAAGTTCGCATGAATAGCCCGATCGATCATTGTTTTGATAGATTAGTACTAGAAGTGATCAACGGAACATTGAAACCATACATTCCTAAAATTGTAGCATTAACTTGTATAAACAAGACTGATGATATGCCTCGGGCCAAGCCTGTAGTTGAAAATATTCGCAAATGTTGCCCGAAGGGTCAAAGCTACGATACAGAATATCACTTGTGCAGAACAACTCATATTGAAAATAGTGAAGAGTGGTTGGTGAGACAGTTGAACCTGAGTTCCGACCTCGTTTATGAAGTAGAAAATGGTTTGACTTGTAAATTTGAAGAATATGGGGTAGAGCTTCGCGAAGAATTATATTCCTTGGTAGTAGAGGGAAGCACCTTACACGTGTTAGAGACGAAGGGAGCAGGCTCTGGTCGTGCTCTGCCGAGAGGGGAGTGGTGTGTGGACCAGCATTTCGGAAATTCAGCGCTGGTGGCCCGAGTATGTACTGCTGACTGTTCCATTTACGGAGCTTTTTGTATAAGGAAGTGCTGTCCCGTAGGACAGCATTTTTTGACTCAGCGATGTGGCAGTCCCAGGAGCAAATGTGTGCCAAACAATGACGAGCCGTTGTTCAACATTTCCACATATTTGGAACCCTTGAAGGCCGACTACAAAGACTTAGTTGGTAAGATTTATTATATTTAATACTAGCGATCCTGATTCTGAAAATTATGATTTCATCAGAGAAAAAAGGAATATGTAGTAATTACTTGTATTTGAAGTATATTTTACCATTTTATGTAAGCGCGATGAGATATGATACCAAATAAATGTATTGTATTTCATGCAAGTAAATTATTCTTATTCTTCAAAGACAATTAAAAAATCTGTCTTATATCCACGACGCGCCGGTATAAATCAAACGGTTCTTTCTATAAGAATAACTTACACTTTATCATTATCTAGAGTTCAAGCTATCAGTATTAAAATTGCAATATATTTAAATTATTTCCAAAATTTTGTTTAGTACGTGACGAAGGGGAATATTTATATGCAAAAATATATTTCAACAGGTAACAAAATAAGAAGGCTTTAGTAATGGAAGTTCTCAGTATTTGTATATTTCTGTGTGTTTTAGATACAATAGGTATCCGGTCAGAGATATTTTGTCCAGACGGAAAGGTGATGTTGAACAGCTCTTTTGACAAGGACCGCCACCAGTTGACCCCTGAAGGTTACCTTGACTCACCTATCAGCCGTGGAAATGACTATTGCTTGGAAGCTTTCGATAGCCGGTACTGTCCCGACAGCGTAGTTACTGTCACCGCCGTTACTTGCTTTGTCAAGCCCCAACAAATTAAAGACTTTCAGATATCATTTGTGGTAAGTACCTTGCGTGCTCTTTTTTTATCAAGCATGCTTATTCGATACATGCATGATAATAGAATTCATTGTAAAAAAATGGTTATGCCGAGGAGCTCGTGGCACAGTTGCTATTGCGCATATCATTTGGTCAGCGAAGTTAAGCAACCCTACCCCCTAGCCAGTAATTGGATGGGTGACCGCCCGAGTTCCCTCCGTGCCTCGGAGAGCACGTAAAGCCGTCGGTCCCGGTTGCCAATTTATCATCTTTGGCAGTCGTTACAGGTCAGTCGGAGGCCTAAAATAGTCTGACAACTGGTTTAACCCAGATCACAGATTTTCCTCGTTAAAGGGGTTACGAAGGTCAGATGGCATTCGTTTCGTATGAAAATCAAGTGATCAGCCACATCGGGTTGAATCAAGTGCCGACCCCAACAGTGAATGGGATAAGGCCAGGGAGATGATGAGAAAAAAATTGTTACGATAAAAAAAATATCCTTCTTTAGGACTCTTTAAATATTTTTATTTACTGCCGTGACCCTAATGTGCCCTCTTGGTAAAGCTCAGAGTTTGCGCGAGTGTTGGAAGGCGTTATGCTAAATTTCTCGTTTTATATCATATGAAATTAGCCGCTCCACCGATGGAAACCTAGTCTGAAATCTTCTTTCATTATTTTTTCTAATCAAACTGAAACTGTCATGCTACAATAATATTCCGTTTAGCGGAAGGAAAACATGTCATAAGAACGAAATACTTTATTTTTATTCTGAATGCTGCTCAGTACTACCAAGTAGCAAGTAGCAAGGCTACGAGAGCTGAAGTTTATCATTGAATGAATTATTTTTCTTTATTCTATCTGTTGCAAAGAAAGATTGCTGCGCGCCGCCAGATAATTTGTTATCCAAGCTCTCCCTCATATATTGAGCCTAAATGTTTGTATCTTCTGGCTCAGATTGTATTACGAATGGTTTTCTAGTATTTTATTCTAAACAGATTCCATGCAGACAGACAGATCGGATAGATTAACATATGTGGAATAATCTTTTATTCCACATATGTTAATTGATGAGATATTACACATAACATATTATCGTTGCAAAAAAAACCGGCCAGTTTATGCAAACTTTGGAAAATCAACGCGTTAATTCTTCTATGAACTCGTAACCACACCTCACTTTACAGCAAGGAGCAAGTTCAATAATATTATGTTCACTTATCTCTGACTGATGTGTTGTGTTAGATAAGCTAAGCTACAACGCGCATTCACGTATTCCTTGAATATATTTTTGTCTATATCAGATTGTGTCACTATCAGATTCTTTTATTTTACTTAGTACTAGTTGTATGATATTGATATTTGTTCTAGCGCTGTGTTTATTTTTTGCCATTATTTTACCAATATATAGTTGTAGTATAGGCAGGTAGGCAGAGCGATTGCACGGTTGCAGCAGAGGTCGTGGGTTCGAGTCTCACTTCGTGTTCTTATTCTTCGTAACCATTTTTAGAATCATCAAAAACATCAAATACTAGTTCTAGGTTTAATATTGTATAACAGTAATTGATTAAGTAGGTAAATATTCATTGAAACTGGTACCATTGTTTGGTATTTATTTGTACATGTTGGTGATTTTATTCATATTCAACAATAAAGTTCATGGGGTATTTTTTTAAGCATTCTAGCACCGTTCAAAAAATACTGGACAAATGTTGACATAAGCCTTTAAATATCACACGGATAGAAGTCGCTGGGCAGATGTTAGTAAATTAAGATGTGATCAGAATTCGACACGTCACAAATTGTTTTAGTCATTTCAATGATTTCATAAATCATTCTCCTTTCATTATTTTAAGTAACTAATATGTGAGGCATTATATTTAGTTGTGTTTGGTCAGTTGATGAGTATATCGTGCGTGTGCCTGGCGTTGACGCTGTTGGTGTACTGCTCGCTGCCAGAGCTGCGCAACCTGCACGGCCGCACACTCATCTGCCACGTCACCACCATGCTCTTTGCCTTCGCCTGCCTCGCCCGTGTCCAGTACGACAAGATCGAAGATAAAGCTTGCATATTTCTTGGTGAGTCATTAAAGTCCAAGATTATGAGGTGATACTAGGCACCGTGTACCGACGAAGCGTAGAAATGGAGAGACGATTGCAGAATCATAGTTTTGAACTTCATTACTTCTTATTCTTCAAAGAGGTCAGTATAACCCGTATATTCCTTAGCGAATTTAGTATAAATAGGGAACTTCAAGAAGGATACGATATTTTTTTTCCAGAATTCTAAGGCTAATGGCATACCAAAGAGTATGGCATACTTACATGGTAAGTATGCCATACTCTTTTTAAACATTCTGTTTGGATTATATAATACCTTCTGTGTGTTTCACTAGAGCATAGAAGGCCCTATATCGAAACTTGGCAAGAGCAATATTGCCGTCTCGGGTTTATTGTCATAGTTAATTGATTAATTGGCTTGGAGACAGACTTCGTACGAAATATCGAGCATGTAGGTATACATATCAATAAATATCTGGATGACGGACGGAACAAAGCTCAAATATTGGTAATAACCTCATAAGTTAGCAGACTAATACGTAACTTATGCTAACACATATAACTACACTTATTAATATGTTTTGAGTGATAGGGGAATATGTATCTAAATATCTATTACACTCGTTATCGGGCAACGTCCTGAAGCATTAAATTTAATTCAGTTTTTAGTGTCTCGCACATCGTTATCTAGAATATTAATGAATTTTATACACAAAGACACATTAAGTTATACATTTCCAGAATAAATCGATCTCTCATTACACGGAAAGACTATAAAGTGCGAGGTCCCCTTATACTTGCAAGATATATGAGAATATATGATAAAAATATAATTATATCTTTAGTTCAGGTCTTGGTTGTTATGGACGTCGAAAAAGTCGTTAATCCTACTGAGAAGAATCGACGTAAACATTGGCTGACAAAAAAGATATCAAATGCCCTTGAGTCTGTAGTCTGAACCTAATATTACAGAGTTATAAAAAAGTATTAATGGAAACCGATTATCACATAAAGTAAGAAAATATAGGTCAGTACCTAATCATAGTTACTTGCCCGTGGTAAAGGTAGCTTAGTAAGCTAATTATGTTGTAAAAATAACTTACGGGAACTGTGAAGAGTGCTACCTACACATTATTGAAGAAACGTGCGTTATACACCGATAAATTAAATATATTTTTTTTCAAACGAAGATATCGAGTCAAAATATAATGACACACAACTTGATCGTACTCGACAAATAATGGGGTTGTATTTCAGTTTATTGATCATGTCGTCCATGTCGAGGTTACCAATAAAATGTACATGAAATGAAATGCAACAATGAATTCAAAATGTTATCCATATAAAGAGGAAGGATTTGTTTATTCGTGACGAAAAAGCTCCGAAACAACTGGACCATTTTTATGGATTACAGAATAGAATTATTTGAAATACATCCCCATTTCGGAGAACTTAGTGTTTCTGTGTATAGTATTTTTACTCCTTAATATAATATGGTTTATTTTTTTTGGAAAAGCCAACAAATTGTTTACTTGGATATTACGACGAGTATAGGTACTCTGTATAACGACGAGTAAGGGTTATAATCCTGTATAATCATGTCATTCGGACGATATAAAAGTAATTTGTTAAAGTCTAATCCAATTAAGATATTTTGAAATTTTAAAGGAAGTTATTTTAATATATCTATGAAAGTAACATATTGGTTCTAAGAACGTGAAGATATGGTAACCTATTAATCTGCGTCAGAAATATGTAACCCCAATCAGTAAAATATTTAAACACACAGCTAATAAATATTTCCAAGAAATATAAACACTGTTCTAGTAGTCTGTTCCATTATACATTTATGTTAATTTCACAATCCGAAACTAGTAAATACACTCATAAAAATATGATATAAAATTATTTATTCATTATTAGTCCAGAGACGTCTG
Source organism: Watsonalla binaria (assembly GCA_929442735.1). Taxonomy (NCBI): domain Eukaryota; kingdom Metazoa; phylum Arthropoda; class Insecta; order Lepidoptera; family Drepanidae; genus Watsonalla; species Watsonalla binaria. The sequence continues at coordinate 6,069,454 of OV838919.1, read as the reverse complement.
CGTGAGATTGAATTAATGACGAAATGGTTCAGCATTTTTTTATTAAAGAATGAATATATTTGTACATATATAAAAGTGTTGAATTATTAATACCCGTTGCATTTACAGTCACCGATAATTAGGTGCCAATGCGGCAGATGGTGAATCTGTCGCCACCTTTCAGGCACAAACTTTCCAACCACGTATGGCAATTAAATATAGGTTTGCAAATTTCTCTCTGAGTTCTAGAAGTAAGAGAGCCTTGAAAGATATCTTAATTTAAAATATTTATTCAACTAAGAGTTATGGGAAGCCCGGATAAACAAGAATCATCACTCATTAACAAGGCACACAAGAAAATGCGAGAATTGTTAGTCCAGGGACATATCCATGGAAAAACAATGGAATTCGAATTAACGATACGAAAAAGGCTGCACTGAGTAATTTATTCCAAAATCTGAATAATTATTCACAAATGTACAACATTTTTAATAGTAAGCTATATATACTAGAAATGGTATTGTTTTTCATTATAATTGTTTATATTTGTGCAGGGTATGGTATCTACTTTGGCTTCGTGGCTGCGTTCGCCTGGCTGAACGTCATGTGCCTCGACATCTGGTGGACATTTGGGTGAGTTTCGTTTATCAACACAAACATGCCAGCATATCATACTCGCGGCCCGCCTACTGATCGAATCGACCGCCACTTGAGAACGTCCTACCTACTGTAACTGTATATCAATTGTACTCACATATAAACGCTATTTAAGCTTTGCGTACGACAAGGTGAAATATTTCAAATCACTAAGCATTCAATCATAATTTCTAAATTGCGTAGTATTTTGTTAAGGGTCCATAATGTTTTGTAATTTTTAATAATGAACAGAATAAGTCATGTGGTTTCAAAATGATGTACATCGATGGCTAGTGTAAACAATACAACGCTCTGGCGGCTACATAAATAAAGTATGATTATCTATTGTAAGATTCATAGCTATTTATAGTTCACTTACTTAGCTGCTCCCTGTTTAACCAACATAATAAATTTAAACTAGCTATAGGTACCTAAGTACATACATTTGATATGTTAATTAAAATCCATATTGTATGTATTACACTTGGGAATCCTGGGGTCAAGCGATGGCAATGTTATATTAAACCGTTATTGCTAGTATATTGTTTTAACTTTCTAGTAAGTAATTAAAATACGAAATCATTTAGTATGAAAATTAAAACGAATAAAGCTTTTTCAGTTTAGGCACTTAAGATCAATATGGAAGGTATATTCTTGGTTAGGAATAGAAAGGGTTTTCATGAATTCCATCATAAATGGCGGTTGAAAGTTTATGCAGGCGAAGCTGCAAGAAAGGGTGCAAGCTAACTTAAAAATATACTTAAATCAAGCCGCAGAAGGGGAGGCCGTGGGGTTTGAGTAGTAGCCTCCCTCACAAGCGACGCAAGGTAGAATCCTATCGGTCTGTCTGTACCAATGAGTTTAAAAATATATATATATGCCGTAATTTCACCACAAGTGCTTTAGGGTGAAGGTAAACATCGTAAGGAAACCTACATATGTCTGAAAAGTAATTCAGAGACATACGTATGAATAGTGTATATGACGGCGATGGACTGTCGCGTTGTCACTTAATCATCTTCGGTTAAAAGTGGGTGTTGTTGCTACAACACTTCTGCTTACCCCTTCACTGACCTTTTTGAGATGGCGTGAGCATATTTAAATCAGCCATTTCTTACCGAGTTTTATTTGGGTTGTATGATTCATGAATGTAATGATTGTACTTTGCATCATTCATAAATAAAAAACAACGTTCGGTTTACTTTAATAAAGTGAGTTGTTAATAGTTTGGGAAATCCTTCTATCGTTACCAACATCACCGATGACTGTAGTAATAACAATAACCAATCTACACACCTACACGCTGCTGTGGTATGTTCGTCTTCAATTTCCCAGTTACGTGCGTTGATCATGAATTCATGATACCCATGATTCTCACAAATTTCTTCGTAAATTCTGAGTAGTGTCTGTGTCAATCAGTACGATAGATATGTTTTAACCTACCTTTACCTACCTAAGCTTCTCGGAACAAGCGGCCTGGGGCTTTTCTCGCTCAGAGAATCAGCATTGCTATTCAACGTGGCAATGCTGCCAGCCTTCTTGGCACGATCCCGAGAGACACCGATTTGGGCCAAGTTTTCTACTTGTAATTACTTTTTAGTTACTTATTTATTATTTGTATAAATAAATTGTTTACACCTACCTTTATGGATAGCGTTTTTTGCTCATTTTGTATGAGAAAGTAAAAGCGCCCTTAGGGGCGAGGTTAGGAAGTTTTACGTTCCAATACAAATGACGAAATGCAAAATCGATATAGTCAACGTGTTAAGACCTATACTACCTACCTACTATACCTACTTGGGGTACTGGTAAGTATTCGTTGACAGAACCGGGAACACATTCCAGATGAACAGTTTGTAGCTGGGATAGCATTGTATGACTAACAATCCTTTTTGGAGAACACAAACAGTTGGTTCCCCGGCTTCACGATTTACACTATCCATGTTTGCAATATAAATTGATTTGTGATAATTTTCATGTCATCCTTGTATAAACAAATCCCTTGTTGGCGATGGTCCGTAGTATTTTGTCGCAATGTGAGCAAATGTTTACTTTGCCTCGGTGCTCGGCGGTTTACTTGACAGATATTTGCACACTATAAGTAGGTATTGGTCAATTCGTTAGTGAGAGATTAGGAATGAGGACAAAGCTTATTACTCCTTCAACATATTTGCACAAAAGTGTGTATTGATCAAGCCGCTAGAGAAGTGTCGCTTATTGTTATTATTAAGTTATAAGTATACGAGTAAGCTAACATTTTAGTATATGTTTTCCACCGGGAATAGACTTAATCTTACTGAAATGTATCTAACTGTTCACGACAAAACATATTTTAATATGTTTTCTATAAAAAACTTTAAAATTCTATGATTTTCATCTAGTTGATTCGAAGTAGTAAAACATACTACTGATAAAATATAATATCTAGTTATAGATTTACATACAGCTACTCAGATATATAATAATCATATAGAAGGATTGAAGGCCGTAATAAGTGTCAGTCCTTTGAACTTTCTTATTAATTAGTAGTATTGTGCCCGCAACAATGAATAGCCAAAACGTGCGGCTCGTTAAGGACCGTTAATTTTACAAGTCTTATATCGGTTTGTTTGTAACTTTAAATAGGTTCATATTTTACGTTGGTTACATACATAGGGACAGATAGTCTGAGTGTGAGATCACTTTTCATTCTGGGAATAGGTATGCGGTTTCTGTATACTTGTAGGTAAGTACTACATTTCTGTTAATTTCTGTGAATTAAATCAAAGATTGTCTTAAGCGGGTAAAACCGCGGATCGCAGCTATATTAATATAATTATCTTCTTAAAATATGATTATATTATTTAAACGTGGATTATTGGACTTAGACTTACCTGAATTGTTAAAAGTGAGTTGCGTGAATATTTAATTGACATCAATTAACTTACACGCAAAAATTACGTGAAATCGGATTAATAAGGTCAAAACATAGTATGGCACAATTAGGATGAGGTTAATGATTACAGACAGGATGCATAGAAATCACTTTACTTGTTAGCCACAATTTGGGCGCAACTCTAATTAGTTCACGTCAACCCGAGTTCTTCGCGGGAATACTATGAAAACTAATAGAATTGTTTAAACAAAAAACAGACCGCTAAATATAGAGCATGCACGCCAAGATTTCGGCGGTTACGTGCATTCTTAGTCGCTTCGTTAAAATGTATTGGGCTATTAAGATCATATTCGTAAACAGCCTTATTAGTACGCATGTCTGGTTATCGTCAACATAGGCGTAGTATGTAACAACCTTTGTGTAAGTACTCCTGGTGAAGTGTGGACATGATTACACAATTAGTAGCTTACATGCTCAGTTAACCATAATGAACTTTGTGTTGCGGTAATTTGGACGAGGATTTATTGTTATCGGGGAGTGCTCGCACTATCTGATAATCCGTCGCCAGCGTTATCCCTACATTAGTGAGTCAATCCCCGTAACTAAACGGTGAACAATAAATACATCGTAAGTAGTTGCTCATGTCAACTTTCATGGTTTATGGGCTTGTCGTAAAATTAATTACTAAAAGCTTTTTAGGTAATGTAATTAACTTTTACTGCATCACATCACATGCGATTCGTGTGACGTGTTTGATAAACCACCGATTACGTAAGCGACTAGGTACTATTATAATAACATTGTCCCCAATCTAAGCCCGCCATGTACTGACAACAATAACGGCCAGAGTAGACATTGATTACATAATGGTGATTTATCAATATCTCCTACGAGCATAAGAAGGAAGGAAACAACTCAAAATGTGACATACCATAAGCAATGGCAAGGAATGCAGCAAGCGATTTTTTAATGTATATTTTAAATGGTACATATGAATGAATTAAATGGTATTCGATATATTTTGCATTCGGAATAAATACTGAATATATTACAGGTTTCGATCTTAAGCTCTTATTGTAAATCGTGAAAGGTAACATTCGCAAAGGTCACGCTTGCCAGCGTGACCTGCGTCCATCCGCGTTATTCTGTCAGGTTGCTCAGCGTCAAGATCGACGGCGAGCGTCGGTTTTAATCATTGGAAATTGATACATTACATACGAGTTAAAGTTCATTTTCGTATGTTTGCAACTGACACTCGACGTCCAGTGCGGCGCTGTCAAACCTTACAGAATAACGCGGTCAGGATGTGATTTGCTCAAACCCTCTCACTAGACCAACGGTGCCTAATGAGAATGTAATTGTTGTCAGGAGCGTGCGCACTGTTCAGCCGCTGCGCAAGGCAGGCTCGGAGTGCCGCCGCTTCCTGTGGTACTCCCTGTACGCGTGGGGCGTAGCCCTGCTGCTTACCACCATCACCTTCCTCTTGGACCGGTACCCTGTTGCTGACTTCCTGGATTCGGAGATTGGGAAGGATAGATGTTGGTTTGGGTCTTGTGAGTATTGCCTTAACAAAATCACATCATATTTGAATTAAGATAAAAACTGTTGATAAAAAGAGTTAAACAGCTCATAAAGAAATGGAAGAGAAAATAAATTGTTTCGATCCCAAATAACATGGTATAACTTCAAGAGGGTGATGTTGCAGTTAACGAATTTAGCTTTTCCTTAAGTCTTGGAGAAAGATCAAATAAGTACTTATCGCTAATATACATAGTATATAGTAATATACATCTAACAAAGCGTTAAGATGTATATTACGATTTTTTTATCAAGCAATCTGTAGTCTGTAACAGGACGGTGTTTAAATATTATAAATTTAAATATAATGTAAAACATTATTTAGTGACTCAGTTCAGTCGAGCCAGCATTACGAACATAGCTGTATAGTAATTCATCTAACTAACTTAAATATTATCCACCACGCTCTGCATCGAGCGTGAGAACACTGAGCATATTTACGAGTAATTTGATGGTACTTATTGTTTGTTTAACCTAATTTTGCATTTATTAGTTACATTGGAGTAGTTTTATATAAGTAGGACGATGATGAATGCCGAACACTACAGGAACATTTGTTTCTAAATAAGCGATGATGCACTCTGACGGATAGTCGATTTCAACAACATAATTTATTGCAATGGAAATAAATACAGTTAGTTGTTGGATATAGGTAGGTAGACTTCTTTGGCAGATAGATGGATGTTTGTTTCACTGCTATTCACAACTTCAACCAATACCATGCCATGTCACTGCTACATCGATAGCGAATAAGTATTATGATGTTACTCTAAGTAAGTTTTCGTTTGCGTGATTTTTCTGGTCAGATTGTATTCAGTCCATAAAGCTCGATTCAAAAAACTTTCGAAGCTATTCAATAAACTTATTTCATTTCGAAGATGACACGGTAAATATCCGATAGTAATTTTTAAATATTTCAGATAATTTGTTTTGTAAGGTTATGTTTGTTAAGTGATTAGGGGTCGTAGGGGATTGTAATATCTTCGGTTCCAAAATTAGCGCCGAATCATTGATTTCAAATTAAAAGTGAGTTGATGAGAACAAAATTATTCCACAGACACGAATATCAAAAAAAATATATTCCATATAAATACGAGCCCAGTTACACTATGATAATTATAGCACAATAAGCTTAATATTCCGATGAATAATTTAACTGAGTGGGAGCATGTCTGTGAGACTTTTTGGAAACATCTTTTGATCCATTCATTAGCACGCGGTTTCGTAAGCATTGCGTCCATTAACTAAATTGTGCTATTAGTTTGTGAGTGCTACAAATGCTCAGTATACAAACAGACGTAGACTTATCATAGTAACTCGTAAATGAATCGATGCTGGAATTACTTCACCGGCTAATGTCTTAATAGTAGATAGATGCCGTAAAACGGTGATGGTGTACCTTACCAAGTAGGCAGTTAAACATAGACATGTCACTCCTTGGCTAGAATTAGAATTATTTACTTGATTACATACGACTGCTATCACATATTTGAGCATTTATGTCACATATAAAATTATGCGACTTAAATGAGTAACAATGTCTGTTTGAGTATTTTTTCCATCCTTGAATTATTTCAGATAGTTGGTATACCATACGCATTGAAGGGTATATTCCGATATTCAAACCTTGATTTAGCAAATTACTTATAACAAATATTTGTATTGCTGGCAGTGGCACATATATTTAAATCATGTGCCAATTACAACGACCCGTGGTGTTATTGCTTCAAAGAACATTTCATCGCGCACTGTCTTGCGCACTGGGTGACCGGTGTTTACTTCGGATGAACCTATACATATAATCATAGATTAAAATACCGCTACGAGCGTAGCGAATTATTATTTTTGGCTTACAATAGCAATTTTATATTTCAGTACAAAATTCAGCATCCGACTGGCCCCACTACATCTTTTTCGTGTTCCCGATGGGAGTGGTATCATGCACCAATTTCGCATTGTGGGTGTTGACAGCGCGACACTGCGCGCGCGTTAAGGCTGAGGTGCACCGACTGCAGGCCGGCTCCGTCGGGGACCGCGTCAAGCGCCGCTTTCGTGTCGACAGGGCCAAGTACCTATCTAATGCTCACATTATTTCCAGCGTACCTTAAGAATAGGTTTTGTGTGTCTTTATACTTTTTTAGATTCCTGTGTTCCAGCCACACAAAACTTTTAAAGTTATAACATATATTTTTGGTACTGGGGGCCTACTATCATCGGTTTAAGCAGAGCATACGAAGAAATTTTGAGCTTTGACTTTTAATTTCACGGTACTAAAATGATACGCGCTGCTTAAGCGATCATAGTGGGTAGCCTATTTCATTGACGCCAAATCTATTCCAAATTTCAGCTAAATCAATTCTGGTACTTCCATTTGCACTAATAATCGTATTAGTATGGATAAATACATTACTTTAGCGATAAAATCTTGACAGTGTATCTTTTAACAAATTGTAAGAACGAAGGTGATACATAAAGACGAAATTAATGGAGGGTTTCGCAGGATTAGCTTCGTTCTTCATAGACGGTCCCCATAAAGTCAACACACACAAATTGTGTGGTGTTATCGGCGCACTTCATATAATGGAACATTGGCTTGATTACACTCTTGTAACACCTCAATGTATCGTTATTAAATTGGTTACAGATACAATGTTAATGACGTCATTGGGATATTTTTTGTAGATTCATAGAAGTTGACTGTGCTTTTTTAATTAGTTATTGTGACGTCCAAACTTTATTTTATTAGATAGATATACGTTATTTTTGACGAGTCGTATATATTATTATCATAACTAAAATGTTTCCCGTTATTGTTTAGATATGAAGAGAATGCACTCAAAGTTATTAAAGATAATCATAATCCGGTACTTAATATTTTTTATTAGTATGCGGAATTATGGAATAAAATAGTTTTATTGGTAAAGTTAAGTCCGTATCACAGAAAAAGATCGTGCTTCTTGTATCAGCCTATGTTTTTTACTAAGGGGAAATTTGTTCCGATCTGTTCCAGATATATATTGACCGGTAAGCTGTGGGTGGTGATGGGCGCCGGCTGGGTGTCGGAGATGTTGTCCACGATAGTGACGGAGCCCGGGTGGCTCTGGGCCATCATCGACCTCCTCAACGAGCTGCAAGGGGTGTTCATATTCCTCATCCTCGTGTTCAAGCCCAAAGTGTATTTCCTGATCAGGAAGCGACTTGGTAAGCTTAACTCATCCCTCATTCACATAGTAGAGTGTATTTTTTACAATGGACATTATTTTATCAAAATGTTCATGAGTTTTATCAATATGTTATCGCCCAATACCATCGAATTAAACACAATGCGATTTTGACGTATAAGTGAGGAGCAGTTTTATTTTTTCAGGTCTTTCAAGGATTCCCATCGACACAAGTATATATGAATAGTTTATAATACTTATAACAATTATTTGTGTTGTACTAGCACAATGTACCCACACTTATCTAATTAACACACAAAGCTACATTCGACGTAGCCTCCAGAAGGACGTGTACATTGATTTAGTTTGTGAGCTTCATTAACAAATGTGTCGCTAACCTTCGGGCCGTCCGACAGCGGTCGGGGAATAGCTTCATTGTTGGAATGACTATTTACTTAACATTCACTAAGTAGAGCTACTTTATTCTGTTAGTCTTCTAATACGTTAATTAAATTACGACCCCTGGTTTGATCTTTATTTCATGTGACTCAAATCATTTCTCTTGAAATTAACCCTCAAATTAAAATCTTCCTATTTTTTATATATCTTAACGGAGGATTTTGCTGTTATTAATAGTTGCCACTGAAGTGTATAAATACTGTTATTTAATTAGAACTCTAGAGCTTTGATGTATAATATAAGTAGCGTGTATGTACACGTACCTAATAGACTAATAACTACAACAGGGTTGGAGAAGGCAGACAAGCAGCAGGCGGGCGCTTCGTCGGCGCGCACCTCCTCGACCTTCCTGTCACGCACCATCAGCTCCGACGAGCGCACCCACCTAAGGACCTCCTTGCCAAATAACGTCAAACTACCCTGAATGGCTCCTAACATATACATACTAACGCGCATGCCACAGGCAATCACTAGAATCTCTCAGTTTTCTTTCTTTGCCCCAAGTATAGGTTTTAACGTTTCGAACCACGCTAATGCGCATCTTAGTTTGTCGATATTTGAACATCTCTAACTACCTATATACACTTGGAACGTTATATACATTTCTGTTCCATGTATATATAGGTTAAACAGACGCGTCCACATTGACTGACTGTTCGTTCCACGAGTTTGAAACTTTAAATGTTATTTTTTATTTTTATTTTTAAAACACTTATTAAGATTGTTCTTGGAAAATCCACTTCTAATTCGAAAAAATCCGGGATATTTCAAGTAGTCACTGATTGATTCGAGTGCTAGCTGGAAATTTGCGTCTCTTTGTGGACGCATATAATCATTTATGACACATTTTTAGAAAGCACCTTAATAATATTTTGCGGCATGCTAACCTGTTGGCTCACTCTGAGCGGGGATATGTGATTTTTTTGCGATGTGAAGTATTTTATAATTAGGTTTAAGGACTATGGTCTAGTCATACAATTACATAATTATGTACATAGACATTGGTAGGATTTGTTGTATTATCGTTTATTTAGATATCAAATACAATTGTTCAAAATTCTTAGGTACTTATTGCCTTCAGCATGTATAGATTGGTGAAAATCCATTTTCTATTTTATCCCACCCAACGTGATATTAAGATCGCTTTCATATATTAAATACCTATATATTGTTTAATACCTAGGAACGATTAGTACTTTTATTTAAAATAGTACTTAGTTCTTTAGTATTATGCTATAATTCACAGTATCCAATTAGTTCTTTAATTTGTTATGGTTATAATTAATTTCTCTATTTTAAAGTTGTTTTTTATCGGCTTTACATTAACAGAGGCTTGTAAATTTGTAAGTTGGTCACACAACAGCATATTACAATTCAATTAATTTTGTATGACCTTACTTGTCAGTTAGCTTACTATTATTGATAATAATATTAATATTAGTTTGATAAGGCTTTTTGTTTCAACGATAAATATTGGACCCTTTATAATAAAATTAATTAATAATAATGTGATAGATAGGGTCCAAAGTGAATATATAATATACCTCCATTCTATATTTTATTATTGTTTTACAACTTATGGTAGCGCTGCTGACGCATTCAAGGATCTAAGCTATAGGCAGCACGAATTTAAGAACTTATTAATACATTAACATAATTAAAAATAGTAGTTCACTGAGCTAGTGAAAATATATAATTTTTACCTATTTATAACCGAGCTATGATAGAAGATAAAAGTGATGTTTGTACGTATCTTTTCACTTTTGCTTAATTGCCTATGATCATTAGGAAGGGGGCCCACAGAGCGCTGTGTATTTTATGTCAACTTAAATATAATATAAGCTCATTATATTATTTTATCTTTTCACACTTTTTGTAATATAAGCAGAAATTTAATTCTACTTTATATAGTGTCGAGTATGTAATCGCTTAGTTGGTACTTATTTGAGATCTTTCATTGCTTAAGATGTTATAAGAAAATAATCGTATAAAATAAAATATATTCCATTCCATTTCCTTTTTCTTTAATATCAGTATTTTCCTTTTGTCCCACTCCCAACATTTATCATATTCTTGGAACAAAGTTGAGATTATTCAACTTTGATGAAAGGATGAATGTTTTTAATATATATAATTTATTCAAAATTTTATATATTTGGCGATTACGGGATTAACAAAAATAAAGCAACACATGTTTAGATTTACCTTATAGCTATATTTTTTTAAATAATTTTTACATGATTACCATTTTTTTATCAATCAAAATACAAACTGCATTAGTTTTCTTGGTTTTTGCGTAAGAGAATAAACTAATAATTTGGTTTACTACAATTGATGCCAACATTAAAATCCGTTCAAGTACGAGTTGGACTCGCGTACCTGACATTACGTAGTGATAAGTATGCATGGTGATTTTTTAAATGTCTCTAAAGTAAATTACTTTATTGTTGTTTTATTTCCATAGATTCTATTATTTAAATAACTTATCAACTTTTCAATGGGGCTCTAAAGATATTTCATATATTGTTCCTAAGTTGAGCTTAATATCACAAATACTAAATTCGGTGTATTGTAATTATTTTATTAAAAATTTGTAAGTGAGTGGGGTCTTATACATGATAATATTATATATTTTTTCCACTGGCCTTGGCAGGTGCCCACTGGATTTGTGTCATGTTTAAGACCCGTGCATATACATGCACTTAATAAAGGACTGGTACCAACATCCTCTTTGAGGGCAACTATAGTCGCAGTTTTATTCACAAAAGCTGTGAAAACTAAACTAGTACACTATTATTTGTGACTATAGGTACACAAATGCATACAGACCAAGTACTTACGAACAAACTTGAATACTTACTTTCATGCATTCAAGTATATTTTAAATTTTGTACCAAATTATATAAGTCAGGAATAGGTAATTGATGAATTATATCGTTCATGTAAATAATAACAATACTGATCTCAATTAAAGTAACTATGTTAAGATAAATAGGTATAAATAAATCAATAAACACAACTAATACTTATTAAATTCTAAGCCTAGTGCAGTAACAACTATAGTAGTTTAACTATATTTATAAGCAGCGAGGTTTACCTTATCCAAAATCAATTAAGTATACGCCTTTATCACATACAAGTTGTTTCTATTTCTAACTACCTCATGTATGTATGTATTATATATAATCAAGTAATGAATTTTTTTGTGTAGCTGTATATTAAAAAACCTTATAATGAAGTCAAAAACTACATGTTAATTGTATGTAATCACAATTGTGTAGGAATGTATACTATATGTACTACATATATAATATTATACAACTGCAAAATGTATATTACTTATTCAATACGTTGAAACTCGGCTCGAGGTACAAAGAACTAACGACGAATAACAATTCACAACAATTCTACTAGGTACGATTGGTTTGTATAACTCACAGACATATCGCTCAAACTATGGTATATTTCAAAAATATATATATTGGAAATTGATTTCGTCATAATAATTTATCTAATTGTCTTTTGTGTGCGCTCGTGCGGGTTTTTCTTGACGCAGGACTAAATTCCTTACACATTACTTATGGAAAAATATGAATCAATAAAATTTGTTATAAATTCGAGTAAATTACGAATGTTCTTCCAATATATCATTAAGGAGCTCAAAGTAGTTTCAGCACCGACTGCAAAACAATGAAAATTATTTTCTTATTTATTGTGACGTTATCATTTTGCAATCCATACAATCGATCAATTTAGACCCTGTCTATATAAATACAATCAAACAAATGTTAAGAGCATAGTAACAGCTTCCTTACAGGCATTGCTTACACAGTATATAATAAGATAATTTCTTGGAGTTGTGTTGATACTTTGCCATAAGTATGTATGATTAGTGTGGGTGTAGTCATGTATTGTGGTTGGGTTGCACGGTGATGGGTGTGGGGGTGCTGTAGGCGGCGGGCGCGGGCAGTGCTGGGGATATAGGGGGTGCAGGGGTGCCCGGCGGAGATTGCTCTTCTGCCTCGGCGTCACGTTCCGCCACTTCCTCCTCATCAATAATGGAGATGTCGCGGATAGATGGACGGTGTGAACGACGCCACCCTGCAAGGAAAAATATATTTTTTAGTGGTCCAAATCGACGTAGAAGTCAATCAACACTGCCAATAACGCTATTTATTCCAAAAGCTATGGCAATGTTGAAATACTGGTCAAGTAGAGCATCGTTGTCCACCATGTGGTCGATCAAGATAATTTATTTATTTAATGTAAATAAATAATACAACTTTATTTAATACCTACAGAATAGAAAACGCTATACTACACGGAAATATATTGTATCCTAATATAATACCCACAGTTTAGGGAAGTGAGATTATAAAGTTGGTCAAATATTACAAAATATCATCAAACAAAAGTAAATAATTAGTGGAATGTTATATAATTTTAAGTAAGTATTACAATGCGGTATTTGACGTCAGCAATCCAGTAAACAAATACTTAGAAATCCCTATGCGTGTCTGGCGATAAACGAGGCCAAAGTTTATCTGGAGTTGATTGCTGTTCATAAAGTAGGTAAGTACATTACGAAGTCAGTTACTAAAATGGGTGCGGTGCGAGTTGTTTGTTTGACCATTTTAATTGCCTCTTTTTGCGGTGAATTATGTAATGCAATAGTAACTATCGCTGAGGTACGTGGAAATAGTATCAATAACGATGATACCAATGAAAATACTGTCGACCAAGAAGTATTGCCGGTGAAACAAGTAAAAACGTACAACAATGTACCAGATATCAATCCAAGCCACGGAGGAAATAAAATCCAAAATGTGGTAATTGGAGAACTACCAGGGGATAAAGGAAGATTAAAAATTCTATATCGCGTGCCAAGGCAAGTCTATGGATCTAACTACCCGATTTCATCTACGTCACCACCAAACAGTCTTTATCCTTCCCTCTATCCAAGTCAAAATCACCACAGCTATTCAACTGGTCAAGACGCATCCCAAAATAATATTTACTCTAACAACAGTTTTCGGCCCGATTACCTAGTAAACTCATTTGGTTATAAGCCTTCAAATTACACTTCTGCATATCCCAATAATTACCCAACGTATAACTCTCTGAACAATCAGCACCAGTCGGGCTATCGCCCCGTTACCAATCAATATTCCACATACCCATCACAAACGCACAATAATTCTTCTAAGAATAGATATCCAATCAACAACAACTACAACAATTTTACCCCGAATAATACTAATCTATTTGCTTACACTACCCAGCGATCACCATATAACAACAATTATAATGGGCAGCACCAAAATAATAAAAATTATACAGGACAATATCCTTATAATGACAATTACGAGTATAATGGGCAGCAACCAAATTTTAACAATTATACTGGGCAATATCCAAATTATAACAATTATAATGGACACCATGCAAATAATAACAATTATTCTGGCCAATATCCAAATAATAACAATTTACATGTACGATATCCTACTCAAAATTCTTATAATACGATGAATCAGAATTACAGCTCGTCATCAATAGGCCAACCAAACCAACCTTCACATTATCCAAATGTTTATAACAATACAAGCTGGGGACAACTGTTGCCTACTTATGGTCCGTATAATAATAATAATACTTATCATGCTAAGTATCATATTTATAATCCAAATTATACAAGTTCAACTCCAAGATATCCAACATCTGCATCTAATGGGCAATATCCAAATTATAATAATTTACAATCAAATTATCCGTCATATTCCGCGACCTCAAATTCACAATATTATCACCGACTTGGTGGATATCCCGTGAATTACAATCAAAACTATACCCATTACAGTAGTCCTACGAAAAAGTGAGGTGATCCCTTAATTTTCTTGATAGTCAACCACATCATGTTCTTTTTCCTTCCATTCAAACCAAACCTAACAGTATCCTCAAAACGGATGAATATTATAAACTTACAAATTTCAAACACGTATTGCATATTTTAAATAATATTTTTAGTGCACTGTGTAGTAAGTATATATATTTGTAATTATTAAAGTGTTTAGTGGTACAAAGTGGTTTTATTGTATTACCTTCTAATACTGGTGGCTTAGTGGTTCTGGACAGCAGCTTGGGTCCGGTGATTGTAATAACGATAGCGCCGATGGGCGCGGTGATGATGATGGACATGATGCACACCGTGATCACTGTCTCAGCATACCCCACCAGTACTGGGTCTGGCGTCCCGCCATCAGCCATCTTAATTACCTCATCCAGTGCTACTGGGCCCAGGGCGGCCTGAAGATCAATCAATACATATAAAAAACAGAAAACAATTATCCTAAATATGATCGTTGGTTTGGCATATATCAACATACACATATTTGGTAAAAATAACAAAGATGTTTGTCTCTTTCATTGACAACTATGATGAATGAAATAAACTCGTCGTTGCCATTGACAGTATTTATTACCTGGACAGTGGCCTTGGCCATCCAGGCGAGTCCCACGAAGATTTTCTCCCGCATGTTGAGGTTGCTCCGCACGGCACTAACGCTGGTGAGCATAGCCCGCAATACGACGCAGGCGACTAGGATGCCACCACCCATCAGCACCAGGTGAGGTGACAGTTCAGCAAACTGGTAACACAAACTCCCTTATTACAAAACATGGTTTAAACCAAGATTACACCAAACTCGAACTAAACCTATATCGACCCTTGTGAGATGCGAATCAAAAAAAGTGTTGCCACTACTTTTGAGCCAAGGATCATCTTATAGGATGTTTTGTTACAAACGGAAAAGCTTTTTATTCTAGTATCTAACGTGACATCCTCGATATGAGCACATTAATCTAATTCTACAAATGTCACAGCGAACGGCCCGCCTGATGGTAAGTGGTTGTTACAACAGGCTGCCATAGCGTATAACGACCTTTTGCAGGAATACACAGTACATCAGGGTACCTGTTATTATTTAGCTGCGATCTTCTAAATTACTATTCCCAGTCGGGTAGCAACATTTCTCACTTAGCTTGGGTTCGGAGTAAAGATTATACTAAAGTTTTATTCCGTTTATTTCAAAATTAACTTAAAAGATCCGCCTTTTACCTTAGTCACCGCTAAGGTGGAGCACAGAAGTCCAATGCGATAAATAAGTGTACTTAATACTTTCTTGTTACTAATATAAGCCTAATAAATAAGATGAGAAATCGCCAAGGAGCGATATAGTAATTTGTTCATATAGGTCAATAATAATTTATAATATTACCAAGTCTCCGATGTTTTGATGAAAATAATTGTTCTAAGCAGTTCTATTTTGATAACTATAATATATCATTATGATTAAAATGCTGTACATGTAGTATAGGTACATTTTAGAGAAACTTTTGAGGTTAAGATGCTTTACTTACCACAACTTGAGCTCCAGTGACGGCGAAAAGCATGGGTTCGAAGAACATCCAGAAGATCTCAAAAGCTGTGGCAACAGGGTTGTCGTCCAGCTCCCAGCCCAGTTCCGACCAATTCTTGCACGCCACGAAGGCAAACGCGATCACAGCCAGAGGACCTGAAATACAAAGTAACCGTAATGTTATTTATTTTAGTACCTTAAAAATGTGTGAATGAACCGGTGTAATGCATGCATCTAGACCATTTAGACACTGTGACTAACTGGACTACGAAAATATTATAATACCTATCCCTCAGCAATGGTCTATGTAATCGTACGTAGGCCTGCTCTTCCAAGGTTCTTGGAGCGAACTTAGAAACAATACAAGTAGTTCTTACAGTAGCTCAATAACTTATTTTGTTTCCAAGATGCTTAGAGGATGCTAGAGTAAAGTATTATAACACACGAATTAGAATAAATTTGCGAGGAAACACCAGCTCTGGTGACATTTCGTCCTGGTGTTTAATAATTATTCTGATAGTACAATGTAGTACATGGGTAGGTCCAAAGAATCATTAATTGATTCCATGGGAATCCGTAAATTATACGTTTTCAAATCGCATTGTGTCCTTGTTTTTCATTGTGAGTCGATACGTGTGCTCACAACAGAGCATTGTTCTGGTGAAAGCCAATCATGCACTCCGGAAAACAATAATATCTGTGGTTATTGACTTCAGAAACTGAGTTTAACAACTGATAATTTCTATAATATTGAGAATCACTACTATTTGTAGATAAGTAAATTCTTATAATATTGTTTGTAAAGGATAATATTTTGCAGAAGATATAGAAACTACAGTTTTGAGTATGATTCGACTGATCCGTTAGTTCGAAATTATATAACAATTCGTTGCTATCATTGTTATTTTGAATTTGATTATACGCTTCAAAGTGAGTAAATAGGGTAATAATTAGTGCATGCGTATAAGTGATTGCACACACCTGCACCTCCCCAGCCGATCTCCTCAGAACCGAGCACGGACATGATGCCGCCGGTCAGCAGCAGCAACACTCGGAGCGGCACCAGGAACGCGTCGTTTCTTTCCGGCACAAACTTCACCAGGTAGCCACAGAATACACCAAAAGCAATACCACCTATCACGCTCAAGGGACCCTGAAAAAGAAATATCATTCCCTCATTATATGTTTTTCAAACCTTGTTATTGTTCTGAAGCATATCGCGGTGGAGCGCTTATAACTAGGGAATTTGGGCAAAATGATTTATTTTAGCATTTCTCTCGTAGTATTGAAGGCGCAACAGTTCTTCCCAATATAAGTATGATAACGTGCTAATTTAAGTGTTGCAAAAATTCATAACCAGAAATGTCCTTGCCTTAGTATAGGAAAGACTTTTTGGTAGCCTAGCTGATTGTGTACTTACTTGAATTATATTCATTGTCATTGAGGAGCTAGAGAACATGACTGAAGAGACGATACCAAAGACGGCGACACTGGCAGCGTCGTCGATGCCTGACACTGCCAGGACCAGGGTTGGTATGCCTTTGGACACCCCATACCCCTTCTCTCGCAACCGGAACAGGCAAGGTACGATCACAGCTGGCGAAACTGCAGCTATTATGGACGCTAGAAGGAATGCTGAAATAGATAATAAGGTTAGTTAAAAACTCTATAATTATAGTAGGAGCCTACATATAATGTATTCAATTTATAAGCTAGCATTTACAGTTATCGTTAAACATTGCCAAAATATAATTACACCGGTTGAAGCTGCAGTTATGTAGAAATTAAAAGTGAAAGTAAGTCAATTGAAATTTTATTGAAATTTAATCAAGTTGTGATTTTGAATCATTAAAGTTAAAACTTTTTTATAAGGATGCAAGGAAATATGGAATAAATTAATAACTTACACCAATCCCATGGTAATCCAAGCAAGAAGTGGGCTAAAACGGCACAAAAGATGCACTCGAAGGTCCATGGGATCATTGCGAGTTTGATTACAGTGAGGAAGTATTTCTTCATTGCGACTGGATCCAGATCCAGACCAGCTCTTGTTAAAATTATTGTTAAAGCTATTTTTCTGAAAAAAGATAAGAATAAATTAAACGTCTGATTAAATGGCAAATATATATATAAATATATATATATATATATATTAGGTATGTTACCTGATGTAAGATGCGACATGTTTATAAGTGTCGTCAAAGTTGACGAAACCAACATTCTTCAAGATAACTCCGACGATAAGCATTCCAATGAGCGCAGGTAGAGTAGTGATCTTGAACATCAGCCAGCCCCCGAAATGGGCGGCGATGGTGAGCACGGCGAGCGTGAACAGCTGGCCGCCCGGCGCGGCGGTGTCGCCCATCACGATCCATATTATCACCCACACGAGCAGGCCTAGTCAATTCAAATCCGCTTAAACGAAGGTACTTTTCCATTACATACATACACTGACCTACATATTACCACTTTCTAATATTGGGCCTAAAACAACTGTGTTGATTGAGCAACAGTTAGGGGCATCGTAAATAATTAACACCACGTAAGAAACCCAGCATATATCATATACCTAGTTTTAAATGGCAGCAATAAACGATCACATATCTATAAAAAAAATAATTGGCACTTTCGGACTGGTAGCTCTGAGACAAAGATAACAAACATAATTAATATTAATAACATACCAATGATAAGTACTGAAAGAGTTTGAGCAAATTGGCGAAAGGAAGGGCATAATGGGTATGGACATATCTTCTGCCAATGTGTTGGTTCCCACGAAGGAATTCCGGATTCTTCCTGATGACACTTCTGGCAACAAGCGTACCACCAGGATCTGCACATGCAAAATAAAAACAATATTTTAAAGGTAATTAAAGCTAAGATGATAAGAATAATACTTGGTCAATGTTTTATTTATATTATTACTAGGCAAGCATACAACGTACCTTTCAATGTGTTCGCTTTGATGGGATAATGCCTTCTTGGAATATACAGAAGACGTAGTTGAGTATTTCTTATATCTTCCTTCGATATGTGCCTGTCGATCTGTGGACCAAGAAGCCGAGTGTAAGCAACTAACGCTAGACACCGTGTGGCAATCGATCTAATTGATCGTGAGAACTACCAGTTGTCTGGTCTAGTTCCATACGTGACACCTGGCCATTTGTACATCATTTCAAATGCCCTTGACTTATTGAAAGTAGGCTAATCAATTTAATCTGAGTCGAGTTTGAAAATCATAACTGATTAATAATTTACTTACATTGAAATACATATAAAATGGCGTAGTAAAGCGTATTGAAAGTGATTGCCAAAACATACCCCATGAGTTTTCCATATCCGCTGCCATGGCATTGTGGAGGTTGCTTTTACGGCGCGAAGGCCCTTCTGCTTGTGCTGATGATACCCTGCCATTCCTGTTGTGCAGTTAAAAAGGATATATACATCAAACTCTATTCTGGTAATTGCTCATATATTGATTATTTTTCAGGAGTGACTTTCCGATCGAACAACGTCCATTACATAAGTCTGGGAAATTATGCTAAAAGTAAAAGTTATATAATTTTCGCACATTAATTTCGACCTACGCCTATCTAATAGCTTCGAAGAGATAGGCGAAGGAATAAAAAATCTTCGTTTCACTGAATATAAAATATTTCAAAATTGTCCGTTGATTAGTTTTTGAATTTATTCTCAATGAAGGCAAGGGTCTTCATTGAGAATGGTTTCCTCACGGCGTATCTTCACTATCATGCAATGGTGTGACAAAATAAAGTGCTGCCTATTCAAATATGAACTCTTTATTTCTGTCTACAAAGTTGACAGTATGCTACGGCATACATTTCTGAAAATTCTATTGAATGAATTCTGAGTAATGTTATGTATTTGAATCCGTTTCTTTTACTACATAATGCTCTTAGAGTAAACCAAATGTTATCACTTTTACAAAAACTTTTTATTTTATTAATTATTATCGAAAGTGATAGTAAAACCAAGGTGTTCGAGTTTTATTGGACTTTTATTGATGCAAATCAAGAAGTTTTGACGTAATTTGTAAGCAGGTAGGCATATACTATAGGTATTATAAGTGTTCCTATTTATGCTACGAACAGATTGCAATATTATTCTCCATTCAGTGTCTATATACGTCGTCAAAGTCAAATGTTGTCTCAAGGGTATATAGGTAAATGGTTTCTATTAAACGCAGATCATGTGACTCTTTTATTAAGGTTGTAACATGTACATAAAGGTGAGTTCTGAGCATGGCTGTTTTTATTATTGCCACTGACACGTTTAATCTATATCTATACAAATAAATAAAATTAAAGTGGCTCTTTGCAATTTCAAAATAACAGCTTTTCACTAAATGCACATGAAAGTATATACGGTACTGACGTAAAAAAACAAATAATTATTTTTTTCTGTCTGTCTGTCTGTTTGTTCCGGGTAATCGTAAGGGTAAGTGAGTCTCGTTAAAATTACAAGGAGTAACTTAGAATAACATTATTTAAAAAAAAATCTGATTTCGCGGGAATGAAATAAAATCTGCGCAGGTGAAACCGCTGGGCACAGCTAGTGATTAAATAAAATTGGCAACAGCCTAGTTTAGCGTACTTTTTGTTTTATTTTCATTAGACCTTAAGTCTAATAACCAAAAACGCTATCAAATTACAGATTTCTGAGATTTTTGTATGAATGATTAAAGTTGCAAACAGAGTATTATTGTAATATTAGTTACAATATTTGCAGAAAGGTCAAAAAAAGAAAGTATTAACTGTTAATACGCAAATATAATAAAGCATAACTGTTAATACGCTTGAGTACACGTGTTAGAAAATTAATGATTTCAGTTGGTTTTCAGACAATTGAACAAAAGACTGTTAAACAAAGATTATGGACTATCATTTGAATACTAATATGTGTACGAATAACATTGACTGTTATGTTTTAGATCACGGAACAAAGCAACTATCCATGTTCTGTGTCTAAGATTGCATTTATACAAGTCCTTTATTAGACGCGTTTTGGCGGTTTTAAGATGACCTGGGTAAATTACAATTCTCTTATTAATTTGAATGGAAATTAAAATATTCCTGATTTTGGATACTAACCCTTTCGAAAGACGGAACGGAGTCAATTTTTTTTTATTAAAGTTATATCTGACTAACAAAATAATTATCGATACCTAAATCTATTCATCATACATGGAGATAAATCAAATTGATGTGTCTGTTTGTAATTCCAAATTAACAGCTTTTAATTAAATGCCCTATGTAAGGTAACTTATACACGGTACTCAAAGTATTTATGTCTGTTTGTTCCTGGTAATCTCAGAAACTGCTGGGCCGATTTTAAAGGATTTTTTTTTCACTGGCAGATAGCTAATGCTGCTACTACTAGTACACTAGTGACATAGGCTACTTTTGTTTAAACAACATTAGGATCTCGCATGCCACCATGAAATTAAGTCTAAGCTGATCACATCTAGTTATAAATAAAATCTTTACTGTGTGACTTTAAATTCAAAGGATTAAAGTAGATTTTAATTTTGGAAGCAGTATTCTTATGATGTTCCCTAACCTTAGGTGCTAAGAAGGGTTTTTTCAAAATTCCATCTTTCAATGGTTAAAACGGTTTTTAAATATTTATATTCTGGGATCTATTGGGGGCACACCCAGTTGTGGTAGTTGTAGTATAAAGATTATGCATTCAAGTGGGGCTGTTAATCAAACTAGTTGGCAAATTAATATGAATGAAATACTTATATATGAAGCTTATTATCGGAAGCAAGGAGTCATTAAAATTCGAACAGTTTCATTAGATCTGTCGTAATGAAGTCGCAACGGAGTCATTATTGCCGATGGAATACTGCGTAGTGCAACAGCTGAAGTGCAGTGGGTCAATGTTTATCCGCAATGTGTCTACAGTGGCGATATTATGGCGAATGGCATGTGACTGCAAACTTGATTTACCACGCGGTACTCTAGATAAGTCTATAGTCCAAGGGCTTAAAGTTTAAATTGGCATAAGTTCTTAGTTGGTGGTAGGCGACAATGAGGATGTTGTTAGTCTTTCTAGAATGTCAATTACAAGCTGCCTGTCTAGTGTAGGTAGGTTAAACAAGGATTTGCTGACATGACTTCCGATTTCCGAATGAAATACCATTACTAGAAAACCTTGATGATGAAAATCGTCATGGAAAGTAATTGGTTCTTTGAAGTAAGTGTGCAATAATCGTTTCTGCGACGTAATATTGAAAGCTTATCTTCTACTCTTAAGGGTTCTGGTTAATTTCCTCTTGGCATGTTTTCTTCATGATTTTTAGATATTATTATTAAATCATACTGCACTGCTTATGTATATTAAAATATCTTAGGTTCAATTTTCATTTCAAACCATCGAGTTACTCGATTATCACCAATGTCACGGTAGCTCCACAGGTACTCGTATTTACTTAAACATGAACTGCGTATTTGATACACAACTTTATTTAATCTAATTGAAACTAAAGAGGAAAAAATGTTTTATTAATGAGATTTCTTCGTACCTTTTCAATGTGGTCGGCCTGACATGGTGTGAAACTGACTTGGTGGTGACTTTGGTTAGCTATTAAACAAATGAATACGTGCGATCCCTAATAGTGAAAAGATTACATGACAATAATGTAGTTTATGTTTGTTTTCTCAATGAGTTTGGCTCGGAATACTTTCGTTGGTTTGTGCATCAAGTATTAATCTTGATCGGAGCGTTATATGTGACCAAATGAATAAGCTACAGTATGACTCACGCGGTAATGGTACTTTAAACAAAGTAGACGCTCGACGTGTTGCAAGACCACCCTGTCAATTGAATAGTTTACACAAGGTAATCGACGATAAACATATTCAAATATTAGGGAACAAACTTTATTAATGGGGGCACAGTACGATAAATCAATAGGACAAATTTCAGTTCACAGACTTTTTTATACGGAAACGGAGTTCAGAAGCTCCTCAGAAGTCGATCAAATATTGTCATTACATAGGTAGGTAACCCAGTAGGTAGGTACATACAAATGTTGCAGGATTTTATTCATTGTCTTGCTATTTTGTATTGATTTGATGGAAAAAAGTATTCAGTAACTTGCTTGCTTTCTTACTTATAATACTATAACTTGGAATTAGTTTTTACATATTGAACCCAGTCTAGCGACGTTGAACAAACGAAGGTGTATAGGAACACACTATTGTCTTGGACGCTAACAATAAACAATCAATTTCGCTTAGCACAAATTAAGTAAACAAGGATCGCAAATGTGTAAGCGAACTTCAAAACAAGATAGGTTAAGGGAAATGTTAAGTAAAAACTTTGTAAAAAGTGAACGTACTGTAATTTTCCGCTTGAGAATAACATTTTTAAGGTTGTTACGTTCATTGCATTCTTTAACTTCTATATTGCTTATAGTTCTTAAGTTAATATTAAGAAAGAATTGGTTAATACTAACATTTAGCTGTTAATAATACAAATATTTTGAACTCACCAGTGTCGGTTGAGTGCGTCTGTCTCGAGGGATGAGTCTGATGGTAGGTAGCTGTCGTAGTGACAACTGAGGCTGCTGTGAGACATCCTACATGGCACTCAGTGAGTCTTATTCACTATAATATAAATTAGCGGTCGAATTTGTGGAGTGGTTTGCGCGGGGGCATGCTACTCGGCTCTGCACGCTCCACACCTATGCCGCGGCGAATGTGCATCTTATAAGAGAAGGTTCGGCTGCGAGTGAGTCGCCCGCCGCGCCTCACCCCGGGCACGTGACTGCCTCGGTGCGTTGAGTTACGCCGGCCGGCTGGCCGGTCATTGGCCGTGGTGCAAATTTTTTTTAAGCACAACTGTAAGCCCTCTGCCATAGAAAATTTAAACCATTCGTCGGGGCAGCGGCGGAGCCAGTGACCGATCGCTGAATGGATCCGCGTAGTCGCGCTCGTATTTAATATTCACAATGAGCACATCAAACACTCGGCTCATATGGCAGACCGGTCGCCCGCGCCCGCGCTCTTTCCAACTCTTCCGCACGCATCGATACAATAATGGGTCGTTGGTTTCACAACACTCTTACGTTTTCAGTTTATTGATTATGATAACAATGTGGGTGAAATCAAGCTTTTCCACGATAAGTATGGAACTAAATATATCATTTATACCTGTAACCCGTCTACTTTGCGAACGTGAAGCCAAGTTTATATTTCAACTCTTTACAACTGGGTGTGTATACGTCCGGTTGTAACACTTGGCGGGTTACCTGTGTGTTACAACAATGGATAGTTCAGCGATTACAAGACGCGTTCAGAAACGTGTCCAATATAGTTTTTGTTGAACAATTTTTTAGTAACAATTGAATCCGCGACCCATGCGCTTGTCATGCGTGTCACTGGTTCAGCTGCAGTAGACGCGGTCGCGTCGCTCGTATATTAGCCGACTGCTACACTTTTATTATTGCCACCATACCTGTTCACTGAAGCGTCACCTGCTCATATTTGATTTGATGAAAAATGATTGACACAACTGTGAATTATTGCCAAGTCTATTGGGTTAAATCACCACATAAATAAGGAGCGTGTTATATCATCAATATATAAGTTATGTTTCGTGACAAAATTTCAGCAACAAAGCGAAAACCAGATTTGTCATACACACGTATTCAAAAAAGTGAAAGCAGCGTTGTTTGTCTATTGTCCATTACCTTTACATGAATTTTACTGAAATACGGATATATTGCTTGAACCATGTCTGAATGCTAAAAGCCGTGGAGTGATTGAGAGTTGTGTCATTTTCAAATTTAAAACAAAAGAAGTTACTAAAAACAATTTCATATTGAAATGTTGAACCTAATATAGGCAAGTATTACAATTAATGAACGCAAACATCCGACTAGAACAAATTGCGACAGAGCAACCTAAGTACTTACAAGCCTCTTGTTGTTGTCGTCGACGGTTTCTTTTCAGAACATTGTTATGGTATTCGAATGAATACTGTCAATGTTGGGGTTTTTGTCGATTGCTGTAATCGACCAAACGTTTCCACTCGACATAAAACATTGTTGGTACCTATCCGTACAGGTGTGATCTATTGTATTGAATCATCGCGCAGCATATAAAAACTATTTTATGAACCATTGTACGTACTATACAGCGAATTAGGTCATTTAAATAATTTGAATAGGCGAGCCACACTACGGCACTACTCAGGCACAAGCACGTACAAGTATGCAATGAAATGTGTCATTATAAAAAAATATTTTTTTGGGTCTTGTCTAATGTAGGTATTTATAGTTATTTTATAAGGTAGAAATTAATAATTACTCAGGTAAAGTGAGGACATAAATTATGTATGAAATATTAAGTATGAAACTTCCTTAAAGTAACCTACAATTTGTAAGATAGGCTTTGAAGTGTTGGAACGTTTGTATTCAACTGCTTATCACATGATACGTGATCACTACGATCCAATTTTGTTACGTTATTATTTATACATCTATACCTGCAAGATTCCTTACAAAAAGGCAGGTTCAGGTAAGGAGTCTCCCCTTTGCCAATGTATTGTCTGAAATGCTGCTTATTAATGCATTGTATAAACTGCTTAGATAGGGATTTTATATAACTATATATTTACTATTATTGTGGTCAACATTAGAGCAAATCGCATGCTGCTGCTTGCGACGGTAAGGTACATCCTATAAAGAATTAATTGAAAGCCAACATAATGACAACAAATATTGTTACCACAACGCCTACCCTCTACGCCTCAGAAGTACAAAACTCCTCTAAGATTGCCTTATTTTGCTATGATCTTCTGCAAACACTGAAAAGTGAAAGGACACATACGGTGGGTAAGTACACTAATTAAGTGGGCATTAGTACCGTCATGAGATTATGAGCGCTGATCTTAAATTCACAGTAGTCGTTTTATTGTCTCTGTCTGTCTGTCTGCATGGCGCGACGTGAACTACATGCACAATTGTCCCCACTATTCCATGAGCGCTTATAAATCATGACGACACCTTTAATAGCGTCACTACGTTAATTGAGCTTACCTATTAAATACACTTCACGTGACATTTTACTAAAATCTTTGATTATAATGGTTATAATGATTATATAAAAATCTATAAATACGTAATATTGTGCAAGCATGTGCAGTATCAACTATGCTACAATACCTATCGGTTTATATGGAGGTACATTCTACGTGTTGTATTCATAATTTGAAAGTGCCATTCTCACAAAATCCGTAAATAATACGTTTCTGGTAAATAGGAAAACAATGTACCATTAAAGTGTAACAGCACAGCAAAATCTAGCAAGTATATAGGTAAACATCAGATTTGCAATACATGCTATTTTGTATTGCTAACCCTGAAGAATTGTTACTATATACATTTCCCTAAAGGTTTAGTTGTTTGATGTGTAATGTCTTGGGAGGTTCCGTATCACAGTAGAATAAATTATATTATATATTGATGCTATTATCTATTGATATTGATGCATAATTAAAAAACGCAGCAACTTTTTTAAGTATAAGTAAGTTTAGTATACAATATCGATCGTACCAAATTAAAATCGTGGTAGTAGCACGAGGAATGCATATCTTATTCTTATATTAAATGTTGTTGTTGTTACAAAATTATCGTATCGAGTATGACTTAGTTCGTTTTTTTTTTAAACTATTTTATCAAAAAAACATTCATGTGCTGTGATTTCACACCACGTGCTTTACGGTGAAGGAAAACATCCTGAGGAAACCTGAATACGTCTGAGAAGTAATTCAAAGACACTGGCGATAGACTCACTCTCTGTTACGTTAGCACTTAATCATATTCGATGAAATGTGAGTTTTGTTACAACATCTCTGCTTACCCCTTCGGGAACCCCCCTGGGTTGACGTGAGCATATATATTATCAAAAAATTATGAAAATAGACGCAAGAAGAGGAAAGTTCCACAATGTCCCGTTGAAAGCCGGTGCACATCACATAATATACCATAAATGAAACATAAAAATCATATTTCATTACCAACATGTGTACATTTGTTTACTCTCTGGTAGCATGAAGGTATTTATCAATACCGCGAAAAATTGCATTGTTTTGGTTCTGAAAGCGATTTATTTTCCTTGGTCATTGAACAATTATTACTTTCTGTTGTGTTTTTAATATAAATAGTGAGAACCAAGGACAATTTTAATGACAAGTTGTAAATTAATATAAAATACTGAGTTATTTCATATGTACAGGCAAATAAGTTTGATTTAAAATTTATATTTTAAATCAAAGTATACCCAAAACGTATTCGAGATAAAAGTAGTGTAAACATTTTTTATATTTTCTTTGTAATATTTGATTGGCTATCGCTTCAAAAATTACTCACATATTTTCTTACCAAGAACCACGTTACTCATTATATTAATATTTTTTACATTGATGATGATGTGACATTGTTAAAGGCTACTATTTATATTTAATTTCATCAGACAGATCGACACTATAATAATAATAAGTTACCATTATATATCACTGTATAATATATGGCATAATGAAGTCATGTGAAACTCCATAACCGACTCGTATGAAATAATAATTATTAGTAGTTAATGTAGATAGGTACCTATATTATTGAACTGTTAGCTGGAGCACGTGACGGCCCGTATTCAATCTGTCATATCAAACAGCAATACGGTCTTGTTTGGATCGTCTCATAATGTTTATATCTACCAATTATTTATAATCGTAAATGTGACCATCCAGCTTGACCTCCATGACTCAGAGCAATTTATACTGAGGAACAGTTGGTCGATGTTCCTATAATAATTGGTCATACATCATGCCTTTCACAAAGTTACAGTCATGTGACGTGCACTAAAGATTAAACTATTTATATCAATAGCAAATGTCGTATGTGATTGATTGGTTGGTGAAAGGTGATCTGCGAGTGTTAAACTAGGCAACATAGGCCAATGTCTATAATCTGTGGTTAATTACCCTAAAAAATCTATATTTGATTATAATTGTGTTTGGAACAGCTGACAAGTTGTTACTGTGTTTTATATTACAAAAGTGGCAAACAAACGTAATATCCTCCTATGAGCTCTTATTCGCATAATAGTTTGACTCATATAGTAAGACAGATGTATATGACATCTATAGGGAAATCTGTCACCGTCGCACAGCTGAATAATCATTACAATAAAAGCTCATGGTTGGGTCCCTGGTAAATAATGGAATCGCTGCACTAATATAATTAAACACGAAAGGTTTGCTTTCTCTTCGCGCCTATTTATTTAGACAAGGTATAAACTTACAGCTGAAGCCAATACATTTAGATTAAGATGGGACTCTGGTGACATTACTCACCGCAGAAGCACTCATAGATTATTTTCTTTGGTAGTCGAGTCAGCGCGGTCAAGCCAATAATCAAATATCTAAAAACCCGCATCGGATGAGGCCGGCCAACCGCGTAGACTGTTATAATTGTATTGTAACTCAAAGCTATCAGCGAGACATTAAAACATTTTTTTCTTCTATCATTAAAAAATATTTATACATAATTACCACCTGATGAAATACGATACCTTTTCGGGCGATTAATTAAAGAATTGTGATTAAAAGCCTAGAATTATAATTCCACGCTTTTTTTGTTCCGCTTATTCTACTGGTGTATACTGGACTGTGCCATAAATTACATCCAAGTTAAAATCAATAAAGATAATTTAAACATCTCTATAAGAAAGAGCAAGATCTGTTCACTGGTTTACCCTTTATTTGTGCACAATTTGCATACCCTAAATATGATAATATTATTATACAAAAAATTGCCTACAGTGGAGTTTAAATGTAGTATAGTGACAGAACAAGCAATGAATAGTATTTAAGTTTGCTACCAAGGACATAGAGTGCAAAAAAAGCGGACGAAGTTGCGGGTAAAATACTTAATAGTTGAAAAGAGGTTTGCAAAACTACTTGAAAAAAATACACGAATTAGCTTCATTAAATAAAAACATTGTGTTATGAGGCAAAGCAACGGTAACGCCTGCTGAGAAATAGTAGCAATAATACATAGGAGTTGACATAAAGTGAATATCTTATTTTTGAGTTGTTTACTTCACGTCCCTTCATTAATTCAGCTGTAATTTCTTAATTCCTAGGTTCAATCTATGTTAGTATTTGACTACATTTTATTATGCTCCGTGTATAATAAATCATAGTTGCATGTTTATAATTTTATGAGTCTAGAAATACGCTTGAGAGCCAGATTATCTTCAGTGAAATATGGGTGCCTTACACTTCTGCCTACCGTCTCTTTAATTCATTCTGGAAAGCATCAAACGTCTTAAAACAGTGATGGTTTTAATTTTGCGTTTAAAATTGCCACTCAATCAATTTCAGGATTGCGTTGATGTCTTTTTCTTTAAATTATCGAATTTCGTATTTACATTTTAAAATTCGTTTTGCATAATCGCAGGCTTCAGTAGCAAAACGGCTCAGTAAGTTATGCGCTTGGTTTGAGACGCCGAAATCCCAAGATCATTGTACTAAATGCTCACTCTTACTGGAATTCATAATATTATCATAAATTAACCTTTGAAGTTCATGATAATATCATCGACGTCTCAAGCCAAGCGCATAACTTTCAGAGCCACGGTGGCGCCCACAATATGTTTATATCTACGTATATGTCAATTTATCATTTCTTATGGAAATTTATCCATGTCTGACGAATTAATAAGAAGGCTAAGGCTTGGGTATCAACAACTTTTTTTGAGGCAGTGGTCTATAGCTCCGCCGTGGTCAGCAGATCACTGGATTATCAGACTTCACTCTTATGATAAAGTGCTGTTATATAATAGACAGACGGTTGTTATCAGTGTATCATGGATTTGGAGATCACGGGACTAAGCCGTTCTGTCCATCGGCTGGTTAAATGTTCTTCAGATAGATGATAAAACATAGTTTGATATACATGTCATAAATAGCTTATATCATTTATATTTCATATTTTTTATAAGTAAATCTATAATTTATACATATCTAAAGTATGTCTGTTTGTAATATGAAAATGCAGTGTTATAACTGAATGCTTACTGTTAGGGTATATACCCTACTTGATAACAAAAAATATTAAATTAGTAAATTGTTAAAAGAAAAAGTTCTTCTCTTTGTTACTTTTGACTAATCTGAAACGATGATCGATTTTAGCAGTCGATTCAATGGCATCTAGCTGATGATATAAGGAGTAACTCACGATACGTTTTTAATGAATCCCATAAAATTAAGTGTGAAATCGCGGGGCACAGTTGGCTGAGTTTGTTGCTAAGAAATTTAGTGGCCTGTTGCAAGAATTTTAATAAATTTGAATGATTTAGTGTCATTCTATTTAGCAAAAAATTAGAGCAAATTTTTGAATGGCTACTTTTCAATTGAATACAAGGGGAGTGTATCTTATATTGTAAAAAGTCGTCATGGTTGAATGGTTCGAGTTCACCTGCGACTGTTTCACCA
This sequence comes from Watsonalla binaria, assembly GCA_929442735.1. Lineage (NCBI taxonomy): Eukaryota > Metazoa > Arthropoda > Insecta > Lepidoptera > Drepanidae > Watsonalla > Watsonalla binaria. The sequence continues at coordinate 6,038,819 of OV838919.1, read as the reverse complement.
TCTGACACGTTTGTACATTATTTATTATCTTTAGTGAAAATCTGGTGCTGGAACTCTGTCTGCCCTTATAAATTCACGAGTCCAAAATGGTCTGGTTTTTTCATGAAGACAGGCAAGGAAGGAATGTAGAGTGAGAACAAAAGTTCAACAGAGGCATTATATATAAGGTTCGTGAGTTTTTGGCACAAGATGGATATCATCATCGAATGCAAACCGATGCACTTGGAGATGATCTCCGCAAAGTGATTATTTAAATTAGGTTTTTGATATCCGATGCTATTATAGTAGTGATGATATTATGAACACTACATAAATATTGATTGCTTTTTTTAAAGAAATAATCCTATAAGCAGATTGATCTGGAATGTGAAACCTATAATATGCATATAATAGTATCTGTATTAAGGATTCCTCATTTTTCTAAATATTGCATATTATTATGTGTTAATGTAGCATTTTATTCGGTAAAAACACAAATATTTTCTCTTTATTAAATTACTATAGTATACATCTACCTCTACAAGCAGTTTGGAAAGTGGGAACAAATCTACGGGTATCACAACGTGATCGTTCGCGTATGCATAATTTAAGCGATTTGCCAACATTTTTCAAAACGACTAATCTACATTACTTCGACAGTAAATTAAGAATTTTTTTATGAACTTAAAGAGTGGTAACCCTCACGCTCAAATAGAGTAAACCTTCTTTTTTCTAAAATTAGGCATTATTTCCAGACTGTTCGGAAAACTTATATGTTTAGATATGTTACCTGTCAGAAGGTAGGTTCTCGCGGTCCTTGCTGGACTCGTCGGCCATGATGGAGACCTTCCTCTTCTCGGGCGCGCTCACCAGAGACACACGCTGTGAGGGCGTCACGGATCTTTCTTTCTTCAACGACTCTCTTTTCTCCTCCTCCGGGGAGTTCTGCAGATCACTCAGATCGAAGGGATACTCTTTGATCGCTGTCATTCGTATGCTGGTTTTTCGCACCTGGAATTTAATTAAGATGAGTTTTTAAAAGAGGTAAAATACTGACTATTTATGAGGGTCACCGGCAAAGCGCAGTCTCTTATAGGAATAGCGAAGTAAGTGGAGAAATACATCTATTTTACAATATGAAATCTTTTATTTTATATTTTTTTTTTCAAAATTTGTTTTACTTGAGTAGAAACATTCATCAAGGTCTTCGAATACAGAATCAGGCAGGTTATGTAAACGGAACATAAGGTGAGATCAAATACATGTCATAACGTAGAATATTTGTTTACGAAGATTCTTCCATAAATTAAACACAACACAAACGAATAAGCCTGTTACATTCGTTTCACGCTATGACAATAGCGTTCTATGTTATCTACAAAATATATGAATTATGTAAACATATACAAATACGTGATGTGTTATTACATGTATTGTTTTTGAAAAAATTATAAAAGTTGTGATAAGTCGGTCTTTAACATTATAAAACATGAGGGCATTGATGTCAGGTCACGCACTTTGCGGTGCTGGAAACCATTGTGAAGAAACTAAAATATGTTTGAGAAGAAAACCAATGACGTATGCAAAGTATCTGAGACAGCGATCGATAATCTTTGGCGAATAGTATAGATAGTAGATATTGCTACCACCTTAAAGGGAAGGCGTTAGCTTAACGCTAAAGAATAATCTATGTCCTGACTGACTGACATCAACGCACAGTCTAGCCTTAACCGCTAGTCTTAGAGGACATTACATTTGAAGAGGGTGCTATTGGTGAGATTTAGGTTACATAAGAAAGGGTTTTTCGATTTCATCCTTAAGGGGTGAAATGGGGGCTGAAAGTTTGCATGTGAAGCTTATGGGTACGCAGGCAAAGCTGCGGGCGGAATTTAGTCTGATGTATAATATCATCTTTGGGCACGGTAAATATTAAGGAATGGGGAATTATAAGTATAGGCTTAAAATATCTATAAATTCTCTATCTAAAGTTTTTATATACAACAAGCAAAACTTCTGGAAGGTAACTTCTTAATAGCATATCTATTTAATAGCTACTAACCTAGCTCGACCTTTAATGACGCTCGTAACAGATTTTTGATTCTAGCAAACGGACATAAGTGAGTGATTTGATTTATAGAGGAAAACCAAAGCTTTACCAGTACACCAAGGTAAATCATCTTAGTTAAATGGTAATGAGTAGGTAGGTAAGTGCAACGATAGTTGCATGGAGTTGTGATCGACAGTTGGAACCATTTTAGTTAGAAATTTTACGATAGCCTGACTGTACTATCATATTAGATATATTGTTTTTGTAAGCCCAACTAATTCGTGTAAATATTTGATTATTTGAGGAACTTAGCGTCGCTTATACTTTAATGCGAATGTTACCGTTTATTGTTGTTATGTTTAATACAAATGTTTAACACAAATTATTAATATAAAAAAATGAGTATGACGGCGCATGATAAACCCTACTAAAAGGGAAAGTAACATTAATATACCTATTCAGATACCTAACCGTTTGTTATTGAATCCACGTATTTTTTTAACTTAAGTCTATATAACTAAAATCTATATTTGCTCATCACTTAAACCAAAGGAAAATCATAGTAATAATAATTTGAAATTTAAAAAAGCACACCAGAATTCTTCCGCCGGCTTTATGTCATTTTGTAGCAATGTTTATTTGCCGTGATTTTCGGTAGCGTGTGTATATGGCGGAGGGTGCGCGCGCGCTCCACTGTGTCCGGCGCCCGGCGGTGCACTGAAGTAGCCACTGAATACTCTCAATGCTACGGGATTTCAGCCGCAGAGCCTACGCAACTTAACAACAACACTCCAACTAATACTTCATATGAATTAGCTGAGCACGCTCTACGCGTAATGATTTTAATGTTTACACTATGGTAATATAATAATGGACACTCAGCACTATCTTATTTAACACACTGCTCAATTAGTGAGCAACTGAGAATATTGATGAGAACTTTACATCTCGATAGATTGTTGCTGTCAAGTACGAACTCACATTGCAAAAGGTCACTGAAAAGTTGGTGCTATATCTTAAGCTCGGTATCAAACACCAACTTACAAAGTACGTTAGGAATTTATATTGCATAATTTAAATTTACTCTTTTTGATGGCAGTTGTTTTTAAAAAAATGTAATGGTCTTCTTTAAGAGTTTACCCTCAAAATCTAAATGAATATTATAAAGGGGTAAAGTTTGTTTGTATTTTGGAGGTAGGTAATTCTAAAGGTTACTTATCTGATTTAAAAATTATTTCACTGATATTTAGATTGATTGCTTCATTGTTTTCACCAGTGAAACCGCGGAGAACAGCCAGTCTTAAATACCAATTTTGTAAAATACGAATATATTTTGATACACACTTGAGTCACTTCCATCTCACAGTTACTTCAATCACTTCAAGCTTCGTATAAATTTAAAATAGGTACTAGTTTTACCAGCGACTTCGTTCGGGTTAAAAACCCAACCAAGTCGGCTAAGCGGTTTAGCTGTGAAAAGGTTACAAACACACATACACATATGCTCACGCCTGTATTCCCCGAAGGGGTAGGCAGAGGTGTTGTTATCACAACACCCACTTTTCACCGAATTTGATTAAGTGCCAACGTGACAGATGGTGAGTCTATCGCCGTCTCAGGCACTATACATACGTCTTTGAATTACTTCTCAGATATACGCAGGTAAAGCACGTGGTCTGAAAATCACTGTACATAAGTTTTTTTTGAAAAACTCATGGGTACAGGCCCCGCTGGGATTCGAAATTATTCTTTCGCATTTATAATATGAAATTAGCATACATAGTATTGTTTCATCCATACCTCTTACTTAACAATGTAGGTAAATGAGAGTGAATATTGACGGTAGTTGTTGTCGGCTAACTGCTGAGTATTTATTTGTTTAAGTGGTCTCATCACAATCACATGACTGCTCACGAGGAGCGGACCACGAGTTCCCAATCATATTTAGGTATGTGTGCGCCGCTTATCGCCTCCGACAATTAAATGGATTGCTCACCCAATCATTGCTGTGACGCTCTGCTGTGTTATGAGATCTTAATTATAAGGTAGAAAGGACAATGGCCTGAGATGTCGAAACGCCGCCAGCCCTTCACACTTTACTATTGTCCAATCGTAGGAAAACACGATCGCGACTAGAATATTAAAATATTCCAAATAGAAGAGTTAACTTTAGGCTGATGGATTACTACTTTATAAACTGCAATAATTTTAGTTGTTATTTGACATAAAATTATTTTATTATGAATATCTTTAATGAAATTTGAGAAGTGTTGCCTTACATTTTTAGATTAAATTCGCATTGAGTGTGTTCGTAAAGATTAAAGTTAAAGTTAAGAAACATTTTACGGACAATAGCTATGATTTTAGCTTTGACGGCGAAATGCGTTGTAATAAATTACGAAATTACACTGCGAATTGACAGATTTTGCTATCAGTGTACTTTTTAGATACATACAAAACATATACCATATGTCTGGGGGAAGATCCTGATAAAGGTCATGATCAAATCAATTGGACAATAAAGGATGGTACGTGCAGAGTACTTGACACCGGCGGAAAATGTGGAGTGGACGAATTGAATAAGGTCTGAAGTTGCACATGGAAATTACTTATTTAACGCTAAGTAGTAGCGTTAAAAATCTGTATGTAAGTCATAGCTGTAGATAAATACATTTACGTGATATTTTTTCTTTACAAAAATTTGTGTACGCCACGAAATTTTTCTTGCTCTCCCAATCCATCTGCTTTTCGAACAATAGCACGAGAAAACTTGCTGATAATATTTTCTTATCGCATAAAGTTAGTCCCGCTGGTCATTGATAGATTAGCGATTAGATAGTCAGTCGGTAATTCTGACTATCGTAGGAAAAACGATATTTGATACAATACTTATTTTCTCTAAATGGTAAGCAACATGTTAGTGCTGAGGATCAATAGGCTACGGTAACCAACTTCCCATCATGTTAAGCTGTCCAAGAACTGGTGAACTTTGACATTTAACTTTGGTACCATAAAATGGAACAAATCTAAGAGGTTTTCAATAGGCGATGCTTAAAACCATCATAGGCCCCTTGTTTGATTGTTGCTACTTTAGTAATATACAAGATATGCACTCAATTTAAATGTTGCGTCATCCAAAAACATGTTTTGAGAAGAGTATATAAAGTCAACCTACAGACGTGCTCACCATTTTGAGTTATTTCAAAACATTGAAGGAAAACTATAGTAATTGTAGAAGATCATTCTCATTGTAACCACATTGTGTTTGTCATATTTGACAAAGGTACTGTTTGGTTATTGTTACAGCACTTATTGAATTCGTACTGAGTTGCGATTTGTTTATATCTCTTGCTTTGGGTAAGTTAAACACTAACATCAGTCAAGTTACACACAATCCTTTATAAAGGAAAAATCGTGAGTTGACAGATTTTCATATCAATAGATTGAAATACGTATCCTTTGAGTGGTCAAACGATATTAACAATAAATGATCGTCAGCTGGTTTGACAAGCAAGAGGGCTCTTTTCATAAACTACACTCGACCGAGAGAGAACAATAGAGTAGAGTCTCCTGCTGTTGACTTAATTGTAAACATTCCTAAATATTATCTAGGGCCTGAGCCAGATTCAAGTGAAACTCAAATAAATCATAATTAACCTTTTCCTCGAAGTACAGATTGGGTATTAAGTATTATTAAGGATGAAGAATTTCCAAAGCACAAGGAAATCTTCGTAATATTTTAAGTGCAAACATAATTTTGAGGGTGAAATTTGTGGCATAAATACAAAAAAGTTAGATTTAGTAAATTACACTTTTTGTAAGTTACCTACACTCTGTGTCATGTGTTAAATTTTCTAAGTTACTGTAGATTTTGTACTACTACTATACATTATTTATTCAGTTAAGGCCCAGATAAAGGATTTATAAATATCGCCGCGTCGTTGAATTGGGGGCCTACCTTCATATACACTACTATATTGAGATATTGACGTTTCTTTTTGTACCGTAAAATATTACGTCAAAGCTAAGAAGTTCTTAATACGGTCTGCTTAAACGATTATAAGTAGTTTACTCCCTGACCACCACTAACAATGACAATTATGTCCATAGATTGTGCTATAACGTACACCGTTGTCTAACCCTACGAAGACCCTTGAGGAAGGAATAAACATGGGATATGAAATATTAATTTGTGTAGACTTAAATCAAAGACATTTTTTTAATATATTATACTAATATTTATATGTGGATATCGTAAGGTAATCGTCGATGTTGGATATAATCATGGGAAATAAATTGTTTTCAGACAATGGCAATTACTTCAATGAGTCAGCTCAAATCACTTTTCTCGTTAAAGTTAATGTTAGTCTATGACAAATGCTGGAAATACATATTATTCTACATGGAATGTGCTACATAACCTAAGAGTTTTCTTTAATCCTCGATAATATTACAGATCATTAAAGTGTTGATAGCATATACTATTGTATAAGTATAATTAAATAAATAATGTACTTACTGCCGATAATAATTGCAGTATGTTTACTCAAAAATTACATAAAACTACATTTTTAAATGATTTTTGAGTATTCTATGTTCGTCTGTAAGGTTGAAGCTATTTTTATTACTGATTTCAGCGAAATCAGTTCCGCGGTTTAGCCGGGAAAAGAAAGAGAAGAAAGAGTTGTCTGTCTGTCTGTTACCTTTTTACCCAAAAGATAGCGCTACAAGTCAGTTTGATAGCACAAATACTATGTATTTTTAAATCTCAAAATTAATGCTGTCCTTATTGAAAACTAACAGGCCACAGATTTTGTTTACCAAATGGAATCATAATATTATTTTGATGAAGTTCACACATACAGTGAAATTTATAAGAATTGAGCCTAAACATGATGGTTAGGAGGTTTTAAAGCCACTTATTTTTCTTATTTTTAGCCCCTTCAACTTACACTTACTTACTCAGGAGCTTTATTTTATTTCACCTTAATCGGACACAGACTCTCGGATCTCAAAAAGTAAATCCATTCTGAAGTTAAAAGTTAGTCCGACTTTATAAGCTTAAAGCTTAGTCGTGAAATAATATGATGATATGATGATTCGAGATTTAGCAGTAGTTTTGCCATCGGAAACTGTTTTATACGTCTGGCTAGATATTTACACTCATCCTCCGAAATAACGCTAATAAATATCCTTTTAGTGTTCTGTTGATATAAAGTTTATCGCTTCCGTGATCAAATAAAGTTATCCTATGTTTCGCAAATTGCACCACGCGCTTCGTGTCGTTCAACGATTTCAACATGGTGCTAATCTGTTTCATGTTACACTTTTATTATCCACTGTTTACAATGGTATCATTGTGTTTAGCACTTTGACGAGAGAAGCTCGCATGATGCGCTGGTCACGAATCTCACACCATTATCGCTAACAAAACAATAAACTAAAAAAACAATTTTCAATAAACACCAATAAATTTAACACTACATTCGATCGCACAGAGACGTTATGTAGATAGAAAACTTACTTTTATTATCTACAAAGATATCTTCACATGCAGAGACATAATTTATTTACAAGAACTTAGAACAGATTTTTGAAAATACTGTATGAATGAAAATAATGTGTATGAAACATGCGCGCAGATGAATTGAAAGAAGAAAGTAGAAATTAAAAAGCAGAAAAAAAGGACTCAGAATAAGTCTCGTGCCTAGGTACGATAGTCCACTTATAGATAACAATTACAGATTTGATTGAAACTTGTGAATATTATATTGCGTCTATGGGCACATTTTGAATGCTATCAATAGTCTTACGACGTAACCTTAGGACGTAAGTTCTTACGTCTTTATATTAATTGGTTGGAAATTTTCTTTATGTCAGGCTGAATTTTGACAACATTACTAGAGGAATAAGGAAATTATTTTCGCAAAATTACTTTTGAAATATGTGGAGTTACATTAGAACGTGGCTCTAGTGTCGAAGAGAAAAACATTGCTAATAAAAAAAACACTAACCATTCTGCTTTGTTGATGAGGGTTATGTCTTCACTGTCACTAGGTCAACTGATACCCGTACAGCAGTAAGCAAGTGTAATGAATAATAAACAATTAATTCATGTGGTGGGTGTAACGCGTCCTGCCGACCAGATACGAGATGACACAACTACCACAGAATATTAAATATTACATCCAACTATACCGAGCCGACCCGCCGGCCATCGCAGTTGCTTTGTCCGACTCATGCCAATTGGACAACAATTGGTATCTAATACGTTTCGTAACTTTTATGTTAGGTTTTCACAAGCGTGTGCTAACTGTTCGTGAAAAAGTCACACTTATTTATTTACAGTACTTTCATCAAGGACTAATCGTAATAGGATTATGATATAAGGCCAGATTGCATCAATGTATATATTTCAATCATCTTTATTTACTATAGGGTAGAATTTATTTTTATTTTTTATTCTATGTTTTCACTGAGCATAATGATATAATTATCGATAAATCTGTTTCGAGAAAAAGTTCTTTCAAAACAACAACTAAGTATTGTAGAAGTAATAATATAAATAACAATCAAGAGCAATATAACAAACGATAATCATAGAATAGAGTATTTATGAAATCAGAAGCATGTAGCTTATAAGTAGTTGAGTACTTCTGAACCTTGAAGGTCTACTTGACTGAAGTGTGGGAAAAACATATTGAAATAAAGAAATTCTGCTGACTGTGACTGAGATATAGATATTATTAAGATCTATTAAATAGTCCGAATATTAGAATAATTTTAATTTAATTTTGTCTTTGCATATTAGGTACGCAGTTTACCTATTGGCTTTGGTTCAAGGTAGGCATGGGTTGATTTTAATTACGTTATGTACTTAGTAATTACTGAGTGGACAGAGTACATCCGAGCCTACTTCTACTACAGTGCACTCGTGACGGTTCTTATCAACCTCATCATTTTCCTCTGTATTTAATATTCCTACTGCGTTTATTTTTATATTAGTAAAGCGTATGATGGTCGTCCATCTCAAGGTAGAGCCACAGCAGGGAAAATTATATAATCATATGCTGTGTTGACTATTATTATGATAATTTAATGCATGCAAACAAATGTAGGACAATCCTATGAAATACACATGAAGGTGATTTCCTTGTATCATAAAAAATACTGGTTCAACTAAAACGTTACAGCTATGGTTACACTCAGTTTGGCATATATCGAAAGATTTTTTTAATTGTATATCATCCATAGTTATCCCGTAGTTTCAGGTAATTGTTTTTATTCTTTTACTAACGAATTAAGTAATTCCAAATTTAAAACAATGGAACAGCTTACTACTCTCTAAATGAAGGAAATAATATAAATTATATTTAAACAAAATTATATATCATTATAACATACATACATAAATATGCTGTATTCCCCGACGGGTTAGGTTGTACTTATTGTACAGCCACAATCCGTCAGTTATAAAAAATAAAAATAAATAAATATGCTCACGCCATCCCCGAAGGGGTAAGCAGAGGTGTTGTAACAACAACACCCACATTTCACCAAATATGAAGTGCCAACGTGACAGAGGGTGAGTCCATCGCCAACGTCTTTGAATTATTTCTCAGACATACGCAGGTTTCCTCACGATGTTTTCCTTCAACGTAAAGCACGTGGTGTGAAATCACTGCACACAAGTTTAGTAAAACTCATTGGTATATGCCCGCCGGGTTCGAACTTGCGTCGCTTGCGTAGCAGGCAGTCGCCTGCATATGCACCTGCACTTCACCAGTTATATTTTAGTTTATTTATTTAAATTTAGATTATCGGACTATCTGTACTGAGTTATGAAAGGTGTTCTGATACAATAATCCTAAGTGGTTCTCCTAGAATCCCTACTATACCCTGAACTGTACATAACATAAACATTGTACCCTGACTCAGAACAAATACCTGCACATCACACATATAATTGTTTTTATGTACGGGAATCCAATTAGCGACCCTAAGCGATTATTTGACCATCATACATACCGCAAGTCAAATATGTCGATAAGATTATTTTCTAGTGAAAAGTCTATAGTTCAGTTCCACCCTACCCCCGAAGGGTATGGTGGATCCAGAGAGAATTGATAGATATTATTATTATTTAGTGCCTAGATGGGTCCGTGTATTCATCGACGTCATTAAATTTTTATTAATGTTAACTTTGTTCTCTCTCTTTGGGTGTGGCTATAATTATTACAGTATATTTATATATATATATTTTTTATTATTAATATTAATAAAAACTAAGATAATAAATAGGTAACTAAAAACTAATTACAAGTAGAAAACTTGGCCCAAATCGGTGTCTCTCGGGATCGTGCCAAGAAGGCTGGCAGCATTGCCACGTTGAATAGCAATGCTGATTCTCTGAGCGAGAAAAGCCTTTTTTATATATATAATTACCACAAAGGTGAGCAGAGACATAAGCACATCTTAACCAAAAAATATTTGGAGATAGATGGTGTATGTGACGCTGTATCTAATCAGTAAAGTCAATTAATTTAATTACCAACTGACTATACTTTAACTTTCAAGTAAATAACCTGGGAGATTGAAGATAAATTAATATCAAATATTGCATTATATAACTTTCTAATTGCTTCATCAATTACAATCAGTAAAGTGAAATGGGTTTAGCTAGTCTGTTCCCAGACTGACGAGATATTACGAGAATTTCATAATAACGTTCACATAGCGATGTTATTTGATGCTTACGACGAACGATGTCTGCTGTATTACAGAATGCATAATAGGTGACGGAACAATGGTTTAATAATCCAAACGAAAATGATTAATATCACTGATGGTTTTATATACTTTGTATATGTAGTGAAAAAGATACAGAAGTGTTTTACAATTAATTTTGTTGTAATTGAACGGAATTATTACATTCTATCAAGTTTAAATTTTTGTTCTTTGATGCATTTCATCAAAATAACAGCATACAAGTTGCCTAGTTGAGTGGCCGTATTTTATCGAAGTTCATAAATGCCTTACCAATACCTAAACTAAATAAATCAACTTAATTTTCACTTTTCATTCAATAATAAACCTTCACCGGAACTTGTAAATTAGGACTTGTGAATCATAATCGCTAAAACTAACGAAAGTATACACTATCTATGGTTAACACAACATAAAAGAATGAGTCTTTGATTCATTCTTTTCACACACTAAAACACTTAAATATAAAGAATGTGTAGCTTACCGTGTTACGAAGTGTTCACAATTCCATCCACCACATCTATTACGCGAAAATGAGTATATTAACCGACCGCTTTGCTGCCTATATACCGATCAAATATCGCCAGGTACGTATGAGATATAGAATAACAATAAATAAGAACAATAAACGTTTGATCCGAAGCTGTCAGTACTCGTGATATCGCGGCGACGTCAGTAGGTGAGTGTAGCGCACTCCTCAATATCCTCGATAAGGAACACCTTCGAGATATAGATAAGGGATAGGTGCAAGATGAGAGCCCCGCGCGATGTGGACCGCTACGGACTGACGCAGCGGCGGACTCTCGTCGGAAAACTCGGAACTCTACGTGACTGGGCCGACTAAGGGCATTTGACAATAATTTGCGTGTTTACAGTTCTGGCCTCGATTTTTTTCAGAAACACGTGGTCTACGTCCTGTAGACACAATCACACGTTCTTGTTTGGAGTCTGTTTAAATTAAAGTTAACTGATGACGCCGACTATTATACTGAAAAAGGATTTTCTTTGTTTCACTTATTATCATGTCCCAGTTAACACGAGCTAGTCACGAGGCGATCGGAGGTTGGACAACCCGGAAAATGCGTCCGTTGAAAACATAGGGCCAGCTTCTGTGCAACTGGTGGTTTTCATTACCTTTGGCTGGCTTTTATACGAGGCCATGTGCTAACAATAAAATACAATAACGGCATGTTTATCATATGATGGTATACGTACAGGAACATTTACATATTATATAGCTATGATTCCAAGAGCACCATCATTCTAAGTATTAAGAATCAGCTGTAACATTTTAATTGATGTAATTATGACGTGTAATCACACATTTATGAGCAAAATGTTAGTTTTATCAGAACCAATATTATTAATTCTTTAAACACCTTCAATAAATAAAAAAATACGATGGCCATATTGTATGAAGACGTAATTTATATGTACAATTAAATAAGTGATGTTTAAAAGCATCGACTAGGTAAGCAACATAAAGATACGTCATGTTATTAATATACGTCATAGTATTTAAAGTCAATGTTTCTGGATTCATTTCTGTAACCAAAGCAAGCAGTCTTGTTGTTTGTGGTAATTGAAACCTTATAGCTTGTAACACCATGTCAAGTGGCCTGAGAGACGTCGACCAACTCACCATATATCTCCGTTGGTACTAATAAGAATTTGGAAGAAAAGCGTAAGTACGTAGATATTTCGTAACTCGATACGGAAATCACGGTTACGTAGTTCTGGAAGAGAAATGCTGTGCTTGTGACACAAGATATCTTAGGAGGAGGGCTTACTCCTCGGGCCCACTTTAAAAGTTTATGTCTACACTGGCACTACATAGATGGTGCTACTCACTAACAATCGCAAGCTTGTGAAAAATTAGGCGACAAACAACCCAGTTTTGTTTTTGAGCGCATTGCAGCATATTTTCGACTAGAACAGTTAGACTCGTGGTTCCCTAGGCATAATGTCTGCCTGGCAGCAATTTCTTCCCTTTGGTGATAAACATAATAACGCGCTCTCTCTACAGTAGTTAAATATAACTATTCTCTAAGGACTTGAGGCGTGCACCAACAAAGTAAATCTGAAATACTAAATTATATGTTTTACAGTAAAAAAGATTTTTGTCATGACATATTGAATGAAGATGAAATATTATGAATGTACTGAAGTGGGCCTTGGTTATCGCGTATGCATGATTAGATATGTACAGCACGTGATTGAATATGAAAACCCTTATTTGACAGATGTAGACAGAATGGATTAAACTAAAGAATATCTCTCTGTCCACAGCATTTTTATCTTAACGCGGAAAACCTACCTATTTTCTTAATGCTTTATGCATTAAATAGTAGGTTGGTAAATAGGTAGGTTTTCCACCTACTTTCTTAATGCATAAAGCATTAAGAAAATTATATATATTATAATATTGCAGCTCAGTTTGGGGATTTTTAAATAACAAAAGTGTTAACCTACAGTCACAGTACATATTATGGAAACTAGGACAATTTTTTTAAATGAGAACGTATTCTATGTATAAGTTAGGGCACAGATAATATATAGAAGCTTTAGAATCAGTAATGATTCCATACCTCAATTATACCGTATTTAATTATATTTTTTTAATGTTTGTCGCGGTTAACAAACATAGTCATTTATGAACCTATTTTGATAATTATTTTTATGTTGGGAAGGTTATATCCCAAGGGCGATACAATGATAAGGTAACCAGGATCTGATGATGGAATCCGAGACAAATCGAGGGAAACTTTTGAAAATAGTAGTGGCAACTAGTACGTTTGTTAAAGATTTTATATAAAGTTTTTGAAAGCACTACTATTTAATGAAGATCTGGAGTCGATCTGATGACGGAGCCGAAATAAAGTCGAGATAATTCCTAAACGATTTCACCAATTACCTGGTGTATGTATACTGTGCCACACTACCAGCTAGAATTATATTTTACCATGCCTTCTTACTTGCAAATAGGATAGGAATGCAATAAATACTGACTAGAAATACGATCAGTTTCTAGTTTGACCAGTTAGGGAAATTAACTGTTAGTAGCTAAGACTAAGCTTCACCTAATGCGTCTGTTGGGTTGAATGTTAGTATCTTAGTACCTAGTATAAAGATAATATAATGTATATAATTAAAAAAAATATAATACAATGTATATAATTTAAATAAATATTATTTATTTTAAGAAATTTCATATATTTGTAATATTGTAAGTTAAGACGTTTTTTATGACCCTTAAAACTGTCTTTATGATTTAAGATTTTTTTTTATGATTTAACCGAGTTTCTTGCATTTCATATAAAAAATTACAACGCAAAACAGGATTATTTATAGGTATGTTTTTTCAGCACTATTTCTTTGTTTATTTATCTTTACTTTTCGTTCTATAGTCGTAATATCGTCTAAATTTCTATTGGAAGTAATTAACATAGTATCTTCGTACTTAGACTTCATCGTAATATTATTAGCATGTCAAGTACAAAGTCATATGGTCGGATATAATACCTTAATACATCGGCATAGATACCTCCTAATGAATGTATTGGACGAGCCATTGATTGATCTAAGTATGTTAATATCACTGCAAACGAGTGTTAATGTCTGTCATCACTATAAATTAGTTTAGTTATATTGTTGATGACACTAATTTGTATATTGAAACAACATAAAGGCTTTATAGTAATTATTGTTGCAGCATTCACAACGTACCTATCGTATATATTTCATTTAAGTTGCGTATTTTATGCAATATTAAAAAATAAGTATCAAATAAAAAAAAATTGCAATGTGTATTCAGATAATCTCAGTTTTGCGTCATTTTTAAGATGGTGATAATATTCAACCTTTCCACAAGTGTGTTAGTAATCTTTGTTTGTCACGATCTCAAATGTGATAATCTGATCACATGGTTTTACGTTCAAAGTCAAAGCAATGTAATTTGTTACTCTTTACTTATTGACTTAGTATTGGTTGTAAATACAAGTACTTATTCTACGGCATTGTACACATCACATCCACTTGTAATACAACGCTATTAATGTTTCCAACTCGACTTTATCCATTAGGTTAATATTTTTCTATGTGTTTGTTCATGTCAAAGTTCTGTGTATTTTTTTTATTTCTCATATAAAGTGAAAATTTGAAGCAGAAATAAGAATTTGAAGCAATTTTTTGAAGTTATTAAATATTCAGAATTTTTTAAGTCATTTTTTACAATTTCAGTCATCTCGCTCATTTAATTGATTATGAGATAAAAATTAATTGAACACTTTTATCATGAGGAAACTAGAATGGAATTCCTTTGATTTAGTATTTTATCATTAAAATTAATAAAACCCGGTAAATAGTCAACAACAAAAAGAAATGACAATAGCTGACGTGCCACGACAGTTCTTCACGGGTGTTAACGACCGCTGTAACGTTTTCCTTGGTTGTAGTGAAAAAGGAAATAAATGTAAATGTATCAAGAAAATTGTGGCCAAGCCCAGTCAGCCGGATATAATTACAAACTGTGTGTGTGATGTATGAGATGTATTTAAAATTATTATGATATATGTATACTGTTTTTTCGTTTCTTGTTAATCTCTTCTGGAAAAAATATTGTATACTGTTTAAGTGTTTTATTTATTTTAGCATAATAAGAATGTAACCTCTCTTTAATCTCTAGAAAAACGTACAATACAGATAATATAACTAATAGTAAAATATATATTATGTACATAACTACGTAGCCATAGCTTAGTAGTCTTCCATGCCAGAAATTCTGGATTTAATAAGCAGATATTAGAGAACCCCGATGTGATGTACTATATTGATGTATTGGTAGGTTGGACGAGCTTACGTCTTGAATGTTAGTAATAAGCCTACGTACCGCGGTGGCAGAGCGCGAGGTCCTGCCTGTGCCGCCGGTAGCCTGCAGGTGCAGCTTGACGGCCTCGATGCCCGAGCGCTTGGAGCGCCCCCGGGGAGGATTCGCCGCCCCCCCCGTGCCTCCCGGCGTTGACGCCCGTTTGTCTCCTCTATTATCCGGTGTAGCTTTCTTCTGCTGCTTTGGTCCACGAACGTTCTGTTTCGACCCTCTGTCGCGGGTTTTCATATTTTCATTTACTCATTTTATTCGTTCCACACCAATATTTAGTTCTACATTCACTGTTTATGAAATATCTTATGAGCTCGTTCGGAAGTAGGTTTACCTGCTGTCGTTAGATAAGATATTAACATCGAAGGTGAAAGAGCAGCGATAAAAAATGTAAAGAAATCAGCTAACCGAATACGTGACCACAGAGGCCCTTTATGTTAGCACCTCGACATGATCACGTAAGGGCCTTGAACTGGAGTCGCGTAGTGCGCGCCGCGGGCTGCAGTGGCCGTTTGTTTTACTACTGTTGAAGTTGTTTGGTTTGATAGTGACAAGTTAGCAATGCGCGGGATTGGCGCGCGTGTGGCTCGCAGACTGGCGCGGGATGCGACCACTGCTCTTCTGCGTGCGTCTCAGCACAACGTCGTCGTCGACGCGTTAATTGAAGGGATCTTATGACAATTAGATGAAGCGATGCGCTATCACAATATTGTGAACATAAACAACAAAATACTTACCTACTTCAACATCATTTGGTTGAAACATCGACAAACTCGAGGTCGTTTACCTATACATGCTGAACATTTTAGATAGTCTACCTGCACTATGTTTACTTTGTTACAGAGTATATTTTCACAACTCTAAGATGAGAGCCCCAATTTAAATACTTTTCTAAAAAGCTAACTGTAATTTCTTCTAATAAAATTTAATGGAATTACTAACTCATTATCACAAATATCACGGAATAGCAATTATAATTATTTGTTAGCTAAATTTGTTTTGGTGTTGGCATTCTACAATTATGTACGGAGTTCAAACAGTTGAAGTATTAGAATATTTAACAATAGAACCGACCTACTTATTTGTAACGAAAATAAATTATTTATCTATACTGTTATTCAGAGAAAATGTTAGTATTGTATATGTATGAACTTAAAATCTACTTACCGTTTATATACAGAGAAAAATACATTTCACTGATGGAATGCTATAATACCAACGAGTAAACATTGGTAACTCAGTGGAATTGAATGTATTAGTAATACCGCGAGGCAAAGCTATTATCTACCTGATTGCAGAGAAACTCCCATAAACATACTTTATATCTTTCTACAATGTCTTCCTGCGTTAGAAAGCAAATTCTTACTAGATGATTGCTCCTTTAAACGCACAGCTAGCACACACAGCTACAGGTAACATAGACCCGAGCTCATTCAAGTATAAAAATACTTACAATCTGGCACATAATCACTTTACACACATCTTCTAATCAAGTGGATGACAGGCATTTTAAGTGGTTCTAGCCCAGAACTTTTCTACTTCGACAGCATTATTGGTTGGCTCCTCCTGCATGCAGCTGGTGGGGCACGCAAACTCAAAAATTTTCAAATCGTCAGAATGACATAATTATACAGGTTTATACATGCTACCGCCAGGTCCGGCAGGTTGCTTTTACTGAGAAGACCCGGGCAAGAAATTCAGTAATTACTCTTTTTAAAAATATTATACACTTTTAAATACACATAATAAATCACTTAAGAAATTTAATTCCATAAACACAGTTGCAATGCACAATTGTCGCACGCAGGGCGCGATATAAGGTGGGCCATCGTTTGAGGCGCAGCGCACACACATCCCATGTTGGCGTCATCAGTGGAACCCCACCTGATCATGTTGATAACTTTACACACTGTTATTTACATAATATTATTTTTTGGTATATATTTTTGCTACTAGTTAGTATTGATCATTTTCCATTATCACCAGTCATTCGATAAACTTTGGTAAATTGGAAAACCATTATCCAGCTCATGGCGGGGATGTCAGATAATCTACAAAAATAAATTAATTAACAGGTTTCTCTCTATAGAAACGTAATTTTGCGTTCTGTGCCTAAAGCGCTCTCCTACGAAAAGTCTGGAAATAACATACATGTCACCACTTTTACTTTACAACCAAGCAAGGAAGTAAAGTTTTCACCTTCAAGAACCGGTACTAATTGTAGTTCTGGCGATCAACGAGAGATGGCATCGTTCTTGATCAACAGAGCGATACTTTACTGACCCGACCTTTTACTTCGAGCGGCTCGCCTTCCTCGGAAGGTATATTTATATTGTCAATTCCACAGTTCCAGACCAGAACATAATTATTCAGCAATTTCGTTAAAAAAAATCAAACCGTCGCAGCATGGGCCCGGCTTTGATTTTTCCTCTTTCTCTACTTGACAGTCAGTCGTATATAACCTCTGAGCCCCAGAGGCCAACCACGCTTAACTTTGTAGTCAGTGTTATAAAGAAGCGCTTCTACCCACTGCTCAACGAAATTGCTCAACTGGTTGAGCAGTTGAACATTTAATGATTTCTGAACCTTATCAGTTTTACAAAAATTATATTATATTAATTTTAAAACGACTAAGCATGCTTTGTTAAATTATGATAAAATTATTAAAAAGTAACGCCACATCAAGCATGCTTAATTAGAATTCCTTCCTTGATACATAAGTTTCAGCATTCCTTCTCTATGAGGAATACCTGCACTATGCTTGAGTAATATAACATAAGTTATGATACAAGCAGGCAAAATTGCGAGTAGAAGACATGAGCTACCTGCTACTATCATCGTAATGCTTAGATTAAACAGTATTAATCCTATTGAAGTTAACTACGTATTACTCTTGGAATAAGTCGATGCAACGGCTTAATCTGTACATAATATTGTGAAGCGGAGGAGTTTGCTTGTTTGGTTGAACGCGCTCGGTTTTAATTGATAAATTAATGTAGTGTGTGATGGTTCATTAATCGGGAAATAATTAAAGCTTTATAACGTCACGGCCTACGGCCTACGGCCAATAGGAGCGAAGTGTCAATGGAAAATGTGATAAATACGGGACAAATTATCACCGTGTAGCTTTTGTTGCTAATCCTGCGTGGCACCGCGAGGAACAACTAGTTTTGTCATAAATCGATACGGCACTTGTAATCAAATGATTGGTATTCAATTAATACCTACCCGCATCGAGTTCCAATCTTTTTTTTTGGATAAGCGTTTTTATGACACAAGTAATTGAATTTTATTAATACTTAAGTAACTATAAATAGATAATCCTTATATCACTTTTTATGACATCTGTGTTTGGGTATTATGAATTCGTGAAATGGACTTGGTAAGATACTACACGTTTGATTTAAAGGATATAAAATTATAAAAAAGTACTCCATAATAATACATAAATACATATAAATAATACATATCAAACACCATACACACGTAAACTCTCGTCCCAAGCCTATTAACATTTACCGGGTACTAATTTAGATTCCGGGAAACCTGGGAAACCACTAATGGAAAACCCCAAAAACCACTTTGCGAGAATTGGGGATCGAACCCAGAAACTCGTGTTCCATACCACATAAGGCAGTCAAAATGTATTGAAATGAAACATATTTTTACCACATAAGATGATTACCATCAGGGTAATCAAACCCGCAATACCTAGTGTAGCAGTCAGATATTCTAACCACTAGACCAACGGTGTCGTCTTAATACGCGTCAAACACAGCGGAGAATATTGCCACCAAAGACACGACAAGTGAAGGGGTCGTGAGCGAAAAGCGTGATATTTCAGTAGTTGGGCATAAATATTTAGAACATAATTTGATAGAGATGAAGAACTTTGTTCGCGTAGAGTAACTACAGAACATTTCATTAAAACAAATAGTCGTCTTAGCAATATTTATTATTAAGTAATTACTTACATAGTAAAATTAAGTATAAATACAAACATTTATGCAAGCATTAGTCTTAAATGTACATGTTTAGACTGGTGCATTTGGCACTGAGTGAATGTCTTACACAAACATTCCGTATGCAGTGAAACAAACATTGGGTACACTTCTACATTTTACAAACACAACACTCTGACTCATATACGAATGCGTATCACTAATTAATTACACACAGGCGGAAAGTACCTTAAATATTGATGAGGGTAAATTTTAATGCAAAGTGTACATTCC
Organism: Watsonalla binaria; assembly: GCA_929442735.1. Taxonomy (NCBI): domain Eukaryota; kingdom Metazoa; phylum Arthropoda; class Insecta; order Lepidoptera; family Drepanidae; genus Watsonalla; species Watsonalla binaria. Next base: position 6,018,916 of record OV838919.1, on the reverse strand, counting down.
ATTAATTTAGTAAATTGAGGATTGCAAACATTTTGGAAGCTCATTCGGGAGTCAGACTTACCACCAAAAATAAGAACTTAATTTAATTAAAACACAGTAATAATAAATAATTATATTTCATGTCTTTCCATACGAATGAGTAGGCACTGATGCTACAGCACCCACCTAGTCTGAGGTCATCTAAGAAACGATTTCCATGCGCCGTTGTATACTTTCATATGACTTCAAGCAATGACAACTATGTTTAATAAATATATACATATAAACAATATAGACAATATATTTAAAATTACTTCACTTACACAATGTAATGCTTATGAACTTGATAATCATTCATGTCTAAAAACGCATATATTTACATTTTAAGTAAATCGACAGCACCCATTTGTTTTAATTGTCTAAAGCTTACTTATATAAGTATTATGACGATATATATTATCCTGATATAATATTTACATTTCAATTTACGCGCTATGAAGAAACTAATGTTTTAAATGCGCAGAAATTGCACATTATGATGCAAGGATATGATCGTTAACTACATTATGATATATATTTAGTACCTTCTTCGTCTTAGCCCCCATAAACATTAATCATACATTTCGTATTTGAATACTCAATATTTCACTTCTCAATAATTATTCTATTCATTTGCTAGGCGCATACCTAACATTATGGTTTTGATTTTTGTCGACAGTAACATGCATAGTTTTATAATCACAGCAGTTGCTTTCCGGAGCTTAGTTTAATTGTAAAGCGTCATCATAGTTTATATACATCATCATAGTTTTTTACACTGACTGAATATAAGCAAGACACTAAAATAAAATGTACGAGTAAGCACTGAAAGTTGACTCGATTGAATCAACTTCATAAATGCATACTTTCTTGTATCTACTATAAAAAAAATTATCAATTTCGTATGAGTTTCCATTAAACGCTCTTGTGATTCACGCTTTGGATTCTGAAAGAAAAGGAAAATACAATGTTATACTGTTATTTTACTCAGAATCAAGCAAAGTGTCGATAGATTGGACTAGTACTAGATATAAACCTAAATAATACAGCTACAATCAGGCTCTATTGTTGTAAATGGACACATTCAGCCACAAATATTACTTTAATATTCGTATGTGATCGTTGGCAAAATAGACGACAATAATACCAGGAATGTATATGAGCACAATATTTATCAATACTTCTATACTGATCTATATACTATAATAGTAAAAAAAGAAAATATTTGTATTTTAGTTTGTGATGAATAAACTCATCATCATTAATAATAATAATAATAATAATTTATTCATTATTTATCATATCACAATCAGACTTTCACAAAAACTTTATGTTTGGGCCTCCCTTTTAAGTAATTATGTACTAGTGACAGGATGCCCCGTTCTTCCATATCTACATAAAGTGATAGCAAGTAAGATTAAGTACAATAAATAAAAGTATATAAAGTAAATTATGCTTATGTAAAAAAATATAATGAAAATAATTTAATAAATAGTTCCGCTATGGGTAAGGTCCGTATTAGTGTGCGTGCTTGCCTATGTGTCTATGTGTGCGTGTGAGTGTAAGTTTGTGTGTGAGAGCTTTCTGTTTTTTTAAGCCTGCTGCTCTTTTTCTAAGCCTACTCAGCCCATATTTGTTGGTCTTAAGCTGATCTGACAGTGCACTGTATTTATATATAATAGATTTTAAGATATAAACTGGATTAGTGTCACCACCTCGCTGTACGTAAGATTCATGAGCCAATTTGACGCAACTTTTTTAGCATTTATATAATTGCAAGGGATAAATGTTAAGCTTTTTGTTAACATCATTATAAATATAGACTGACTGTCTTTTATTTTGATGACTTGCAAATGAGGTTCTTACGGTTCATTTGTCAGTAATGCACTATATTCTTAATAGAGTGGAAATAAGAGAGAGATTGAATAAATACTTAATTCCTATGAGTCGAAAAGTTGGAAAAAAAATGAAGTCTATTTACCGAATCCATTTTGACAGTCTTTTGGTTGATTTTTAAGTAATATTGGACCCAAGTGGTTGGTGAGCAGGAAGCCAATAGGCGTGGTGATGATGATGGCTTGCACCATGAGCAGGAGGAGTGTCTCCGCGTGGTGCATCTGCTCCGTGTCATGCCCACCGCGAGATATTAACGTGTTCAAAGCTAAAGGACATAACACTGCCTGAAAAGCACCAAAAGATTACTACATAAAAACGAAAAATGCTCACGTCATCTGGGAAGGGAATGGGGTATAACAACCACTCTCCACCGCATAGACACTTTATATTCAGTCAAATCGGGGCATTCTTTGATTCATTGGTCCAAGACAAGTTCCATTAATACCGATGATATTATAAATAGGTAAATACTTCATCTGATCGCAGGGTAGTGTAGACCAAGGAATTCGCAACACGGAATGACTATTAATACTATCCCAATTCCAGAGTAATTGGAAAATACTCCCGCTTATCAAGCTGTTGATTTTATGAGATAATCAAGTAGAAGGAGAATGACATTTACTTCGACAATCGACTTGGGTATCCATGTACAGCAAACGAACAATCGCTCCTTAAGCGTCATGTGCCAGCACACCAGCGCTGCCATTGCAAGCCTTATGGTGAGGCAAATCATCAGTATTCCGGCTCCCACCAGCATCACATTCCAATTTATTTTATGTATCTGAAATTATAAACATCTTTAATATAATGGGGTCAAATGAATGTACGCAATGTTTTGTAATCCGTCCAAATTTTTAACTTGTTTAATATTAGGTGTGTATGTGTTTCTATGAAATGCTCTGCTCCAATTAAAGTTTGCAAACATCAACCACTGCTTTCCAAAATACCTTCATTTGAAATTGAAGTTTAAAGGTAGTTCCAAAAAAATTTTTATTTAATAATTTTCAGGCAGATTTGATTAGAATTGAACATGTAGAAAAAAATTATGAAGTTATTCGTTGGAGTGTTATAGTCAGCAAACGAATTAAAATTCTCTCCATTTCTAACCTGAGCAAAGACCATATCATTAATGCAAAAATGTACCTAAACTATCTGTCTGCCTTCTCTATACTAACTTTTTACGGCAGATAATCGAGATACATTTGACCCCAATGACAGACGCAAACATTAGGTCATCCTCAATCGACTTATTTCCGTGACGAAGATTAAATCTGTAGTGTTTATAAGCTACTGCTTTTTTTAGAAACATACATTTATGAATGTGCCAGTGTAAGCGAATACGATGGGTTCGAAGGTGGACCAGAGAACCCTGTACGCCGTGGAGGCAGGGTTATTGTTCAGTTTCCAGTTGTCTTTGGCCCAGTACGTGGCGGCAGTAGCGTTACATGCTAGCACAGCCACACCACCTGTAATTTAAACAATATTCCTAAGCCCTCGGATGACCCATATTCTTATTAATTTAATGTACTGATCGAGGCTTTGCACGATAAACTTACGGCCTGAAGACTACCAATATAGTCAACCCATCAGGTCCTTATAAGCAATCTGATCTTAACTATACATAAATAAATTACACAAATTGCGGGCCCTAGGTTTATCTGCTTTGATATCTCACAAGCACCGTATATTTTTCGAGAATTGGCGACTATTTAGTCTATCAATCAGTTTGCAAAAAAACTGTGAATAGAAACGTTTAAACTACATCAAGCTTCGAAGAGTATAGATTCCATGTGCCTATGGCCGTTTTGAGAAGACTTCCGGGATACCAGAATGATATATTTTTATGAAATAAATATACATGTACTTGAAATGAAGGTATTGTAATGACAGCATTTTATTGTACTAACCAACTCCACCCCACCCTAAATGCAGCGTAAAGAAGTTCATAAAGAGACCTCCCACGACAATGAACAACACTCGCAGCTCGGTGACGTAGCAGTCCTTCGAGTGAGGGATCACCTTGGCCAGGCTTCCCCACGTGACACCAAGTGCGACGCCTACAAACAACGTCAGACCCGCCTGAAATCACAAATAACGACTTAATTTAATGGGCGACTTTAATTAGTGGAAACCAATTCTTTTCAAATAAAACTAAGTCTTGCTGTTTCAGAGATTAGCTGGAATAAACAAACACAGACATACGGAAAGATATTTTTTTTAATTAGTTTTTTATTAGTACAGTATATGTATGATATGAATTAGTGTAAAGCTTTTTGGACAATCACTTCAATTTCATACATCTTATCTCATGATTACGGACTACTACTAGGGTTTCAAGATAGAAAATGTACCTATTGGTCCGATGTTCAAGCCACAGATATTACAGATTAAAATAAGTGCGTTTCTTCTGGTTTGCCTTCCATAAATTTTCGTGAAGTTGGTGAACAACTTCTTCGGATTGGTTTTATAATATTTAAATGAACGCCTGAAACATTTATCTGAGCTAAAATACATAAATATTATTTTATGACTATAGATACTTACTCTAACGTATCGGTAAGTGAGGTCACCGTGGCTGAAGATATAGCTGTATATGATGCCAAAGACCCCGACGCTGAGGGCGGTGTCTATTCCTCCAGCGGTGCACACCAGCTGGGGCCAGTTGTGTGTGCGCGCAGGACCGGCCCCGATCCTCAGCACGGTGGGCATCAGCACTGGGCACGACACTGATGCGTATATACTGCCCAGAAGAAACCCTAGTAGTCGGAATTACATGTTTTTTATTTATAACTAGCTTCGCAGTCTCACCCGCTTAGAATCAATTTTATTTCACGGGTGGCTTCTGACTCACTTCAGTACTTTGCATGTAAATTTTTGAAACGAAATTTTTCACTTTTACGTAAGATTTTCAAACATATTATTTTGTCTTATCTTGCCAAGATGATTTCAAAGCTAACAAAATAAAAGTAAAATTGTTGGCATGCTCGAGTTTTGAGTTTAGTGATGCATTTTTATTTATGTGGATTTTTGATTAATTATACTGTTCAAACAATTTCTTAACATTATAAACGTTCGTAGGTACTATACAATACGCCTCCCTTTGAATTATTGCGTAAGGACACGAGGCAAGCACGGAGAATGGAGCGCCACTTACTCTAGATTTACAAATCCCTTTCTTTTACACATTCATCAATCTCTTCATACATGCCCGCCAGTTTAGAGCACTCTTCACTTTTCCAAAGGTTATTGAAATTATAAAGTGCAAATTTATTTACGAGGAAATGTTTTGTATTGCAGTCTGTAAGATGGAATTTTTGATTTAAGTTGATACCATCTTCAATTAGATACGCAAGTAAATAAATTGGCTCTAGTTACGGTTAATGAATAAGATGACGCGCACAAAATTATACTTATGATCTCATTGTAACCTTCTTGTCTGCTTTGTGATTCTGAAGTTCCATCAAATTCGTGTTGTCTACTGAGCGGTTCTACCGACAATGTTATCATAATGATAATTAGTAATCAGCCACGGATCCAAAGATATTTCTTATAATATCTTAGAATTTCCAGAGGAACATCGCTGCTAATGGAATACAAATAGAATTTGTAGATTGTAACGGCATCACATGTGAACACTACATTGCGAGCTTAAATATGTTAAAATAACGTAATATTTGAACTAAAAACAATGGTAACAAACTTTTTGCTTTGATGTTTTGTGTGTGAAATCCCCGGCGTGTAATTACAGGTTTGCGCGCGGAGGCTCAGCACTGCACCTGAATTGAGTGAATGCCTCTCTCCCAAACCGCGTCATGCGATGAAAATGCATTCAAATCTTTTGCAGTACGAGCTCCACACCAGAATTTATTGAATTGGCTTTGTACCGTTCACACACCGCGCTCCATTGTGTTCAGCGTTCGTGACAAATTTTATTTTACAACACGAGGTTTGTGTTGTGTCGCGCCCTACCGAACGCAATGAATTTATATTATAAACTTTGTTTTACTAATACTACTTTGTTGTACTCTCTACATTATTTATAAAAATAATATTGCCCATCAATATTTTTTTCTCTTTCTATAAAGAGAAAATATTTATATGTTTAAACAATATAGGTGCTATAGGTATTGAAGATGAAGATGAAGAAGGTGCTATAGAAATTAAAGTTTAGATCCCTAAGATTACGCGGGCAAAGATATGGACGAAAGCTAGTTGCTAATAAAGGCAGAGTTGTTCGAGGATTTCCAAGAAGTTCATTACCAATGAAACGTATAGTACGAATGTTGGTCATACCAATAAAAATATATCAAGTGTCTATTTGCAGGTCCAACAATATGTGGACTTGAAACACGATACAACTGTCCTATCCTTTATGCATGTCGCATAAACAAGAGTCAATTATTTCAAACGTCATGGGTGTTTGTGGCTTTTGAGTACGAGCAACAAAAAGGTAGATATATGTTGTCTGACAAATGGGAACAACAAACAATTCTTATTTAACCTGCGCAAATTTAATTTGAAAGAAGTGCTTAACGTACAGACATTTATATTATTATGTACTACTAACGGTTTTATCAATGAGCGTTTCCGATTCGTTCACCTAGTAGTATATGTGGCTAATTAAAGTTCTTTTTTCCAATAAGTCTGTCCGTTAATCAAATAGTGCACGTACCCCATATCCAAGGGTAGTCAAGCAAGTACCGCGTGCAAACAGCCAGTGTGACCACTTCCACGGTCCAGGGCACCACTCCCAGGCCAGCCACCCTCTTCCAGTTGCACTTCATAAACTTCACGTCCCACGCTAAAGACCCTTTACCAAGAATCATCACTGGATACACTTTCCTGGAAACCATCAGACAATGTTTGCCAATCATATTCCGAGTGATAACACAATATGATATGACACAGTCAACCCAAATAAATGATTTAAATATATTAATTTCACGTAGGTTCTACAGGTCAAATTATGTGTCAACATCATCTCCCTGGCCTTATCCTATACATTGTTGGGGAAGGCACTTGGTTGAACCCAATGCGGCTGATCACGAAGCGACTGCCACCTTATTTTCGCAACCCCTTTAACGACGAAAATCTATGATCTGTATTAAACTAGTTGTCAGACTATTTTAGGCCTCCGACTGACCTCCAACGATTGCCAAAGATGATAAATTGGCAACCGGGACCGACGGCTTAACGTGCTCTCCGAGGCACGGCGGGAACTCGGGCGGTCACTCATCCAATTACTGACAAGGGTTAGGGTTGCTTACCTTGCAGCTGTGCCACGAGCTAATCAAATTGTATGTTTATATATTACTATATTTTTATATATTACTATATAGATATATATAAATGTGTGTGTGTAGAATTTTAATAAGATTCAGATCGCCTAAGTAACACTTCTACGAGTAGTATAATTTCTTTAGGTTAATATAGACGTGCCTTAGAAGTGAGAGAGAAAAAACTTACTGCTTTCAGTGAAACATTACATTTATAGAAAACTATGAATTTCTGATTAGCAGTTCTGAACATGAACATCTTACAATCTTATCTACTCCTTAATCTTAAGTACATATTCTTTACTGCTTAATTTAACTAAGTGTAATGTAAGTTCGACAAATCGTAACAAAATACCTTAGAAACCCGTCAATTTCAGCATAATATCGCATGTCGAGGAAATTTAAGTTTCTTGCGAGGATTCCAGTGAGTAACGCTGCCAACAGTGGCGGGAGGGTGGTACACTGCTGAAGGGCGAGGCCGCTGCTCCACGCTACGACTACCACGGCCACCATGCGGAACCAAGGCCCATTCCAGCCCCAGTTCTCGCCCCAAACACACCATAGCCAACCCCATTCTAGCAAACCTGCCATAAAACAAATTATACACATTCATATTAAACATTCATTCAGTCTCAGCGATAATGGTATTTCATAACTCTATATTTATAATTAATTAATATTAATAGTAATATTAATTAATAGTTTCCTATCATCTGGTCGAGCTGTATATATGTATATTACTGCTTGTGCACAATTAGTAGGACTGTGCCTAAGAGACGGCTACATATTCAATATTCGTGATGTTATACCTCAGATGCATATCTGTTCTTGAATCCTTTATGTGGTACAGAGTGTTGCTCGACACAAAATAACTTCGCAGGCAAAGTCATTGTTGTAATTCTTTATCGTGATAAGGATAGCGTGATGGAACTGATGACGAAGAAACTAAAGTAGGTTACAACTAAAATAAATGAATTTTTGTTTGATTTCGTATTATATTTATAATCCTGTACCACTTGCTACCGCATTTTTTATTACGTTTATCAACGGCTCAGTTTATGCATATTTAGCAAATTTCGTCAAGGATGTGATTATTTTTATACTATTATAAATACTACAAATTTAGCGTTATACCACAGAATCTATATTATAAATACTATGATTAGGAAAAGCATCCTGTCTGATGTCAGATAACAGCATTTACAGATCATAAGCTCTACCACTTTACATAAAGCTTACTAAGCAGTATGGAAACTAGACCCAATTTTTGAAAAGAGTTCGGTTGCTCTAATGAAGCGTTAGGGTCACTCTTGATGTTTGTCAATTTACTCTTTAATTTACTGTTAAATAAATGTAGATTCTGTAGGTTTAAAAATCGGTAATATTCGTAAATGACGTATATGCGATCGGCCACGATGTGACACCCGTTACTGACATTACGCCGCGGTCGCTTATAATCCTGTAGATACGCGCGTCTGTGTGTTTGTGTTATTTCGAACGATTCGGTTCTAGATCAACAACGTTATATGGTGCAATGCATTCTGCAGTCAAAGATAACGTTTCAGCTACTGCCATCGTCAAATTGATCTTTACATACAAACTTTGGGAACTGAGTTAGTATTACAAAACATGGTTTGAACCAAGACTTGACCAAATACGGAGAAAATGTATGTCCTTCTCTTTTTAAATCGCCATCACAAGAAGAAACAGAGCTACGTCTAAACCATATTGATGACACGGGTATGAAGCGTTATTATCTTTATCATAATTTGTATCCATTAAAGAGCAGATAATGTAAGTTATTATCTTGTATAAGACCAATATTTACCTTACATCTCCATTTGTAAGCATATAATGCTTATGCTAATGCAACGTATTATACATAAAGTACGTACCTACTACTCAATAGGATAATAATTATGATAGTAATCATAGTAGTTCGACATACAAACAAGCTTAATAATTACTTATTAGGGTTCATTACGACGTTTTCCCACGCTGAAAACTGTTCGACGTGTGACAAATAAATCTACTTAGGTACTTTTAAAATAAATATTACAATTCCTTGTCATTATTAAGAACCATAATATCTTTATCTTGGGGTTATAGTTATTTTATTTTCAAATTTAAGCAAAATCGGGTTGGCGATTCTGCCGTAAAAAATCAGACAGTCTGAAAATATATGTACCCACAAGTAGATAAAATATAATACATTGATAACATTTATACCTCAATTCTTTAAAATGGTCAATCTGACTCGCTGCACCACATACATATTCCACGGGTATATAGGTGTAAATAATATCAACGGTAGCTGCATTTTATGACAATGTCATATTATAGATGCATAATGTATGTCGAGATTATCTAACGCATGTTTAATCAGAAAGTTTCCATGCGTCATTTTATTGATTTATAGTGTTTATGTTATAACGTTCACTGTCATTTAGATGATCGAATTATACTGTAATGTTTTAATTTTTATTTATTGATACCTACTTATGAGTGTGAGCGAGAGCTATGAGAGCCGTGGTGGCCTTGAGGTTTGAGCAGTCGCCTACTACGCAAGCGACGCAAGTTCGAATCCCAGCGGGGTCTGTACCAATGAGTTTTTCTAAAAAACTTATTTACAGTGATTTCACATCACGAGCTTTACGGTGAAGGAAAACATACATACATATGCTCACGCCTGTATTCCCCGAAGGGGTAGGCAGAGGTGTTGTAAGCACAACCCCCACTTTTCACCGAATTTGATTAAGTGCCAACGTGACAGATGGTGAGTCTATCGCCGTCTCAGGCACTATACATACGTCTTTTGAATTACTTCTCAGACAAATGCAGGTTTCCTCATGATGTTTTCCTTCACCGTAAAGCACGTGGTGTAAAATCACTGTACGTAAGTCTTTTTTTTTTTTAGAAAAACTCGTTGGTACAGGCCCCGCTGTGATTCGAACTTGCGTCCCTTGCGTAGCAGGCGACTGCTCTAACCCCGAGGCCACCACGGCTACTAGTGAAGGAAAACATCGTGAGGAAACCTGCATATTTCTGAGAAGTAATTCAAAGACGTATGTATAGTGCCTGAGACGGCGATAGACTCACCATCTGTCACGTTGGCACTTAATCTAATTCGGTGAAAAGTGGTTGTTGTGATAACAACACCTTTGCATACCCCTTCGGGGAATACAGGCGTGAGCAATATATATATATTACTACTCCGTGAAATAAATCTGTCAAAACAAATAATAATAATAAATATACTTATAAAAAACTAGCTGTGCCCGGCAAACGTTGTATTTCAACATATTTTTTTGAGGTGGATCTGGGTGGAATATACCGATATAGTAGACCATTGGAATATATGACTTAGGGATATGAAAAATAGATGTTGGCCGATTCTCAAACCTACCTAACCAATGTGCCCACAAAATTTTATATAAATCCATAGATAGCCATTTCGGTGGAGTTTGGTAAAAACACCGCGACACGGGAATTTTTAATGATTAAACGAACTTACCTGTAAGTGAAGTTCTATCATTATTATACGAGCGCCTCCTCCGAAGATTAGATATACCATAAATATTTCACGAGTGAAAATACAAAGTAATGGTTGTGCATGGAAATTGCTGCTTGAAAAAATAATAGTCTAAAAAAAGGAAGAATATTGAATAGGCTATTCATTTTTGTGTTTATTCAGGTATTTAAGATAGAAAATGTTTTTGATACGTATGTTAACTTTGAGATTATTTTGTTTTATATACACAACAAATAAAACTGACAAAATATATTTGAATGTATTTGTTCGTGTAATCAGTGAGTGTCAGGTGAGGGCGGAAATCGTATAAATACTATATCATATAAAATTCAAGGGTCTTACTGACCGATTGAATTAAATCCGATGAAATTTCTAGTGTGAGTGGATTTTGATGAAATCATAACCATTAGATTTTCGCAAAATCTCACCAAAAATACACGCTCTATTATTACACAATTCGATAGCTTCATTATTACTTGATGAAATTCTGGAAAGTTATGACAAATGGTGACTTATGATACAGTTTTAGTTTTTATCAAAATGGCCCTGTGACGCCTTTGAGTAATTTTCGCTACTCTTCAGAGGTTTGGACTTTGTCTTACACTCACACTTCAATAATTCACCTAGTACATCAACGCACAGCTTTAACCGCTGATTTTAGAGACATTAAATTAGCAGGGTGTGTTTTAGGTTGTGACAATCTAAAAAAAATTATAAGAAAAAACTTTTCTTTCTGCTCATTCATTAAAAAATAGCATAGTACGAAGCTTGAGGCTTTTTTATGATTTAAGTGCTTGGGGCCAACTAAGAACTTCTCACCTTCGAAATTTGAATTAACGGTACACAAATGGAACGTCAAAGCTCTGAAGTTCTTTATACGTCTTGCTTAAACCGATTATATAGGCCCCTTGTTCTCCTTTAATAAGACAATGATACAAATTGGGATTTTTGTGGGAGTGCTTTCAATATGTGCAGAAATGACAATGTTCAATATAATTTTTTAGTTAGTACCTACATTGTTTATACATGTATCGACTCTATTAAACAAAATCTTCACTATTAAAACATTGGTTCCCGTCACGTTTATAATATTAAGTCCCAGTAGCTAATACTCACCTAATAACGCCAACGTGACATAATGGACGATTAACGGTACTGCCGAGGTAAACCACTTTGGAGATTTTTTTAAATTATCTTCCAGATTCTTCTCTGTGTTAAAATTTATAGTGAATCCTGATGTACTCCTAAAACAAGACAATTTATTTCATAACTATTTCTAGTGTTATAATATTTATGTTATCAGTTAATATCTCACAAAGAATCTTGCGTCGTGTTCATTGTGCAACTAGGTATTGAGACTAACAAACTATCGTCTTCGTTCATGACAATGTTTAATTTAATTGATATGTACAGAACTCAGTGAGATAATTGAAGAAATGCGCGCCTATTTATTGTGCATATTAAAAAGTGCTTACGTTTTGATATCTTCCTCGTTGTGAATTAAGTAGACACCTTTATCGATGGCAGTTGCCGCCTCGTTATCTGCAACGAAATGTTCACATGATAAGTAATTACATCTGAACGTGCCTTTGTGCCGGAGCAATCAGAGGCTAGCTTCTCTCGACGCCGCGCCGAGAGCATGAGCCTTACAACACAGCCGTTTATTCATTCATCATATCGTAGTGCACACAGTAGAAGTCTTCATGTTGGACTTTGCTATTGCTTGGATTTGAACCAGGATAAGACAGGGGTTACGTTTTATACATTAGTATCTCTGATTGCACAACTGTTGTTATAGCTTATAGATATTATATATTAAATTCCATACCTAAATACTCCAGATATTTATATTAATATTATTCTCAAATTATTTAATTATAAGATTAGACTCAGATCAATTACACCCATATATTCTCTGTGAAGATACAGTCGATAGATTTTCCAACTGTATTCCTTAAAGATTGAATAAGGGCGGTGGAGGTTCATATATACTATGACCAAATATTTACCGTTGATGCTACTACGAGGTACAATAATAAACCTTATTGATGATTTTTAAATAATTAAATATGCTTGGAACACCAAAAGTAAAAAACATTTTTTTAACAGGAACACTTAATAGCTGTAGAAAGGCGTGGGAACTAAAAAAATAATTGCTATATTGTCAACAAACCAATAAACCGGCAGTGACAAGTGTTGAAATTAATGCACATAAACTATTTATCCCACCGAACAATCAACAATAGTGAATGGTTTACACCAACTGTGGGTCATTACAAGCATGAACATTTTCAAACCATTTGATTTACTTACTGTCTCAAGAATGCACATCTACGAGAAGGTAAATAAACTCCTCCAGCGTGTAGGTAGACATAGTTTTTTGTATTATGACACACTTTCATCATATGCATTTAGTGAAATGCGGTTAATTTGGAATTACACACAGACAGTTCAATTTTATTTATGTGTATAGATTTAATTATTGAAACAGAAATTTAGGGAATTTGCAGAGAATGAACTAGTGGATTTAAAGGTATGCCGTATTTTTAGTAGTGGCGAAACAAAAGTAAATTAAAATATACAGCTTATTAAAAGAAGATTATGTACCAACATTAAACACAAATGTGTAACATACATGTGGAAAGAGGTTTTATGTAAGCATGATAGGCAGCGTGTGATCGGTAAGAATAGAAGAAGAAATAAGATGTGACAGATGACAGAACGATGGTGGACGACGTGAAAGACGGACGACGAAAGACGTATTGATTAGTAGTTTTATTATTTTAAGACGGATTTATTTTAAGATGTGTTAAAGACGGAGTACCTTTTAATTTATTTTTATTTCAATCCCACATACATGCCATCTAAATAATATATTCTAAGCTAGCTGTAACACCCGAGTGGAATTAATTTCATGGATGGCTTTATTTCGCAGAGCCCTATTTTTTAAATAAAAGTAGCCTATGTTACCTTCTCCTTGTAACATCAGCTAGATGCTATTGTATTACTCAAACTTGTAAAATTACTTTTTTTAAAACAGTAATTACTGAGTTTCTTGCCAGGTTTTTCTCAGTAAAAGTAACCTTCCGAACCTGACGGTAGCATGTATAATCCTGTGTAATCGTGACGTTCTGATGATTTCAAAGTACTTTGTTAAAAGTCTAATCAAATAAAGATATTTTAAATTAGAATTTTGTTAGTCGTGTTAGAATTGGTTTTCGACATTAGTCGGAAAGAAAAGACAGACAGACGTACAAACAGGCAGATAACATTTTTAAAATTTATATCTTTGCTATTCTAGTACCGCATATACTTACTTCCATATGCATTCATAATGAAAAGCTGTTAATTTGGAATTACAAACAGTATTTGTATAGTTATCTCTATAGATACCTATAGATACCTGAAAATTTATCGTAATAATGTTCAACAATGTCATTTGGTCATGCATAATCGAATACAATCTTAAGTATTTTCCATCCACAAAGGTTTACTGCATCACATTTGAATATTTTGTTTGATGTATTTAAGATACGGCACATTATTTATTTCTTGTACCTTCATTGTTTCCATATTTGAAATATATCCTCTGAAAATGATCCATTCGAATGTATTTATTATATTAAATTCTTAGACGTTATCATTAAGCTACAATCAAGGAGTGAATTATTTATACGGTAAAAAAATCAAATATTCACATATCGTAAAAGTTAAAAATAATGATAAATACTGAAAACAATAGTGTATTAAGGAAACAAAGTTCTATTATGTTCAAAACGGGAAAAAACTTGTATTCATACTATTGTGAGTAAATTTATCTATTTATAGCGTAGTTTTGCTGTTAACTACTCGTCATATGGTAAAATCCGTCAAGGCATTAAATTGTAGTGTGAATTGGGGATATTATATGGACCTACTCTACATCAAATTCTCAAAAAAGGATAGACAGGTACTTTCAAATTCAATAATTATTTACAAGATCTCAATCCATACATATAAAATTCAAAGACCTGCTTGATTGAAATAAACGCACCTTAGCCCCTGGTCCGAGAGAAATTTCGAGGTTTTGCTTGTTGAGGTGTAGATGAAGACTAAGAAAGGGTTTTTTGAAATTCCACCCCTAAAGCGGTGAAAAGGGGGTTTAAAGTTTATATTGAAAATCTTACTGTTCTACGGGCAAAGCTGCCGGCGGAAGCTAGTCAAATCAAAACCAGAAATATCTCGCCTCGCGGGATAACTACAAAAATGTATTTTCACTATATAAGACACAATGTATATAGTATAGTAATGTAACACCATTGAGCTGTTCATATAAATAAATAAATATAATCTAATGTCTCATATCTCTAAGATCTATCAATTCTGTGAAAAATTAAGATATAATGTAATTGATAGCAGGCAACGTAAATATAAAAATTACTACGCAAACATACTCATAAAACAAACAAAATAGTAGCGCAAAAACAAATTCTACACCGTTATGATTTTTTATTTAAACAGATCAATAGAGCACACTAAAATAGCGCTGATGTAATTCATTATGTTTATTATAATATTCCAATTTACTAAGAATTCACTATTGAACGGCAAAAAATGGCACAGTTTATTACACGGTCATTGAGTTCACGTTAGGTCATGGTAAGAGCTGATTGATGTTTAAGAGTTACTTCTGAAGTCGCACACAATATGTGGCTAAAATATGATAGCGTATTCATTGGTTATACAGTTTCAGTTATAAAGGCACTTCTAAATGAATTTATTGATTTAATATGGTTGATGGGATACAGTACAAAATGGTTTTGTCATTATTAAGTAATAAACCTAATGAATGCTGCCATTGGATATTCTCGTCAATACTTTTGAGTTAAAGAGAAAAGTTTAATTATATTTGTGGAAGTCGTGTGCTTTAGCTAAGCCACCTCTTATAAGATTATCCGGCTAAAGCGTAGAATAGAATACTCTTAAGAAAACAAAGTCCTTTATACTGTTCCCCTAAATAAATGTAATGAACAAAACAAACACGCACACGAATATTCAAATAAATAACATAGGAAAAAATTATATTAATAAATTTTCTCTGAATTCTGTTTTGATGGCTACAAAGAAAAAAAAAATTAACTAAGTAATATTATAAAAAACTATCATCGATAAATAAACAAAAATATTTTACTCACTTTCTAACATTTTTAACAAAATAAGCACTTTAACGGATATATACCCTTTTTAGGAAGCACAAATTTCGATAAAATATTGAACAATGTTAAAGACACAAGTGGGTGACAGGAGCATGGTTCATGAGATATTAGTGAAGTGAACAGCAGCGCGCGAGCTGCGGCCGCGCCGGTTGTGGTCACGTCATGGGCGGAATCAATAAATAATTATCATTTGCTGCGCTTGTGCCGACTATAAAAAATAATGAATAACCTTAAAGATTGATCGACGTGATAAACAATCCCTATACACATAAATTTCTAATATCGAGCAGCGAAATTGCTACGGTGCTCTACAACTACAGTTTCAAAGTTAAACAATTCGAAGGTACGGGTTTACTAAATTGACTTTTGGCTATCGGTAGGTTACCCTTGTATAGTAGAGTTATAAAGTATTTGGCCTATGCCCTTTCAAATTAACGAGCAATTTGCAAATCGAAAGATGAATAGGTTAATGTTTAAAACTAAGCCAAAAATATCTGTAAAATCAAATACTGAAAATTAATTCACAGTATGAAATTCATACCTGGAGTACTTACTTACATTATGTAATTATATTCTTTCAGTGGGAGGTATTTAAAAAAATCATAATTCAATATTATGATGGTAGTAGCTACATAAATAAACGGCGGTCGAGTGATGCCGGGAATAGTAGGTAGCTCGGAATGGAAAATGGATTTATTTTGTGTTTGCTATGTTTATTAATCTGTATAATGTCATTAGGGGCCTACAATCATCGGTTTAAATAGAGTGTATTAAGTACTTCAGAGCTTTGACGTTTAATTTCTGTACCGTACAATTAAACGTCAAAGCTATGAAGTTCTTAATACGCACTGCTTAAATGATCTTAGTTGGACTCCTGAACCAGAAATCAAATAGACTTACTTATACGCAGAACATTATGATGTACAATAGATTTGACGACTGCATTCGTTTGTTACATTACGAGTATGTTGTAGCTCGCTAGGTGTATATACAAATTAGGTATTTGAATAATCTGTAATGCATATTTTAAATAAGCGAGGAAGGTAGGTAAATGAATAAGCTGTATTATATTATATTTATTGAATATCAATATATTGAATAGAATTTGAAGATTTGTTTCTTCTTTGGTCTAATGTTTGAGGCGGCGATAGCGTCTGTTGTCGATAAAAATCTGAAACAATTTTTTTTTATGTAAACGTCTTTATCACCAAACACACACAGCTGCCAGTCTGTAAATAAAAAAGTGGCCAAATGTATATTTCTTAGTTATTATTAGCTTTACGGTGAAGGAAAACATCGTGAGGAAGCTTACATGTATGAGAGGAAATTTAAGTAAAACGATATTAGGGCAGACGCCCGGCTGCCTCGTTGACACCTAATTATCTTCGGTGAAAAGTGGGTGTTGTAATATCTATCGTATTTCCTATTCTTTCGGGACCCTTACTGGAGGGCGTGTATGTATCTTAACAGACTTTATAAAAGAAGATGGTTATATGGATGATGAGTACTTTTTAATTATTTTGCGCACTAAAAATAGTAATAGAACTTCGGCTTCATGCTGAAATACCAGTTGCCCGATAGCGCGCCACATGACGATAGGAAATTACAAAAGAAAACTCAAAATATCTTTGCTTTATGTATTACTTAATTAATTTTTACATCAAATAACGTTACGCATTGTATTTTAATATTAACCGTACTGGATTTTTTTTCTAGTGTTTCGTAACGGGTATTATCAGTCTGAAGGTAATTCCAGAACAGCGTTACTAAACGCCTGAATATTCAACTCCAATATATTAAGTAGATAAATAAGTCCAATGGCAATAAGTGACGTAATAATATTGCACAGTGTTTTATATTTAGCCTGTATGAATGGAGTGTTTTTATCTTTAATGTTGTAAATATTGATATCTCCTGTAAAACGGACTAATTGGTATCAGATTATGATATATGATGAGCTTAAACTAATATGATTTTATTATTTGCTTTCATTCTCCTAGCCGCTAGGGCTTCGTCAAAAAGCTTCCAGGATTGACAAGTAACCAAAGATGGTGTAAAGGCAAATAATATTGGTACACAATTATTAGGTGAATTGACGACAGAAATAAATATACATGAAATGTCTACGAAGTCACCTTGAAAATAATATGTATTATATTATTGTACATGCACTATGTTAACATTTGAGCGGATTGTATGGCATATCGGACAAACCTCAGTGGTTTTAGTATGCTAGGTGTCGTAAGCATTTGTCTCGTTTTGGTAAAATAAATAAATAACTAAAAATATGTTCCCGTAAGGTATGTTGAGCAATCATGAAATTAACTTGCTATTTTTTGCGATGACTAAAGAAAGTCACAGGCTTAAAGCTATTATTAGGTAAATGAACTCATTCGATGATTAGGTAATCTTCCGTAGGTATAACAGATAAAGTATTTTTAATCAGCAATTCTCCCTAAGTATATAAAACTGACGGAATAATTCAAGTCAAACGTGTCATTTTATTGTTGTTTATGATAACGCTATTTATAACCCAATAAGTACTAGCTAAAAAATCTTATCTTGCTTCAATTAAACATGTAGCTAACTTAAAACCACGTCTCATTAATAATTTTGCTAAGACTAAACCCGCGATCAATACTATACGTATCTTTAGATTTACAAAAAGCTAGACAAGCGCGAGAAACTTAATTTGATAAAGGTCAAAGGAAAATCCATATAGGATGAAATAAGTACCGTAAGAAGAAAGAAAGTTGTTTAAAATGTTATTTTATTTGTTAGTTTAATAACATTATTAACAAATAAATTGTAATTTTACAGAACTTCAACACGGGTAATTGATTATAATTCTATGATGTTCGCAATAAGAACCTTGAATTTAATTTAATAGGGTGTCTCAAACGAGGGAGTCATGATTACGTGTACGATTAGTTGTTATCTCAGGCACCAAGAGGGTTGGGTCCCGTCCCATTGAGGATAGCCAATGGTTATTATTACTGAAGACCTATATAGGTAGGTATAGCCAGTTATATTCAGACTTTATTAATTTATAATTACTTTTGTGATTACAAAGGTCGTAGAGTTCGTTCGTGAACCAACAATGCGAATAATCTTCATTGTTTTTGTAATAAATTGTTCAGTCTCATGGTGACTACTAATTTATTCTCAAACAAGGCATGCTTACCCCATAATGATGTTCATCATTATGTAAAGGAAAGGTGTTCTCTCAAAATTAGCACCGGTTTTACTTTACCTGCATAATTTGGCCAGCGTAATTATTCAAAGGTAAAATTAAATTGTGAATTTCGATAAATAGAAAAGATACCTTGAGGGGCGACTCTCGATTCTTGTGAGAGGAGAATAGGTCCTAAAATTGTCGTTAACGCGGATCCCAAAGTAGTCGTTATTAGAATGGCTATAACGATGATATTGGCGTGCTGCGTCGCTATTCTCTTGTCTTGATTACTGGCGCCTGTCCACAGGGAATCCGACGCGACTCGCACCAACACGGCCTGAAATTATAAAGCGGTAAAAATATTGTTTATTTATCCTATAAGTCTAACTATTGGTGTTAATATCTTAGTGAATGACTTATAAAACGAACGCACCTACAAGCCCTTTATTTAATATCAATTTAGTTCGTAGACGACGTTATTGCGTGCATTGCCGTTTGATCGTATTCGCTGTTTAATTTGTTTGCGAGATTAATTTGTTACGTGTCAACCAATAAATAGCATATAAAGAAAAAAATAGTAGAAGATAAAATGGGCTGCAAATTCTGATTACTTGGTCTGTTATTCAAATGTGATAAATGTATTTAATCCATATTCACGCGAAAAGATACTGGCAGTAAAAAATTGTTTGATCAAGTGTAAATTGTGGATTGTGAACCTAAATATGAAAAGTAGGAATCTTTGGATTTTAATGTTTCCCTTATATGTACCGATGTGTATGCTGTATTTCCGTATAAAACTTAGGAACTGGAAATGTTTCCATGTTACATTATCAACTTTTATTATGTCATGTTTTTTTAACGAGGACAACAATAAATTCAATATTAAGAACATAATAGGTTTTTTGTCGTAAAAAATATTCAATGCAGTAATATGGAAGTTGCAATATGTTCAAAAACATGTCAAAGAACCTCTATAAAAATATTTATTCAAAGAGGTGGAAAAAATAAATAAAAAATATTATATCCATCAGACCTGAGTATAAAAACATATAAGCATTATAAACAGTAAGGAATCTAGGCCTATTTTTTGTAATAAGAACCTTTGCACCATTGAGCGTGAAATACTTAAAGATTTTAAATTTACTCTTTAATTTCACTGACAAAATTATATAGATATGTCGCTTTGAAGTTTTAACAAATGTCACCTCTTAACAAGTACACCTCTTACTGTAATTACACCTATTTCACTTTTGCTCTCGTAGATGGACGGGTCTGTGTGAGTGTATTATTTCGTACGATTTTTTCTTAGATTCCTAAATGCTTGTAAAGTTTATATTTAAACTAACTATTAACAATGTTATGGCGTTGCATTGATTATGAGAGCGAGCTCTTAATTTTGAGTATGCAGTAAAATCTATCCAGCCCTGAAGCTTTGACTTATGAAGTTATGACGCTTGACCGAGGCATAGCGCCGCAGGTCTCACGATCATCGGCTTTGCCACTTAATTGATTTAACGATGCACACTCGATACACTGAGGTGGCTGATAGGACTCGGAGATATAGAGATATATCGTATAGTTGCACGTTCTATATTAACTGTGTGTTTAGTACCACCACCACTACTACTAATGAATATCAATTGTGGTAAGACTCTATCTTATATCTATTTGTGATATTATTCTCATTGAGTGTGATATGCTTGCAGTAAACGTAATATGATCCTAACAACATGTATTGATTATGAAAAATGCTGGCTTTTTGCTATTAGGCGGACTATTATATAAATAAATAATGTTCGGGCATTATCGCACAGTGTCATCTTGTCCCAAACTAAGCAACGCTTATATTATAGGTACCAGACAACGGATATAAATATATGGCTTTAAATAATAATAATATATTTGTGTTTTACCTAGTACATATTAACCTTACTTATATAAGCCTTACACGAATTATTACAACATTTTGCACTATATCGTTTTAATTTAAGCTCATATAGGGGTTGCTATGTCACATAAAATTTTAGTTACGCCCAAGATTCAGAGTTTGCGAGATGGGGTCATAAGTCAGTCAGTTAACAGGTAAGTGGCTTTTACCTAGAACCATTTGTTGTTCAGTGGTTTGGCCCTTCAGGTACCTACATAAATTGTGCAGTTACTCTCTAAAT
Source organism: Watsonalla binaria (assembly GCA_929442735.1). Taxonomy (NCBI): domain Eukaryota; kingdom Metazoa; phylum Arthropoda; class Insecta; order Lepidoptera; family Drepanidae; genus Watsonalla; species Watsonalla binaria. The sequence goes on along the minus strand of OV838919.1, from coordinate 5,997,656 downwards.
TGTACGGTTTATGTCTCTGTTGGTATCCGTCTTTATATGCATAAAATATCACTATATCAGCAATATTGCTTGTACTAGACTAGGCGACTCAATTATTCTCCAGCGAATAGGAAGCGTTCAACAAAACTTTACAAACATAACTCTTATTTTTATGATAAGGGATTGAAAAACACACTTTATATCCGTAGTATTAAAGTTGACTTTCAACATTTTTGTGGAACTAAAAACTATTATTCTTAAAAGTATGATGTCATTTTTACACATATTTTAATTATTGCACAGCATATTTAACTGTCCAATTTTTTTGTACATGCGGACGATGCCTAAACATATAAAATTCGAAGTCCTAACTGACTGACTTATATTTCAATGTAATTTAGAGAATGCGTTCTTCGAGGTGTCTACTAAGAAAGCTTTTTCCACCTGCCAGCTTTTTACTGCTACGCAGATGATGCTGCAGGCGCAAGCTAGTACCATAATACATGAGTAGCACATTAGAGGAAGCTTTGTAAAATCTTGTCCGTCGGGCAATTACTGGAAATGGAGCAGCGAAGTTCTAAAGTGAATTAACTGGAGTCGAGAAGTAGACTTCTCAGACTGCTCTAGTTCTGACATGCTAATGAAAATATCACTTAAGAGGTACATTAGCAGCACTGTCGGATATGCAGCCCATTTGGTCGGGCGTCTCGGGCCGGCAACGTTTTCCTTAACTTCCACCCTATGATGAATTGCTTTCGCGTGCAACGGGTGTTTCCATAAATATTAGACAACCAATTTTCCCTGCATCGTTAAGTGAATAAATGTGCATATTATTTTCTTATATCCCGTGCGTATCTTGACAAAATTTGCATATGATAAGCGAGCACGTGCTTTTTATAGTTATACATTTGGGAAAGTAAGTAAGATTAATATTACAAGGTCTTAACCTTCTAGCTCACATGATAGCGGTAACCCCGTGATTTATAACAGGACGTCAGGTGCGTTGTTGGTGACGGTGATGGCAAGTCAATACATATTTTTCATACTAAACGATTTAAAAAAAATTGTATACGAATTTTTTCGCGACTTTACGGGACTCTTTGTCCGTCCGCGGGGTCAAAGGCAAATAAGCAGAGTTACGGTCGAAAGTATACAATTTGTATAGATTACGAGTTTTAAGGATAATTAGAGAAATGCTCTCGCTATACGTAATCAAGTTGACCCCTAAATGATTTGCAGTAAAATGGTGTGCCATTTATTTGGGCTGCCAAAAACAGCTGCCAGAAACCTGAAGAAAAGATGGAATTGGCAGTTACGTTAATGCGAGCTCTCTGTTTGGGCAACAGTTTTACTGTGTATTATACTTACCTACCTATAAAAACTTATTCATTTTCTATTAGTTATTGAGACTATTCAGCATCGTGTATATCTTCGTAGAGGGAATGCAATTGTCACAAGATCACATTGCAATGTAATTATCAATATCGGTCCTACCATCATCAGCTCAAGCAGAACATATTAAGAACCTCAGAGCTTTGACGTTCTATTTTTGAACTGTAAATTCAAACTTCGAAGTTGAGAAGTTCTTAATACGTGCTGCTTAAACGATGCTGATTGGCCCCCTGGGCTTATTTTTAAATAGTATAAATTGAAGTCGCCATTTCCATACATAATTGTTTTGTCTGTTTGAGCGCATTGTTCCTATAAACTACGATACGGTTTTTACTACGATGTGTAGGAGATGAGTTTTGAAGGTTATATAGCTAATGTGATAAAAAATCCATACTAAATTTGAGGAAAATAGAGATAAGTCAACGTTTTGTAAGAATCGAAGTGACGGCGGGTCGATAATGAAATTACAGTGATAATATTTGAGATAAATTTGTACGATGGTGTTGCTGACTGTACTTCCTAACCTAAACTCACCCGTAATTCGTGTAGCGTAAGCGACAGATCTACGGTAACGGTGTGATAAGAATAAATAAAACCCTACGATGGGACTGTCGTATAACCGTCGGATAGCTGCAATCGCAATTGCGCTAGTTTTGTAACATGGGGATGGCGTTATCTTTTACACCCATCCTAGAATACACATTCACCGCATGAATGTGTACGAAATATTTTAGAGAGAACATGCACCAGTTAGCTTTACTTTTAGTTTTTGTATTTCTAAACTGTTTTGACGTAGATATATTGACCATTCATTGTACAAATTCCTTTAATAGACGAATCGAGATTTCTAAGTAGAATATATATAGAGTAAAAAGGGTTGGCAACGGCCCATCTCAAGCGATTATAGGAGTCACATGCTCGTTGGCCCCGTTATGTAAAAAATAAATACAAACCTCAACAATAGCTTTGGGTATCCAAGTGGTCACAATGAAGAGGCTCTCTTTGACCGAGAGCTCGTTTGCCACCGCTACCAAGAATGCGGTCACCAGCCGCAGGAGTAGCGCCGCCAGGATGCACACGATAATAAGTAATAATTCCTTCGTACTTATCTCTGATACCTGAACAGAGAAGACGACAAATTACTATGCGATTGCAGAATACATCTGTGTTGGTGCGTGTATCCCAAGTATAGGTATGGACACGTTCTAACGTCGTCCGTCGCTTGACCTTACGTTTACGCTTTGCTAAAAATGTGTTGATCCGCCATCTTTGGCATTCAAATACTACCCGCCTCCGAAGAAGTATCAACACATTTTGAGGTCAAGCGACGACGTTTGAACGTGTCAAAACCTATACTAGGGCTCAGGATAAGGGCTCAACCATGAGCTTTTATCGCAATGATAGTTCAGCTGTACGACAGTGACCGGTGCCGACGTCATATGTCTCATAATATGATACAAACTATCATGGCGATAAGTTCTCTTTTCAGCAACACAAATAAGTGAACGAAATCTTCGATGTAAAAATATGTCAGAACCTACTTGGGGTACAGGGAGAAAATTGTCGTAATGGACATCCGGAGAGGTGTACCTATGAATGTATGATATGACCCTCATATTCTTTTTGGGGTTCCATTTGGTCGGGATTGCGAGAACATAAAAATTTAGATTTCTTAAGGCCTCTTAATTTCGCATTACAGACATTTATAAAATAATGGAAGTTTAGTTGATTCCCTACAGAAATGGGCCGAAGTGCCTACTCAAATTAATGATTTCACTTCAAATTGCTTAATACTATTCGCTGAACAACATTTTTCAGCGAAAGCTCCCGATTTATTTTGTGAATAAATTGCATCTTCGAAAGGGATCATTTACTAAATTCAACATTAGTTTGTTTTAAAAGTGCGCTGAGTAAACAAGTAGTTATTTTCGCATGAAACCAAATTATAAGAATTTTAAAATGAGTGCTTATAATTTAACATGAGAGAATTCCATTGTTCAAAAGTTCCAACCACTATTTCTGTAAAAAAATTATACGAAGGGAACGACAATTCTAATAAAGTGAATACAGCACTGAAACGTAGTATGAACCTAGCTAGTATATTTCCAGATATATAAACGGAATCTTGTTAATTTTTACATTAAATACCCTGTATAAAGACGTAAACCATAATAAAAAATCTAGGTGTTGGATTACTTGTAACTTTTACAAGCCATTTTATGTTCCACCGTGCCTAAAAAATTAATTCCAGTACTTACCTCTAAAAAATATCCGCTCAGAGTGAAGAGCATGGGTTCAAATATCCTCCAAGCGAGCTTATAGACCTCTGTCACTGGGTTGTTGTTGATGGGCCAGTCGCGGCGGGACCAGCGAGTCGCCGCTGCGCCTGCGCACACCATTATCGCTACGCCGGCTGCAAAGATATTTAGTATTAATTTTACTATTTCTTTGTGTATTATCCTTTAGATTCATTCTTTTAATTTAACATTGTGAGTCTATAAAATGATGCATCTTTCGATTATTACATTATCGCCATTTATTTGCTACCATTTATTAATTTCGTACAAAATTTTAGGTTAATTTAGTCAAATAGAAAATTATAAAATGGTTCAATTGGGGTTCATTGCCTTTTGGAACATTAAAGTTTATACAGTATAGTAGGTATTACAACCGAGACACTTGATTGGATTTAATTGAAATGAAGGCGAACAAGGCAACGTAGCAATTAGAGTGATTAATCTTCGGACTGAAACACTTGTCCTTATTGAAGCTTCGATGATTAGAACGTAGATACCAATATAATATAACTTGTACATACTTCTACTTTCAACACATCCTAATGTTCAAACGTATCTCTTTAATATAGAACGTTTACGAGTTCGACATCTTCTTAAAATAAAGTCACGCACTCGTAGCTTTTAAAAGAAAGGGTCCTATAGAATATTCCAGTATGAATTAATTTTGGATATAATGTTCTCGTTAAAACTTATAGAACTCAACATTAGTAATGGGACTGAGCCCTGAAAAAGTCCTTAAAGTTAATAAAATATTTCAGACGAAGCTTTCAAAGGATTACGTGGGCGTCAGTCACTCCACAAATTACAGTAGATAAACTTAAATCCTCACTAACTTGTGTCATACGATTTACATACATTTCTAACTATGTACTACATTGTGGTTTTATTACTCTCTGAGATTAGAGTTTTAAAGGCCCAGACGTGATGCTGTTTCTATTGGTGCCACCTGTGGGTGTTATTCATGTTTCAAACTTTAGGTATAGCATTTAGAGATTTTAGAGGTGATTTGTTTGGACTATTAACAATATTAGGCTTTACCGGCGAATTGATATTTTTTTAAATGTCAATACTATCCCAACACCAAATTTCGGCAAAATCGGCAGTAATCGCTGGTAAAGGCCGCACAGACCAGGTAGCAGACTGACAAACGGAAATTTTTTCAATCTCAATTATATTAAAGTGGTAAAGTAAATTATAATAATAAAGGTGCCGTGGTGGCCTTGAGGTTTGAGCAGTCGCCTGGTACGCAAGCGACGCAAGTTCGAATCCCAGCGGGGCCTGTACCAATGAGTTTTTCTAAGAAACTTATGTACAGTGATTTTACGGTGAGCTTTACGGTGAAGGAAAACATCGTGAGGAAACCTACATATTTCTGAGAAGTAATTCAATCACGTTTGTAAAGTGTCTGAGATGGCGATGGACTCACCATCTGTCACGTTGGCACTTAATCATCTTCGGTGAAAAGTGGGTTTTGTGATTACAGCCTACCCCTTCGGGGAATACAGGCGTGAGCATATGTATGTATGTAATTATAATAAAGATAGGATGTAAGAATTTTTGGTAAGTAGGAAGTTTAATGTTCGAAGATGGTGATTCTATAATTTATTTATAAATGTAATAAAACTGCGCATGGTTAAATTAATATGCCACCGTAATAAAGGTGTATGATAATGTATTTGTCTTTATTGTGCTTAGTTACTTACACGTGCCTCCCCAGCCGAGGTAGCCAGCGGCATAAGTCAGTAGCAGGCCTCCAGAGAAAATGAGTAAGCTGCGAACCGTTGGGGCATAAACGTCACTGTGGTCCGGGATATAGTCCGATAAAATACCCCATAATATGCCGAGGGCAATGCCCACGAATATAGCTAGAACTCCCTGCCGAAATTATGAAAAAGAAGTTAAGAACACTCAATCCGAATCGACCCTTAAAAGCCTGCCGGAGCTCTTTCATTTCAAATGAGTGTACTTTCAGTTTAGAGTCATTACTTGAAAATGGGCATAATCCCAGATAACTACAGGCGGGATTTTAAAACTGAAAATTTTTGTTCATAGTATCTCGCATTTGGAAAAGAGACCGTTAAATTGCACCATAAAGATTATGTCATATGTAGTGATCAAGGTAAGGTGATTAACATTGAACTTGATATATATTCTTATTATTTATTTGGCGATACTAGACAAATCAAGGCCACTTCCAAGATTTCTAATTGTATGGTATTATATAGAGATAATAGATAGAAATAATTTAGAAGCAGTATTAATAACATGTTAATAAAGTTAAGTTACAAGCCATATCCATATTGAACACACCTTAACGATCCTATAAACGAGCGTTGCTGGGTAGAATATGGCACTGTTAATGACTCCAAACATGCCTTCGGTGAATGCGGTATCTAATCCGCCTGCGTTAGCAACTAACAAGGCTATTTGGTTCTTAGTTCCCAGCCCTCGCGCGTTCAACGCCACGGCCGTCGGGATCACCACTGCTGGTGATACTGAGGACAGTATGGCTCCCAGGTGAAGACCTGTATTATATTTATACCACAAATATTATATTCACATAAATTTATTTCATACTGACCGAGTCAGATGGTAAGCACCTGACTCTGTGCTTACGAGAAGGGTAAGCACCGGTATTACAGCATCCGCGTTTCACTAAGGATGCTTAAGTGTCAACATGACAGATGGTGAGTCCTTAGCCGTCTCAGAAACTTTACATAAGTCTTTGATCTTCTCAGACATATGAAGGTTTCCTCTAGAAGTTTTCCTTCACTGTGAAAGGTGTGGTGTGAGATCATTATCCAAAATTAAAACACATATGGCTTATTTTATAATAAATTTTCTTTTCGTACCTAAATTTTCCTACGTCTTGCGCAGCAGCCCTTTGTGGAAAGACCCCCAAATTTTAAAGAGTTTAGATATTCAAGTTCGATCAACATTATCCACAATTTGCAATATTGATTTGGACGACCGATCGTGGTCCCAGGCTACCCTGCCTATTAGGTTTGGTGGGCTGGGAATACGCAAAATTTCGGATGTGGCCCTGCCGGCTTTTCTGGCTTCAGTTCACAGTGTGCGCGACCTCACTGGCAATATTCTGTTTCCGTCACTGAGTGACTGTGAGGTTTCGTTCCTAACTGAGGCCAGAAATACTTGGCTTATGGCTTGCCCTAACACTGACTTGCCGCCAAGACCGCAATCTCAAAGGCAATGGGACGAGCCTATCAGCAGGCTGAATTATAATACACTTCTTGAAAGTAGTTTAATCTATGCTGATCGTGCCCGCCTCTTGGCAGTAGCTAAATGGGAGTCTGGTCTTTGGCTTCAGGCCTTACCATCTTTTAACATCGGTACGCTTCTGGATGACACAACATTCAGATTGTGTGCTTGCTTGCGTTTAGGCGCAAAATGTATTGTCCCTCATCGGTGTCACTGTGGAGATAGTGTGGACATCTTCGGACACCATGGTCTGTCATGCGTCAGTAGCGCCGGTCGACGATGTCGTCATTCTTCCATCAATGACCTAATACGCCGGGCTCTGGTCACCGCCGGGGTGCCTGCTGTACTGGAACCAGTAAGTTTGGCGCGCAGCGATGGCCGGAGGCCGGATGGTATGTCACTGGTGCCGTGGAGATTGGGTCGTTGGCTCCGTCCCATCTCCCCGGCACTGCTGTGGCGGCCGGTGCTGCTGCTGCTCAGCAGGAGTACCTCAAGCGCCGGAAATATGCTTGCATTGGTCAAGGATACATATTTTCTGCGTTTGCGGTTGAAACTCTGGAACCTTGGGGTCCAGATGCTCATCAACTTTTCAAAGAGGTTGCACGTCGTCTGGTAGAAGCTTCTCGTGACAAGCGGGCTGGGGCTTTTCTCGTTCAGAGAATCAGCATTGCTATTCAACGTGGCAATGCTGCCAGCCTTCTTGGCACGATCCCGAGAGACACCGATTTGGGATTTGGAAGTTTTCTACTTGTAATTAGTTTTTAGTTACCTATTTATTATTAATATAATAATAAAAACCACTAATATATTTTAACTTGCGTCGCTTGCGTAGCAACCAACTACTCACACCACTGTCACTACTGCCTCATTATTGGTAAAAATGTAAGGTTAAGTTATAATTATAGCGATTTCCTCTTACCCCAATACCAAGGGAACTCGAGCAGTATATGAGTCAAGAAGGCCGTAGACAAACACTCCACGATCCAGGGCAGGGTTGCCAATGAGAAAACTTTTACCGAATTATTTTTTATGTATTCCCAGTTCCAGCCAAGCGGACCCTTCGTCAAGATAATTACGGGGTAAATTCGTCTGAAAGAAAAAAAGAGAGCTTTGTTCCTTGAATTGGTTCACACCGAGATTCATCGCGTTCACTTTAATTATGAGGTGTTTGAAAATCCAAGGTTGTATTCAAATATTTGCGCTTAGAGCTAACGTTGATGGAATCAAAAAATTTGCTCAAAATATATACTATGATCATTTGGAGACATTATATCAATCAAAAATTGTTTAAACATAAGTTTCTATGTGTATCTATAACCGTACAAAATACAAATAAAATATCAGTGCAAGGCAGTTCAAAAGAACATCAACTAATCTACACTACATAAAGGGAATATGTATAAAGGGAAGGGAGGAAATATTTGTATTTTTGTGTGTATGTTTCTAATGAATAAATTCTTAACTACTGTGCCAATTTCAACAATTCTTTCACAATTGGATAGCTACGTCATCAGCGAGTAAAATTACTTTCACGGACTTTTTTTTACAAGAACTCCACGGGAACGGGAACTACTTCAGATGCATGATGGAAAACTGACTACTTCGAACATTCCCACCTTATTGCAAAACATCGCCTTAGCTTGTTTTAAAAGTGGTTCTATCTCTTTTTGTTACAAGGATCAGAGATGGACATAGTTTTACTCTGAGTTTTGTCTCTTTTTTGGTTTAAGCAATTTTGTTATAAGGGGGGTTAAACTTGGTCGATTTTATTTTATTTTAAATTCTTTCTGAAGATCGTACATGGATTATTGTTTTTTAGAGGAACATACATGTCTTGCCGTAGATATATGCGGGACCAACTAAGGAGCTAGATTTACAGATTACTGTTACTAAGAAACTGCGGAAAATATACCACAAAAAACCGTTAGTTTGCAAACCTTTTGAATTTTTAAGTTGGTAAAAAATAATAAATGTCACAATTAATAACTGTTACCTCAAATGGAAATCTAGGGCGTCTGCTGCGGGATTCTCCAAGAAGTTTGAAGGACCAAAATTCCTATACAAAGCTCCGATCAGGGTCATTCCAACCATAGGGTTTATAGTCGTATATCTCTCCATAGTGTGTCCGAATATGTAACCAGCCATCACTACTCCACACATATTGAATAAATAACCTCCAGGGAGCACTGCGCTTTTGAACAAAAACCATGACGTCATCCATAATGTTAATCCTGAAAATAAATTACAATTAAATTTTTGATATATAATACAAAGGACTCTTTGTCAAAATGTTTGTATCTTGAATGGGGTTTAACAGTTTAATAAAAAAATACTACGTACTTTGGGTTTTTGTTTCCTTAATAAACCTATAGGTATTTATAAATAATATACTACTTATGCTGTGTAACTTAGGTTTAGACAACAATGGTGAGTAAATTATTAACAATTTTTCGATGAGTTACTAGTTGGTATACAGTGTCATTTAATTTTTTACAATGAGCCGCTATACAACACTTAGAAATTTGAACCAAATACCATATAATGGTGTATCAAACGTCGTCTCTACGTGTACGTTACGTCCTAGATGGCACCATATTGACTTATAATATGATCATAGATGGCCTTATTTTATTTATTCTATAAATATCAAATAAATATATATTATAATCTAATTTTAATTATATATTTTAATTTGAATCATTTTAGGTTTCTGTCTGTTGCGTCAGTTTAATATAAAGTTTGAACCATACAGGCCATTATATTCCACACATCTATTAAGCGAACACAGCTGTTTTATATGTTTATATACTCTACATATAAGTATATCACTGCTTCGTTGGTCTAATAGTCGCAAACACTACTGCGGAACGCGAGGTCCTGGGTTAGATCCCCGGGTCAAAAAAGTGTTACAGGGTTTTTCCATCTATAATTTTTCATTAGAAGTCTGGTGTCTGGATTTTGAACGGTTAATGGCAATAGGCTCACCGCTATAATAACACGTCTATAATGACACCTCTGCCTATCCCTTCGAGAAATACAGGCGTGGACATATGTATGTGTGTATTTCTATTACACTATAAAGGATATCTTTACTGAGGATCTTTTATAGAGAATATAATGAGGTGTCACTTTGCGGATGTCAATGTGTGCGGTTGTATAAATATTCCGCCATTACGTAATAGCAAAATAAGGCATTGTAGACATTTTATTGGTGCAACCATAGTACCTTTTTAGGCGTAACTTATTTATAGTTTGGGTGTTATTTGTAACACCCAAACTATAAATAATTTTGTTTTTTTTTATGTTTTTCCGTGTTTTTTATGGAAAAACATAAAAGGTGATCTATCTTCGTGTAGGTATTAATCGCAGGTCATGGTCATTGTAAACTTTATGTAGGCTTATTACAATAAGCAGGAATGCAGGAGACCCTTGATAATTTGCATGAGTACATGAAGTTCAAGCATAACCATGTCCAGTCATTACGTACATGTATATTAAAAATAAACGTTGTAATTTTATTTTGCACGCATATTTTTTTCTTCGATGTTACCTTTAAAGATATTTGCCGAAGTTGTATGTTTTTATGTTTCGTTTTTAATGCTACTACATAATATGAGTATTTTTAGTAGTGTTGCTGGTCCTTATTACAAATAAAAAATACTTATAATTAGGTCGCGGAGACCTGTAATTTTTAATTATGAAATTCTAAGCTTTGACGTTTAAATTCCTTGGTGTCAACATAAAAACAAAATTAAATTATGATTCGTAATACGCACTCCTTAAAACGACGATGTTTTAGTTATCTCATAAGAAATTGATGAAACAATTGTTAAGGTGTTATTAATTGATAATGTAAGGTGTTGGTATAGAACTCACCACATATCGAGACCCCAGCGTATTGTTTCAACTCGTTGATTGATGGTAGTGCTCCCAATAACTTACTTGATAATATTTTCCGGTCAAGGTCTGCATTGTTTCTAGAACAAAGAATTCAATATACAATATAAAAAATTTCCTTGTGTTTTACTGATTTTGATCACATACATTATGTGTTATTCAGAACTCGTCCTAAACTATTACACCCTTATTACAAAACATGGCTTAAATCAAGACTAGACCAAACTCAGACTAAACTATGTCCATCCCTTTTGAAATCCATATCCCAAAAAGAGACATACATTCGAACCAAGGACTGTTGTAGATTATGTTTAGTAATATATAGGGTTAAAGTCTAATAATTAAATTTTAATATTTTTATAGAATCGATTGTTATCTTAGTTCCCTTTAACTAATAAAACCGATAATATTGGAAAATCACCAGAAGCATATTGGTATATAAAACGGTAGCGAAGGAAACTTCATATTGCATTATGAAATCTCATGCATAAATAGTTAAGCTTGGCTATTTTGTAACAATATGATTTTATTACATTTTGCCAGGCGAAACAACATAGCCATTTAGTTACGAAGGCTGAATATTTTGAGCTTATGCTTACAAAGATAAATAAAATTGGACAATTTGGGGTGACTCCAATAAGTGTCATATAATATATTAGATGAAATTACCAAGATGCCGGTATACCTACGGTATGTAGGTACGTTTATGGACACATGTACCTTGTATACATTGTAAACTTGTACCTATTCATGGTTATCACCGACAGGTGATAATGTCAGTGGTATAGCCGAATTTAATTGCTTCTGTAAGTGCACTTCTACCTTTATACATATAATATTTGTGATATAATTTAATTGCTTCTGTAAGTGCACTTCTACCTTTATACATACAATATTTGTGATATAATTTAATTGCTCCTGTAAGTGCACTTCTACCTTTATACATATAATATTTGTGATATAATTTAATTGCTTCTGTAAGTGCACTTCTACCTTTATACATACAATATTTGTGATATAATTTAATTGCTCCTGTAAGTGCACTTCTACCTTTATACATATAATATTTGTGATATAATTTAATTGCTACTGTAAGTGCACTTCTACCTTTATACATATAATATTTGTGATATAATTTGAATTCGGTCAGGGTCGAGACTACCGTTTGTAATATTAAACCTTTAAACTTTAAACGTTTGTAAGATTCTTATATGATAAAAATAATGGAAACACACACATACTTACTCACGTTTTGGAGGGACTGATTTCAAAATTTGTTACATTAATTCCTTTGATATTTTCATTTTTGTCTGCGGACAGAAAAATCGTTATTTTTAATAATAAGATACACATAATAGTATAAACACATTTGTAATATTTAATTGGATGACACCGTTTTCCTAATGGTTAATTTACTGCTACTTTAGGTGTCACAGGTTCAATTCCTTGGGTCTGCTTAGTGTGTGTTATATTTAAAAACACTGTTAAATCCGTTCAGCCGCGTTATTCTGTAAGGTTTCTCAATATGGAACTCGACATCGAGCGTCGGTTTCAATCATAAGAAATTGATACATAATACATGGACGATAAAGATACATTTTGTAACTTTGAATCTGACACTCGACGTCGAGTTTGACGCTGAGAAACCTTATAGAATAACGCGACTGGTACCCAAAGATTAGCAGCATAGCTTACTTTGGGGCTAGAAATTATTTATTTCCATACTTATTCTTTTTTCTTTAGGAGACGTAATTAATTTGTAATGATGGCATATTTTACTATTTATCAATATATTTTTTAAGAATATGCTATCAATCTTTGAAAAGTAATAAAATGTTTAAAAATTTGTTCTATAAGTAAATTTCAATTGGTTTATGTTATGTGAGTTCTGTGATATTGATATTAAATTATTTACTAACTGCGGATTAATAGAAATGGTACACTCAATAAATAATTTTTTGGACAAACAATATCACATAAACCGAATTTTAACCGGATTACATAATATGGCATGGTATTATAAAATACATTTTATTGCGTAATTATACCGAATACATTTTAATTGTAGTCTCACCAGTGTCGTAGCCGTTACCAGTCATCTTGGCTCACAATATTACTATATTTTCATTCACGTAAACCACTGTAATTTATATAAAATACACATTTAGCGAAAGGAGAGTTAATCCAACGAGGCTAACATATAATTACTTTCCAAAGCACAACTGACACTTGAGTTTGTCTGTCTTAAGCGGTCCACAGAACCGTGTGATCTCGTTTAGCGATCTTTTAATAATACAATTCGCCGCATGCGCACTGCGTTCAATTGCCATCATAGAAAATACATTAATCACTGGACGTCGAAATATGTCGATAGTAGAAGTATGAGTGAGCACACAATTGACGCAGTTTGAAAATAAGCGAGGAAAAATTTATTCAACAGTGAACGTTCGCGCCGGACGTGTGGCCGCGGCGGCGGTCGCCCTGTGCCGAGCGGCGGCTATGACGTCTGCCCATCATTCACTTATTAATTGGGTGTTCGATACTTCTCTGAAACAGAAGTCCTTTTCACGTAGTTTTCAGCGACATGAGTAAAGACTCTTATGTTACTTTAAGAAGTGTCCCACGAATCTCATCGAAGAACAACACTTTTTTAAATGTACAAAACCATTTTTTACTCATAGTAATGAGTCGATTTTTTTAATTGCTTGCAAGGTGGCAGCAAGTGCACAACAAAAACCATTCAACATAATTAGTGATTTACTATATTTGCTCTGCTGGTAGCTAGGTAGGTACAGCCCTTTGGATATAAACACTAATGTTAACAAACAATCGCTACAGATCGGAATCTTGTAACAACGGCGTTAGAGTGATTTTTCATCAAAGTATTGCAATATTTTGTTAAATAATTGAATATGCTTTCCTATATAATACTACTTCCGCATACCTATATTCCTTCCTTGTACGAGTAGTTTACCATTTGACAAATAGTGTATTGATGCTCCATGCGTGTTCCACTAACTTGGCACAATTTCAATAGAACTGTATTTTTAGTTTATTAGTGTCGCTGCGTATTTTTAGATGGCATTGGAATAATTACTAGTTCTGAACATTTATTAAAATAATATGCATATTCAATAATTATGTTCAACAATTTAATATTTTTTGCAGGCATTGTCATTGCCGCCCAAACAATGTAGGCATATCATCTACTTCCAATAAATATAAAGTAGTAAATAAATCAGAAAATACGAAACTTCAGTGTAAACATAAAAAAATGTCATATTTTCGTAGCCCACGGCTATTTGGCTGCACAAAAGGAGCTATTAACGTTGAGCATCCCGCATTGATGCCTGTATTTTGCTCGTGTCTCGTAAAAGAGGATAAGGTTTGCGTAGTGCAACAGTCAACAACTTGCAATCTCAATGTTCGTTAGGGGCAGCAGAGAAAAGGAAGTCATTCCGGCGGTAAACAATAACGTACGGTCGGAAACGTCTTTCACGCTAGACCGGCTTCAGCCAAGTTGGCAAACGGCGAGCCTCTAAAGAGTGGGCAATTTGTAGAGTAACACCCGCCGGATACCGGCTGCTCATTAACTATGAACGCCGTCATCAAGACTCTTCTTCAGCAGAAAAAACGGCGTTTAACAGTAGCACTCTTCACAAATAAACGCTGCGGCGAGGCGCTTTTGAGCGGCCACCGCTACAAAGTGCATATAAATTGCGCTGCAAAATTGAAGCGGAGATATGAAAGGAGTAAACTTTTGAAAGACAAGCCGAGGGCAACCCACTTTGAAATCCACAGGCCTTTTAAAGGAATAAAAAGGTTGGGATACAACTAGTGATGTATGTAACCGAGGTTTGTTTTGCTGAATCACACAGTTTTTATGTATCAGTAGACATTTTTATATACTCGTGTGTACGCGCGAACAGACTGTATAAACTGATGGATGGATGTTTCATACGAGTATTTGTCTGAATTAAAACGTATAAGAACTTTTTGCACACTATGTTTAAGACTAAAGCATAAACAGGGATTGATCTCCACGTGTATTTAACCGTAATAACCTTACATTGGTTGTGGCATGCATGGACAGTTACGGGTCCTCACTAAGTTAGCCGGAGCTCGCACATAATTGGATCTTCGGTTGGTGCCTATTGCCAGTTTACATAAACAACCCCACAAATATTCGCATGATTGGAGACGACAATAGCTTTATCATACCTTTTTGGATTTAACGGAAGATACAAACGCTTTTAATGACACGATTCTCAAAGATTATATTGTGAAACATTTGAGAATTAAATTATTGTTGAGAATAGTGACAGTTTATTTTTAGTGGGTAAAAGTAATTTTAAATTTTGTAGGTAGATCTGCAAATTCCCCTATAATCGAATTCCAACTATTGACAAAACTATCTGTGATTGATCATGATAAGTACAATAATTACCTTAATAGAGAGACTAAGAGTATTTAGAAAGTTCCAACCGCGCAGTGATGCATTAAATTGTAATGTGCCTATATTCATAGTCGGATTTTATACAGTCCGGTCGATATAACAGATGATGTATGAAAAGGCTATTATCAGTATTTCTCCTTTAGTATAACAAAAAGTAGCCGAAAATAGGACTTGAAGACATAATATTATGTAAGGGTTTTGTAAATGGCACGTGTGAGTGAGCTAAGTCATTTGCAAGGGTAGTGTAATAGAAACAGGAGCGGCTGCTAGTCGATTTGTTCCGAGGGATTTCATGCGGCGCGCAAGACATCGCAACGTCGTTTTGAAGAATATTCTGATTTGTCAAACAGCTCTCGAGCATTCCTCGAATAATGTTTACATAGGAAACCGAGACATGCTTATGAATAGTTATTGATTTTGAGAATAGTTCACCCGTGTGCTCTGCGGTTTATTCCGCACATGTGGGATCCTTTCGCATTTACTATTCGCATGTGATACGAAAAGTGTGTCGAGATAGGTAATCCCTATTCTGTTATTTTGATTTGCTTTTTATATGTTTGTGCAGTCATTACAAATCCTTTTCGACAATCGTTTCAGAATCTTCGAATACATCGACCGAAAATGTTAGGATTAAAAGAATAAAATATATATAAATGAATTTCTGTTTCATGATGATTATTGTTTTATTTTAAAGGGTTTCTTTTAATAATTGATGCTATGCTATAAAACGCACGCATAAAGTGTTGAGCTGAGATTGAAATGCCGTAAAACTAGTTGCGAATGCAATATCGTAAAATCAGTAGCATACCTACTATCAAATTCCATTTTAGCGTGTCCCTGATACTTCCAATACCTTCTAGCTTTATATACCGACTAGCTACTACGATAGTGTCGCAACTTATTATCGATTATTTATTATATGAATAAATTAAGTATGTATGTCAATTTTATTAAGTCAATACTGTAACCAAAGTTCAAATTGCTCAAAGCAAACCTGATGTCTTTATAACAATCTATTTCATATATTTATTATAAATATTTACTTAATCTAGATTTTCAGGTTCTTCATATCTGACAGTTTTCAGAACTGACAAAATACTAAACTTTGAGGAAACTTATTTGTTGGACAAGGTATAAGTATTTTTTTTATAATTTTCCGATGTTATGGTAATTATTTTCAAACTGGTATTAAAGGGACGACGATGCAAGAGGAAGGTGATTGATAATTTAAAAAAGGATGAGATTATTCCGTTGTCGTCGTGTCGAGGTGCGACTTTGCACGCTGTGTGCCGAGACCACCTATTTGCAGTAAAGCTTCGAAATACCGGAGACAGCGGTCGGCGCGGAAATGGAAGATGCCAATTTCCTTTAGGTGCATCCGAGTGAGTTTTTTTTATATTTTCCCGCGCCGCGCCGCAGAAGTTGTCACCATTAATCATGTTCCTCAATGTTACTATACTTGGCATGGAACCCGCTAAAAAGTCCCTATACATTCTTGGCTGCTATATATAAATCTTATATTTCCAATTATACTACCTGCAGTACCTATGTGATTAACTTACTTAAACAAGCATTTAAATATTGTTATGCTTATAATATTTACAGAATTTATAATGACTTTCCTTTCTTTCAATAAAATGTGTTTTGAAGATCGCAGCTATTCATAAAAAGCGCTGCGTAATAGACATTAAAATAAATGGTAAAATAAAAAAGTGTTTTCTTTTATTTGTAATGGTAACTTTTGAGAATTAATTAATAGTCCAGAAGGTTTATAGACGAGCATGAGACAAGCTAATAGATCACATATCTACTCAGCTAAGGAATGATTATAGAATACTAGATTTACCCGCTTTTTTATGCAAAGGTTTTTTAAGTAAATTATATGCAAAGGCCTAATTGAAAGAGTAGCAAATGAAACAGATGAACGATTGTGGGATGTGCAAGCAGGATTCAGAAGAAGAATGGGGTGCATGGATCAGATCTTCTCCTTAAGGTGCATATCTGAGGAGCACTTAGCGAAAGCCGAAAAAGTGTACCGCGCCTTCGTTGACCTGAAGAAGGCATATGATAGAGTGCCTAGGGATGAACTGTGGTCTACGCTGTCTGTATTTGGGGTTGACGACCGCTTGGTGCGGGCTTTAGAGTCCCTCTATGTAAACTCTAAAGCCTGCATCAGGGTGAATGGGGCGCTCTCAGAATGGTTCCACATCTCGAAGGGAGGTAGACAGGGATGTGTAGCATCGCCATGGATTTTTATGTATATGGACAGCTGTTTGACAAATCTAAAAGATATGGAGTGTGGACTTGCGGATGAACTACGTGTTAAGTGTCTTCTGTACGCCGACGACCAAGTTTTACTTGCGCCGTCGGCGACAGCGCTGCAGAACATGTTGAATGTGATGAATGAGGCATTTAAGAAGAAAATAAATGAAAATAAATGTAAGTATGACGAAAGTTATGGTGATAGAAAGAGAGGAAATGATTACGGAATGTAATATTATGATAGAAGGTACGAAAGTAGAACAAGTGAATGAATGAATTTGTGTATTTGGAAAGTGTGTTTGCAAGAGATGGTAAATGCGATAGTGATATTGAAAGGAGAGTGTCTGCGGGAAACAGGGTAAATGGTGCCCTGCACGCCGTGATGAGTGGCCAGTCAGTAACAAAAAAAGCTCGCCTGGCCATTCATAACGGGGTGCTAGTACCTAGTCTGATGTATGGAAGTGAATGTTGAGTTTGGCAGAAGAAACATGAAAGTAGAGTGAATGCAGTGGAAATGCGTTCCTTACGACGTATGTGGTCACCATTGCAGATCGCATCAAAAATAGTGTGATAAGCGACAGTTGCAAGTTGAAGAATGATGTGGTGACCAGAATTGAAAAAAGTATGTTGAGATGGTTTGGACATACCGAAAGAATGAGTGAAAGGCGATTAACGAAAGGATTTTATAGAGCGAATGTGACCGGAAGTGTCGGTAGAGGGCGTCCAAGGAAGAACTACTATGACCAAATTAATAGTATTTTTCAGAAAGGTCAAATTCGGAGCACTCGTAACCGAAGAAAGTGTATGAAGAGATGCATGAATGTGGATGAAGCGAAAGAAGTATGTAAGGATCGTAGCATGTGGCAAACGGTGGTCTCTGCCTACCCCTATGGGATACAGGCGTGAGCATATGTATGTATGTACGTGATTATCATTATAATGTTTGAGTTCATATTAATCGGCATGGTTGGTCTGTTGGTTAGTATCTGATTGCCAGGCTAAGTTGCGTGTTCGATCCCAACGTCTCGATATAAATATATTTATGAAATGACTTGCCAGGTGTTTGTTATGCATATTTAGAGAATTGGTTGCCATAGTACAAATTTTGCTTAGTTTGGGACATTGCGAGGTAATGTTTGAACATTACTTATTTATTTATAGCAATTTGGCAGATTTTTAGGTATCGTAATTAGAAGTGTGATTCCGTAATTTTTTTTACATTATTCTAGCGCCAGAGGGAATATGTGAGAAATAAGAAATAGAAAACGTAACAATGATGTATTGAATCTCATGCTTATGCTACATCAATATTTTCTCTCTATAAATGTAGCTCAGTGGTTCAAGACTTCATTGAAAAAAAGCAAAGCAGAGGTACAATATCATGACAATGGACATTTGAATGAGTTATCGCGATTGTTAAACATTATTCAAAATCACAAAAGCTGTTTATCTTTAGTGTTTGCAAGTGTTTTCTGTTATTTTAATACGGGTGTCCACCAACCGCCTCTGTCAGGAACCTTAAACTGCTAGTAGTATTTTTTATTGTAGAAAATTCATTATGGATACCGCCGCGGGGAAGCGGAACGGTTATGTCGGACTCGCAAAATCCTGCTAATAGTTTATCTTACATAATCATCATAATCTCCCTGGCCTTAATCCCATGCATTGTTGGAGTCGGCACTTCATTCAACTCGATGTGGCTGATCACCTGATTTTTATACAAAGCGACTGCAATCTGACCTTTGTGACCCCTTTAACGAGGAAAATCTGTGATCTGGGTTAAACCAGTTGTTAGACAATTTTGGGCCTCCGACTGACCTGTAACGATTGCCAAAGATGAAAAATTGGCAACCGGGACCGACGGCTTAACGTGATCCGAGGCTCGAAGGGAATTCGGGCGGTCACCCATCCAATTACTGGCTAGTGCTAGGGTTGCTAAACTTCGCTGATCGAATGATATGCGCAATTGCAACTGTGCCACGAGCTCCTCTTACAAATAATAGCTTATCTTTAGTCCTTTTTATTTATACTACACAAGTAAAAATAATCATGCCGTTGATCTGATAAGCGGTCACCGCAGGTCATGATCATATGCAGTACCAAGGGCGTCATGAAATCGAAAATGAAATGTAGCATTATTTGGTGATCTTCAGTAAGGTGCAGGTACGCTGACCAGTCGGAAACGTTCCGAATTTTGAATGAGATATATCGTTAAGGTTAGTGTTGTGTTTTTACCAATCTAGTTACATTTTAAACATATTTCTTATAATAATGTGAAATATGTATGTGTATGTAATAGCTGATAATTAATGAATAATTCCCGGACAAAATCGCGTGTATGATGCTAGTTAAGCATAAAAAGAGGTCCTCTTTTATTCCGCTGACTTGAACGAATACGAAATGTCGAGAGGGAATAATCAGGGCTATTTGCATTTCGCTTAGGCCCACCTGACGGCAGGCAGGGAAACCCGGCCTGTGTACCTATCACCATAAAGTAAATATTTTATTGTAATTATCTATACTTTACCGAACATTCCACTTCTCTAAGTAGAACCTTAGTTTTTATAAACTGTACCATAATGACATTCTGACATGCACTGTATCATGTTTTATTAAAAGTATGTTGACATGGTTTGGACATATCGAAAAATTTATGAAAACGATTAACAAAAAAAATTATAGAGCAAATATGAGCGGATGTGTCAGTAGGAGGCGTCCAAGGAAGAACTACTATGACCAAATTAATAATATTTTTTAGAAAGGTCCAATACGGACCACTCGTAACCGAAGGAAGTGTATGAAGTGATGCATGAATGTGGATGAAGCGAAATTAGTATATACAGTACTAAAAATTATAAAACATTTAGGTTAACCACACCATAAGCTATGCTAGCTAGCTAACATAAATATACGATTATATCGTTAATGTATTTTAACACTATTATTTAAACAAAGTTAAGTGTACCTACACCTGAACAAACCTACATACATATATAATTTTAGTAGCAAAATTGTTCTTGAGGGATGGAGTATAAGGTGAAGCTGTAGCATATACAACTACACGGCGATACATAATAAATAATAGAGTAGCTAAGAGCCGTGACTTGATCGATTGTAGTCGGAGGATCCGGGAACGAATACCGATATATCACTAGAGGTGTGCGGCGTACAATGCTTATTGTGTAACATACGTGTACAGACCTATTGCATTCCAAACTGGACCATTCTACGTACAATATAAGTACTTATATTCTTTTAAACAATGATGTTTTCAAATTCTAGTGACTTGCTAATAACAAACTGATGTTGAGAAAAAAATCAAGTTCTTTTATTAAGGGCTCATTTCCAGTTTCTGCCTATCTAGAAACTGTATAAAATTATGAAATATCTTTACTACTACATAAGTAAACACAGATTTATTATTGGAGCTAAAGTTCAAAATTAAAAATACCTACTCCATTGATCGTGACCATGTTTGAAATTTCGTAGAATCATGCCCTCAACAGGTAAACATCTTACAAATGACATGGATATCGTTGACAGATGACTGAAATACTACGATATGCTCCCAAAGGGTCTATAACGCCTTGTTGTGGAAACAGTGAAATTGAGCAACTTGTCTTGAAACTTCGGTAAGCACTTTCTTGTTTCTTATTTTCACGCCTTCCTAGAAGAGATCTAATAACAATTTACTCTCCTATGAAGATGATAAGGTGTTGCCGTGTATGCTGTCTCAGGCACTACACATTGTCATTGAATATCTTCTCAGACATAAGCAGGCTCATTCTTTTCTTCCACGGTCAAGCTGGAGGGGCCCGAAACTTGTGTCTTTTGCGAAGCAGGCAACTAATCAATCCACTTGACTAGCTAGGTTACATTAAATTATATCCACATCTTACGCTATAGCATCTAATGAAACTATTAAAATTTTGAAAACATTATTTCAAGGTTCATGAATTGCTAAGTAAGTTCTACTGAAGTTCTAAAGGC
Source organism: Watsonalla binaria (assembly GCA_929442735.1). Classification (NCBI taxonomy): domain Eukaryota; kingdom Metazoa; phylum Arthropoda; class Insecta; order Lepidoptera; family Drepanidae; genus Watsonalla; species Watsonalla binaria. The sequence continues at coordinate 5,976,164 of OV838919.1, read as the reverse complement.
ATATGGGAAAGTATCCAAATATATATATTTTTCCGGAATGGTTACCAAAAATGCTATCCATTTACACTAAAATTCCGTCGTCTAGCATATACAAAGACATTGAAATTTAATTCGGTATATGACGCCATACATGTAAGTTGTTCTGAAACAGTATGCACATGCATTACTCTCACAGAGCGTACAATTATATGTAAGGAAATAAAATGCTCGCCTGACTCATACGCCTCGGTACAAACAGACTGTATTATAAGTAAGAAAACTACTGCAACACATTGCGCTCTTATAATTCATATACGTTATGCTTTATTGTTTACTAGCTGTGCCCCGCGGCTTCACCCGCGTCAGCATACTCTAAGTTCTGTATTAAAAGTAGCCTAAACTTTCATCCTCTATTTTATCCCCTTGGGGGTAGAATTGATAAAAATCATTTCTTAGCGGATGCTTACGTCATGACATCTACCTGAATGCCAAATTTCAGCCCAATCCGTCCAGTGGTTAAGGCTGTGCGTTGATAGATCACTATGTCAGCCAGTCAGTCCTTAGTCTTTGAGTTACATATATTTAGATTTAGTTATTAATACTTCTGCTTAAGTATTTCATTGAAATCCAGGAGAAATAATTAAACATTTCACTTGATTTTTTTGACTTATCTTATATCTTTAAACGAGCAATCAGAATCTCGGAAACGGCTCTAACGATTTTCATGAAATATTTGCATGGGTTTCAGAGGCAAAAAATTTATCTAGCTAGGTTCCATTTATGGAAAACATCGTTTTGAACATGTTTTCAGGCACTAAAAACTCATAAAATATAATTACAAGACGACAGCAAATTTCGCCGACATCTGTCAAGTTATGGTAGCTCAAAGGTGAGGCTTCCAGCTTACGGGGCGATAACGATACTAGAGTACCCTGGTTCGAGACTGACGTTCACCGGATTTTTTTGTGAGAAAATGAAACCGATCACAGCTCGATCAACCAGGTACTTTAACTTTAATGACGAAAGACTACATAAGTAGCATTTATTTTGACGGTTCCTTATCGTGAGTCATGTTGTACTGCAGTGCGGTATTCGCAAGAAACCAACAAGTTTAGTTAAATTTGAGTGGAGGCCTCCAAGTCAAGTACCTAGAAACAGCCCTAAGTTAGACTTAGTTTTCTCTCTGGAACAAAGCACTTGCGCGAATTTAACGACTAGTCTCCCTAACTCTCGCTAACTGCAGCAACTGTTGAAAGCTGCTACCAGCTACTTCTTTACAATGGTTCCAAGAATTTAAAGCCACGTTTATTTCCATTTTATGTGTTTACTATGACTAGCGTCTAGCCTGACTTCACAAGGGTGTAATTTACAAAAATGGCGTAACTAATACTAACTTACTGCTTGCAGTGTTAGAATTCCCCCTTCCATGAATATTTATTCGTTTACTTGACCTTTGATTTCTTCTAAAGTATTTCATTAGAATGATTATTGTAATAGACATACAGACGGGCAGAATCAGAAAATGACTGTTTAGAAAATTTACACTAGCTTGTATTGCCACACGTTACAAAATATTTCAATATGATAAAAAAATCTAGATAACTTCAATTGAAAAATCTGAGTCACCGAATGGAATACTTAATTGGGATTTAAATAATATGCAGGCATTCAAAACAAATTGTCATACATTTTTTGGATCATAATTTTTAATTTGCCACGACACTATAAACCAGCACCACATTCGAACTAGGTATTACAGAGAAGTCATCTCAAAGTTCAAATTAAGGCATTGCATTTAGCACAGTTAAGTGCTCCGACCACAAACTATTGTTGGAGATATCCAACCAATCCAATCTTCGTTACAGAGTTTTCGAAAGCGTAACAATATAAAATTACAATCCGTCTAAATTCCATAAGTCATCGTTTATTGCACAATTGAGTTTGGGACTTGACAAACAATAGTTAATCACATTATGTGAGACGGAAATTCGAGGTGGAGAGTAACCGAATTGGTTTCCTAGCGTTGTTTGCAGGTAGAACGATCACGTATATTCATGTTCTTGGTCTGGTTTGAATAAACCAAAGGTGCAGGATGTACATAATTACCTGCGTGGCACACGATCACGTCTTAGGCACTGGCCTAAGACGTGATCGTGTGCCACGCAGGTACCCAGCCGACGCAATTTATGGACGGGCTGATCTGTCAAGCACTGCGGCCGTTACTCCACCCGACTCCAGACATTCCGCAACGTATGAGGCAACGTGACATTGCTGTAGTTGGATATTATCCAACGAATGTCACGATATTTCTTTTACAACTAACGTGCATGTTTAACCAAATATATTTGATATAGAGGACACATTTACTGCGAGCGTATTTAGTCGAACAGTCAGGGTTTCCATGAAATCGTCAATTTATCCATAAAACCCATTAAGATATGCAATAATTATTTATTATATCACAATAACATTGGAGTATTTTATTTTGAGCTGCGGTCTGTTTATTTAAATATGATATATTTAATTCGTTTGGATTCGTCTTCAATATACTTAGTGGCACTTAACGCCTTACCTTACTTACGAATGTTACTAGAAGGATACTAGAGATGCAAGCTTGAGTAAAATTCGGGACCCAAAAAAAATCTTATAACATAATTTTGATGATTTTATATATGAACTACATTACAAAAGATCATAGAAGTATTTCCAAGAAAGTTCGTCGGTATTCAAATAGAAAAAAAATATCTGTGAGACAGCATCAGGTATGGTAAGAGATTCAAGTAGTGAAGTCTGCAGCTACGTGCCGCACTTTCCGATGAAAAATCTATAGAGATAGATACTGAGTACCATTTTATATCTGAGCATAATAAATCAAATCTGTTCTCAGCATAATGACGTCCTCTTGAACTGCGTAGCCAATAAACTGAATAGATTTCCGTAATTTTTTAGGTTGGGAACAAATCGTTAAAATTCATAAATGGAAATTTCTGTCTGTTAGCTACTTTTTCACGAATAGGTAATAATCGCAGCAGAAGAAAGTATTTTGAAATAAAAGTGTTCATCATAACAATTTCATCGTCCGTAAACGTTTCCAATTAAATTATACACGCCTTAGTAAATGTAAAGATAAATTGAATAGAATCTGGTGTTACTTTGCGGAAATCCATGTAAAATATACAAATATTTTATTCGATTTTTATTGTTATGAAATCGTATAAAATATTTGTATAATATAATAAATATTATAACATTGTAATACAATTTTATAGGCGTAAAGATCGATTTAAGATACATTTTTCGGTATATTAAATTCCACATAGAAAGTTAATTATAGCTGACTATGAAATTACTACAAAGCTATTTATTTATAAGTGTTGCGTATCAATGTAACTTATGTTGGTACCTACGTTAATGATTCATAATAATTTGCGTAGTTGTAGGTATTCCCCTCAGGTTTCCTATATTTCACAGAATAATTAAACATTGATAAGCACGGAATTTAGAACACTCTGGATATTATATACATGCTATATTCAGGAACTCGATCGAGATGAGTAATAGCACTTGCATGAATTCACCAGTAATACCATTAAGCATCGGGACTGAAAACGTATTTGATATTATAATATTTGCAGGTTGATTATCTCATTTTTAGTTAAATGATCACGGAACTTACTTTCAGAGTAATTACCTCCATTGTATGTGTTTTACTCCTGTTCGATATACGTATATACAGCTTATACAATACCAAACACGGCCTAACTTTAAAAAAAAGCCAGCGCGCTCTCAACTGTCTTTTTAAGTTAAAATGTAACATGTTCGGAAGTTCTTTACAACAAACTAGCTTGGAGTTGTTTCCCATCGCGCTAGGAAGCGGGGTCGTGCACAGCATCACGTGTTCCGAGATTAAGTCGGCAGATGCTCGCGAGGAATCGCTGGACACCCATTAATTTTGTTCAGCGCCTTACATCTTACAGCGGACGCTAAGCTGCTACCCCACTTTGACTGTACTGCAAAAAGAATATTAAGAAGTAGGTATCTGCACAACGAAGCTGGATTACAATAAGCCGCCTTAAGCTCTTGCTCACATCGCTGACTTTGCTCCAACATGCTTTAGCTTTTTAGCTACTTAACGTAAAAAATTGTACAATTTTTTTTTATTTATGTTGCAATGTCATAAGTTAATTACAAATACCCTGCCGTAGAGCTCAAAGAGGAATACTCAACACATAAACTACTATATCTAGTTGAAATTAAACTCTTAGATGTGGAATACTGAATTATACACCGCATCATAATTGTATCGAAATGCATGAGAAATCAGTGACTACGAACCTGATATTTGGAAGAAAAAATCTTCAATTAAATCAGCAGGGGCGTGCTCGAGCAAACATCGAAACAATATTAGGAGTAGGCAGGTAAGTTTGAATTGCCTTGCTGAGATCCGAGGTCTTTTCTATGTTTCATTGAGTTATCTATTGCAAATAAACAGTACGTGAGGCCTCGTTGGCCTGAAGCTTTATATCATAGTTACGTGATAGTAGGAGGTCACGGGATTGCACGCGTCAACCCTCAATGTTCAGTTGGAATTTAATTTTTCCCTCAGGATGCCTGACAAACCGTGCTTGCGGAGTCACGTCACATTTAATTTATTACTGCTTGACCACTGGAATACTGATGTCTTGGGCGACAACGTATATCAGCAATTTGATAGCAACCAAGGTACTTTGATTTATCGTAAATGAGCATGTCGCATTATTGATAATAATAATGATAGATTTACCGGAACATAGATCCTTTATTTGCAATTATGTAAGCGTTGAAAATTATCTACGGACCACACTCCACTATGTTAAAGAGCAAACAACAGAGCCCGACTTAAGCTAAGTCAATGTCAAACTTGATCTTTCCAAACTCGCTTTCTTGGCAAGGACTTCGGTAACTGCTAATTTACAACGACTACCTATGTTTTAACTACAGGTAAGTAGTTATTCTAAATTATTAAAAAAATAACGTTACAGCACAATTTATCACAATTTCGTTAAGTTTTTCAATTGAAAATGTATATTAGTTACATATGTATTTATTTAATAAGCAAAGACATATTAACGTCTTGTAAACTCAGTCTTGCATAGTGCTATGAGTTGTTTTACATAATATATACATACATATGCTCACACCACGCTTGGATTCCCCAAAGGGGTAGGCAGAGGTGTTGTATATTAAATTATATAACAACACCCACTTTTCACCGAAGATGATTAAGTGCCAACGTGATAGATGGTGAGTTTATCGCCGTCTCAGACACTATACATACGTCTTTGAATTACTTTTCAGACAAATGCAGGTTTCCACACGATGTTTTCGTTCACCGTATATCACCGCAAGTAGTGTGAAATCACTGTACGTACATAAGTTTTTATGATAAACTCATTAGTACAGGCCCCACTAAGATTCGAACTTGCGTTCCTTGCGTAGCAGATGACTGCTAAAACCTCACGGCCACCACAGGTCACTTACTTAATTCTTTACGCTTTACATAATGTAATCAATAAAATGTTATTTACTCAAATAAATCAAGGGAAATCAAAGGGGATGAGACGTGTATATTATAAGTAGTTTCTGTGAGCATTGGTGAACAAATATATACTTGTCAGTTTAAGGTGCTATCGGAATCGAAGGTTCATCCATTATGACTGGAGTTCGGGCCACGAGACACTGTAAGCAATTTGACGCAGCTACCACAAATTAGGTTATGTAAATTGGATGGTTATTGAGCCTGCTCTGTCATTCAAGGAATGCCAAAGATAATGGTCTAGATAAATACTAAATTTTCTATGGGAAGGTGGAAACCGGTGCGCGCTCAAGATAATGTTATTAAGCTCGGTCTATCTCGCGACGTACGAAATATTCAGGAACATTGGTTCCACCATTTCACCAATGTCGTGTAGCCTATATGAAACGTGTTATGATTTCAATACTTACTTACATTAAACCTTAAAATGTTATCTTTTGTATCAACATAGAAAAAATCGTATTAGTTTATAAGGATAAATATTTCACTTATATTGTGAAGTTTGATAAAAAAATTAAAACCAGTCTAGTGCGATGATCCGCTCTCTGAAAGTTCCATATCCTAACACTATTTTAGTACTGATTTGTCAAACATAACGAAATTTTTAAATTTTATCAAATATAAATAAAGAAACAAACATTATTCATATCGAATCGATATCGAAACTCTACCTAGTGGGTATTTTTTATATTATTTGCGACTAAAGAGTTCTATACATTAAAACGTGGACAGATAAAGTACGTGTTAAAAGACAGATAGAGCATGACAGGAGATTTAATTCAGAGCTATCCGGACTGGATTTGTGCCTGCTCCTAACCGATACTACAATCAATAATGCTGTATCTAGAACGCAACAATAAAAGAACCAGCCAGTGGACGCTTACCACCTTTGTAGTATAAACAAAAATATGCAGTGAATTTAGAAGGACGACTTGAAAGTGCCTTGTAGTTATGTTACACTTGTGGCTGTTCTTGAGACTGTTAGCGCAAATAAAAAACTGAGGCGCTGTGTGTGTACAGCGGGTTGTACTGTGATTATTTACAAGCACGTTCAACCGTGCAACCAACACTAATTAAATCAGCTTTCGCCGGTGAGAAGTTCATGGTTCCAAATAGTTCGTATGAACATACTAAGAGCAATAGAAGGCAGGTATACAATCCAATTAGGGATAAAGGATTTACCGCTGTGAATCGAATGTTTTTTTGGTTTGTTTATTCTTTCAAATCTGGATTTCTGTGTTGGTTTAAAAAAGCTGAATTGATTGATGGATTGCGCTGTCTGAAAACGTTCAAACATTTAAATTATGTTTGATAGCTTTTGAAAGTAGACTATTTTCCAAGTTTAAATAAAGACTAACTTTTTATATTCAATCATACTTTTTCTACTAGTATCTTATATTCCTTTTCTTTCGTATAAATCTATAACTTATTTTATATTATTCTTCAATTGTAATAGTCTGAAATCACAAAAAAATTGAAAGTAAAGTTCACTGTAAGGTTAATGAGAATCTAAGTGTAGTAAAAAGTAATCACTTAAATTTTCCACAATAGACTCTTTTTGCTAGATTGTGTATAAAGTACGTCTATCATTAAGTGTATTTTAACATTTCCCTTCACTCGCTTAGCGGAGGTTTCCACCGAACAATATTAAAGCAATTTTAGACAGCATTAAGTGGTTCGAGACAAGTGCTTTGAGCATCGACGAATTATGTTCTGTGTAAATTGTGGTCGGGGGTTCGCAGCTACTTACTGACTGAGCACCACTCCAGCATCATAAACATGGCACTCGCAGACAGATGCTCATTATGGATGGTGCAACTTATTGCTAACAAATGATTACAAGCCCAGAATAATATAACTGCAATATAATGCTCGTAATTACAGCTGTACAAGGCGCTGCAAGTGATTATTCCGACAGCTTTAACTTACATCATTATATTATGAAAATGTTTCGGTGAATATACTCGTATTCCTACTCGCAAGCTATAAAATCTGTAGAAATAACGTAAGGGGATAAGATCCACCCCTATAAATTGATAACGACCAAATTGACTAGATAGGCGTATTTTCGAAATAGCGTAGGGGCACTCTAGCTTCAACTTAATCACTATCTGGGTTATAATGTAATAACGCAATGTAAGCACTAAAGAACATTAAATTAAGTGCCAACTTCAAAGGACATGGCGGGAATAAATATGGAAAAAATCCCCAGTATATTTGCGCGGCTCGTATGTTAGAGTGAAATATTTGTCTATAAAGTAACCGGCCGGCTCGGTTGAATGCTAAGTGCTTTGCAAACGGGTAGCTGAGCACCAAGCACAGATTTAAAAATATTAAATACACATGGATCATGATATATTGTGCACCTACTTTAGTTTTAATTCAATAAACGAATAGCCGAGAGAGTAATTTAGCCTACAAAATTCAATTAGGTTTTGCACCTCGATCTGAACCAATAATATATGTCTAAGATAAAATTAAAAGACCGTGGTGGCCGTGAGGTTTGAGCAGTTGTAACCAATCAGTTTTAAAAAAAAACTTATGTTCAGTGATTTCATACCACGTGCTTTACAGTTAAGGAAAACACCGTGAGGAATCCTGCATGTCTGAGGAGTAATTCAAAGACGTATGTATAGTGCCTGTGACGGTGATAGACTCACTATCTGTCATGTTGGCACTTAATCATCATCGGTGAAAAGAGAATGCTGCTATTACAACACCTCTGCCTCCCCTTCGGGGAATATATAATAGAATATAGGCGTGACCATATGTATGTTTGTATGTCATGTACCACGTTGGCACCTTATAATCTTCCATGAAAAGTGAGCAGTGTTACACCTTTGCCCACCCCTTGAGAACCTTTCTGTGAAGGCATGTTATTCTGTGTGTATTACACTGCTTGTGGGAAAGCTCTACGAATATTTCAGAAAATGAAACTCCTGCTTTGTCCCGGAAAACTTATTCTTGCCTGCCCAAAGTATGCCTTCGCCTGTGAGTTATGCCGACCGCCCGAAGCGCCCTACTTTGTTCCAACTTCTTATACACGCCTTATATCGAAAATTACCTTTAAAATATTATAATATGATAAAAAATTAAGAATACAGCTGACTTCATCATGGCAGAAAAAAAAGAGCGCCATTTTTCCCTAGACTTAAAATCATATAGCTCGTTTTGAATTTTCGAATCGATACACCACCGATTTTGAACAATTGTTGACGAATCGAAAGTTTGAATAATTGTGATCATTATAAGTATGCAACGTGGTCTTTCTCGGCATATTTATATATTTCAAACTGTACCTATTCATAAAAAATGCCTTCCCATTTATGAATCTTCTTAATAATAAATAACAGAGCGTACTAAATAATGTAAATAATATCTAAGTTAAGCGGTGGAAATTATCGGAAGTTTAATTACATTATTGCTCCCTTTATTAGTGACGGTTCCTTGCTCTTATTTTTAGAATCCAGAATTTCCCTTCAACGGCGCGCGGTGAAAGGAGTTGATTAACCTTCAATAACAATTGAAAGGTTTGTCCCTTAGAATTGAGCACTTGACTGCGAAAGATCACAACCATCGAAGTGTGTAATGAATTAAAACTGACAATGACTTAGTTTACACTACACTTCTCATTATTTCTTCCGCACTAAATTTATTTCAGAACATTTTTTTACTTAGGGTATAAAATCTCACAAGATCCTTTATAAAAACATCTTGTTTATTTACTATCGAATATCAAGCGGCGTAATTCGAAGGCTACTTATCATTAAATTATTTATTACAATTAAGTTTTTTGTCATTGATTAGGAAAAATTAGGAACAGCAATGAGCTTGTTGGCAAAACTGAAAACAGCTACTTTATAAACAACGCCTTCGCCTCTCTATCACCTTCGGGGAAAACGTGACGAAGTTGGTTCAATTAATACGACCATTTGTGCCTTTATACTCGTACATATACTCGTGCATATATATTACAAACTAAGACATTTAAATTATATGTATTATTACAATATTTCTTTTCTTTTCCTTACTATTATACTAGTTTTAAGTTAATGGTTTAATAATAAGTTGATTGTACAAAAACTTTAAATAAATTCACCCCATTACCAGAAGAAATACTTAAGATTTGGTTAAATAGTTATTTTGGCTAACGTCGAGTGATATCGGAGCGCAATAACAGCAATAACTTTAGGATATTAATTTGTTGCCTAAATTTGCAAGTGTAACTAGTTTCTGCAAGTACCGTGTAGATGAGAACTTGGCAAATCAGTCAAAGGAAGTGTAAGTCACATACTAGGAAATTTGCTGCTCCTATGCGCTCCGCAGAGACGCCACGATTTACATTAGTTTAACTTCAGGCGACAGTCTTAACTTTAACATGATTGCTGTAATTGGATTTACTCAAAGGCCGATTCTAAAGTAAAACAGACATGTTATAATATGAATTAGCTAAACTACAAATAAGGCCTCATGCTATCTCTAGGTATATCCATATCCATATAAATTTCGTAACTCAAAGTAGTTTTGAAATCACGACTATAAAGGACCTTCTATAAATATCTAAGTCCATATATATATAATTAAACTTTCCAAACTAAATAATTACCTTCCAATGTTATGAAAAGGCTTATTAAGCCATGAAGATGTTAATACGACAGACAACATAGTAGGATCTATACTTTAGTCTAAAATGTGAACTAATTAATATTTAAGCATGTGTATATTTACGCCTGGCAAGCATTATATAATATTATGTGTATGTATACATATGTATCACAAATCGGCACAATTGTGCATGCGTGCCGACCGTCCATACATCAATGTCAAAAAAATGAATTTGCGGTGTTTTACGATGAATATTAATGAAACGTTCATGGGCCACCGACATATCCTGCGGGGTTCTGGTCTGGTTGCAATGAACTTTACTGTTGAGCAAATCAGCAAAACTGATCCAATGTCTTTTGGGTAAAATTTACAACAATACCGGAATCCAGAAAATCTGCACTAATTCGAAGACAAACCGCCAGTCATCTTTTGTGTATACACAACAATGTGTATACTTGGTGAATGTAGGTATACCATGTATGTAAGTGTAGGTACACTTCACCAAGTACACACACTCCAAATTTCATGCCGCTGAACCAGCGGTTGTGCGTTGAATTTTGTACAACATAAATTAATCGCAACAAGAACTGACATGCTCCTATAAAAGCTACATAAAAAGATAAGTTTACTAAGAACAAGTTCGTGACAAATTTTGGGCAATTGTTCACAATGGGTATTGCCACACGACGTAACTCAATCGGGAAAGCTTTTGTTTAGTTGTGGATTACAGACTTAACTTGCCAATAAAAATGAACCTACAACAACATAGGCGTGTACCAACGATACATTGATACTGATAAATTCTTGATTGACTGTCTATTCAATTGTTTAATAAATAAACAAACGAAACATCGATTTTAAAGTTTTTTTATTTAATAGCGTATTTTTTATATAAAAGCTCCCACTTCTCCCCCGTCCTCACCTTACGTAATAAAAAAAAATACACTACGCACATATATCAATTCTATAAAATTTGGCATTTACAAGTTATTTGATGATGGCTTTCATTTCTTTCATTTCTCAAGATTTTAATGATATGAACAATATATATCGTGTATTGGATTGGACCACCAAGCAAGAGTATCGTTTATTTATGTAAATATCTATTCAACTGATCTCGGCGCACTCGATCAGAGTAACGACGGTACAGAAAGGTGTTTAGTTTGGATTTATGGTACAAGAACGCTTTATTAACATTAGTACAGAGTACATATAAACGTATAATAAAACAGTAAATAGAGAACTTTCGTATTACAAGCCAGGAGAGGAGAGCTTTAAATATACTGAGTCGAACAATTATTCTGAATTGTTCAACTCTTGGTTTTCATTTACGTATGTGAAAGCTTATCTCTTGTATTCTTAATAATGGTAAAGAAAAATATGAACAAGAGGTGGGATTCGAACCCACGACCTCTGTAAACCGTGCAGTTGCTCTGCCAACTGAGCTACTCGTGATCCTACCTCATGTCATGCATAAAAATCTAATATTTAGATCGGGGTTGCGTCATCGATTTGACATGTAGCTAAGATGCAAATTCACCGATCGCTATAAAATCTCAGTTTAATAAAGCTAAGTTTCCGGTAATCTGGTTTAAAGATCAGTGTTAATCTCGTTTAACGTCAAACTCATTTCACCAGCACCATTTTAGCCGCGTTTACGAAAGCCATAGATAAAACAAACATTTCGCTTGGCGCGAGCCCTAAAATGTCGTAGCCGCGTTTCATTTTACGGCAAAATCTACGATGTCATACGTATTTCATGTATAGAAGTAATAACGAAACGTTTTTGATCGTTCATAGTGTTACAAGCTCAGAAAATGTTCTCTTATAAAAATAGGCAATACGATAAAAAAATATTTAGAGTGAGGTATATATTTCATTTTATAAAAATTTAAAAGATATTATTCCAAACATTTGGCATATTGGTTTACCTTTACTTTAATGTAATAACTTATGAAATATAATTATTCGTGACGAATTTTTTTTCACTATTGGCAATATTGTGTTTCTTCTTAGTACGAAAATTTTTACATCTTTCTTTATATAATTTTTATTTTTAGCGTGTGTAAATTTGTTTTTCCGTCTTATTATTTACTCTTTATAAAGAATGGTTGCATCAATAATATACAAAGCATTTTTATGTTATTTATTATTGTGACATTTACAACAAGTGACAGCGGCTAAACGCGTTTAAAGCGGCTAACTGGCCAAAATTGGGCGTTTAAAATTAAAACTAAGCTTAGCTTGATCCAAGTTATGTTTGTGCTGGTGAAATGCAAAATGTTCGTTTAATCCAGATTAAGCTCTAAAACTGCGCTTCGTTGGAACTAATTGCGATTAGTTTCATCGGTGAATTTGGACCTTAATGTAACTTTAGACGTATCAGTCTAGTTTGGATACACCAACCAACAGATGGCGCAAGCCGCAAAAAAATCGACGCATGAGGTAGAATCACGAGTAACACAGTTGCCAGAGCAACTGCACGGTTTGCAGAGGTCGTGGGTTCGAGTCCCGCCTCGTGTTCGTATTTTTCGTTACCATTTTTACGAATTTTGAATGTAACCGTGTATCATGAATAAAAATCTAATAATTATCTCTTGCACTTGATAACTTTTAATTTATTATTAAATAAAATATAAGAAAGCAAATCAGGGTTCAAGCTACCTCTAATTATTTTATTCTTAAGTGAAAATTGGAGGGGTATGAAAGCATTTAGAAGTATATCACGTATCAAGCTAAGACGCTAAATTAAGTCCTTTAATGAGTAATATTCGAAAGTTAAATAACTCTTATGATTTTTCTGTTGACTGTATTTGAGTAGGTACGACAGACTAGTCTACCGGATGTTTGCAAGCTGAAATCTGCATTCAAGTATGGAGTCGTGTAGTCGCCCAAAATATAGATACGTCGGATCGTCCCTTGGCGATATGCTACAAAATTCACAAGGATCTCTAGATCTCCATATTCAACTTTTTGGAATGGAAGTAATATAGTGCTTACTTTTTCTTTGAAGTGAAGTTAGTTCGAGACTGGGTATATGATATTTTTCAAAGTCCTGAGTGTCTGGCCGACTTATATAACATAATCTAACGTAACAAATGGTGACTCTATCGCCGTTTCAGGCACTATACATACGTCTTAGAATTACTTGTCAAACATATGCAGGTTTCCTCACAAAGTTTTCCTTCGCCGTAAAGCACGTGGTGTGTAATTACTGTACATAAGTTTTTACGTACAACGTACGTTGGCACTTAATCATCTTCGGTGAAAAGTGGGTGTTGTTATTACAATACCTCTGCCTACCCCTTCAGGGAATAATGTATAATCTAAATCGCTGATCTTGGAGAGTTAAGAAAATCCGGTTTTCCGAAAATCAGACCGTTAAAGGGGCAAAAGTCTGGTTATGATCTTACTGCCAGCGAAGCTGCAGCGGAAGCCAGTAGTTAATAATAAACTAGCCGTGCCCCACGGTTTTACCTGCGTAGGCTTAATTCATGAGTTAACCGCGGCACCCTAATGGTTTTTTTAAATTAAGATTATTTATTGTTGTTACTTCTTGTGGAATCAGCTATCTGACAGGGAAAGTCCCGATAAAATGGGTCCAGCCGTTTCGGAATTTACCCTCAACAAACAGACAGATAAATAGACAAAGAGAAAAAAAAGTCATTTTTTTATGTCAGTAGCGTATGCATTTAGTGAAAGGCTGTTAATTTGGAATTACAAACAAACACTTTAATTTTATTTATCCGTATATAGATATAATGAGACTATGCTGTATATCGTTCTCGATTACACTTGAACATTTAATAACAGTAATTCTTAAAGTAGCTTAAACGAATGAAGTAATCATACATAATGTGGTTTACTCACTCTTAACCCAATATTCCATAGAATTCTTAACAATAGTCAATATTCTCAATCCGGAAAGGGGGAATTCACGGAATCTTAAGTGCAAATATAAAAATATGAAGGAATTGATTTGGCAGTTAAAAAATACGAATAGAAATTGTATAACTTTATTACATCATCCACACGAATTTTATTTGCGTTTATTTTTACTTTTATACTGACAACCTATTCTTTGACATTGTTTTCTCGTCTTGGAAGTAATTATTATATTATAAAGGGTTTATGATACGATGATTAATTAACAACATTCAGGGAAACATCATAAATTCGTTTCCGTAGAACCCTATTTAAGCTGAATGTCAATCAAGTTTATGAGAATATGACTGAGATCAAAGCCAGTCGTAGTGGTTGCTCCAAATACGACTTTTGATTAATTGTAGGTCTGTGAAGTTATGATTTAGATTATACTAGCTATGCCCCACAGTGTCACCTGAATAGACTTAATTTCATGGTTGTATTTCGCGGATTTGTTTTTAATAAAAATAGCCTTAGTTACTCGTTGTAACATCAGCACCCTTATTACGAGTTTTGCACCGTTTTTGTAATCTATACTCGCTAGCGTTACCGACAATATTTGTATGAGATAGTTGAGTTCTTCACGTCACCGCTAGAAGGCGCTGTACATTTTTTTATATATATATTCGGCGGAGATGCTAGCGAGTATAGACTAGGAAAACGGTGGCAATCTTGTAATAGTACAGCTGTGAAACTGAACTGTAAACACAGAAAGTCCTGTAGAAATCGGTTCAGTCGTTTCATTAGCTGGAACAAACAGGCGGCCCGACTGACGGACAGACAGAAAAAAATTGGTTTGAATTGTATCTTTTTATTTAAGTACCGTATGTTATTTCTTATGCATTTAGTGAAAAGCTGTTAATATGGGATTGCAAAGGGTCTCTTCAATTCTATTTATAGGTATAGATATACATATTATATAGATTGTTGACATCAAGTCACGCAACTTAAAAACATTATATAATTCTTCTACCAAAAGCAACCCTTAATATTGTAATGACTTCCGCACCGCAAAGATTGAAGCGGGTCCACTAAAAAATATGATTTAAAATACTATGTTTTTATATTTTTCGCGTTCGTTAAGTATAGGTTCACTGTATGTTCCCCGAGTTGGGGTTTGATAATAATGTAAATTGCCTTATTAATTAAATGGAATGATTTGATTGCGTTTGTTTATTACATCACCAAATTCAATAATTATATTCAAACACTGTAATCGCAGTTGGCACACAGTTATTACACCCGCGGGGTTAATTAGTCTAATTTACTACTAACGAAGGTTTGGGACAAATGGACAACATTTTGAATTTATCTTTGTTATATAAATACGACATAATGTGCAAAATACATTTATCTAGTATTGAAATGCGTGTGCGGAGCGTTAGGTGAGATTATAATAGAGAATAGATTCGGTTTGATGATTGATCATACTACCAGGCTACTGAAATTATGAAACTGACTCCTGATAGTAACCAAAGTAAACCATTCCAAGTTGTACGGAATGGTGATACACAGATAAGTAAAATTGTAGTTTCTGTTCTTAATTAATCAGCTCTTCATTAATTGCACATGAAAGTGTAATATATACATAACTTGTATATATTACCCTGTATAAAAAAAAACAATTTTTTAGTGTTCCTTTTTTTGCCTGTCAATGACTGCACCGACTTGAACGTAACTTTCACTTGCCGTTAGCCTATAGTTTGATATTATAGAGATAAACTAAGGTTTTATTTTGTTAAAAATAATAATTATAAACAGGGCGCTATGGCGCTCAGAAGGGGAGACTTATGTCCAGCAGTGGACCAATGTACGTTGATGATGATGACTAATACGGGTTCCGCAAAATAAAGCCACTCAGGAAATTAAGACGAAAAGGGTGAAACCTCGGGGCACAGCCAGTCTTCATATAAATAATGGAACCAAAAATATTCTGCAGAAGTGTAATATTGTAGAGATTGCAAAACTTCCGAATGCTACGACGCTTTTGTGGTGGACCTATTTATGTGTAATGGAAATTGTCGTAAGTAGTCCACTAAACTGAACAGGTTTTTAATACAGATGCCCAAAAAGGTACAATTATTGTGCCCAAAAAACACAACACATTAAGTTAAGTAGTATCAACATACCGACAGTGAGTCAGAGCAATATAGAAATATAGTATTTAACACATAATGAGGGACTTCTCTTTTAGATATTGAAGCAAGCAAGAGTTTTCATAGCCATAGTAATAGGTAATCATATTTCTCGTACCTTAATATTTCCCCCTTACAATATGCGAAATGGAATGGGAATGTTTTTATTACAAGAGATTTATGAGTTTTATACGCGCCGAAAGTGGGTTCAGATGGTTGCAGCTGAATGCGGGTGACAAGTGTGGAATTTAATTTTGTCCTAAGGGCTTTTATGTTTATCAAGACTTTATTGAAAATCAAAGGCATGTTGCCGATACAGAATACCTGCGTGACATTATTCGGATTAATATATCTTAAGCTACTCAACCAAAGCATGTCAACATTCTGCATGGTAATATCGTAGTTAATAATTGTCTTTGAATATCTAAGCAATATCGTAGTTTAGTGAGCCAAAGTTATTACACAGGTAAGTAAGACGACCGAAGACAACGTTGTTAAGATGGCTTTCAATTAAGAAAACTTAAAGCAGGGTGGGAGCCTCAGAATCTATGATACACATTTCGTCTAAGAGACACATACATACATATGCTTATGCTTGTATTCCCCGAAGGAGTAGGCAATGGTGTTGTAATAACGCGGTGTGAAATCACTGCACATAAGTTTTTAGAAAAACTCATTGCTACAGGCCCCGCTGGAATTCTAACTTGCATCGCTTTGAAAGCAAGCGACTGCTCAAACCCCACAGCCACCACGGCTCGATCGCCTAAGATACACATTGATTTACGGGAAAGACTTGATTTTATAATATACTAAGTTTACATGTGACGATATCTCTGTTGATTTACGTTAGTGATAAAACCACATTTGAAATAACAAATTTTAAGCGAATTACAGATTAAGTAAGTTTCTTCATAAACTGAATATCGAATTTAATTTCCTTCCTAACGACATTCGGCTCGGAAGGCTCGCCTGCGAAGACAAATCTTGTGACAGGAACCTACATTGGTTCTGATAACCACAGTTGGCTCACTTCCAAATAAATTAATGATGAGATACATTATTTTAATCTGAACTCTTAATATCCGAACTTTATAAATTCGTTGGCTGAATGCAGCTCAGCATAAAAGTGTTTTCATGTCAAGCTAAACATTTTGAGTGAAATGTATTTCACTTATATATATATGAGTGCAGTTTTCTTGCCTCCATATTAAACACATGTTTGGTCAAGTATAACAATTATAATAAAAATTATAAGCTCTCTTCAACTTATATTATTTTTTCTCAGCACAAATGACTGCTGGGAATAAAATACTCAATTAGAAATCCGTGACAGAATAGAATTAATCTCAGATCCGAATGCAATTACTCTTGCTGTCTCCTGTAATTATTCTAGGTCGAAAAGTTGAAAGCGAAAACCGAGAATATTCCTAAAACGATTGCAGCCGTCGTTAGACTCAACTTCCTGACTGCAAAAATTATTGAGACGTTAGTTTCGCTTCGTTCACATTTAGAGAACAACGGCAGAGATGGAATTTCAGAGCACATTTAAAGTTGTCTGAAAATGTATAAATCTAGAATGCAGTCATAAATAATGGTCAGTGTGGGAGGAGAGACTTTATTGTTAATCTGAATAATTTAAATGTCGATGCAGTTGCAGCAGAAGTGTTCAAAGTATTACGGTACTTCCACACGCAAGGTTTAAACTGTTCTAGTACTTAAGACTTTTTGGTTCAAAATTACCTATCCTGTCCTATCAGTGAGTTCGTAACTTGCGTAGCATCCTTTTCACTAGTAATACCCGATGGTGATTGCGAGTCGTTTCGGTTATTCAAATATCTCGATGCATGCGACTGTTTTCAATTGCAGTCGATGTTAACAAGCCCGACTCGCGTGCAGTCGCCACTCATCGAACATGGTGTGATTCATCTTTTCGGCTACCCAATGTTTCTATTTGACTAGTTTCGGTGCGACTCAGGCATAACAAACGAAGCAATCTTGATTGTTTCATTGCCAGGGCGATAAAATTTTACTGACTCCGATTTATTCAATTGTTGAAACATGTCGCAAACGCGTATCGCTACTTTGCACGCAACTACTCAGACCACGCGGCAACCACGACTACTGCTATATTAAGGCTTATACCGCCATTTCAGAGATACCAACATTATATGTTAGACACCGTATTAAGTTAAAGTGATGACAGTATTGTTGCATAGTCATCATGAAACTAAACGTTTTAAGCGATTCCGACACATAAAATAAGGTTCTAATTGCTGAATGTTCTGGTGAGCTTTCTTTATTTGAAGACTATTGAATTGACTATGTGGGCGACATTCTATCATTATAAAAATGCTGAGAGAAATGAACATTAATAAAATACACCCTTTAATCCTGAGGAATTCCTTTAATTAGAAAGTATTACAAATATCTACAGTAAACACGATCCACAAATTTGTATATCGGTATACCTACTAACCTTTGTTATTTTACTTCAAAATATATTTCTAAGAAGGCCCTTTGTGAACAAAAATTTAATAATCAAAAAATTATTACAGGGTTAACGTAATGAAAAATTATATTAATTCAATATCTAACAGGGCAATTATTGAACAATTTAATTTGAATTTGTTAAAATAACCAGAGACATGACTCCAGTTTCAAAACTTAATTTTGTTGAGATCAAAACGGAAAAGAGTTAAGGTAACAGAGAGCGGCGCAGCGTCGCGAACGCTTTTCAACGACCATTTCGGCAGATAATGCAATTTGTTACAAGTCGTTCGCTCGTTTGCTTTTATTATTAGTGGCTATTAGGGTGGCGTGCCGAGTAGAGCGGGGCCCGTGGAGTCCCGCCGGTGCCAGTGCCGATTGGGAGAGAAGCGCGGGTGCCTCGCCAAATGATCATTATTTCTATCAACTGATAATTAAATTGATTTTTAGAATATCACGATTGAACTAAACCTTAATTCGCTAATTTAGTTAAAATATACTGTAACTCTAAACTGCAAGAGCAAACTGGATGCAATTTGCATAGATTGTACACTAACCATAGAGGTGGCAACGAGGCTTACTACCACCTAAAAGCAAGCGGTTACCGTGTAGCCTATATGGGATCGCGATATAGTGTGGTTTTCGTCTTTCTTCAAGTGAAGGTATATTTACATGACAATTGCAGAAAATCTAATCATACCAATAAAATATTGATGAAACAGAGTTTCAATTGTCACATTTATCGTGTAAAAATGCATTACAAATGGGGTAAGAGTGTTTACAAATGCATCGACAACAAAAAGACCGCGCAATTTTGGATTGGAGTGGCCATTACCCGCGCTGACTGTGGAAAGAACGCTCGCAATTGCGTTGAAAATGTCGCTTTAATTTTTCAAAATGCAAAGCGTAAATTCGCATTTGAGGCCGGTACGATAACCACCTGCCTAAAAGCTCCGGTGATGCAAGTCCCGTGGGGCTTTGTTGCTGATACAAAGCGCTCATTCACATACAGACAGCTTTGCAAAAACTTTGTCTCGCGTGGAGTTCCTCTGGAGTATTATTGTTGTTAATAACTGCATGTCAACACAATTCCTTGCTCCATATGTAACGTAGAACTTAAGTGAGACAATGAAGTTATTGTGTTTGGAAGGGTCTGATGCAACGTGGGGAGTTGTAGCAACATTCATCTCAATTGCGGAGGCGAGCGACGTCCGGCCGCCTCTCCCGCGACTGCTGAGCGGAGGCCCCAACACCACCCGACATCCGCGAGCCTGCTCTTTTATGCCACTTGATATATTACCAACCGCCACACGCCGACTTGGTAATATTGCCATGATTTATCCGCCCGTCGTAGACAATCCTCCACCAAAAGATGTGCTGTCGACGCGATGCGAACACCCTTAGATTAATATTGTGGCGCTCACATTAGACGGGTAGTTTTTCTTCTTTCTTGAATCATTTGTTACGTTTACATGTACAGATAACCATTGGCAATGGCAATCGGTTGGAAATGTTAATGGGTGTGACGGAACACGCACATTTACGAGCTAAAGATTTGACATTCGCTGATTAAAAGACAGACAAAATACGACACAAGATGTATCTGAGGAACTATTGTGCTTTTATTCGACGTCTCCAGATTAAAAAGTGGGACGGGCACACAATGAGACGGGCACGGCGGTTGCGACGGGCTCCAAGAGGGTGGCGAATGTCGTCACAATACAAATATGACGCTCGGGTGGTATCTCGCTGCTTCAACACTGAATATCAATGCATTGTACCTTGCCATGCGTCGTATATATTGCTGATACATTACAATTTCGGACAGAATATTATATTAATTTTATACAAACATTACTCTAAACTCTACTTTGTTTTACTGACTGGACACAATTTTTCTACGACGTAACGTGTATATTGCCTCGTATAATAAATTAAAGAAATGAAATATTGTGTAAAAGAAATGAACACGTAATTCATTTTGCTCAGCAAAGAAAGAAGAATAGTGAACCATCCGCATATAAACGGAAATTTTTAATAACCGCGTAGTATCACATAATGCGTAAAACTCATGTTTGGAAAGAATCGGTTACATACTGCTTGGCTCCGGCCCAAGGTAAGTTTTGGCCCTCGATAACGTACCACCTCGTGGCAGTGTCCTCTCGTATCCCCTTTAAATGCTTCTCAGTATACTGGGCTCCACTAGGTTCTTAAAGGTAACAAATATTGTTGCGTATGAATGATTTGTTCAAATTTATAGAGCGAATGTGAGCGAAAGTGTCAGTAGAGGGCGTACTAGGAACTAATAATATTAACCAAATTAATAATATTTTTCGGAAAGGTCAAATTCGGTGCACTCGTAACCGAAAGAAGTGCAAAAAGTATGAATGTGGATGAAGCGAATGAAGTATGTAAGGATCGTAGCGTGTATGTAAATGTATTTAGCGGAAAATTAATATTTTTACGGAGATACTTCTTACTTATAAGAATGGTTTTAGTACCTAGAGTATTCGCCTCGCAAATCTTACACCCGATTGCCAAAACCGTTAGCCCTCAAGGCAGTATTTAACTAAACTCGTATGAATATTATTCCATATGCCATTTATATTATTATTGACGTGTAAAAGTTTTGGTAGGGTTAATAATTTCATTAATAAGTGGTTCAGTTCAATTTGAGTGTGTCCTTGAGTTGAATAATATCGCAAGCACAAAGTAAGTCGTCACATGTAGTCATAGCTTAATGTTGGTCGCGTGACTGCAATGACAAACAAGTTAGTTAACAACACACAATGGTGGAGTAGTGAAGTTAGCTTGGCCGGCCAGTCCGCGCTATTTGCAGAACGGCTCCACACTTGACTCTCGCTTGGCCTCTACGCTCAAGTTTTGCATTTCGTTCTCAAGTTAGCGCAATTTGTGTTGCGCACGACTGCATATTTCATGTTGCCCGGCTTTTTTTGTTATCTTATTTTGCGTTCGAGTTACCGTTGAATATGTACGATTCCTCGTATATTTTCAAAACAAATTAACCCAGCAATATACCAACTTACCACAAACAAAGTTCTAAAATTATGTATGCTTATTATAATTTTATTTATGTAACAAGCTTGATACGTGCTCAATGTCAAACGGCTTGATAAGATTCCAATATATTACAACAAAAAGTCTACAACCATTTAGGTCGATCCAGGGCTAACAAAAAATGTGTCCCATTTATTACATCCTTCTCGGATCTATCAATCTATCTCTTTTGGATAAAATTGTGAAATCTTTTACGACAGCAGACGATTATAAGATGCCGAGATATTACACGTTCTAGACCTAGACAGATTTCTGGGCAGACGTCAGAATCAAATGACGGATAGTGTTAAAAGGTAGGATCATACGTTTGCCACTTATAATGATGAGTTCGTGAAAGGTCACAAACGTTGTCTTTAGCATTTCAAACCTTAAATAATATCGCAGATATGAGCACAAGGGTTGCGGTCGTGCAGTGGGGCTGAAGCTTGCGTGCCGCTTGCCTGCCAACATGTACCCGGATGTACGCTACCTGATTTATACGCCGATATCCGGCAGCATAGCTCTACAAACTGTCCACTTTGAAAATATATATTGTAACTTGAACTAGCCGAATAGTTCTGGAGCACATTTATTTCACCACTTTTAGTCAACCAACTTCTCATAGGAGAGGTACGCGTATATTATTGATAGAATCTGAAAAAACTTATACAGAAGGGATGTTAGTTTACGTCTTCAAAACTTTGAAACAAAGTGTAGGTACTTGTTATTTTCGCTGTTTACTGTTCTAAAAGTACCTACCTGTCTGAAATTTTCATTTAAATGCTCGTTAAAATTGAGGCGCATTTTATGGAAACTTCATCTCACCAATTACTTGAAACTTGCGACAAAAAGGGAGGACACTTTTCTCCATAAATGAATGTTGCAAAAAAGTTTTAATTTAATCGAAACTTGAAATCTTAATGAACGGGTCATTGGTATTTCCTTTGAAAGCAACTTTGGTGAATTGACAGATGCCCATTACCCACCATATAATTACGGTGCACATTTTCTATTACTCCCGTGTGCAATTAAGAGAATCCGCTTAGAGTTTCTCTGCGAGCAGATAAGTGCCTCCAGAAGCGCTGCGGTCGTTTATTAGCTTAATGAAATCTGCACTTCTTCGACACACTCCCCCTCGGCTAGCTTGGCGACGACGAGAACATTAAAAGGGCAATCCTTTTATTAGAACTGCTAAACAATTCTAATGCATTTTAATCACAGTCTATCAGAACCGTGGGGGCAGAAAAGGAACATATCTTAGAATAATGTATTTATATAAAATGTAAATATTCTGTGGATAAAGTATTATTAATGTATCTTACGTTAATGACATTGTACATTACCACACAGCCCACAACTGATCTGCTATTTGAGCGTTAGTCAACTACGTTAGTAGAATATACACTATTTCACTAATTTTGTGCTAGCTATGCCCCACGGTTTCACCCTCGTAGACTTAATATGACTTAATTAGACTGAGTTGTGACCCGCGGGACCCTTATGTTATTGTTTAAAATGTAGCCTTTTAAAATAAAGTCACTCCTTGTAACATTAGCTATCCGCCATTGAAAGGCCCGTTAAAATCTGTTCCACCGTTTTGGAGATTAGCCTGAACAAACAGCCAGACAGAGATTTTTTCTATTTCAGAACCATGTTGTCCCGGGTGAGGAGAGAGGTGGAGCCTTCGGTACCCGGGAACAGGATAGGTAGTGTGTAGAAATAAAAAGAGTGGTTAATATTTATAAAGTGGGTTCGTTTATTAAACGTCTGTTTCCTTCACTAGTGGTGGTGAGTAGAGGTAGGTGTCAGGAAGGGGAACACTGGCCTGACGTAGGGTCAAGGTTCCGGCTGGGAGCAGCCTGGTCTTCCTCAGGAAGGTAGATAGCGCCTGGTCCAGGGTAGTGCCTGGACTGGAGGCGGACTGGTCCAGAGGTAGGGTCTGGGCCGGAGGTAGGTAGGTACTGGTCCAGGAGTAGGGTCTGGGCGGAGGCAGGTACTGCACCAGATGTAGGGTCCGGGCCAGTAGTTAATGTTGAGTAATTATGTCACCAGGATCCTGGAATGGAACAGCAGGCATTAGCTCACTCGACCATGCACGGACATGCCCTAGTCGCAGTTCAGCATCCAACCCTATAACCGTAGCACCTAGTCATTGCTGAGCAGCCTCAGCCAGCAGATGTTAGAGAGAACAATTTACAAAGATGGGCACAGCACTACACAGTTATTAATAGCTACACTTAATAAAATACACTAGGAACTCACCCCAGCGGGATCGGCAACAAATATATTGTATGTTTAGTACATAGCAGTTAGGTTTTGGCGGGCTTTCCCGACGACGAGTGGAATGACCACACGCCGCCAAGCCCCGCGTCGCAGTGGCGGCGGGAGATGCGAATGCGCGGCAAAACAAAAGAGCGCGGTGCGCAATCTACTGCGCACAACATTGTCGACAGCTTCCGACGATCCCTGATGCTACGCTCGGATTGAGTCATTGTGCACGATTCTAGCTATTTTATATTTCATTCAATTTATAATTAGTTTAGGTATTTGATAAGATTAGCTTTTAAGTTAGTTTTATAGGTAATTAAGTTGATATTATGATAGTAGGGGTATAGTTATAGCTAATTAGGAGTAATATGAGTGTTTTAATAGAAAATAGATAAATTATTAATTATTTAGTAAAATGTAACGGCGCGTACTAGGCGTAACGTTACAATGTATACTTTCATATGCATTTAGTGAAAAGCCGTTATTTTGGAATTACAAACAGACAATTCAATTGTATTTATCTGTAATATATGTATGTATATATAGATATGTGTATGTAGATGTATAGATATGTAAAAATATAACCATTAGAAACCATGCAAACCAAAGACTCATATTGATTGCAATCCTGAATAGAATGTGGTGATCTAACAAAGATTTCGATCACATTCTTCGCATCACAAGAAAAGACTTGAAAGGAGTGAAGGCAAAGCTTTGACACTAACGGCCCCTAAATTCTCGCTGAATAGATTAAAAAAACCTTTTAATATAAGAAGTTTTAGTGGCTTCGAACATTTTCCTATGTGAGACGAATAATAGCGCTTGCTTCACAAATTTCGCTTAGATGACGAACTTTATCTGCTGGCGTTTTCTGAATTTTAGTGCGCAATAAAATATATTTGTCGGGTACGGTCGTAGTCAGTAACATCAAGAGGTAAACAAGGGGTACGTAATTGGCATACAACATACATTATCTAACATAATATATGATTTTACCGTCAGGCATGTGATGGTATGGATTAGGTAAGGATACAGATCGGAGCTAAGTAGGTTTAGTAACTAATTAAGAAGATTTGTGTAAATAATAGGATAAATTCACAGATCAACAAAAAAATTATAAGATTTTTTTCAAATCTACGTTAATTTGTACTACGTTAACGTAGATTTGAAGTAGGTTTTTTTGTAGGTTCGCTTGCATTATACATAGCATTATATATTAATGTTACCACCGTGTTGAGAAGATTGGGCATACTGGGATTACTCTACATTAATCAATATATGTTTATTATTATTATTATATACCAGCACTCTTATATATTTATTAAGTATAAACAGTGTTTGGTGGAGTTACGAAAATGCTTTCTTGCCACAATTAAGTGACCAGACTAACATAAAGCTTTAAGTATACATCTAATGATATACATAATATGCGTCGTGTACAAAAACTTCAAAATGTATGTAACAAAATAGCAACACAGCAGTGAAAGGTTGTTAGCAACGAGCCGTCGTAAATTCGGTAATCGTGTTCGGCAGAACGCAGATAGTGGCGCCGAACCAGTAATCTCGTGGCTCGCACTAAATGCTGCCATATCGAGTTATGACACACACCTGCTCTGGCCCTCCTATCTGACCTCATACTAGGAATCAACGCAAATTGCGTCTATGCTACGCTAGTTGTAGTATTGGGATCCGTTTTGAGTAGGTATATGAACTAAGTACATACATATGCTCACGACTATTATTCCCCGAATGGGTAGGCAGAAATGTATTTATAATACACCGGTTTCATCATGCTTCAATTGCTTCAATGCTTGTTTAAAGTCCCAGATAATAATGAACGAGTTCCCATTCCCATTTACCGGGCACAAATTCAGACTCGGCAGAGTTTCGAAATAACGGTTGGATAAGCACCATACTAATTTGCCCAACTCGGGGATCGAACCCAGGAACTCGTAGAGTAGAACTGAGTAATCGTGATAACTAAAGTAATAATTTCATTGTAATATTTACTATTTCTATGGTACGACGTACCTAGAACTTTAAAAACCGTTACCAAATTAACAGTAGGTTTTTATGTTCATCATCAACTCCGTAATTTTCTTATCTTAAACTGTTTAAGGATTCAAAATTGTATTAATTGACTTTATAAAGTAATCAACAAGAAGGCAGAGACGAGGTACTCTGTTGTGATCAATCAATTAAAGGTTTATATTTCATATTGAGCAAATGATATTCAAAGATTGGCAAATTATTTATTGATTGGTTACAAACGTCCACTGAATCCTGAGATTAATTTTATTAAATGCAAATCGTTCGTGAAAATAACACTAAAAATTAAAGGTTTTTTGGGGATATGTTATGTACTTATATTACCGAGAAACTACCTGCTTATTTAATTTTGATCGCATAAATAATCATAAGCTTGTTGCAAACGAAGCTCTATTTAGCCCAAGCCTAGGATTTCTTTTTGTTTATATTTATAATTAAATATACAAAAAAATATCCTCTAATAGCTGAAAAGGCTTATTCGTTGGCTTATTATATAACTTAAAGTGCATAGCAATAATAAAAAATTGCACATGTAAAAATGCCTTATTAATGCGTAATAAATAATGATATATAGATTAGTTGGTAAGATCAAATGCCGGCTGCCGTAACCATGGAAGAATATTTGTTGCAAACAGGTGCTCCTAACTTTCAGAAATTTATCACGTTTCATGGACTAAAATTTAGTGAAAATGTTCTCAATTAATTAAACTTGGTGAAAGTTAGCTAATACACAAAGTTGATACAACTGCTGTCATTACATCTGAAACCTAGAATTTATGATGTTGTGAAATATTTGTCTGTACTTGCCCACATTCATACAAAGTAAAACATTTAAATCTAATAATTATAATTACTTGATACAACTAGCACAGTTGAATTAGAAAATTCAAAAATGTATGTATTTCACGGTAAGGGTATTAGCTGTTTAACTTTATGTTATTAACTCGGCACACATTAGCCTATTATATTATGCTTAAAGGCAAACCGAGGTATACATTTAAGCATAAAATGTATTATATTATAGCCTTTTTGTCCCTCCGGGGAAACGAAAAAGTAATATTAGCTTAGGATTACTCTATATCCCATTATGCGAGTATATGAAAATGAAGGGTGACAAAGAAAAGCCGGCCAAGTACGAGCTGGATACGCTCTAATCCATATTATTTCATATTAATTTGAGCGGTGGTTTTCATTATTTATCTATACATCCACACAGATAAATAAAATAAGTTACTCCTTGTAACATTTGCTATCTGCCTGTGAAAGTTCCGTTAAAATCGGTCCAGCCGTTTCGGAGATTAGTCGAAACATACAGACAGACAGTCAGACGGACACTCAGTCAGAGATTTTTGTAAAATAGCATTTATTTTATCTCAATACTGTGAGTAATTTCATAAGCGTTTAGTGAAAAGCTGTTACACTTTAAAATATTATTTATCAGTAAGTATGTATGTATGTATATATATAGATGAGCCAAAGATGTAATCATTATTTTTTACACAGTTTTGCCATGGATTTTATAGGTATTAGATTAAAAAAATGCACCCAGTGATAATCACAAACTAAAAATGTTTTACTACCTCAACTACATGGTACAGTTAATAAGTCAAGGGAAGCCCACTAAAGCAAAAAAGTAAAGCTGTCTGATTAATCAGGCAGTCTTGAATCAGTACAGAAACGGCCTTTAGTAATGAATAAACGGCAGAGCCTCGGGGCTGTGAATACGTCTAATATAAGGTTTTCAAGTCATAGACCTCAATCTTAATTCGTTAACGAAATATTTTTTAAGTTTATAGTTATTTTTTCCTTTTGTATGCGGATCCCTAAAAGTAAACAGTTATGTTTGAAGTTTTATTTGAGGATATCAAACCCTCAGCGAAAGTAATAACGAAAATTTTATTTTTAGAAAATAAATTCAGAATATATACGGAAACTTCTTCACGCTTCCCCAGAAGGGTTCCTGAAGGGTTTGGCAGAGGTTTTATAATACCCTCTTTTCACCAAAGATAATTAGGTTTTAACGTGACGCAGGCTACCGTCTCAGGTATGAAAATAAAAATGTAGACCCTTCAAAGGGACTTGTGACCGTCGATAAATTACAACCAACACGTGTCTACGAATTTCTTCTGAGGCCTTTAAAGGTTTCCTCGTGATCCTTCACCGCTTTGGTGGAGTGCCATCACCGCTATAAGTTACATACATATGCTCACTTCTGTAGTCCCCGAAGGAGTAGGCTGAGGTTCTGTAATAACCACACCCACTTTTCACCGACGATGATTAAGTGTCAACATGATAGATGGTGAGTCTATCGCCTTCTCAGGCACTATACATACGTCATTGAGTTATTTCTCAGCCATATGCAGGTTTCCTCACGATGTTTTCCTTCGCCGTAAAGCACGTGGTGTGAAATCAGTGCACATAAGTATTTTAGAAAAACTTATTGGTACAGGCCCCGCTAGCATTCGAACCTGATTCGCTTGCGTAGCAGGCGACTGCTCAAACCCCAAAGCCATCACGGCTCTTGTTGCCACGCTATAAGTAATTAGCAAAGAACATTGGTACTGACCAGTGAGATTAGAACTTGCTTCGCTTACATTACCACGGATTCATCAAAATTAAATATTATAAATGTAATCCTTACTGAACCAAACATCACCAAGCAAACTGTCTGGTCCGGAACTTTAATCAATATTAAAGCGGGCTATGTCTATAATTAATGAGCCGATACTGCGCGGCGATATTTAATTGCGGAGTGCTATACGTTTACCCATAATGCAATATATTACGTGATATTACGGGTACCGGTCTTACGGAGAGGCGTATGCTTCTTGACAACCCCTTTAAGGGGATAATCGGTTGCCTGTCTTAAGCCAATTTCCAGAATAGGCTTTTGAGTTCTGACTTAAGCTGAAAACTGTGATTGAGTGTTCTGTGTGGTACATAGATATTTCTAGTAATCACAATCACTAATCTAACTGCTAGTAATGAACCAGGCAATTATAAGTTAGTTAATGCAATTATATGAAAGTATTCATCAAGAAAATGTACCTGCAGCAAAACCTGCAATAAATTTTAGAATTTCACTAGGATTTAACTTTATTCTACATTCCCCAGAATAGGAGATAAACTAACTATATGTCAAAAACATACGACTTAATTCGAGCTAATAACACGTTTGTCGTGTGAGAAGATTGGCAGCTAATAACTTACATATAGGAAAATTGATTTAGGAGAGTTACGAAATTTTCGTACCAATTTTTCTTCTTTGTTGGAATTTGGATTAGGGTGGATCTTTTTCCTCTTTGAGACGTTTTACATTTAGGAACAAAATATTAAAGATGCGTTATTTTCGCATTTTGCTTATTAATATGCCTCTGTTACGGCTGACTGGACAACGGTCAATACTTAATATAATGTCTTTTCATCTTGAAAAATTATTCTTATTATGCCTTAAACACTTTGATGAATAAACATCCTTTAATAAAACAACCAAACTGAGTTCACAGTTCAATGATAGGTCACAAGTAACACGAGTGCGTCGTGTAACAGGTGCAAACGTCATGACTTAAACATACACAATAAACTAATCAAAAACCGTACCTACGAGAAATTGATCCTAAGCAAATAGATATAGCTGCAAATATGACGCTTGGATTGGTATCCACTGCTCCGTAGACAATCTATATTTAAATTATATTTTCTTGCTTTGTAGATTATAATGAAAATGTTTGTTACTTTATGTTACTCTTAATTTCCAAAGTAGAGTGTTTCTAAAAACTCTGATGTATGTTCATTTTAGATTTTCAGATTGTTAGGAAACTATTATATACCTACTAACTGTGCCCAACGGTCTCACCACTAAGTAACTCGATGTAAAATTTCCGTTAAAATCGGTCCAGCCGTTCCAGAGATTACAAACAGACACTTCAATTTTATTTATCAGTTTGTATAAATGATTTTGGTAGTTTTAGAGTGGGTTCAACAATTTTGTCATAGGTTCTATTAGTTATCCTGTTATCAGAGATAGATTCCGCGGTTTTACTTGCGTATACCCTGTTCTAGCCCGCTCTAATAAACTATTCTCTGGCCGCGGTTTCTGTTCGCCTTAACTATCCTAATGCTTAAGTGTATAATTTACGAGTATTCGATAGAGTCGGTATAACATCTTATTGATGTTGGAGAGCCGCGTTTAGGGTCTAAAGACATTTTCTTTATTTTATACCTCTATAAAAATGACCATTTCCTGCCGTTACAACACCGAGGCCCTTGGCGATCCACGCATCATTATCGCCTTTTGCCTCACCCGCTTTTTTCAATTGTAGAATGAAATGCTACCCTAAACTTACCTCACCTAAGTACCAACCAGTGAAATAAATTCGCATAAAATGTACTATACATACTATGTTCAAAGAATAAGTAACCCTGAGGTTTTGTTATTTTTGACAACTACACAAAAGTGAAGCAACCAGAATATACAAAAAGAATTACGAATATCAATCAACTGGTTTATTAATACTGTATTTATACCTACTAAAATATTGTGACTATAACTAAAAACCTTAAAAAATATAATAAAATTTTTAAAATATATTATTTAAAAGAGTCCCTATAAGTGGGCAATAAAACCCACGTACCAAATAACTGGCAATTATATATAATCTGAAATCTCAAAAAAAAATTCTTGAATGCTAAAGCTATGTTTAAAAAATTCACGTTAAATTTTAAAACAATATCTGCTAGAACAAATTAATTATACCATTTCAGTACCTATTTAGTTTGCATAGGGAAGGTGAACTTAATTCTTTTTAATTTAATTTAAAAGTATGAGTGTATTTTTTCTGTATAATTGTATTGGTTATACTTATGTTTGTAGTGCTATTATATTATACGTATTACGTAAATTAACTAGATTATCTTAAAAGATTATTGAGATTTTTTAACTTAAAAGGTTTTCATGGATCAATCAATTACTTATACGTCATTTTCACAAATCGTAATATTTAAGAGTTAATTATCTGCTATGACCTTTGTGGTATAACTTGAATGTATACTCTTCCCACATATGTATAGGTACATGTAAGGTTGACATAGTCGATAACTTAATAAAGTGGAAACATATTGGGTGTATTTGAGCGCGGCGGGTGCAGGGAGACACGTTGTACAAATAAAACCGCTGTAGCCACTCTGCTGTCACCGCAAATTGGATTCACTTCAAGAGATAGAAATATACTACCTTCCATGTAGTGCATTTGAGGTCGCAAAGCGGAGATAGAACAATAACTCAAGGTTTCCTTAGGGACCAACCCGCTTGCCGGTCATTGAAGAATAATC
The DNA here is from genome assembly GCA_929442735.1 of Watsonalla binaria. Lineage (NCBI taxonomy): Eukaryota > Metazoa > Arthropoda > Insecta > Lepidoptera > Drepanidae > Watsonalla > Watsonalla binaria. Next base: position 5,944,754 of record OV838919.1, on the reverse strand, counting down.
GTTTTCAAATGGGTCTTTGTTATTTATTACATCCGAAATTAAAAAACTTCGTCTCACCATGATCTTTATTGTGTAGGAAACGCCGTTAAAGCATTATTTAGACTTATTTAAAAATGTTAGATTCTTCTTTCTTAAATATTTTCGTCGTCTCGCAACTGCTCTAGAAGGAGAGGCAAAGGTGTGGTAGCACTTAATTTTCGTCGGGGAAACACGACGCTAACAAATCAATTATAAATGACAAATATAAAACTGGGTGACTGCCTATACTCACTTGCTGAAATTACTCTGTTAAACCCATATAAATATATATCCTTAAACAAAAATAAATAGAGTGGTTTTATTTATAATCTTATATTGTGTACCTATTTGCATGCTCGATGCGGGAGCTCAAACAAATTGTTGTGCAGATCCCCCAGCTAAACCTCAGTAAATAGTCGACATAAAACGTTATGAGGAAACGCCTTAAACCGCACGAGGCTGCCTCCAATCTCTCGCTGCCGTATTTTGCATCTGGAGTGTATACTTCTAAAGCGCGTTTCGGGTCCCAAGACACGGTATTGTCTGCGTTGAATGACCATTCCAGTTACTTACTCTGAATATTTTGTGAACTCGATGTAGTTACTGCAGCTATAACACATAAAGTGTGGATAATACTTTGTGGAATCATTTTGTGATGGTGGACTCGCTGGTATTTAACAAAAAAGTTTGTATCTTATGATAATACACTGCAATGCTCTAATGCGTTGTGTAGTAGAGCAGCGTGTAAGTAGACATTGCAGTGCGCTTTGTCATAAGTAATGCGATATTTACGATATTAAAGAGGATCTTTATATTTGGTTACATTCCAAGCTAAGGTCTTGCCAACGCTCTTATGAATGGATTTATGATATCGCAAGAACTCAGAGCTCGTTGAAGAAATGCGGAGAAGTGCGAGCGGTAACTGCTACTCGCAAATACTATCATCGAATCTACAGTAAATTTCAAAGTACTTGAACTTCGTCGGCTTCGATGAATGTGTGAACGACTCGCAACGTTTGTGTTAACTTTTGAATATAACATCGACTACGTGCGAATCAGATTATGTTACGAACTCAAATTCACATATTCATTGGTACTACCTATATATTTGTAAAATTGCGAAATTGCCGCTGTCAATTGCAAATTCCTCTAATGAACGGCGACATCTGCTTTCCAGGTACTCGCCCATCGTAAAGGATTCAAATCAATGCTTGCTCCAGGCCACTGTTAGTAGACATTGTTTTAAGAGCTTGTGTAATTGCTACCATATATAACACCCATGTTATATAATGGCTTGATATTAGTGTTGCGATTTCATTCTTTCTTCATTCAATACAATATTTACACTTTAAACTTATATTAATAATCAAAGTTGAGCTTTTATAAATCCTTAAATAGTAATTGAAGTCGCCATAAATAAACATAATTATTTTATAATACTAATATGTATTAATCAAACTGCGGTTGGCCTATATCTATAAGAATGCATATTGTATTTAGAGAAAATTTTAAAGAACATTTTAATGTTATAGTCTTAAAAATCGTAACCCGAAGTGAAGCGAGGGCGGGTCGCTAATAATTTTATAAATGTATTTCTGTGACTGTTATTACGAGCATGAATTTTAATTGGCAAAAAACCTTCAATATTTTACTCTAAGTTGATAACTTTGCAGGGAATACAAATGATTAATTGAATATTAAATGTCTGTATAAACCACTTCCGAGGCTCGGTAGTAAAGCGACGAGCCGTTAACTAAAGCTAATGGAGCTTATTCGCAATGCGACATCCCGCCATCATGCGTTTTTGAGATTGGTTACGTCACTATGAATATTTATATCAACCTTTTTTTAATGAATATTGATATTGTTTTGTTTTATATGCAGAAGGTAATGGCTGAGTTGCTTGTCCGTTCTTTTCATTAGGCCAATTGCCGAAGTCCGAACCTAACCAACCAAGGTCTTAGCATGGACTTAATTATTCAATTCAAACGCATCGGACTGAAGTGCGTCTTATTGAAGTATACTTCAACGTAGCGGCAGACATACCATCACGTGAACACTTAAGTATATCTTCGCTGAAAAGTATTGTTTTGATACTTGTAATGCCTACCTGAGTGTCTATCCATACCCAAAGGCCACTGCAAAAATGTACAATACTTAAGTATGTTACGTCATTTTTGTATAGTCCTATAAGGTACCTACTTGTTTCATACCCTAAACTTACAAACTTCGCCTACTAAATTATCATTCGTAAGTAGGTAAATAGTATACTTAAGATAAAGACTAGTGTACTCAGGGTAAAGGCCTAATATCGAATAAATATAAGAGTGAGAAGGTTGTGTAGCCTATGTTAAATATAGGTCTGACGTAAATATAACGGCAGCTTTGTTTGGTATTATTACACTTCCGACGACGACAACGAGAGTGGGGCCAAATACTGAATCTTTGTTATTTTCGGAGCTTGATTGATAATGATAAATATTCAGTCGTCAACAAATCTTCCATTATTCGACTACAGTTTGTTTGCTGTGTCAATTTCAATTTCTAACTAATAAGAATTATATACGGTAGGGCTGTGCCCCGCGGTTTCCACCCCGTAGACTTAATTTCAATTTGTATAGTTATAGAAGTAGATTAAGAAAATACATCATTCTAAATTTCAATTTCTTACAAATAAGAATTATATTTGTGTCATCATCTCCCTGGCCTTATCCCATACATTGTTGGGGTCGGCACTTGATTCAACCCGATGTGGCTGATCACCTGATTTTTATACAAAGCGACTGCCATCTGACCTTCGCAACCCCTTTAACGAGAAAAATCTGTGATCTGGGCTAAACCAGTTGTCAGACTATTTTAGGCCTCCGACTGACCTGTAACGATTGCCAAAGATGATAAATTGGCAACCGGGACCGACGGATTAACGTGCTCTCCGAGGCACGGAGGGATCTCGGGCGGTCACCCTTCCAATTACTGGCTAGGCTTAGGGTTGTTTAACTTTGCTGATCGAATGATATGCGCAATAGCAACTGTGCCACGAGCTCCTCTTCTCCTCAAGAATTATATTTGTGTAATAGTAGTAAATAGTACGAAGGAAAAAAATATGATTATATTTTAGGCTAACGCAAATGTTTGGTGACGTCAACATAACTGTATGTTAAGCTTATTAAAACCAAGAGTGAAAAGGTCAAACGGTGGAACAAATACTACCCAGTTTCCATAATCAATCATCGAAATACGGTACGATTTGCTCATCAGTTTATAACTGTACGTGTGACTGTATTATGGTGTGATTTGTATCTACAATACAGCTTATAAATTGAATGTGACGAATGATTCGACCCGTTGAAACGTTTTCATAAATCTTGAGAACCCCATATAATTGATTCAACATTTATCTGAGTTCTTATACCTTTTACTAACATCTTTACTGCACGTCAATTTTTATATGAAATATCTCGTTTATACGATTTGTTTTTGATAGTATTTAGCAGCTGAACGTTTTGGAGTTATTGACTTAATCTATCTGAGCTTACTCAGTCATTTCTCATGCTCAAGGAGGCAGCTTTGTCTTACTAACAACACTAACCGCATAAACACTCAGCTCTGCGTGTTCAGAAGTAGGTACTATTTAAGTCAGACGGCGAAAGGCGAAAACTATACTGCAGAAGATGGTAGAACAAATTAAAATACTGTTCACACACCAAGGTACACGACTCTTTACTGTAGACTAATTGAGATTGAACCGTTTGTGAGACCTTGAATGAACCTTTCTGTGTCGAAATTTTCGCTTTATTATTATTAATTTAATAAAATTTAGACTTTTGTAATTGGTTCAACATTTAAAGTATGACAATATTTTGGAATATCTTTTAAAATATATTAATATTCTCGAAAACCTACTTCTACTTTTGAAGTTAGTTAAATAGTTCATAAAGAATGTGTACTTTGTCAAACAATTTTATGTTTGTCTGATACAAACAAAAAATTACTTCTGCGCATTTTTTTTTCCTGCCTTCTCAAAAGATTACAGTATAAACAGAAGAAATGCAGCTACATCTCTAAACTTTTCATCCAAGATAATTAATTAGCCAATGTGTAGATGAGTAGACATGTGTACATACTTCTCAGACGTATGCAACGTAATAATCCATCCCTCAGGCATTACACAAGTACGTACTTCTGCTCAGACGTATGCAACGTAATAATCCGCATCTCAGGCATGACATACGTACGTACTTCTTCTCAGACGTATGCAACATGATAATCCGTTTCTTATGCATTACTTAGGTACGTACGTACTTCTTTTCAGATGTGAGCACTTATCCACGTTGTTTCCCTTAACCGTATGGATTATTTACCTTCTGAATACATCTTCATACTAAATGGGCTAATCACGAAGGAGCTTGAATTCCCTAAGCCATATAGATGTAACAATATTGCCAGAACGTGTCTATGCTTATACAATGCAAATGTGTGGAGAACAATCTTAGTGCTCGAAACTTGCCGCGCCTGGATCTGGGTTAACTTTGTTTGCTCAAGTTACCATAAGTGAGGTTGCTACTAATACAGATGTTGGAATTGTTATAAAATATATAATACAATAATCGACTAAAGTCACAAAACTCTTGTTAAAGCTACTGAAGTCACCAATTGTAATTGAAAATCAACATTAATTTAGATATTGAATCAGATCCGCTCTTCGAAATGGGAGTTAGAGTAAACATATTTTATTGATATCTTCCTATAAGTAAATATCAATGTGAAAATTAAACGAGCTGTGCCCGCGGTTTCACCCACGTAGAATGAACGACACTTATACAGAAAAAAAAACAAATATAAAATTAACCTAAGTTACTCCTCGTAACTTCAGTTATCTTCGTTAAAGTCCCGTTAAAATCGGCACAACCGTTTCAGAGATTAGCGGGAACAAATAGACAGACATAGAAAAAAATATTTTTAGTGTAAGTACCGCATACAATTGCATATGGATTTAGTGAAAAACTGTTAATTTGGAATTACAAACAGACACCGTAATTATGCTTATGTGTATAGATTCCTTACTTACAGCTTAATTATGCCAAAACAATAACAACGACGACATTTTTTGTTTAGTATACCTCAACAAATACTAATTAAAATTTGTTCAACAATTCAATTCATAGTATCTTTGTTTGATTAGACTCAAACAAAGTTCGTCAAGCTTGGAAGGTTCCTTTTAAATTAAAAATCAAATAATTTTATTTAATATAAGGGACATTTGCAACACTCGTTGAACGTCATATATAGGACTAACGTAAATTAGTGTACTATCGTTTCCAAATTAAAGCCTTACAGGAGAAGAGCCCGACAAAAAACTCCGTAATTACTCTTTAAATAAAATATGTCACAACTTTGATGGTTACATAAATTAAAATGTAAAAATAGTTCCAATGTTCAAATGTCAATAAAAATATAACCTACACCTGCATAGCTTGTTTATTAGCATTTTATTAACAAATAAAGGCAGAAAGTAGGAATTCGTGCTACGAAATGACATTTGTATTTTTGTTAAAACATGCATGCACTAGTGAGTTCGGTGTGTATTGATTGTCTTTTGTTTGTGTCGTCTCACCCGACTCCGATCCTGCGTGTAATCTATCAAATAGCGATCTCTGATAGGTAAATAGTTCCCTTGTGTGATTAAGGGTACCGAGTTGATAGGTAATTAATATTCGTATTGGGGAATACTGATAGGCGCGATTATCCCCAGAAAGGTGGCATTTGCTTTCGCTTTGTGTCTGATGAATACAAATACGCCCCTATTTGTTATATTAATGTCTGTACATTGATATATCCGTAATGATTTGGTCCATATATCCGTATCCCACAGACAATGTCACCGGGTTATGTGATATTGTGTTCAACATTGAAATACTACCTTCCAAATACAAATAGTTTATACAAAATACCAAACTTAGAAAATCATTGGAGCTGGTTACCATGATTTGGCCTTTAAAACACCCAGGTAAAGATAACTAAAGAATTATAAGTTTATGATTTTACGATTTTGGTGGGACCACATTATGAAACTGATAACAGAACGATTAAACACGTAGTATAATCGTAGTGTTTAATAGACGGTGTTAATGTAAGCTAGTTTGTAAATTACTATCTCTGAATACAGCGTCATGTGTAATGTAAAATATTGCTTTGCTTATCTGGAACGGATGGAAATTGCACAGCATGTTGGAGAGGTGAGCTGGGGCGAGAGGCGGGAGGTCGCTGCACAGGGAATCTTAATTTTGTACAAATAAAATGCAAATACATTTTGTACGTAACGACAGAACAAAATTAAAACACAGAAGGCCTGCTCCTATAACTCGGCGGTCACCGATGCACGCACATATAGACGGATATTTCGAGCGTCCCACTCAAGCTAGTTTGTTCTGCTATCCGAACCTGATCTGAGATTTAATATGGGTGAGTGCAATTATACCCGATCTTTGTAGGAAACTGCCCTTCTGTGTATTATATTTGGTGCCGACAGCAACCACGGAGGTGCGCTTTGCTGAAACTTTATACGAAACTAGATTTTGTCATGGATATTAAAGTTTTCATTTATCTCGATGTTTATTTTATATCAAATGTTTATTTTTAGTTACTAGTTGTTTGAAATTCGGAAGATCTCTGTTTTATATAACGATTTCTGGCACTTCAGTAGTGGCGTATTATTTTATCATACCCGTGAATAAAAAATCATCTTGGTGGTAATACACAAGTATTTATCAAATAATGTATAAAACGATATATCGATGTCAGAGGAGGTAATAACTTACATATGCTAAGTAAGTAAGATTACGAGCAAAATTATGTAATCCTATGCAAATATTCCGATAAATCCTATTACCGTAAGATATGCCATTAGGAACTACGTGGTGTAGGATCGGTTACACACTACCGTAAATCACGGCATTCGAGATTTTCCTGCGTACGTGGTTATGCATTAGAGGTATTACTTTTCTTAGAATTATATTACCAGTTAGATATTAGTTTAAGTTATAAATATATAATAAATACAAATGAGCTACATTCATTTAACACACATTTCACAGGACAATAGTCTCTGCACTAGGCGCGCCTGTGTAATGGGAGGCCAACATACGTATTAATTATTATTATTATTATTTGAGCCCGATGTGTCCCACTGCTGGGCAAAGGCCTCCCTTCCCTCTTTCCAACCCTTCCGATCCAGGGCTATCTCTGGCCAGTTTTTGAGGTAAGCGGTTCTCGGTCTGCCACGTCTGCGCGTCGAATACGTATTAATAAGAAACCATTATTATAAAGAGCAACAAGTATTCTCTATATTGTATAATTAATTAGGAGACAATTTCAAGGAGTTAATGCAACACTAATTAGGTACGAATAATAAAAGCAAGGTATAAGAAGGAAAAATATACTTAAATATATGTACCTTCATAAATTTAATTGTATGTGCGATTATAATTTTTAAAATATCCCAAGTATGTACGTCCTTGGGGGTAAAGCTATCTTTATTGAAAACTTTACCGAAACTGGTCAGTCCTGACAATGAAACAGGTAACGCATTTACCACCAAGACCGCACTTAAATCATAGACCTAATAAATACTTTTTTTATGTCTTGTCCTGTATATTATTGAAATTTTTTACGCGTACAATTGCCCAGATTACGAATATATTCATGAAAGTTCTCAATCTGCTCGTATTTAGAATAATTAACGGATTGTTTAAAATTAAATTTTATTTTCCAGTCGGAACAAATCAGAGCAAATCTTCAATCATTGATAGTTTATGAATTGTGTGCATAAATAAATAGACCCAAAATAATTTTCATACCCAGGGAAATAAAACCAATGTAGATAATGTAGTGTAATATTATTATAATAGGCTAAAAAACTATTATTATGAACAGTACAGTTACAGTAGTGTATTACACATCAAGGTGAATCATTTACATTGTAACTTCTATCTGGTTGTATTAAGATTGTTGGATTCGACTAGAATTCTAATTCGACATGACACTTACTTAACCCATAGGTTAAAATACTCCAATCAGCTCCCCTCCGACGGTAATGGAATTAAAATCAAGCTAGGTACCGGGGTTTTTTAAGCAAAATACTAACGTAAAAAGGAATTAGTTTTTACAATGTGGTATGGGCAGGCTTCCCAATAAAATCTGTATTCAATTAGTTCAATGAAAAAGTTTTCCACTGTCTTCTGGATTCAATTATTCAATCCACGGGTTGAATAGGTATTATGGATAATGTCAGACGTATAGCGTACGTAGAGGTACTGAGTGCCAGCTTTTAAGTTGAAAGGTATAGTCGCCAGGCATGAACAGCATAAGCGAATGTTTTCATATTTGCTCTGTAATTTCTTTATTTTTTTATATACATTCTTAGAGATTTGGAGGTAAATTAAAAGCTCTTTTCTCAATCAGTATTTAATGTTTAATTTCAGTTTAGTACTTAGTACAATAAAATAATATAAATAAACAACACGCCTACTTAGACACCAGTAATGGACAGTAAAAATCCAGTGTTGTGTTTTAGGGCTAAAATGATAATTTCAACTACGACGATACACCAGACACAAAATAAGATGATAAGTGTACCTACATCGCGATTCTAGTAAGAAATTACGATTTCCGACACCAAATGACACCATGAAACTTACAACCGTTATAGCCTCAATCAAAATGGGTGTCATTAGTCAAAAACATTTGTCATGACAGCTAAAATACTGGCTCGGTATTGACATTTGAAAAAAATACTTCGCGTTTGCTTAATTTTGGAAAAAAAACAAATAATGTCCATCACTGGTCCGCGCCCAACATAGGTCGTTATTTACGTCTAAAGAAGTTCCTAGCTATGATGTTTCATTTTGGTACCAAAAAATTAAGTCTCAAAGTTAAGATGATCATAAGACACGCTATTTAAACGATCATATTTAAACCCCCTGGTCTTATGTGGTGTTATTCACTCATACATTTAATTTACTACGGAAAGGGAAAGGCCTTATTTGGCTGTAAATCATTCGTCTTATGGAACTTGGGAATTTACCCCAAGTATATAATCATATCCAAATTACTTGATAAATGTTAGGTACGTATATTTAAAATTGTTTAGTTTCTATAAGAACTGCATTATTGCATAAAAACTTAACGCCTGCATGGAGAACATGTTAGCTCAGCTAGTAGTTTTATTCCGTCTTAAAATGGACAGAAAATCAATAGAAGACATATGTTACCAAACTTGACACGTAAATTGAAACTCCAAAAAACCAGCTATACGTAGTCCAGCGCAAAAAGTTTGTTTATTTTTGACAGATCCAAAAAGTATTGCCATAATACCATAACGGTTCAACTAAGCTGTATTGCTAGTAAAATGTATACACATGCAAAAACTTTTGAATATTAAATCTCCGCTTAATTTAAGGAATTGATTTTCTGTCGTATAATCTTTTTAATTGTGTGCGAATATGACTACTTCTCATTAGTCAGTCACATGCCATTATCTCCTAATTGTAACTGGCATACAGTGCCAATAAGTGACGTCAGGTGTCACTGTATCTACATGGGTGTTTGATCTTATGTAGTCGAATCTGTACAGAAATGTATCTCCATTACGGCGGTAACATGTTATCTGATCATTAGCCATTCGAGCGCGGCTCTAGTCAATATGATTTCATTGCAGTCAATGTTACCATTTAATAAGGTTCAGAATCAATCAAATAAATTCAAAAGATATCAAAGTCAACGTTTCATGATACAATTCGTAACATAGGTACGTGAGTATTTTTTATAAAAGTATGTGTTAGAAATTGCTTAATTGGTTACACTGGGACTAACTGAGCTCCAACATTAAAGACATCAAACACTACGGAGCAGAACAATCATTTGCAGAGTCAGCAACTATGACGCACCATTAAAGTCCCTTTATTGGGGAATAATGGTTAAAGAAATAACGCAAATAAACAAACCCAGTAAAAATAAACATAAATGAAATTTAAATAAATTATGCTCACGACATCCCAGAAGGGTCCTCCAAATGGTAAGGAGTGGTGTTGTTACACCAACACCCACACTTCACCGAAAATGATTAAGTGACAACGTGACAGAGAGTGAGCCCATCGCTATCGCAGGCACTATACAAACGTATTTGACATATGCAGGTTTCCTCACGATGTTTTCCTTCACAGTGATTTCACAGTGAGTTTTTAGCAAACCCATACAGGTCCCATTGGGATTCGAACTTGGGTAGCAGGCGCCTGCTCAAACCCCAAGGCCACGACGGCTCTTGCAACGGCAAAAATAAATAATTAAAAATGTCTTGAGAATTTTTCAGAAGTGATTCTTTTAAAGAGTCAGAATCTCATAAATACAAATGTTCGGACAGTTGAAGAACAGAAAGCCACCTGGCAAAAATAATTCTTATCAAACTTAAATTAATAATAAGTGAAACTCATGATGAAGCCCTTAATTAAATGTCAACAACGCAACATACTTAACCCACACTTAAATTTAAACTCAAGATGACGCCCTGACAAGGAGCACCTGTTCACTAGTATAACGTGAATGCCAGCCATTGGTCAATAAATGCCTTAGAACTCGCGAACGTGCTCACGGCGACGCAGACATATAGCAAGGAGTAATAAAAATGAATGGAGTCCGCGCAAAAGTTACTTACACGGAGTACTTTGAGTAAAGAATAGCCTCACCTGTTGTGCTGAGAGCTACAATAATGCTCTTCTTGGACTCTTTCACAATTTTACTCTCCAGTAACATTTATATTATTAGCTACTGTACAGAACCCAGTCAGACTTCCTCAATAAACATTCCAACTTGTATGTTCAAATAACAATTCCAACTACAGAGATATTATTTAAAGTTAATTGACAGTTTTGCAGCTCAATTCATGACGGGTTTAACTAAATGATAATGGCTTTTGTTTAACTGCGCACAGTTAAAATCTGGAATTGTTAACGGTCATCAAAATTTATCTCTTTCATTTAAAAATGTGATATAAGGATATTTTATACGAATAAATAGGCTGATATGTCATTAATGTGCTAAAATTGGACCCCTCAGAATGCGACGCGCAGACGTGGCAGGCAGAGAAAAAAGATGGCAGGACGAACTCGCCGCTTACCTCAAAAACTGGCCGGAGATAGCCCTGGATCGGAAGGGTTGGAAAGAGGGAAGGGAAGCCTTTGCCCAGCAGTGGGATACATCGGGCTCTAAATAAATAAATATATATATTTATCCGTTGTCTGGTATTCATAGTACAAGCTTTGCTTAGTTTGGTACTAGATGGCGCTGTCTGATAATTTCCGAACATTATTTAAATATGTATTACATCTAAACATCTATACAGACAAATAAAATTGAAGTGCCTGTTTTTAATTCTAAAATAACAGCTTTTCACTTAATCCACATGAAAATTTCAAAATTGCTCTCTGTCTGTCCGTTTGTTCTGGATAATCTCTGAAATGGGACTTTCACTGGCAGATAGCTAATCTTACAAGGAGTAACTAAGGCTACTATTTAAAAGAACATTTAGTGCTCCGCGGAAATGAAATTAAATCTATGCGGGTGGAGCCGTAGGGCACAGCTAGTTTTTATATATATTTAATTTCCACTTTGATTAATATTCATACAGTGATCGGATCCAGAGAAAGTAAAGCCCATGCTAAGAGTGCTTTGAGTCGAGAAGTCTACCTGACTAGTTGAATGCTGTGAATCCATTTAATTCAAAGAATAGGTTTTATTTCTACATCAACCTCCATTCTCTTATTGCATTACCAATGCGGTAAGTTATTTGTTGATTATCATGTATCACTTACATATATTCTTGGTAATAGCATTGTTTGTCTCAACCGCAACCGAGGAATGGATCATATTGGTATTCACTATATGTTACGCAATAACGCTTTCATTTACAAGAATACGTCGAAAACTTTTGCTTGAACGTACTGAACAGATAAATACAATTTTTGGGTCTGTTTGTAATTCCAAAATAACAACTTTTCAGTAAATGCATATGAAAGTACGGTTTATACGGTACTGAAGTAAATTTTTTTTAAATCTCTGTCTGTTTGTTTGTTCCGGCTAATTTCCGAAACGACTGGACCAATTTTAACAGGACTTTCACTGGCAGATAGTTAATTTTACAGGGAGTAACATAGTCTACTTTTATTTAAAAATATCCATGAAATTTACTCTACGTGGGTAAAACCGCGGGGCACAGCTAGTACATAATATATATGCTGCGTTTGCTCTGAGGATTTCCTATTCAACAAAAGTTATAATCAACTGCTGTAGAGTGAACTATATTTAAACTTTCGCATTTGAACTATACGTTATTAACTGCAATTTCAAAAACGGTTAACGAGCTCACATGAGTCTTAATAACTGTGATAGCAATATTTTGTATTAAAGCTTCAAAGAGCAATTTGGCTCGATATAATCGGTTTTTCGGTTGCATTTCAGCTACCAAACAGGTAAGTTAAATCACTCGCCATTATAGTTATAACCAACTAGCTGTGCCGGCCGGTTTCACCCACGTAGATTTAGCTTTATGCTACATTTGGCGGAACCCAAATATTTTTTCTATATAAAAGTAGTCATCTTACTGCTTGAAACATCAGCTCTGCCTGTGGAAGTCCCGTTAAAATCGGTTCAGCAGTTTCCGAGATTAGCCGGAACAAAGAGAGAAAAATAAAAAAAAATGTGTTCTTATGTTAGTACCTATATAGCTGTGCCCGGCAAACGTTGTATTGCCATATATTTTTTTGGGGTGGACTACCCCTAACATTTACTGATTCTCATAGATACCGGATAAGTACAAAAAATGTCATTAAAATCGGTCAAGCCGTTTCGGAGGAGTATGGCAACGAAAACTGTGACACGAGAATTGTATATATATATATTTTAATATGCATTTGCTGAAAAGTTACTAACTTGGAATTACAGACAGCCACTTCAATTAAATTTATCGGTATTATCTGTATGATATAGGTGTATAGATGAAGCATCAATGATATTTTATCCGCTCACAATGCCATTAAATTCCCTATATTAATCGTTCCCACATCAAATGGTGGGTTTAATTCATATAAATAAGAATTTGCGAAATAGTTCTCTCGAGTTATCTTATATGTAAAAGCTTAAGAGTCTTTGCGTAGACTACTCAAAGACTCTTAAGAAATAATTAATAGCCACTTACCTAAATGACTAGTTAATATACTGACGTTATATATTATTTGGGTACTATTTTAAACACTCTCCCGACAGCTCATTTGTATTGCAAACCGCGATCAAATTGTGGTGCAAATAATTACAACTTTCCATTCAACAGATTATAAAACCTAGCATATTTTAACACCTCATTTGCGTCGGCCAAGTTATGATTCACGAATATAATTCCAAAGATCTCACGTCAATAACCATGGGTACTTACTTTGATATGTGAAGAAATATTTGATTGCTTTTGGGATCAAATATTTTATGAAGTGGGGGATAAGTATTTGCAATGAACGTGTTGTGTGCGTGATCTGAGCACATGGCAGGGTTGTTATATATGTATGTATAATGGTTATATGAAGTTGGTAAATAGCAGTGAGTGGGTTATGTGAGAAGTTGCGAAAGGAAAGTAGTTTTTGATTTAGTGGAGAAGTTTGAATACAAAAACAGCAAGAATCGACAACTCGACACCATTTATTTCGCACTTTCCTACTCGACTTTTTGTCATCAATAAAGGGGAGTTAGTAGGAAAAAGCTAAATTTGTGCATTAGCGTGTTTTGGGATGAGACTGGCAACCAATTTATATAAGGAAGATTATATCGTGCAAATCACACGCTTCATGTAAAATCAGGTAAAGAAAGCAGGTTCCGGGGTGTGTTATTACAATTAATAGTGTCATGGTGGCAGCATTTTGTACGATTGTGCAAAATTTGTTCACGCATTTTGGGAATAGTTAAAATTTAATGTCTGTATTAACTTGTTTTTCATTCAAAACTGTAGGCTGCGATTGTTATATGAATAGCAATGTTTTAAAATATTTTGTAATATTAAGTAACTTGTTTTCCTCCAAGAGTGTGATGTTTAATAGAGGTGATGTTACATTGAATGGGATTAGTGCAGCTGTCTGCGCGGTCACGTAGCCCCGTGTCGAGTGCCTCCGAGTGCCGCCGCAAGTCGCGGCTTATGCCGACGCACGCGCGACGTCCGCGCCGTATATTCAACGTACATTACATCCATGCATCGCAGCTACAACCATAATGTCAATAGTTTGTCAACGTCTTATGTTGTTGGATAGTGTATTTACGAGATAGTTACAAGGAGTATTATTCATGCGATGGATACGTGTTATATCAAGCAAATGCTGTGACGTATTGCGATTAGTTGGCAGCTATTTTTTTTTTGATAAACATAGATACTGGTAATAAAAACTTTAAAGTTTAGCACGTTATGCCTAAATAATTGACATTTCGCATCAAACAATAGATGCTTTTACTACATAATTATTAAAGGTGAATAAATATCCTTGAATAGGTATATGAATATACGAGTAGGTACAGTAGAAGTATCGTAGTACAGTAGTAGAGTAAACACTAATAGATGCTTCATAAAAATGCTTTGACTTCTCTTCTGCGCAAGTATATGATTCATATATCACAATACATCGTTGCATGCAAACATTTTCCACCCCTTTAACATAATACGAGACTGTAAAAATATTATAAGTTACACTCACAACGAATTGCTGTTTTCTCACAATTTTGTTAACCGTCGAACGGCGGATGGTAATTTTATCATATTATAGAGCGAGCAATATCGTTCAGCTGGGCCGAACGTTGGCTTAACATTTAACTCTTGTTTATTTCGGTTTTACTCACAATGGGAGTAATTAGGTAACGATGCGCTCGCTCCTCGATGCACAGCATCCGAATATCGAATTTTTAGTTTGTTTTTCACACCTCTGTATCACATAACATTTAGCTGTGTGTAACTAATACAGTTTGCGAAAACGGGTTTCTTGTAATATTTAATTTTAATTAATTTGTCATCATATTATAGAGATATGAAAAATCATAACTGTAGACTAGTTCTGTAAAATTCATATAATTTGGTTAGGACTTAAAAATAACACAAACTTACTTACCCATATAAGTATAGTTTAAAATTTGGACATAAAATCCTTTTGTTTTACTATTAAAACACAATTAAGTTTTTTATTTCCATAGCAGTAGCTAACACCAATGAGTGACCTCAAAACAATCACTTAGGGAACTAGTATTTGCGCATCCTTGCAAGTTTACGAGCGCAGTTTTAGCTTTGCTATAAAATGGGCTTTATGTGTCAACTTACAGTAAAACAATAGTTTTGACAATTCGTACTTTTTGATGACCTACTTATACAGACAGTTAGGAATATACATACAAAGCGGGCAAAGAGATATTTTCATTAAGTGTTCCCAAATCCGTAAAAGTCCAATAAAACGTTGTGGAGTGAGCACCGCCAATCATCAGATATCGTGAGCTGGTGAGTGTTAGCTGAATTGTTCACTGCTCGGTTTGTCTGCAAACTTTGGAACCGAGAAAGACATCCCAACAAATTTAGGATTATTTGACGGTACGACAATGGGTATTGTCTATCTTTAAATGGGTTGGGCTCGAGACTGGGACAATGGGCTCATTTATTCCTTCCCTACGGCGTAGACACAAACTACGCTACAGGATTAACGGGTTGAACACAACGAAATAATTACTTTTCGTTTCTGTAATAAGTAGGTACTTATTTAACAGTGATAGAAAAAAATGTCCAGATTAGAATTGTTCCATGTTAATATAATTTAAAAGTTAAATTATATATACTTTGCGGGCAACTATTATACCGCATGTGTTACCACGGCTGCGATACACTATTAAAATTCAGCGTTAAAATATTTTTCTGCACATGATTTATTTAAATTTGCCAGACCAATAGTTCAGAAAACACTAACTTTAATATTCTTCGCAAACTTCAGATCTCTAGGGCCACAATCAACATTAAGATCTAATGTCTTCTCAAAAGAGTGGACGTTTGCGTAGAACCTTCTAAACATAATACGGTCGTTGCAGTGTCGTTGAACTCGTACATAGCCGAATGTGTGATGGATACACTTGGAATAAAGAAACTCGAAACTAACGGATGACTGATACGTATCTTCAACGAGGTCTCATAAAATGGACATCTCTAGTGAAACCCTTGGAATTCCTTCCATCATTTTGAG
This sequence comes from Watsonalla binaria, assembly GCA_929442735.1. Lineage (NCBI taxonomy): Eukaryota > Metazoa > Arthropoda > Insecta > Lepidoptera > Drepanidae > Watsonalla > Watsonalla binaria. The sequence goes on along the minus strand of OV838919.1, from coordinate 5,928,441 downwards.
AAACCCTTGTCACTTCCATTACGTTTTCGAGGCGAGCGGTCGTTCTGATCCGGCCGTCCTTCATTTACTAGAGTTATGGCCTTCTCATATTTCCTAAGTGGCGTGTACTTTAGACTTGACGAATTTGAAGTCTCAACTTGATCGTACATCATTATTCTGCGGTCTAACTTTGCAATTAAAACATAATATCATAATATGATGAGGAGCTGTGCATTTTATACATTATGAACAGATTGCGGGTACTAGAGTACACCTCTGCCTACCCCTTCGGGAAATATATGTGGGATTTATGTACGTATTACCAACTTGTGACGACACCTGTATATTAATAATGGCATACAAGTACCGTCACAAGTTTTGAGCTGCCCTTGAATGAGCAATAGTCATTTTATCTACCTGCCTGCATGGCGCGACGCAAATAAAATACATGCGCAGTTACCCCCACTACTTTCGCTGAACGCTCATTACAATTTTCGAAGGCACGTGATCCTCATTACTCGTGACGACACCTGTAGCAATGTCCTCTTTATGACCTCTACTACTGAACTGGGGTCTACTTGGTTGGGTCGCTGAACTAAATATTTTACCTAACCTAAAATCCAATTTATAATTCCGTGACGATTTTTTTCATTTAATTAACTACACATTAAATAAAACAATTGTTGTAGATAGATTAGTGGTAGCACGGCTCACTGACATTATCTATCTAGCTTCTAATATGCACACCAGTCACACAATGCATGCTCCTAATATTCACGTATTAAAGCACAGGCTATGAAATACCATGACTATAAGACTGAGCTTCACCCAGATTACCGCCCGGGTCAAAACCGCATGAATTTAACCATAATCACTCCTTTGTTGTCCAAATAACATATATTACAAATTAACATAGTATACAAGCGTGCTTGTAGTAACGAATGCTGAGTTACATAATTAGCAGCGGTCTTGACCAACGTTTTTATCGGTATATTAATGGTCCCCTGCACTGCAGTGTACAAGCTGACTGTATTACGATAAACCAACAGTTAAACATGTTAAATTAGGTTAACGTGTTTCCACCATAAGCCACGTTAAGTTGACGTACAATAATTGCAAGTGTTGTGAAATGACGTTGCAATCTATACATTCAGTACATACAGATAAAAAGTGTATGTTTGTCATTCCAAACCATTTCACTAAATGCATATGAACGTATATAAGGTACTCACATAATAAGTAACAATTAAATAAAAATCTGTTTATCTGTCTAATCTGTCCGGCTAATCTTCGAAACGGCTGAGCCGATTTTGACGAGACTTTCACTGGCAGATAGCTATTTTGTGTGACGTAGTGACAATGATATAAGACGTGTTTACATCTGTATCTTACAGTGAGTCAAACTAATATCACAATTACAGGAATGGTAAGGCACCAAAAGTTTTTTAATACCCGTATATATATTATATAATTATAAGTTTTACGCTCCGTGAGCAAAATATGCTTCGTATAGTGTGTTATAAAACATAACAAAGATGATGACTGTTCTTTTACAGTAATAAAAAAGTGAGATCGTAAGTAACTAAGCTAACATTTTCTCAATTTCCCACTATCAAATAAATACGGGGCAAAATCAAAATGTATCGAAAATACAGTTATGAAGATACAAAGGATTATGTATCGTACGCGAGAACAATTCTGTGTATCCCTATTATCCGCGCCAATCCGCAACAATGATGTACTCGTAATACGCCGTAATACGAATTACAAAATGAATTCCATTTAGACGGTGATTGTTAGAAAATCAATTCTCCGTAATTTATCGATTAAACAGTTCAGGTAAGATACGAAATGTATACACCGGATAAAATATATATACGTTGACTGACGAGGGTCGACAAGTGTGTAAAACAATTTGCCAAGCAAGTTAATTTCTAGCCGTAACGACTTCCAAAGACTCATCGGTGAGACGTCTAACTTTACCAAAGTTGCTCGCAGTAAAACTGTCTAAAAACTTCCTTAAAATTAGTCGTGACTCACCAATTTGCATACTTTGACAAATAATACGTTTATGAACACATTTTAATAATTACGGTTGCTTCAGGATTAACCGATTGTATGATATCGTGTAAATTTCGTTTTACTTTTTATCTTCAATTCGCGTCCACGACCAATCGTGTCTTGGGTCCCTGAGGAGTCAAGTTTTAACAAGAAATTATGGAAGATTTTTATTCAAATATTACCTGTCATGTATGATATTTAAATGTATGCCAGTAATAAATTTAACATTATGCTGTTCACTCAGTGACCTAAATATATATGTATTTAAATTGTGATTACTTGCAGGGTATAAATTATCACTTTACGAGAGTAGGTGAGCATGGCAAGTATCAATGATAAAAGCCGTAGAAGTGAAGTCAAAGTATCTTTATTCGATTAGACTTTTTACAAAGTACTTTCAAATCGTCAGAATGACATGTTTATACACGCTACTGCCAGGTTCGGAACGTTGCTTTTACTGAGAAGAACCTGGAAAGAAACTCAGTAATAACTCTTTTGTAAAATATTATGAAATTTTAAATATATAAAATAAATCACTTAAGAAATGTAAGCCCATGCATACAGTTCCAATGCACAAATGTCGAGAAAAATTCAAAAAAAAGAAAAGTCTTATATTTAAATGCGTAGCTTGAGATGACCAGACCTCACAAGCAGCACCTGTTCACAAGTATTGCGAATGCCAGCCATTGACCTCTGTTCAATTTATTATGAGAGACAAGAAGGTTCAGATCTACTCATTGCTGGCCATGTAAATAAAGAAAAAGTAATAATTCAAATATTGACCAATTATTGATTGTCATTTGTTTTTTCTGCATTATTGCTAATGAATTCATATATTGGTGTTGTAAAATCTTCATGCAGCTGTTGTTTTTATGTAAATATAATATAGTTGTTGAAAGTTATAATTATTTTATTGGAATTGGTAACAACTACCGAAGAAAATATTCATGAATAAAATTAGGGTTTAATCAACCTCCTCAACCATTATAGAGGGATGTGATAGTGTGTGTGAGTGATGGTATAGATCCCAGTCGGCCGTGAAACAGACTGTCGTAGAAGCGTTATCTGCCTCGCAAGTTATCTTCGAGTCAGCATGCGGGCCAGCCACAATGAAACTCCTCACTCCGTGTATTTAAGCTAACCTCAAACTGTACTTGCAGCACTTACGTTCTGATGTGATTGTTATCCATAAACTTGCGGATTAAACTTCCGTGGGCACTGGAATATAAACTTAAAACTGTGAGCGGTATATTACTTTGTTGTATTTAATAGCTGTTCCCGCGGCTTCACCTGCGTACATACATTTTTACGGGTTATTTTACTTATTTTGCTAAAATAATAATAATTTGAGTTAACCTTGTCTCATCAGCTGTCAGACAAACTTATTTTTTTTAAATAATCTTTTATTTTTATATGCATTTAGTAAAAAGGTGTTATTTGGACATATCAGAGACACATATTAAATTTTATTTATTTGTAATTATTGTATTGCTCTTTGATTTATTAATTAAGTGTTATTCAAAAAACATTGTTTCTTCGCGTTTTGGTTGGCTCACTGTTTGTCTCTCCAAAAGGTGAAATCTTACCTCTTGTTACAATAAGATTGTAAGATAAGATTACGATATGAAAGGTGTGTTTAAAACAAAGGGTAAACAACAAAGTAAAATATAATAGGTCTATGGGGTGAACTCTCTGCTTAAAGCGTGGCTCTAGCGCCAACCAGGTATGAACAGCCGCTTTATTCTGTAAGGTTTTTCAGCGTCGCACTTGACGTCGAGTGTTGGTTTCAAAGATACGAAAGTGAACTCTATCGTCTATGTATTATGTATAAATTTTATATGATTCAAACCGACGCTCGACGTCGAGTTAGACGTCAAAAACCTTACAGAATAAAGCGGCTGTTTTAAATTGGAATAGGTTGTGATGCTGTGCTAAGCTATATCTAAATAAATATTTAGTATTTTCATGCATGATTTACAATCTTAGGTTTTGAATTTCTAAGAGAGTTAAAGCAAATAAATAATTGAAAATTCCACACATAACGTGAGGCTAGGACAAGTTCTATTAGCAGAGCAGTAACTCTGCTAATAGAACTTGTCCTAGCCTCACGGCTTGTGTGGAATTAATATCTATACTCGTAAAGGTATAGAAATTTAAAAAAAGTTTGTTAGTATTGTAAATACATACAAAATTTAAAGACTAACTGATATACTTATTTTCTTTCTATTGTAAGATGTGCCTGAACCGCTGTTTGTAGCAAAAGAAAGTGGAGATGTAGTTACACACTAAGAAAGTGTTTTCCAAAATTCAACCATTAAAGGCATAATGTGGGGCTTGAAATTAAAAAAAAATTTTGCTTTTATGTGTAATCTTATTGCATCACAGGCGAAGTTGCGGGTGCAAGCTAGTAAGTTTTATAAATGTAACGATCATAGTTTAAGCAATATATTCCTTTAATACTTTCCATAATAATGACTAACGGACGTCGTGCGGTTTCACTCGCGTAGTTCCAATTCCCGTGGGAGTATTGGGATAAAATATAGTCTATGTTATTCGCTGATAATTGTTACATAGAGCTTATGCTCTATAATAATATAAAATAGAGCAAATGGTTGTATTTGTGTTTATCTGTAGGTATGCCATTGGAACACTGTGTGTCAATGTCAATTTATCCATATAGAGTAGTTTTGTCTATGGAAACACTCTACATTTTAGGAAATATTTAGATATAATAATTACGAGGGATTTCCGAACGTCTCAAGGGCCGTGACCTTTACAACTGTGCATGCAATACCTAAAATTACTTGTATATCCCAAAGTAATTGTATAATATAATATTGTTCTACTATAAACGTTCTACATGTTAACACAGTCTCCTCATTCCATACTAGCACTCTATTGCTGAAATTGCGAATCGGTGCAGTAGTTTTAAAGTTTATTCGTTACATACAATAATCTATATATATAAAAGAAAGTCGTGTTAGTTACGCTATTTATAACTCGAAAATGGTTGAACCAATTTGGCTGGAAATTGGTGGAGCTTTGAAAGTTGGTAGCTTAGAACCAGGAGAAGGCATAAAAAGTGGTATAACACAATAAAGTTTACGCGGGTGAAAACGCGGGGCACAGCTAGTATATTCATAAAAAAATACTAAGTATATATTTCTTTTTTAAAGAATAATAGTATAAATTTATTTAAAAAATAATTTACAAAAGGCTAGAAGTATAGATAATGTTTGTATACAGGTTCAATATAGTAACAGAGATAGGTTTATACATATTACAACGCGTGACTAGTTTCAAGAATTAGTTTCCCCGTACAAGTTAACGCTGACTACCCTCGTTAGGGGTTAATACACGCCAACATGGGGTCCGACGTTGTTCTCTTATATTAAACGCCCCATTTTTTACTTTCGTATTCCCAGCGCGAAAACATGTGATATTAGTTGAAGCAGAAAAACTTATTTACTAACGCAATTTATAAAAACCAAGAATTATTAATATTAAATATTGATGTTTATTATTCGTTTTTGGATGGACCACGTGGCTAACGATTATACTATCCATATAATTTACTGCACCTTCGCCTTCATGGCAGTAAGATTTTACACACAAATTTTCAATTTTCAACCCTCATACCAGGAATTTCATATGAAATCAAATCATTGATTAAAATCATTTATTTATTAATACAATTGTTATAGAACCGTCTAATCCAAAACTAGTCTAGTCCAGACAACAGATATAATGACGTATACAATAAACATACATTATATAAAACCTTATTTAATTTATTAATTGATCAGGTTGAAGGATAACTCATCCAAGACAGCCCAAATGCAACACCACCGAGGAAACCTAAGGGAATTCCACAATATCCATTGTATTTATTAATACATAATTTTGTTCGCTCTGAAATACAAAGATGATCTCATGCCACACAGCTAAATCTAAGCCAACAAGATTGTTTATTTTTTGTTCAAGTGATTTCTTTTGTTCTATTGAAGAAAGACAAAAGCTACTTTATTTTATTGTGAAGTACTGCTACAACTTGAATAACTAAGAAAAAGTAACATTGTTCTCATGAATATCGTACAACAAACAATTCGGTGTATAAAAGTCTAATAATTCTGAAACTGAAGTGATCTTGAGATGAAATAAAAATCTCTGCAACGTCGAACATCAAAGGTAAATATTTGTTTTAAATTAACACTCACTCGTTTTTGTTGTTGGTAAATTAGGATTACGTAGTCATCGTCGAGTTGGCTATGCGAGTTATTTTAGGGAGAATAAAAAACGTAAATTTAATCTGTATTACATTTTTCAATTTTCTGGGGTTCGTATTGAAATAAAATATATAGACTTCTATCCATACAATAGAAGAGCAACTTGTAAAGTTGAATGAGAATATTCTTATTCCTTGTAAGTATCATGTTAGCGCTCTCAGATTATTCATAGATTCACTACAAGCAGGCAGAAATTCTTCCAAGACTTCTACAAAGTTTCGGAAATGTTGATACGACCTACATACTTTTTCTTACGAGTATTATATACTACCATCAACAAATATCCTAAGTAATCAATTGCTGTATTTAAATGCTCAATTTATAGTCTATAAAATACAAATACACATTTTTACCATTTATCTTACGCTAAATACGCTAGATTGCGTAGCGAATCATATTCGTTTGGTAGTAGCGTAATCATAGTCACTATTATACGCGATGCTACGTTTGCTACGCGTGGTGGGACGATTGATACGCATAATGGCTACGATTGCTACGTTGAAAAGTTTGTCTTATTTATAGTTATCTCGCAACGACTACTACTTATACTTGAAACGCTACTTTTAAGTATACGTATGTAAGTATAAGCATGTATTATTTTCTAAACAAGGTGTCGAGGAACTAATATTTGATTTATGTTATTTTAATCTAAATATTAATTTTAATTAAATTAATTACTATTTAAGATAAATAAAATTAAAGTATCTGTTTGTAATTCCAAAGTAACTTTTCACCAAACTCTTTTTCTTTTCTTTTTTCATTTCATCAAACAAATTAAAGAATATACGGTCCTGATAAGAAAAAAAAATATTTCTAAATTTTTTCTCTTAGTGTTTATTTCCGAAACGGCTGGACCGATTTTAGTAACTTAGGCTACTTTTATTTAAAAAAACATAATATGGGTTCCGTAAGTCACCCATGAAATGAAATCTACGCGGGTTAAACCGCGGGGCACAGCTAGTATATAATATAAGTTTTCGACTAGATAAGAGTTAATTGAATATTATTAAAGGAAATACAGAAATCTTTTTTACCTTTAAACCTTTTGTTACCTTGTTTATATCGTATATCAAGTTAGTGCAGATAACACAGTCTTTTAATTAAATGTTGCACCAAGTTGCACGCATTTTAAGTTTTGTCAACGTTAAACAAATTGAGCTCTTCAGGATTATTAAATGCAATGAATAGCCGTTTTATGCTGAATGACTTAACTAGTCAGTGACTCTCATGCTAAGTAAAAATTATTTTGGATAATTAATACTTATTCTTATATTAATTAATGATCTAAAGTCCTGTATTAACTTAGCATATTGCTTTCATAGCTCAATGACAGATGTATTTAACTTAATACATAGGTAATTAAACCTCCAATGAAGAGAGGTCTGGAATTAACGACATCGAGTCCACACGCTTTCCGTTACGAGTAATTGTATTGCTTCTCGCCGGCTATATACCGTTAAGTACGATTGCAGTATCCAATTCCGTTCAAGCATTAGATGATTATATATAGCCCAGCAGAGCCCCGTGGTCTCATTCCCGTATAATTTTGACGATAAAAAACTTTTCAGATTTATTATATGACTTTGAATAAATATGTATGAACACAATATATGCAGTGAACTCACACCACGAGCTTAACGATGAAGGAAAACATTGTGAGGAAACCTGAATATGTCTGAGAAGTAATTCAAAGACGTATAGTGCCTAAGACGGCGATAGACTTACCATCTGTCACGTGGTAATGTAATCTTTGTCCATGAAAAGTGAGTGTTGTTATAACAACACCTCTGCCTGCCTACCCCTTCAGGGAATACAAGCATGAGCAAATTTACTAACAAACACTAAAACGCGTGTTTTCATAATTCTGTTCCATACAAATTTGTATTCTATTATTTTAAATCCGTTCAAAAATTAATATATATAGTTTTTCAAAAAACTAATGATAATATGCTTTATTCAGCTTAGACCCTGGTAAGGCACTTATGAATTTCGAAGAATTGACAACCTAATATCTCGCGAAATGGCTGAGATACGTAATTTAATTAATTAATAAATAGTAAATTATTTATATACTAGCTTTTGTCCGCAGCTTTATCGGATTATAGCCTATTTCCTAAGGCCTTTAGGCTATTTCTAGGTTTGAAAGGTATCCTATTAATATTCATGAAACTATTTTTGAAATCTGTCGAGTTTTTTTTTAAGTTTATTCAATAAAAACAATTTTTTTATTAATATTCTTTATAAGACATTGTAGTATTAAACAACCAAGATTGCTCGTTAAATAAGTTGTATAACTTATTTAACGAGCAATCTTGGTTGTTATATATACATTTAACACGTATGTGTTAAATGTATTTAGGGGCATTACCATCAAATCTTACTGTAGCATTACCTCAACTCACTGTAAGGGACGGAATATATGACGCGTATACATTTATCACTGTCATAAGTAGAATAAGTATTGCAATAACAAGCCCGTACTTAAACCTTGTATCAAATGAATAGAACCAAAAAAATTTAATTTAGACTGGAGTGAAGACTCTAGTGTAAATATAAGTAAGTATGAGTACGTCCTCAATTGAAAACTCAATATGCAAATGAGTACTATCATGTGGTTATTTTTTTTTACTTGAGCCCCTTACTTTACGGCTTACATTTTCGCTTAATACCATTGTCAAATTCTTAGACCCTGGCTGTCTTAAGAATTTGGCTATGGTATGCCTGTCGTACTGCGAGGCGACTAAAAGGGGGCCGGCGGGCCTACTGGCGGTAGTCGGGGTTGGAGCTTTGACCACCGAGCCGCGCCCCCGGGAAGGTGACAGCGAGATGTGGCTTACGCTGCCTTACACAGCAAGGTCTCCATGGGTGGCGAGACAGCTACCCTGGGGATATGACCCGGCAAAGTGTTGGAAGACTCCGGTCCGATCTATCAGAGTACCCGGAGTCCCCCTGAGCACTGAGGATGGCCACCGGGGGGCTTTTAGTGCGGAAAAATCCTACATACATACCTATACCTACCGCCCTGGAAGAGGTAGGTCGGGGACATTTTGAAGGTTTCCCCCTCGTCAATAAAAAAATGGGGCTTACATTTTATAAATTTAAAATTTATACTACAAATCATAGTAGCATTATCTCTCTGCGATCTGAAAATGGAGGTACAGTCCCCAGCAGGCAATATCGCATTTTAAAATACTCGATCTTTGCTCTTTTCTGGTACTATTATAATGTGCTATATATAACATCTTATCTTATACATACGGTAACACGTTATGTCATTCCTGTAATGTAACCCTAAAATAATAAAGGGAAAATTTTATCTTTATAAAAAATAAAATGCGCTTGTGGTATTTTCTTAATTGAAAACGTGTATCAGTAATAACATGTCCAGCAGTACAAACATAATTACAAGTAGGTAACAAGGCAGCTTCATATAGCTATTAAAATGTTGGTATATTTAATACTCCGAGTGTTTAGTTTTAGTGAGAGCAGCCGAGGACAGCCGTTTTGTGGTGAATGTTGACCATTAACATCCCGGCAGGCACACCGCCTCTCCGTGATCCCGGTGATGTATTTACGTACCACGAATTATATGGTAGCTTGTTTACATTTTAATGAAAGGCGTGGGCTTATAAATTCTCTGTTTATGCCCACACTCGCGGCGGTGCCTCTTCTTGCCACCGTATAAAGGAAGATATGGAATCCCAAATGTATCAGTGATTTTGTTGCTGGTAACAAAATAATATCAGTTCTTATGTTTACCACCTTTTAGAAAACAATGCAGCAGCAATATTAAAAGGGATAGTTTCCTGTCGGTTGCCAAGTGAGGAGAGCATAATCAGATTAAGAAAACGTATTTACGCGTAACGCATTGTGCTATTTAACTGACTGATGACTGACCTTTTCGTGTTCAAGCCACTGATCAGTTTGCTAAAATTTGGTATAAGTATAATTTTGATCCAAGTACGGGCATAGGATACTTAAAATGCAGAAAAACTTGCGGGTAACAATTAGTATATATACATACATACGGATTTACCAACCTTTCCCTAATTGGCTAAGATATTGATTATATTTATGTAGCTTACTGTCACTATCTCTTAGCCAATTATTATTGATGGGTTTGTAAACAAGGCATCTTAATTAGTCTGATAGGTTTAAATGCAATCACGAGATTGATTCTCATAGCAAGCAAAGTGCTTCGGTAAACATACCTTTTTTTTTTTTTTTTTTTTTTTGTTGACGAGGGGGAAACCTTCAAAAGGTCCCCGACCGCCCTGGGAGAGGCAGATCGGGGTATGTGGGATTTTTACCGCACTAAAACCCCCCCGGTGGCCATCCTCAGTGCTCAGGGGGGACTCCGGGTACTCTGATAGAACGCACCGGTGTCCCCCCACACTTTGCCGGGGCACATCCCCGGGGCAGCTGTGACGCCGCCCCTGGAGACCTCGCTGTGCAAGGCAGCGCGAGCCACATCGCGCTGCCACCTTCCCGGGCCCGCGCCGGTGGTCAAAGCTCCCACCCCGACCACCGCCAGCAGGCCCTCCGGCCCCCTTTTAGTCGCCTCTTACGACAGGCAGGGGATACCATAGCCATATTCTTAGACCCTGGCTATTGGGTGGACGGACCGGGGCGTGCGTTGCCTCCGCCCCGCCGTCGCCGTCGTCTCCGAGAGGGATCGGCTCTCTCCCGATCCCGCTCGGAGGTCTCCTTCTGGGACATTACCGTCTCGCAGAAGGAGACTACGGCCCTCCATGCCTCTCTGTCTGCCAGCATAGCCGTCACTACGCGTGGCAGCGAGAGGTCCTGCCCGATCCTGGTGACCAGGACTCGACGCTCCGAGCTCCACGCTGGGCACTGCTCCAGCGTGTGCTGTGCGGAATCCCGGTCACTGCCGCAATGGTGGCATTGCACCGTCGGTTCGCGACCGATCCGATTCAGGTACTCACCGAAACACCCGTGTCCGGTGAGTACCTGCGTCAGCCGGAAGGTGACGTGGTCCTTCCTCTTTAGCCAGGGCCCGAGGCTCGGCAAAATTGCACCGACAGCGCGTTGGCGGGCGTTCTGCGGCTCACAAAGCCGCTCACGCCACGCCAAGAGCGCACGTCGGTGCTCCTGCCTGCGCACTTCAGCCGCATTAGGAGGCGCGGTTCCGTCCGCCCGGCGGAGACGGTCGTAAACACGAGCATCCATCTCCGCCAGGATGTCCAGGGGCGGAAACCGCGCCAGGACAGTGGCCGCCTCGAAGGATAGGGTACGGTACCCCCGTGCGACCCGGATGGCCATAGGACGCTGCATACTATTATACATAGTTCTGCAGCGCCTAACACCCAGTCTGGAAGACCAGACGGGTGCTCCGTAGAGAGCCACGGATCGCACGACCCCCGCATAGAGGCGGCGGACTCCTTCACTCGGCCCCCCGAGATTGGGCAGCAGTCTGTGCAATGCACCCGCTACCCTCTTGATCCGGGGGACCATGCGGCTGAAGTGCTCCTCGAAGCCCCAGCGTCCGTCCAGGGTGAGACCTAGGTACTTCAAGTACCGTCCCACCCGGACCTCCACGTCACCTACGCGAACCGACGAGCTGGGTGGTTCCCTTCCCCTCGGGAGTTTGTGGAACCACAGCGCCTCGGTCTTCTCGGGCGCTACCCGAAGGCCCAGCTCGTGGATTTTCTCCACGACGCATGCCACGCCAAGCTCGGCGAGCCGGTTGGTCTCCTCGAATGTCGCCCCGACGGCTAGCACCAGCGTGTCGTCCGCATAGCAGACGATGCTAACGCCGTCGGGGCGGTCGACCCGCAGGACCGCATCGTACGCGAGGTTCCACAGGAGTGGCCCTAGGACCGATCCCTGTGGGACCCCGCAGTACACCTTCCTCCGGTGAAGTCGCCCATCTCCGCCCACATATTGCACGCACCTGTCGTGCAAGTAGGCACGGACCACGCGCTGCAGGTAGGGGGGCACGCGGTGGTACACCAGGGCCCCCCATATTGCATCCCAGGGCAGGCTGTTGAAGGCGTTGACTATGTCAAGACTGACAGCCAACGCCACTCCGCCCCGGGATACAGCCTGCGTCGACAGTGTTCGGACGCGTATGATCGCGTCCACTGTCGACCGCGCGCAGCCCCGCCCGCAACCCAGCCACTTTCCAGCCTCTGGGGAACACGCCGCAGCGTAGGCAGTCGTTAAACAGCCGCCGCAGCCTGTCCCCCAGCCCGTTGGGTAGAGCCAACACCCAGGCCCGACCAGGAATTCCGTCGGGGCCTGGTGCCGTGTTTCGGGCTCCGAGGCGCCTCACGGCTCGGTCTAGCTCATCGGTCGTCACCCCCATCTCTTCGGACCAGATGGTCGGTTCCGAAGGAGGGGGCGCGGGACTGCTCTGGACCCTGGGGAAGAGGGTATCGACTACCCTCTCCACGAATGCCGGGTCCAGAGTTTCCGTCAACGGAGGGACCCACGGGCGCAGCTTGCCCAGTACCATCTTGTACGGGCGGCCCCATGGATCCCTCTCCAGTCCCCCGATGAGCTCATCCCACGACCGAGCCTTGGCGCTGGCAATTGCTGCCTGCAGCGCCTTCGTGGCGCCTCGGTATGCCACGCAGGCTCCACCCAACTCTTCGGCTGTGGCTCGCCTTCTTCTCCGGGCACGTGTGTACCGGCGTCGGGCGCGGAGGCACGTCTCACGCAACTCCGCGATACCCTCCGACCACCAGTACACGGCCCGGGGCTTGGCAGGTCTGGTCCGGGGCATCGACGCGTCACATATGGACGTCATCGTGTCCCGGAACCAGGCGGCTTCTCTCTCAGGATCGGGCAGGATCCCTTCCTCTTGGCCCTCAGGCCAGGCCGCGACGATGGCTGCGGCGCAGAGACGATCTCTGTCCAGCCGCTTGAGAGACCATCGTCGCGGCGGGCTGCTACGGCGGCGGCTGTCGGGGCGGGGAGGGCGGATGGCCACATCCATCGCTATGTAGCGATGGTCGGATAATGTGACCATCTCCTCCGCCACTCTCCACCCCGTCACCATGCGCGCTGCCTGGGGAGTCGCCCACGAAAGGTCCACAATCGACTCCCCCTGCCAGCGCACGCAGGTGCTGACGGACCCCCGGTTAAGCAACCGGAGGTCCAGCGCCGCCGCCCATTCCAGCACTGTCTCCCCCTTTGGGTCATCCCGGGCGCTCCCCCACTCACGAGAGTGAGCGTTGAAGTCGCCCAGGACGAGCACGGGACGAGGCAGACATCTGCGAATGCAGTTGGCCACCCCGTCCAGGTACGCCTCGTAGACGGCGAGGGTACAGTTGGGGGAGACATAGCAGCCCACAACGACTATGCGGCCCCAGCTCACGGCGACGTATCCCAGCCCCCTCTCAATGAGGGAGCAGGGAGGGTCGCCGCTACCGCCACCCCAGTATATGGCGACGGAGTCCATGTCGTCACCAAACCAGCGAGGATGGTTTGGGACGACGCGATATGGCTCCGCCACCACCGCCAGTGCAACCGACCACTGCGCGACGGACTGCTGGAACAGGTCCTGCGCCGCGCGACAGTGGTTGAGGTTGCACTGTAGGGCTCGCTGGGGCCTTAAGGCCGTGCTGGAGCCTTTGCTGCCGCCGCAGCTGGGCTCGAGCCCGGCTGGACCGGACCCGTGCCGCTCGGCTGTACGGGACCCGGCTTACGGCCCTTTTTGCCACGAGGAGGGGTGCATTTTTTGCCCCCCATCCTGTGGTCATGAGGCCGGCCCAGGTCCGCGCACAGCGGGCACCTCAACGGGCGAGTGCACTGACTCGCCCGGTGGTCCGCCTCGCCACATGCGTAGCACAAGGTGCTCCGGTCCGTCGAGCTCGGACATGTGCTACGCACGTGTCGGTAAACATACCTTTTTTTTTTTTTTTTTTTTTTTGTTGACGAGGGGGAAACCTTCAAAAGGTCCCCGACCGCCCTGGGAGAGGCAGATCGGGGTATGTGGGATTTTTACCTCACTAAAACCCCCCCGGTGGCCGTCCTCAGTGCTCAGGGGGGACTCCGGGTACTCTAATAGAACGCACCGGTGTCCCCCCACACTTTGCCGGGGCACATCCCCGGGGCAGCTGTAGGGCCGCCCCTGGAGACCTCGCTGTGCAAGGCAGCGCGAGCCACATCGCGCTGCCACCTTCCCGGGCCCGCGCCGGTGGTCAAAGCTCCCACCCCGACCACCGCCAGCAGGCCCTCCGGCCCCCTTTTAGTCGCCTCTTACGACAGGCAGGGGATACCATAGCCATATTCTTAGACCCTGGCTATTGGGTGGACGGACCGGGGCGTGCGTTGCCTCCGCCCCGCCGTCGCCGTCGTCTCCGAGAGGGATCGGCTCTCTCCCGATCCCGCTCGGAGGTCTCCTTCTGGGACATTACCGTCTCGCAGAAGGAGACTACGGCCCTCCATGCCTCTCTGTCTGCCAGCATAGCCGTCACTACGCGTGGCAGAGAGAGGTCCTGCCCGATCCTGGTGACCAGGACTCGACGCTCCAAGCTCCACGCTGGGCACTGCTCCAGCGTGTGCTGTGCGGAATCCCGGTCACAGCCGCAATGGTGGCATTGCGCCGTCGGTTCGCGACCGATCCGATTCAGGTACTCACCGAAACACCCGTGTCCGGTGAGTACCTGCGTCAGCCGGAAGGTGACGTGGTCCTTCCTCTTTAGCCAGGGCCCGAGGCTCGGCAAAATTGCACCGACAGCGCGTTGGCGGGCGTTCTGCGGCTCACAAAGCCGCTCACGCCACGCCAAGAGCGCACGTCGGTGCTCCTGCCTCCGCACTTCAGCCGCATTAGGAGGCGCGGTTCCGTCCGCCCGGCGGAGACGGTCGTAAATACGAGCATCCATCTCCGCCAGGATGTCCAGGGGCGGAAACCGCGCCAGGACAGTGGCCGCCTCAAAGGACAGGGTACGGTACCCCCGTGCGACCCGGATGGCCATAGGACGCTGCATACTATTATACATAGTTCTGCAGCGCCTAACACCCAGTCTGGAAGACCAGACGGGTGCTCCGTAGAGAGCCACGGATCGCACGACCCCCGCATAGAGGCGGCGGACTCCTTCACTCGGCCCCCCGAGATTGGGCAGCAGTCTGTGCAATGCACCCGCTACCCTCTTGATCCGGGGGACCATGCGGCTGAAGTGCTCCTCGAAGCCCCAGCGTCCGTCCAGGGTGAGACCTAGGTACTTCAAGTACCGTCCCACCCGGACCTCCACGTCACCTACGCGAACCGACGAGCTGGGTGGTTCCCTTCCCCTCGGGAGTTTGTGGAACCACAGCGCCTCGGTCTTCTCCGGCGCTACCCGAAGGCCCAGCTCGTGGATTTTCTCCACGACGCATGCCACGCCAAGCTCGGCGAGCCGGTTGGTCTCCTCGAAAGTCGCCCCGACGGCTAGCACCAGCGTGTCGTCCGCATAGCAGACGATGCTAACGCCGTCGGGGCGGTCGACCCGCAGGACCGCATCGTACGCGAGGTTCCACAGGAGTGGCCCTAGGACCGATCCCTGTGGGACCCCGCAGTACACCTTCCTCCGGTGAAGTCGTCCATCTCCGCCCACATATTGCACGCATCTGTCGTGCAAGTAGGCACGGACCACGCGCTGCAGGTAGGGGGGCACGCGGTGGTACACCAGGGCCCCCCATATTGCATCCCAGGGCAGGCTGTTGAAGGCGTTGACTATATCAAGGCTGATAGCCAACGCCACTCCGCCCCGGGATACAGCCTGCGTCGCCAGTGTTCGGACGCGAATGATCGCGTCCACTGTCGACCGCGCGCGTCGGAAGCCAAATTGGTCTTCCGACAGGTCCGGCCCGACGCTCGTCAGGTGCGTACTGAGGCGGTCAGCCATCACTCTTTCGAGCAGCTTTCCCGCCTCATCTAGTAGGCAGAGAGGACGATACGCGGAGGAAGAGTCCGCGGGTCTTCCATCCTTATGGAGGAGAACCAACCCAGCCACTTTCCAGCCACTGGGGAACACGCCGCAGCGTAGGCAGTCGTTGAACAGCCGCCGCAGCCTGTCCCCCAGTCCGTTGGGTAGAGCCAACACCCAGGCCCGACCAGGAATTCCGTCGGGGCCTGGTGCCGTGTTTCGGGCTCCGAGGCGCCTCACGGCTCGGTCCAGCTCATCGGTCGTCACCCCCATCTCTTCGGACCAGATGGTCGGTTCCGAAGGAGAGGGGGGCGCGGGACTGCTCTGGACCCTGGGGAAGAGGGTATCGACTACCCTCTCCACGAATGCCGGGTCCAGAGTTTCCGTCAACGGAGGGACCCACGGGCGCAGCTTGCCCAGTACCATCCTGTACGGGCGGCCCCATGGATCCCTCTCCAGTCCCCCGATGAGCTCATCCCACGACCGAGCCTTGGCGCTGGCAATGGCTGCCTGCAGCGCCTTCGTGGCGCCTCGGTATGCCACGTAGGCTCCACCCAACTCTTCGGCTGTGGCTCGCCTTCTTCTCCGGGCACGCGTGTACTGGCGTCGGGCGCGGAGGCATATCTCGCGCAGCTCCGCGATGCTCTCCGACCACCAGTACACGGCCCGGGGCTTGGCAGGTCTGGTCCGGGGCATCGACGCGTCACATATGGACGTCATCGTGTCCCGGAACCAGGCGGCTTCCCTTTCAGGATCGGGCAGGATCCCATCCGCTTGGCTCTCAGGCCAGGCCGCGACGATGGCTGCGGCGCAGAGACGATCTCTGTCGAGCCGCTTGAGAGACCATCGTCGCGGCGGGCTGCTACGGCGGCGGCTGTCGGGACGGGGAGGGCGGATGGCCACATCCATCGCTATGTAGCGATGGTCGGATAATGTGACCATCTCTTCCGCCACTCTCCACCCCGTCACCATGCGCGCGGCCTGGGGAGTCGCCCACGAGAGGTCCACAATCGACTCCCCCTGCCAGCGCACGCAGGTGCTGACGGACCCCCGGTTAAGCAACCGGAGGTCCAGCGCCGCCGCCCATTCCAGCACTGTCTCCCCCTTTGGGTCATCCCGGGCGCTCCCCCACTCACGAGAGTGAGCGTTGAAGTCGCCCAGGACGAGCACGGGACGAGGCAGACATCTGCGAATGCAGTTGGCCACCCCGTCCAGGTACGCCTCGTAGACGGCGAGGGTACAGTTGGGGGAGACATAGCAGCCCACAACGACTATGCGGCCCCAGCTCACGGCGACGTATCCCAGCCCCCTCTCAATGAGGGAGCAGGGAGGGTCGCCGCTACCGCCACCCCAATATATGGCGACGGAGTCCATGTCGTCACCAAACCAGCGAGGATGGTTTGGGACGACGCGATATGGCTCCGCCACCACCGCCAGTGCAACCGACCACTGCGCGACGGACTGCTGGAACAAGTCCTGCACCGCGCGACAGTGGTTCAGGTTGCACTGCAGGGCTCGCTGGGGCCTTAAGGCCGTGCTGGGGCCTTTGCTGCCGCCTCGGTCGGGGCAGAACCCGACCGGGCCGGACCCGTGCTGCTCGGCAGCGCGGGACCCGGCTTACGGCCCCTCTTGCCACGAGGAGCGGAGCACTTTTTGCCCCCCATCCTGTGGCCAGAGGGCCGGCCCAGGTCCGCGCAGAGCGGGCACTTTAGCGGGCGAGTGCACTCACTCGCCCGGTGGTCCGCCTCGCCACATGCGTAGCACATGGTGCTCCTGTCCGTCGTGCTCGGACATGTGCTACGCACGTGGCCGATTTCGAGGCACCGGAAGCACTGCAGAGGCCGTGCCTCCAGTGCCTCGACCCTCACCGATACCCACCCCACCTGTATGCGCCCAACTGAAAACAGTTTGCGCACCACGGTGAGTGGGCATCGGACCCACACCGTCCCGAGGGCCAGACGTGAGGGGCGCTTAATTTGGCCCACCTTCACATCCGCCGCCGCGCAGCCTCCAGCCTCCGCGATCGCGGTCGCTACGTCCTCGGGGGTGATGGCCTCATTGAGGTCCAGCACCCTCATGTCCCCCATCTTCACTGGGCGCACTATTCGCACGCCCAGGTCCGCGAGGGACTCGCGCATGCGACTCGCGAGCGCGTCGGCCTTGGAGGCAGAGTCCGGATCCGGGACCTCGAGGATCAGCCCGCCGGTTATGGCCTTCCGGTTCCGAAGACTCGGAATGCCGAGGTCGGCGAGCTTGATCCTCTCCCTCGCAGCAGCCAATACCGCAGCGTACGTGACGTTCGATCCTTCCGGGATCGTCACGGTGATCGCTGCGACAGTTGGCGGCCGCGCGGGAGCCCTCTCCGGCTTGCGCGACGGCGGGGGCCGCGACGCAGGCTTGGCAGTTGGAGCCCGTTGGGGCCCTGTGCTCGGCCCAGCCTTTGGTTGGGCCTTACGCCCCACAACGGTGCTCCACGCCACCTGGGGGGGTGGCGCCTGCACTGCCCGCGGAGCTGCAGGAGGAGCAGCGGTCGGCAGCACTGCGGCAGCGGCCGAGCTCTGCTTGCTCCTCCTGCTTTTCTTCCCGCCCCTCCTACGCCCCCGTGTCACCGGGGCAGGTGCCCCAATGGTCGGGGCCGCCGGGCAAGAGGGTGGCCCGGTAGGCAGTCCGGCGGGTGGCGCGGCAGGCGCTTGAGCTGCCCTCCTGGCATCAGCAGCCAATGGGGGACGTATGCGCCTCTCTGGGAGCAGCCGCTCCTCCAGAGCCTCGAACCGCGCGCTAATCATGGTCCCGACCTGGACCATGATAGCGCGCGTGAGGTCCTCCACACCCGAGGGCAGTACCGAAGCGGCATCACTGGCCCCCACCCTGCCCGCCCCACGGAGGGTAGAGAGCTCCTCCGTGAGCTTCTCCATGCGGGCAGAGAGAGCCGCCATCTGCGAGCGCAAATCCGCGTTTTCGCGCTCCAACCTTTCGGTGTTGGCGCCCGCGGATGTGCGCATCGCTAGAACAAGCGACGCCGCCTCGGTCCTTCGTGCACTCACACGAAGCTGGTGCACGAAGTTGCCCTTCAGGTGTTTCGACCTGTCCGCAACCCGTTCTACCGCCGTCTGCTGCTCCTTTATAAGGGTGCCCAGCTCGTCGGTGGGCAGCCCTTCCAACCTCTTCATAAGCTCCTCTATCGAGGGCAGCTTCTTTTTGGCCCTGGTATTTGTCAGGGCCAATTCAGGGCCGGACAGGTCGTCCGCATCGTCCTTGAAGTAGGCCGCACGGCAAGTCCCGGACGGGCCTGCCCCGGGCGCTACCTCAGCCTCCCCGGAGGTCAGCGACACAAGGGACATATCGGACATCGCGTCGCTGTCCTCGTCCCGCTCGCTCCCTGCGCACGGTGTGGGAGGCCGGATGAAGCGGCCAGACGCATCGCGCGTTACTCGCGCTGCTGCGCCCGACCGCGTGCGGCCACGTGTCGCCGTGCCGACCTTGGCAACTGTCTGTTCGCCACAGGAGGAGCCGGAATTTGTCCTGCCCCTTTTCTGCGACCTTGGTCGGGCCGTCCCTGCTGCTGCTACGCTGCTGCAGCTCTCCAGTACAACTACGGGGGTCCGCGACTGCTTCCCCCCCGTAGACTCCTTTCCTTGTAGGGATTCTACTCCCTCTACGCCTTCGTCCTTTTTTTCTCCTTCCGCCATCGTTGTTGTGTTTTTTTTGGTTTTTGATTGGTTCCATGACTGTTCCCACGATTATGGGTCGATATAAAAAACCATTGCCGGGTGACGCCCATTCCGACAATGGGGGACTTATATACTGAGAGGTGGCCCAGAGCCTCTCAGGTTTTCACGACTTCGCTGTCGGATTTTTATAGAGGTTTGCTCCTCGCAGGCCGGCCAATTAAGGCAAGCCCTCTCCGGTCACCGACTCCCCGACGTATCCAGCCTCGCTAACTGGAATCGTTGAAGGAAGAGCCGGTGATTACGGCATTCACAGGGTGACGAGCGAGATAGCGTCAACCCCGGGCACCCCTTTCGGAGTGCCTCCCCATCCCCCTGACGTTTGGCTGGGTATCACCCCCCAGCCCTAGACAGAAGGTCTAGTTCCCATAGGCACGCCGGGCCTTGGGAATGGGTGACGCAGGCTCGCATCCGTTGTCATCTCTGCTGAACAGAGACGCACAAGGAGCGAATTCCACCTCCGCCACCTGCGTCGAGTGCCAGGTGTTGGTCATCGACGACAGTGTCCCCAGGGATCGCCATCGAGGAGCTAAGTCACTCGATGGAGGCCCCCGAAGAGACTGTCGGCGACGTCCAGGGTGCACCGTCCCGAAGCCATTGTCGTTCCCTCGGACGTATCCTTAGGACAAACAATGGATCGGGCACACGAGGAGGTCTCCTGGCCTTGCACCCCCGGTAAACATACCTACACCAACATGAACATGCTTTCGTACACATATATATCACAAAATAGATGACTGTACTAGATCACCTACTTAAACGAGGTTAATGATAACATAAGTACTTTGTTTAAAGTATATGCAATAAATTTAACAAGTGAAACATTTGCAGTGAAATGGGGGTGTAATACCATGCATGCTATATTGGAAGGTATTAAGAATATATACAGTCAAAATGAGAGCCTCGTTATTTCTTAGGAGTCAGTTATAAACAAACACGTAAACGTGTTAAGAGGGCTCTCAGCATTATCACTCCAGATAGCAGTAGGTACTAATTCTACGAGCAATGTGTGCTCCGGGCCGTCTGCTATGAGACGATTAGATTAGGCGACGAGACTTCAGTCCATCATTTACTGCTTTAAATCTCCATGTTATCATCATCATTATCATCAGCTTCCCATCTTATTTGTGATTGGCGCAATATGTTTTTCTCTTCCATGTCTCTCTATCAGCCGTTATATGTATTCTCTTAATATCACCTCCTGTATTTTGCTATTATATAGATAAAAAAAACTGCCTGTTCTATAGCTGCATAAAAATTACTAGTCCTTGAGCAAGGAATCTATATTTGCAAGCAGCATCACACCAGCATAGTTCTCATCTTACTGCTGGCATAGTCCATCTTTATGCTCCTGCTATCTTACACAGAATTAACTCACTATAATGGCTTAATTAGAATAGCAGTATCATTTGGCTGCCATCTTGGGAAGAGCTTAACCAGTCGGCTAACTTCACATTTAAAGTGGCGATTTCATTGTGCCCTACATCTCTTTAATTTCTCCGGTAATCGAGTACCCGACCATAATTAGTAAACTTACTAAGAATACGATTTATAAATGAAAGCCTTCAAAGAAAGGGTTCTTAAATCACTAAGATTAATTTTCTGCGCACATAATTTATATCAGCAAACCAGGACGCGGGTCGACGAAACCATGAGGCAATTTACAAACTCGAAAATCGCGGAAGTTCGTTAATTATTCGGCGGGAGCAGGCTGGGGCGGGCGGGACTCAGGTTATTGACAATTAAGACGAGGCCCACCGCCGCGCGCCTTATTGCTTCGGCTGTGGTCGCGCGGCCGCCCAGCGCCCACCATTCTTCACACATCCACTATCAACTACTAACAATAAACCACACATAAGCCTTCACAACTATTCCCACAAGTATCCCACTTCAATAATATAATATCCAATATAGATAGAATTAAAAGATTAAAGGATCAGTTCAACGATACTTCGCTTAAACAAATATTGAATGGATTCTCATTTTAGCTATCTCCGTTGCTAATGCTTACATAACGTATACGCTTGTATGAGTATTAACATATTCTATACAGAACAAAGATCGCTCACGCAACATTACCTCTCCACAGTGCGACCTCTGTAATTGATTAGATTGTATCAAAAGGGTCCCTTGATTTCGTAACCTATACATATAGTATACCAACACACTAACCCATTCTAATTAGAGGTGGAACAATTCAATCGAACTTTATAAATAATACATGTAAGCTATCCCTTATAGAAAATAATAAACCGTATTCCATGACCAAAAACTAGGGCATTCTAGAGTTAGTCAGATTTATTACATATTAGTAAATCCTTGGGAGAAGACATGATCATTCGACAAGATATTTGAGGGAATCTCTTTTCAGTGTTCTTCCACTTTCGGTAGGCAGAGGTGTGATAGCACCCACTTTTCACCACCGAATTTGATTAGCTGTCAGTGTACCAGGTGGTAAGGTAATCGCGGACGTGGACACAATACGTCTTGGAATTTAACTCAAATAAGCAAGCATAGTCAATAAAATGTCAGTCAAAGCAAAGATGTATCGTATTATAGAAGGCTCCATTCTATATTAATAGCAAATCTGGGACAGCGACCAAGCCAAAACGGCGAACATAAAAATGAGTTAAGTGATAGTAAACGTCGACTTCGGTCCGAGCCGATGTTATAACTTTGCCCCCTAATAGATTCTAAAAAGAAACTCAAGACAACTTATTTAGACCTCCTCAAAAGTTTCAACTTTTACCGGTCCAAGTTACATCAAAGTGTTTTACATTAATTAACCTTTATTATTTTTGGAAAGTTAAATATTAGTAAAATGTAAGGTAAACATAATTTAAGTTTGGCGGGTTTTAGAATTTGAAAGCCAACAAAAGACTTACAAAGCGGCAATAGTACGTTCTCGGAGCGAAAAATTTTATAAAATAAAAGTAAGTAAATTTAAGGCTATTACAGTATCTGTAAATAATGAAAACTTTATTATACTAATATGTTGGCTAATCTTGCAAAACTGTAAAGCAGTACCTTAACTAAAATGGCAGACAGCATTGTCGTCTCATCATAATGAGCGTCGAAATTTGAAGATACATAATAGGTAATTCTGCATTATAACTGCACTATCCGAAGAGATTATTGAAATTCCATTCCAAACGCTTAAGTTGATATGAAGGCGTTATGTGCGTGATACAGCGAACTTCTTCCTGAAATATTTTACTCGTATTACCGTATTAATTCATACGGTATTCTTATTACGCTATGAAATTTGAGACGATCACCAAGCAGCATTTTATAAAGAAATAAAATGAGAAGGAGACAATTTTGATAGCAGTGAGCAGCCTCGCGTAAGTTTATTACACAATTGACAAGTGAAATCGACACCCGTAAAATTTTACAAGGGTACCATAAAGAAATGCTTTTAAGTCGAGCTTAAAGGCTGCAATTCATAAAACACGCACATGAAATCGTATTGTTAAAAGTATCATAATTTTATAACGTTGCAATATTTTACACACTCGCCGCACGCACCAATACCCGAATAGATCGCTCTGCTAAATATTAAAGTTTCACTCTCTTAAATTATGGAGCAGCTATCATTTCCTACCAGCACGTGTTCTTTTAAAGCCTGATAAGATTACTTCTGCTTGGCTTTACTTTCAGATTCGAACGACGTGGCCTGACTTAATCAGCCGCCACTTACCAGCCTATTTGCCTCTATCTATATTTTGGTAACCTTATGGAGTAATTTTTACTGGTGTTGTGAAATCATGAGTCATTGCAATATTTGTATTACTTTAAAAACACTAACAACTCTCTTGCGAGTCACAATTAGACACAATTAAAAGATAAATCAACTTATGTGTAATTTAATAGGCTGTCGAAATGACGATATATACTTATATATTATATCTTATAGAACAATGCTATGTTAGCAAAGAATACGCGGTGTTTGATATTGGGTATGGTTGTACTGCAATGAACAGGCTTAGATACACAGCAGGGACGAGATTGTAATTTTGGCCGCTTGTCCCGAGATAATTGCCGTCGTCGGCAATTTTCGCTCAAATTTTGATCGTTTTAAATCATAATGAACAATTTGTGTACCACAAAATACCTTGTGTGGTTTTTTTCTTAAAATATTTGCAGTGAGGAATTAGTGTAACCTTACAATAATTCCTCACTGCAAATATTATTGCGGTATTTATAAAACAAAGAAAAGTTCCTTCGTCGTTTTAATATATACCTACCGATAAGAACACTTTTTTAGGAGACTAATACTTTCAGACTTATTTCATAGCGATAATCTTAGCCAAAAATAATACTTTTATAATTGATCACTTCTGAGAAACCCGCATCAGCCCACATGTTTGTATATTAAATTATATAATTGAGCATTGTTGTTATATAGTTTACAAGGAAACCATAAAAGCAGGGGACATTGTTTGCATGTAACAAATAAGGTAGTGAATAAATTATAGTCGAAACATTTTAATCTACCTCAATACACTTGAACTCTAATAGGAAATGAATTAAGGGCACACTTCACGGTCAATGGAATTACCTGTTGAATACCTTGGTTTTGCGATGGCAGGTGGCCGCTAAAGCTAGTTATATATCATTTACCGAACTTTCTAATAATAAAATAGTTTCTTATCACATCAATATATAAGATATAAATCCATCTTCCTACAACATT
Source organism: Watsonalla binaria (assembly GCA_929442735.1). Taxonomy (NCBI): domain Eukaryota; kingdom Metazoa; phylum Arthropoda; class Insecta; order Lepidoptera; family Drepanidae; genus Watsonalla; species Watsonalla binaria. Next base: position 5,903,816 of record OV838919.1, on the reverse strand, counting down.
CAAACACTATTGTGTTATTGTTATAGTGCTAGCTTGCGTCCGCAGCTTTGCCCGTACGTTATTATGAACCCTTAATTAAGCTCGACTAACATAGCCTATATAAATCAGTAATAACGTAGCATTCGATTAGTGAAAGATTTTTTATAATCGGTACAGTTTCGGAAGCTGAAGGTAACAGACAAACAAATATTTTGTCTATAATATTATTATAGTAATAATATAGATGAAAACATATAACTAGGTATGATTCCTGAGGGGAAGTGTTGGTGACAAAGCCAGGTGTTATGAAGTTCTGAAGCACACGTTTTTATCTGTATGTAGAGCAGAATTGCAGAAAATCTGAAATTTATGCTTAAAACTACGTATAAGTATTTATAACATTTTCATATTAACAAGAAACAGTCACAAAGGCGAAAGATTTTTTAACTACTTGGATAAAAAGCTTTTATTTATTAGACCCTGTAATTACTATCGACTTCCCAACAATTTGAATAAACTCGAATAAGCTCGCTTTTAGTGAAATTAAATACATCAATTACCCATAAGAACTACTTGGTGTCCGCGACATCTTAACGTATTAAAAGTGCGAAGAATAAGGTTTCAATGAAAAATAAATAAAGAGCGCCCAGTAAACTTCCCTTTTTATCTTATTGGACAGGAATATCCGGAATTAAATTGAATGGTGTCGTGTCTATCATTAATCACAAGGGTTCAACTTGCTGCGCGATTCTCTTCCAAACTTCGCGCAGATTTCATAAAAATAAAAACAAAATCCCCATTCATAACTCACCCGAAATAAAATTATAGCTTCATCTTAGCCAATAAGTAAAGACATATTTTGCCGAATGAAGCAATATTAAATGATTTTTTCTTGAAATTTTTATCTACGCCTCGTTTAAACAAAAAAATATAAGACTACATAATAATTACTATGGTGTAATTAAAGAATAGCCGGCAATAAAGGTATTCCCTCCGACTGTTACCATGCAGTATAGCTAAATACAATATACGATATATAGATATAGAATCTATACTATCTATACATACCTATATAAATAAAATTGAAGTGTCTGTTTGTACTTCCAACAACTTCCACAAAATACATATGAAAGTATACACGGTACGAATATGGAAAAACTTTTTTTTTCTCTATACGTCTGTCAGTCCGTCAGTCTATCTGTCTGTCTGTTTGTTCCGTTACTATTAGTGTTCCGCGAGCCACCCATGAAATTAAGTATACACGGGTGAAACCGCAGGACACAGCTAGTTTATAATAAAATGCTGGCCGTTGGTGTTCGCAGGAGATCGATTATCTGGAACAAATTCTGGAATATTAAATCATGCTAAATAATATTATATTTTGTAAAAAAAATATTTTGTGATAAAATTGTTAGGATTCCACTTACATTAGCAGCTATAATAAAAGGAGCTCAAATGCCATTTATTACTTGGTTACCAATCGTATTAGCAGTTCAAATGTATACCTATCCGTAATGGAGGCTCAGTTGGGTAGGATATATTGAATTAAATATAGTTATGAAGATGCTATATATATGATAAAGATCACCTCTCCAACATTATTTACAATTTAAATCTTTGTCTTTGTATTTATTATATCGTCACTAATTGATGATGTAGATAGCGTATGCCATATTCATTAGTATGTTAATTGGATGATATATAAACTAGCATATAGCGTGCCTGGTAAGCAGTTACTAGATCTAACATATTACTATTGCTATCACATACTATTGCTAAATCGTGAAAGAATTGTGTGAAAAACAGGGCACGTTCAAGCATGTCCCAAGATCGGCGTTCAGCGCACCTGTACCCACTCCCCACCGCGCGCATACTAATCCTTAGAAATATTCGCATTACGTGACCAAATTGTCATCTATTAAAACTATCTGCATTTAACTCCCTTTATGTTTGGAATCTGTGAGTATTGTCTCCAGGACCTCTTGCTCTATGAGGGTTAAACTGGTTGAAGGCCGATATATTTTTCAACACAAATAACATCCTATTGTAACCACACTAAAACAGATGTAATACTGTAACAACATAATTTAATTTATTGTATTTTTCCTTGTTAATTATTATTTTATTCATTTAAGGGAATCCCAGCGGAGCCTGTACCAATGAGTTTTCTAAAAACTTATGTGCAGTGATTTCACACCACGTGCTTTACTGTATATATCTGAAAAGTATTTTTTTTAAATTAAAGACGTATGTATAGTGCCTGAGACATTAGTCACGATGGCACTCTTATATCTTCGTGAAAAGTGGGTGTTGTTATCACAACACCTCTGCCTACCCCTTGCGAGAATATAAGCGTGAGCATATGTATTAAGGGTTATATAAACAACTGAAACAATTAGGAATGGTTGGATGAACAATTTTGTTCTTCACATATAACATGAAACAAACTTGAAGTAGCGCGCAACAAGGTGAAAATCTAACAATGTTTCGCGGTGAGCGTCACTTGCGCCTCCTAAATTGATTTACTCACACAAATTTGCGAGCACATCAAAAGCGTGGCATGTAGCTGTTAAAAAATGAGTGCTTCAAGCGGCGTAAATTATGTAACACGAGCGTACTCGCGCCATAGCTTTCTTACCGAAAGGTTCATTTGCCCTAACAGCCCTTTGTGCAATTATTCTTTAAAGCGTCGTACGACGAGACTTACACGAATCATTCCACAAAGTCGTCACGTGAAGGATTATGTATTTCAAAAATATATAATGCAAGCAAAATTCGCTCCTTTTCGAATAAATTTACCGTTTCATTCTCTCAGCGCACGTTTCACTTTTGATACCTCAAACAGACATCAATCAATACCCAGTATTTAAGTTTGTGCGAAGTTCCATAATTGTGAAATATTGTATTTCATCGCAAATAACGTCAAAATGAAGCTCAGGAGGCAGACTCTTCCAGAAATTATTATGCTTAAATTGTGCTTGGAATACGTTTTCTGTCTTAATGTCTTCTCACAGTTTTGTAAGCAGATGCAAAAACTAAATAATTAAGCTAGAGTCATATAACACAATAAACTTTTAAATATAATTATGTTTTTGTTCAATAAATATACATTTACAATTTCACGTAGGTCGTCAACAGATTAGGTTTTGTGTGTATATAAGAATCTAGAATTCCAGAAACCAAATACTTTTATCAATACATTAGTCACAATTACAAACACCAATCAAACAATTCTGTGATCACTGTTACTCAAGAAAAACAAAGTAAGATCAACACCGAGTACTATCTATTACCTAACTTGGACAGATTAGGGTGCCGACGAAACAGACCGATAAAGTTTTTCGTAACTACCTGTGTGCATGTACGTTATGTATAAATAAATAATTCATCGAAATCCCGTCCGAGCTGAGCTCACGCTGCTGGCAAAAATCGCTTTACGAGTGTGGGAATTCGCGAGAGCTAGGGCGGCGGCGAGGTGAGGGCGGGCGGCGATCCCGCGTTGATATAACCCGCTACAGGCGGCACCGCGCAAACAAATTGGATGCTTAAAATTCAATTTGAAGGTTTCGCGGTCCGCTTCATTCGCTCGCCCCGTTCGTTACCAGCTGGACTAGCTCACATATCCAAATGAAAACGTAATTATTTTGCAGTAACTTTAACTTTGATATGTTTAAATGTTTATTGGTCGTGGACATTCCACGCGTTTGCGTGATATAAGTTGGTTTGTTTGTTTTATAATGAAATTTCAGTATCGAACGAACTTCACGTTGGATTACAATCACAACAATATGTGATAGTAAGACTGTCTGGTTCAGATACTCACTGGTGTACGATTTCCAGTTGTATGACAAAGTTGATAACCATATTAAAGCCTTACTATTGTTCATGAAAAAGGATACGTTTTGTTTTCAACATCAGGCTTTAAATAAGTTGATTTTTTTATATGGTTTAATCCACTGATCTTAATCCCATTGATATTTTTTAATTCCTGCAGGACTTGATGTACCACGTATGACGCCATCTTTAAATAGTATAAATTGAAGTCGTCAAAATTGTTTAGTCTGTTTGAACGCATAGTATTTTATAAACTACGTTACGGATCTTGGTTTTTACTAACATTTGGAAGATAAACTAAAAAAAATGTTGAGAAACCTCAACGTTTTCTTATAGTCTTAAAATCGTAACCCAAAGTGAAGTGAGGGCGTGTATTTTTAGTATAAAATAAGCTCCTCAGTTAGTTGTCTGGAATTGGTGTGTTAACTATCGTCTTTACCTGTTATAAAGATGAGAATACCTATTTTAAGATGTAAAGTTTGTTAGTTTGTGAAGTTGTAAGGATCTCTGGATCAACTGAAACGATTTTGTAAATTACATACAAATATATATATATATATGCTTACGCCTGAATCTCATGGGGGTAGGCAGAGACCACCATTTGCCACATACTACGATCCTTAAATTCTTCTTTCGCTCCAGCCACATTCATGCATCACTTACATGGTTAGGAGTGCTTCGAAATTGACCATTCAGATTTTACAAATTTTGCAAATTAATTTACTATTAGAATACCACGTTAATTTTGAGTGGCATAAGGTATATTTTACTAACGAATTTTCTTTTTCGTTGTAGTACTTATACATGAGTGAAACTGTAAAGCTCAGCGAGTATAATTGAAAGTACGTATGCTTATTAAAATACTAGGGATTATTTCTCCTAGTAGGTACACCAAAGTTAAGCCGCCTTCAATTATTAAAATAGAACCTCTCTAAGTTAGGCTGTTCAACCAAAATGCCGGCATTGTTTGTTACCTGTAGGAAGCTGTGTAAGCGAAAACAAGCACTTAATATAAAAGGCGGAGATTGCGGTGCTATTCCATAAAATAAGAATTGGAAGTTTAAATAACTACTAACGGAAGTTTGCCTTGCTCAAACTCAAGCAACTTTAAGGAATTAAATCAAGTTTTCTCACGGCAGAAAATATATGAGTACGCGATGAATTTTATTACAAGAATATACAACGATTTACATATAAACACATTGAAGAAACTGCATTTATTTAGATTTTATTTTTTAGACAAATTAAAATCTATTTTCTGTCAGTCTGTTTGTCCGAATTTGCCAGAGAATGAAGGTTGAACTTAGTCAACTTGTATTTTAGAAAATAAATAGTTTTCCGCCCCAAAAAATCCATAAAGCCCCAAAACATCATTAGACTTAAAATAGTTTATTTTAAGTCTAATGATGTTAAAGTCGACTCTTTCTCTGCTTTCGCAACTGTTACTATAGAAGTGTATTCAGTTACAAGTTGATGCTCTACTTTACTTTAGTCTGTCTGGAACTTTTCTAATCCGGTATTCTTCAGTAAACTTTTCCAATATTGCGAACATAACAAGCTTACAGGCGCGCCTAATCCGACATTGCCAACCACCTCAAACGCTGCACAAAGTTTTCATAAGACCAACTAATTTATTCATATTAAACTTTGTTAAATTTGGCATAAAATTATTATACACGTAATATGTACTATGTACTTGTGTTTTCAATATATTTACTGATGCTTTTATCTTAGAAATGTGTGTAGACATTGTTAGAAAATATATATGTTTGTATTTTCGTATAAGACTATAAACGATACACGATAAATAAACCATATAAACATAAAAGGGAGCATATTTCTTTTTTAAAAGCATTTACAAGTCCGCCGGGGTTGCAGATGTTCATGGGCGACGGTGATCGCTATCCACCTGCCCGTTTGGCACCTTATTTCCATTAAAAAAAATTGAGATTTGTATGTACCAAAAGGTATAACTTCATATAATGAAATTAAAATTTCTGTTTGTAATTCCACATAAACAGTTTTTCACAAAATTGGTATTATGAAGATAAATATGGTACATACTATATTTTTTAAACTCTCCGTCTATCTCTTTATTCCGGCTAATCTCTGGACGGCTAGACCGATTTCAACGGTTTCATTTTCAGTTAGCTCATTACGAGCAGTATTTAAGGTAATTTTATTAATATTAATTTTAATTAGCCGTGGTGGCCTCGGGGTTTGAGCAGTCGCCTGCTACACAAGCGACGCAAGTTCAATCCCAGCGGGGCTTGTACCAATGAGTTTTTCTAAAAAACATATGTACATTGATTTCACACCACGTGCTTTACGGTGAAGGAAAACATTGTGAGGAAACCTGCATATTTCTGAGAAGTAATTCAAAGACGTATGTATAGTGCCTGAGACGGCGATAGACTCACCATCTGTCACGTTGGCACTTAATCATCTTCGGTGAAAAGTGGGTGTTGTGATTACAACACCTCTGCCTAACCCTTCGGGGAATACAGGCGTGAGTATATGTATGTATGTATGTAATTTTAATAATAAAATTAATATAAAATGATTAGGGCTCGGCGAAATAAAGCCACCTATGATGTCTACGCGAGTAAAACTGCGAAGCATAGCTAGTTATGTAACATAGCACTGATAAATAACAGGTAAACCAATTACGTGAATTGAATTAATTAATTTGGTTGGTTGTATGTATGTTTTTACAAACTGTTGTAAACAATCCGAGAACACTACAGAGCCTTCAGGGCTTAGTCCTACTCTTGGGCGGTTTTTATCCGTTAGTCAAAGTACACAAACATTTCAACAGAGGCTTTAATTAAGGGTCGGATTTAGTTAGTTTCGTACTTAAATTAATCACTCGACGTGTATACTGAGGGAAATTTCGATGCCACAGTTCGTAACACGGCGCCACGCTTTGTTACAATGACACAATTTGAGCACTGAACCACAAAATAAATAGAAGGTATACAAACAGTATGGAATCTAGAAACGAATCGTTCAAAATTGCACATACAGACGAGCAAACCTATGATAGCTAGATAGATAGATGACCATATATATATGAGCTATGCTAATTATAAGCACAATAACAGAAGCATAAGGGGTGGTCACGTCGAGTATGTTCGAATATAAATATAATTTACGTGTTTTACCGTTTTTTTGCAAATCTTCATATGACAAGTCTATATTATTATTTTGACAGTAAATAAAAGACTAATTGTGCAAATCTTGAAGATTGACAACCCGCATACTCAATTTAGCAAAAGTTCTCATTTCAAAAAATAGGCCTTGATTCCTTACTGCTTGTAAAGCTTATATTTTTACTGTGACTGAACGTTACGTACGTACGAAATGATCACACGTCGTTGTACCGGGAAACACCACATTATTCGTTTGTACGGGTACTTTCTTTCCACCATTTTTGCAACAGAATACATTAATTTCTCAGTCCAATTTATAATAAATTCTTGAAAATTTACTGAAAGCAAGCCGCGCGTGACTTAAGATCCACCAAAATACTTAAAGGCTTTGCAGACTCGAATATTCGTGGCACAGAATCTTCTACGCTTTATGCATAATTATAATTTTCCATACATGAACACTAATTTCCAGAGTCTTATGCTCGCTGTAAATGTGTTATGAAGGAGTCAGCCAGTAGTGCTAAATGATTAAACCAGTACGGAGTTTCGTTTCCCGTACCTGCGTTATTACTATAATAAGTCAACTAAGTTCACAAATTCATATGAATACGTAATTTAAATTAAATATTTCTCTATTAAATTGTCCGCCTGATAGTCGCATTTCTCCTTGGCAGTTAAAATTTAATTTGCTTAAATTTGCTGATTAAATAACTGATGGTGGCATTATTTATTATTTAACTTTGTTCTATAAATGTATAACAATGTATTTATTATCATTAATCACGAAAGCCCAATCGTGAAATAAAGTGTAGCCAATCTCAAATACGATTTTTTTTGCATATTCGAATGTCCCACATTTTTTATCGATACATGACATTTCCATCGCAGCTGTTTATCGATAGAAAATGGCTATTACTTTTTGCCTTGGTACTATCATTATAGTTCTAAAATGTTTACGTTCATTTTAATAATAATTTCATTGGGTTAGGTAGAACTTCTCAAGTAATTGTTCCTTAACTTTAAAATAAAACGTAAGAGCTTATCTCAATTCTTTATTTGACACCATATTTTATGCACTCCATTAACACCAATTGTAACAAAATGTTGATGTAAAAACACATACATTCATCAACACAGTATCAAACACAACATAATTCCGTAACGTAATATAATAATTATAAACAACAATTAAATAAATATATTTGAATTATAACAATATTGCAATTCCTTTGAGGAAGTTAATAATTTCATTTAGCTAAGTTTATGCGTTTACAACAAACATGTTGCTTTTCCTAGATATTCTTCACTTCTACAATAAAAGTATTTTATATTCATTTTTTATATTGTCTATCTAAAATGAATATTGTACATACAAATACACATCACACTTAAGTATGATTACTGAGAATCGTACCATAAACTTTGATTGTGACACATGATCTATTCAATATGAGAGACAGATACATGGGACTTGTATATATCTGTCATTGTCACTCGGTTGAATAACCATCGAAATAAGAGATGATAGGTACCTAAGGCTGTATCGTTTATACCGGTCGAGTTCCAAACTCTGAATTAAATCATGTTTAGTATATTTCAGTTATTGCTAGTCCCTGACTTTCTAAACAATACATTTATACAAGTTTGAGGAATGCCTTGCGTCCTCGACGAGTACCGAATAAGTTATTAATTACGAGTCAAGGATATAATTCAACTAACATTATGATAACCTGATAAATGGCCACGTAATATAATCTCCATTCTCCATAAACAACTCATAAAAACAAATATTTTGCGTATCAATTGTTGTAGAAACTACCGAATGTTTGTTACGAGTCTACTAATGGAAATGGATTGCCTTCCTAAACAAACATTAAAGGGCTTCAATTTGAGCTGTACCTTTACGATGACATGGGAACAACAATCCAAACTACTGGACCCAGCTTTGGAATTATCAAAGCAACAATTACTGTATGATTTTGACCAACCTCTTCAAGCCGGGTCGCGTCCTCGTATACATATTAATTTTCTACATCATTCGGGCTGGAGATCCATCCCGTTGTATTATAGTATTATCTATTTTGGGATCGGTGTATTTATTATACAGACTGATTCAATTCCGCACCCATAAACATTTTCGAGCTTATGGCACCCAAACGAATATTTGACTTATTGTTAAAAATACATTCAACCATACAAATCCCATTTTGTCACAATGTGGAATATAACGGCGTTAGTATTTAAGTATTATTCACTCACCATTAGTTAATCATCATCAATTCCTGTCAAGATAAAATTATGGACGAGTACCTACCTACCTACACTATGCACCAAAATTAAGAATGTATGTAGATACGACTTTAGATATTCTACAGTCTTGATCTGCCTTACATTAGCAGGTATTTGAAACACGAAATTTTCCTTTAAATATAATTAAAAATTTGTGGGAAAGTTTGCATGTACCATGTATAGTAGGTATTCTGCCGAATTGTCTTAATCGGGTGAATATTGTTTTGAGCCAAACTTACCACTAATATGAACAATCTATAGGAAATATTAATGGTTCGGCCGTAGGTAATTTGAAATCCCTATACCCAGGCCTATCACTGAATGTTGCCCCGCCACTCAATTTAACACACTAATATGAAGAAAAAAATAGTTTCACACATAATGAAAAAAAAATCGTTTATTTTTCAAGTAATCCTATACCCTCTTATTACAAAATATAGAATAGGGTAACCATCTCTTTTTGTGATACAGATTTCAAAGGGATGGACATAGTTTTAGCCCGAGTTTGGTCTAGTCTTCGACTAAACTAGGTTTTGTAATAAGGGGGATAGTGTTTGTAAAATAATAAACTGTAATTGTGTTGTGAAGTTTACTGAAATGGTTTAGATAGCAGGGAAAACACATAATTTTGTGGATTATTACCCTGATTACCTCAAGTGACTTTATTGATTTTATCGGTATTTTATTTAAGCGTATGGTCTGCGAAAAATACATAAGTATCTTTTGTTTGTGATAGTGTACATCTACTCGTCCATCTAGTAAATTAGTTTTCAATATTTACTTATCAAAAACTACACAAATTAATACACACACTTATAGTAACTTTACAAAAAATTACAACGTATAGATGCTTTTATTAAATATGTTTGTCTTATATATAACTTTATTCTAAGTATTTGAAACACCTCGATTGATATTATAATAGTATATACATTACAACTATAGTGGGTCTTGTTCTTAGGGCTTGATCACTAAGTTATTGTTGTATTCACATTTAACATATACGAATATATTCACAAATACCTACAATTCCAATGCACTTCACCCGAAATAATAAAATGCTGCATACTCTGGTCACTTCGTAGAAGTTTATTTTTCACTGATTGCAATTTTGATAATATCGTATCATCAAAAATGCATGGATATTTTCTATCAAATATAACTTCTTTGAAATAGGTGCCAGTGACAAATATAATTGTACCTATTTCGCAAAGATAAACAATCTATTGACTAATGTACCACCGTCAAAATGTTCTCAACTTCAAATTTAAAAAGTATTTTTCACTGCCATTAACCTAATTAATGTTAGGATAATTTGCCATTCATATCCAGGATCAATCCGAAATAGAAAACCAAGTCATACAACAATTTTGTGAATAAGTAAAGCATATACACAGGCGTAATTTTTTTTATCACTATTTCGAGGTACGCGTTTAAATAATTATCGATTTTTTTATTTATTTACATAATACATACGTTCACTTGTTTCCTGTACATGATTAATTGTATGTTTAGTTCAGTCACAATTTAGTCCGTTTATTCACAACTACCTCAGCAGTATCAAGGAACTCTCATACGGATATTTCCTGTATCTGCACTCTCTTCTTCATAATCCCTGGAGGAGCAGGGGTGGCCGCCGCGGGTGGTACTCGCAAGATCCCCGATCCACTCGCGCCCCCTGATTCAGAATCACCATTACATTCGGAAGCTGCTTCCGATGATTCTGGTCCAAATTTTACTTGAGTAGAACTATCAACAACTCGGGGTTCAAATGTGCTTGTTCTTCCTATAGAATCCGATAGCCGACCATCTACTTTCTGAATATCTGGCTTCTGCGTGTCTATGCATACTACGCTGCCTGCCTCAATGGCGCTTCCTACACTTACGTCCGGCATGGAACTCCTTGCAGCTCGATGCTTCTCGTCGTAACAACTGTACTCACCGAAAGTGGGCTCACCACAATCTGATAACGTCCGCAAATCAAACTTGGAGCCTGAACCACGCGGCACGTGTGCTGACTTGCACTCAAAACCAAACCCTTTACCATCAAACGCGCGCACTTCGTAATCTAGTTTACCATCGTAGTTGTCGGAGGAAGAGGAGCTCCCGGCCTCGGCGAGGTCATCTTTTGAGCGCCTAGGCCGGGAGCCCCGCTGGTGGTAGATTCCAGCAAAGATGAGCACATTCAGCAATAACAGGAAGCAGCCCACAGCGATAGTAACGGTAAGAGCAGCTGTGTATGACTGATAGTGCGATGAGGCAAGACGTCTCAGGAGGGCATCGTCCGGTTGTACAGGGGTCGCAGTAGCATTAGGAGGGCAATCAGTTGAAGCCACTGGGGGCACGGGAGACGGACGCGGCGGCGCCGGGCGTGGTAACGGGGTGCTCCGTGAGGAATCCACTCCATGTCTACCAATATCCATATTTACCAAGTGAGGCACTTGTGCGCGCGACGTCGTCTGCGGTCTCACCGCACCTAATAACATATTAACATTATCATTTAACATAGGTACTTCTTAGAGTTTACAACCACTGCAAAATGTCAGTTTATGTTACCTTCATAGTAATTAGCATTATTATTATCATCTTGAAAGTGGTGGTGTCTCATGGCTGCGTCGGGCAGGTCCGGTCCGGGTCGGTGCAGCTGCGGGATCAGCGAGAGCCACAACGACATCTTGTGGCCACGATAGTGGCTCCGCATTTCAGGCTTACCACCTACCCCAAACAAGTCCCGAATGAAACAAACGAACCAAACATATCAAAGGCCCTCGGTCGGTACACAGGAAAGTTAAGCGACCCAAAAGTTTCAATGAACACCTCCAAATTTGTATATAATATCAGTTAACGTGGACAATAACCAAAAGCTCAAAAGTGAAAAGCTCATGAACACGCAATGAAATTACAGAGTATTAATAAGGAAGCAAGTGAAAACTACTTCTCTATTGTTCTGTAAAACTAACTAAACATACAGTTTGGTAAAAATACTACTGGGATATGTTCACATGGGGGTCGATCACCCTCATTACTCTACAAGTTATCTCTGGGTGGTACTTGTCGAGCATCAACTGTATGGGATAGCTTAATTAGTGTTCCCGTTCAAAATGAGGGCTGCTGCTTTGGAATCTCCTGAAAGCAGCCAGACGGCAGTAAATTATCGTACTAGAGCGTAAAAAAGATATACGTACTAATTTCCATATACAGCTGGTTGATTGTATCGTAAGTATCCCAGTAAGGAATCTGGTCAGGTCCTAAGCGTGGTGTTTCTCCCATCAAAGGACTGGGAGGCGGAGTAGCTGTCGGATCGTTTGGATTCCTACAAAATGTAACACAAGACGACTTCAATCACCATTAGAGAGATAAGAAGACTAATTGTAACACAACTATAAACACCATTGTACTGGTTACAAGGTTATATCCCAATTTGCGACCCATAACTTATCTTAATTTTAAAGTAATGGTTGCTATAGTTTAACAATCCCTATTCCCTATACAGGCTAGACGAAAATGTTTATGCAAATGTAAATGAAAGGATCTTACGACTTACCCATATCTAACAAAGTTAGAAATATAGTGCATACAGAGCCTCGACACGCGCTGTTCCTGCTGTGTGTAGTTCTGTTGATGGTGGGTTAGTGATATAGGGACCCCTAGGTAGTATGGCAACTCTTCGCCGTGAACGGAACCTGGCCGCTGCAAAATGAAACTATTCAATAGTACATACACAATGAAATTATTTGAGCTGCTATGTTTTAGTAATTCCGTAAAACATACCGTTTATTTAAAACTAGTGTTTGTTCATTACCTGTGGGTAGTCTTTGTCCTGTGACAGATGATGGAAATGTGTGAAATACGTAGTGCCTTTACGCAAGGCGTGCAGGTAGCCGAGTCTAATGAGCGGAGCTGCCGTGCGCCCGTCGCTTAACACCTACAATACATAGAAAATCTTAGTTGCAACACCGCCCTTGATACAACTCTGACATTTTAAAAGGACAAAGTTACATCTTTCATGTCAGCACAAACGAAGTCGTTCTTTATAATCATTCTTACATTTTCCAGTTCCATTTCTGCACTAGCGTCGTTAGGAACATTAAACTAATTAGCAAAATGAAAATTTCAACATTTGTCATAGACATGATATATACTAAGTACTTTAGTTTAAGTCTGCACAGAATACAATTTCATCGTAAGGAATCAGTATGAAATCGTTTGTAAAGAATGAAATCTTTCGTATTACAAAAGTTGCTTGGTAATAAGTTAGTAAACAAGATAAAACAATCGGTCTTATTTCTTATTGATAAATAGAATGAGATAATTTCAAAAGTGAACAGTCTTATAGCAAAGCCTTCCAATATTCATGGTATTTATTCAGAGTGGGCGAGGTTTATTAAGTCCCCTTGTCAGAGAAATATACGGGTCTAACAAAAACCACTCGGAGCTTACATTGAGATTGTCTATACTAGTCAGCCTCGAAAACTGTCTACTCAGCTGAGTTATCAACTTTGTTCAGTCGCTCACTGTCTCCCCGATCATAAACATTTAATAGATGTAGTATCATGTCGTACTAGGCAACATGTGGAATATTTGGATATATAGGTATAGGTATTGTACTTCATAGGTAAGTACACATCATTCTTTCTCTAACTTTCAGTAATATTCGATATGTATCAACATCGTACTATACGAGACATACTAGTTACATGATATAATAGGCTATTTTGCCCTGCATAGTGGAGGGATTGTACATAATATGTCTCTTGTGCACTCGGTAAATTTTTTACTTGTTAGCCTAGGTTTTCTCCTTAATTAATCTCTACAAGCTGGCGGTGCATCGTAGAGTTCTGCTTTAAATATTAACGCGATACTCAGACATTTCACTAAACTAAACACCAGTTGCTTCAATCTGAAATAAGCGTATTTTTATAAAAACTTACCTCTAATGTGGCATCGCGAACACTTAATGGATTCTGAACGGGCTTATCCCAATCCGTATACTCATTCTTCAAGGTGGAATAGATCTCATTCAGATGGTAATAATAGGCGTTCCGAACGAATGTGCGAAGAATGCGGTCCCGTCGACTTTCGTTGAAGCCGAACTCCAAGTCTTGGGCGCTGAATTCCAAGTAAGATTCTGCACGAAATGGAATTTCACTCAGTGACATGAATTAATGCCCTAGAAAGGTGCCTATTAATTCATTCAATAATTACGAATTCCTTACATTTATCGTTGAATAATACTTCAATAATTAAATATTTAAAAACTCTTTACAAAACAGAATGTATTATTGGTATTGTCTCGTTATCCGCTTAGCGATTATCAATCGAAATGAGCTTACGAAATCCTTACCACAATTGTTATATCCGATCATTATTCAATCGCATGAAAGTTTTTCCGCAAACTTGGTGAATTTATTCTCAAACTTGGCTTCTTTGGAAACGATTGACAAAAGGGCATCGGCGCGCTCGGCCACACTCTCATACCTACTTAAACCATGAACATAATGAACATGAACGAACAGTCTTTGTCTTTTAGTTGACAATTGATAACTGCTCACTAGTAATTAGTTAAGAGTGGCCTATTAGCAGGGATGCTGGTCTGTATAATTGGATGAAAACCTTTATAATTAGATAGATTATTGTAGCCTCTATGTCTCCTGCTGTATAGGATACAGAATACCTAAAACAGTTTTTCTTCTATATTCAATTTCTTAAGGTCCAAAAGCCTGTATAATCATGTAATTCTGACGATTTAACAGTACTTTATTATAAGTCTAATCAATAAAGATACTGTACGTTCGAGTTTGCGTTTGATGATGTTACCAGTAGTAGTGAGTCCGAAGAGAAGTTCCCTATGGGGAAAATCGGCCAGTTCATGTCCAGCCGCGTTGGCAACGGCCGCTGCTCCAGCGCCCAGCCTGGAGCTGTCAGTAGGCGGTGGCGCCTGGCAACACATTTATTATGTATTCACTTTTTTCTGCCTGTTTTGTTATGTGCTTATATTATCTTCTGAAACCATGTTTTCAATAGTAAGAGACTCAAGTACGATACATTTTTTTATCAAAATCTAGACAATCCAATCCACAAAATTATTCAGTATCTCTATCGTCAACTGTAAATTTACTATACATTCTTGTTGAATGCTATAATCTACACCCAAACGTCTGACTGACAGAAATCAATACCGCTGGTCCTACAGATATGACATTTGGAAGATGTTTATTTGAAGAGGTGTAGATACAAAGAAAGTGTTTCGCTACCTAGAAAGGGGTAAAAAATAACCACCCCTAAGGGACTGAGATGGGTATTCAACCCCCATTTTACTTTTGTGTCTAATCTTTTTGCCACACTTGCGAAGCTATGGGGAAGATAGTGATGTTATAGATCACTAGCACGTAAACTACGTGTAAATTATTTCAACTCATTCCTCAAATACCATACCATCAATGACGATTGAGACAAAAATGTTTGGTATCCGAATACCCGTTGAAATATATATGATTTACAGACAGCATTTTATTCATGGGCTATTTTTAGGGAAAATTACTCCCATACCTCACTGTAATGAATTATATCATCTAGAAAATGATATTTAATATGATGAAGTCGTGAGCGCTTATGGGAAGACGAGGGTTGACGAAGGTTCTATAAATTGCGGTCGCGTAGTACACCGACGGAGTGCTTTTATTGATACAACGCCACAATAGCAGTCGCGGGAAATCCTAAACATTTCATTAATTAATGTAATTGGCTTCAGGTGTAGGGAGTTAATTGGAATTCCCATGTTTATTTTTGTACAACTAATATTCTACAATCATGTGCTATGAATTAATTTGTGTAGGATTGAAGGTCTTAAGTGACAAAGCTTTTAAATTGCTTTATTGTAGAGGAATGTTGAAGTAAAAAATAATTCAACCTTTTATACGAGATATTTTATGGCGGTTTTGCGTTTGAATCACATTGTATGCAGTTGTTACCTAATTTCCTGGATCCATAGATGTTAGTTATTGTGATGTTTTAATCGAAGTGCCTATCTCACATTGTTTTTCTTCATATAACATGCCATACTTATGATCTACTTTGAAACAATGTTCTGACTGAAAACAACGTGTATAGGAATTAATCATACTCGAATTCAGAATCCTCGATAAAAAATTATAACACAATAATCCACAGAAGGGAAGAGAGCATGAGACAAGTTAAGGAAAAGGTGTCTGTTATGACGTATAAGGAGGTCAAAGGGATACGTTTACAATAAATCTCACAGGAACTTGTTAGGTATTACTTACAGACGATGGGTTAACGATAACAGTGCCGTCGACAAAGGGCGCGAACCCCGGCAGGAAGCGCGGCGGGTCGAGGCGCACTGCCAGTAGTTCTGCAAGAGGCTTGTTTCGCAGGCACGGCGCTAGGTCATCCTCCATCAAATCACCATGACACCCCGTCTGCTCCGCAACCTGATATCCGAAACATAATCTCAAAACTACTTACATAAATTCCTTTCATACCTCATATATAACAATAACCACTAAAATGTATCGCAATTTCTGCATTACTACTTGTATACCAAAATTGCGAACATCGTTACCTTTCTCTTAATAGTGAGTGGCTCCCTCTGTAGCGCCCATGAACTCAGACCCGACCCGCTTAACAAGATGACGCGCTTCAGTAGTTCTGAAACAGATAACCTAATTAAATTCTGTCATTTGGCCCAAAGATATCTGAGATAATGAAATCGCTTCAAAAGAAAAACATTTTTATTTTATTCTTTCTCCAGTATGCTTCAGTAATGGAGCATTTAAAAAGATTGTCAAGTGTGATGTTGACCTTATTTTTCAAATTACGTTCGAGAAAACTGCCCTCTTGTGCATGTCTGATGTGACCCTTTTAATCGCATTAAGGGACGGGGATCTAAACGAGATGGTGACATGAAATAATGAAATCTGCCGTGGTCCGATATAATTACGCACAGTGCCGGCCGTGGCTCATGTACATGGACGGATGTTGTTCGGATGTGTGGTCAGCGATGTCCGCAACCTCATTTCATTAAAATATTATTGTTTCTTCATCCCGTGGTCAGTAATTTAACTCTGAAATTGTATTTTCCAATAAATTTCATCAATACGATGTAGCTAATCAGATGTATAGTTAATACGAATTATGTCACATACACCTAAACTAGTCTCGAAACCTTAAATTTGATATTTTTTAAGAACTATTAGTGATTTAAGTGAGTTTTGTTATTGTGGAATATTCAACCAAATGGCACACGATTCTACTTATAATTATGATTATGTAGTAAATACTGAGCAAATAGTTAGTAACTGTAACCAAATACCGAGATCGTTAGAACATTATACATTTTACATGATCATGTAAAACAGGCCTTACATGCATAAAAATGGGATCATAACTTTACTGAGAGCTATAACTTTTCTGTTTAATAACTGGAACACGTTCAGTGGGTCCATGAATTACCTTATAATTTTGTAACAAACTTACCTGTTGCATGTATAAAAATACTTGGGCATTTCCGATGCTGTGACATGTTGGATTTTTTGAGATTATCATGTTCACGGAACGAAACGGGCAGATGTATTTATCCAATTGATGAAATGGAAAAAAAATCTTTTAAAAGAAATATTTGATTTCATTGAAAGTATTTTTTTCCATCCAACCGGATACAAAACGTTTCGTTGTCAAAATATCGATATCGATAGTTTAAACACCAGAATCTTACGCCGAATTCGGAAATTGGCAAAACTGGCAAATACGAAACAAACAGATGAGTATACGAGATAAAGTGATTACCATTTAATGGTAACCATCGCCAACATCAGACGTAATGAAGGTACCTCCTATATTGATATTGCATTGGGTAAAGTCATACCTTAGACAGCGAGCGAACCCTTTAGCTATTTTACTGCATGACCCACAGGACCGAAATTTTAATTAGAATAATTTATTCTCATTTTAATAAAAACTTGTAACTCTAGTTGACCGAGCTGTGCTCGGTTTCTTACTCACACAAAAAAAGGAAAAAAAAATCGTGAACGTCAGTCTCGAACCGGGGTACTCTAGTTTCGTTATCGCCCCGTAAGCTGGAAGCCTCACCTTTGAGCTACCATAACTTGACGAAATTTGCTGTCGTATTGTCATGATATTTTATGAGTATTTCAGTGCCTGAAAACATGGTCAAAACGATGTTTTCCATTGAAGAAACCTAGCTAGATCTATTTGTTGCCCCTGAATCCCCCTACATGCAAAATTTCATGAAAATCGTTGGAGCCGGTTCCGATATTCCGATATATATATATATATAAACACATATTCTTGTATATACACACATATATATACAAGAATTCCTCGTTTAAAGATATAGGATTATGTTCGGACATAATCACACAGCGCCATCTAATCCTAAACTAAGGAAAACCTGTATGTTTACCAGACAATGCATATAATACTTATACATCGGTCTTTTCTTAAATACCTACATACTGATAATTACATACCAAACACCTAGGAACAAGGCAAACATATATAAATCTCATCACATTAAATGTTCGCCCTGACGGGAGTCGAACCCGCGACACCTAGTGTAGCAGTCAGGTATACTAACCACTAAACCAACAGTGTCGTCAATATAAACACGACAAGTCGGCATTCTTGTCGACTTTTGATGTCATCTCCAAAGTTTCTAAATAGAACAGAGTTCAAACCTCTGGCAACAGGGGAGACGGCGAGGAAGTTAGCCAGCGCGGCTCCGGTCCCATGCCCCATGATGGTGACACGCTCCGGGTCGCCTCCGAAAGCTGGCAGGTTCTCCCGCAGCCAGTGCAACCCCGCCACCAGGTCCATGAGCCCGAAGTTACCCTGCGCCGATCCCTTAGCACCAGTCTTTAAAAAACCTGATAACCAAGCATATTATTCAGCATCAGTTTATACGCACATATTCACGTCTGTATTCTGCGATGGGGTAGGCAGACGTGTACTTGTAGTACACTCACATTACGCCGTAACAAGTTTTCATTCACAAACAATTAATTGCTTTCGGTTAGTTTGTTACTACCTTCATTTCGATAACACCTTAAATTGTTAGTAGAAATACGCGTAAAACAAATATGATATTATTAGGTCAGCAGAGTCGATACATTGGGGAAGGCTAGATTCCAGCTTTAGGTATCATGTAAGGTCATTATTTACAAACAGACAGTTTAATATAAGTCTTTCCACTTTATCTACAAGTCCAGTTTGTGTTCAGGTTCGTAATAAGCTGAGTTTGCCGGTTACCGAGATAGACCAACCAATAATCGGCATTTTTGAACAATCATAATAAAGCTGCGACTGCTTAACTAATTAACACAGCATAACGTAGAAGCAAAACACAGGCCCATATACAAATACTTTCAGCTTTGTTTTTTATTAATTACTTTTTAACTTTCCCCAAAATATTACGCGGCCTCTTTATTTATGTAGGTGAACCTCAGTGAATTTTATTTAGAAGAAAGTTCCGAATACTTTTTGATTACATTACCCGTAACAAACGAAAAGGAGCGACAAAATAAAACAGTAATTTTAGACTTACGCAGACGTATTTTAGTGAAACAATAGGTTGTATATAAGTTAAATGGTACAGAACAAGGGTGTCTCTGACAGATCTTATATCGAAGGCCAGTGGTTGGGCTTTGTCTCGCTTGTTATAACACTGCACAATCAATATGACAGTGAAAAATGGATTTCATTTTAATGATATCCCATTCTATAATATAATTTCGTATTAATCTACGTCAGAAGGAAAACTACATTTTAGGTTGGTTCATATAAAATATTTAGTTCCCAAAATTTGTCTTTGTGTTGTGAGTTTCAAGTTAGGCCGATTGAATTTATTTTCAAAAGGTGTAATAAAAGTGGCCCCAAAATATATAACATAGATTCAATTTTCCACATTGCTATACTTATTATATTCAAGCATCGATAGGCGTCTAAAATATTAATTATATTGGACCACACATAAATCACATTGATCCACAAATCAGTTTTATCTTTAACGATCAAAGTTACGATCCTATTTGTCTATTTATTGAATAAGTAATGGTAGAAGAGAACTATCTAAAAAAATTCTCAAATAGAGACTCATTTTTCTTTTGCGGCACTAAGTATATTGCCTACTCCGATTATGAAATCCAATCCAAGTATCAATATCTTTAAATGTAATGCATCTTTTCCCCGCGGATGAAGTAAAACCCTGAATCCAGGTTTAATTTATTATCTCCTACTGACAATATATTTCCTTGAATGTAATAATTCCGAAGGCATATAACTGAATCTATAACCGTCGTAAAAGAAATGCAGACACTTTTTACGATCCTCGTACAATTCATCTTTTATGGCTGCACTGAAAGTCCTGGTTATATGCCTATTAAGAAAATCCTTATTTGACCTTTTGTAAATCTTGGCCTTAACGCGAAATTTCAAATTACACTGTTGACTGACTCAGGGTTTGGATGCCATGTAAGGGGTACACGTCTATTTGCATTTTAACTCACTGACCACAATCAGCAAGGAAAAAAGTCTGACATGAAAGTAGCACTTATTCTTTTGTACTATTGAAATACTTCCTCGGTGAGTCGACTATTGCGTTACCAATTTCATTTACGTGTATTGTTTCATACGCTACAAAAACTATCTTTACACATCAAAGGTGTCAAACAACCTCGCCCGATGGTAGGTAATCAGTTAGCGTAACCTTTAGACATTTGCAACTCTAGGGATTCTGAAAATCCTCCGCCCGTTGCTTCGTAGCTGTGGCGACAGACGGAATGAGTGTAATTAAAGCACCCACTGTTTGTTATATAACTTCCAAATGAAGTTTATTTAATTAAGGTTCCCAAGTTCGCCACTTACTTACCCAATACACCTAACCTAAAGTTGATAGTGACCACGACGATGTTCCCGTGTGCTGCCATCGTGGTTCCGTCGTACGCGTTGCCGGAACTCCACTCGTAGGAATCGCCGTGGACGAACACCAGGCACGGGAGACCTACGCCTCCACCCTCGCCTTCGCCTCCTGACCCCAACGTATGACAATCATCAGTTTAATCAATTACATATGGTCTCGCTGACCTTAAATGTTCTCCTAAAAGGTAAACGGGGACCGCAAAAAGAAAAGCCGAAAATAAGTCGTATCTCAGGCACATTTTCACATAATATGTCATTCTAATGATAAGAGACGATTAACTCGCTTTGTGTTTCAATTGTGACAATTCTTCGTGTGACAATTGACAAATGTTATATTAAATACCTTAACACATGTCAAACAACCCTTTTATACAAACACAAGTTAAGTTAGAATATTGCTCTCTATATCTGAGTACTTAAACGTAATATAATACTGAGAGCAAGACTCTCAACCGTTCCCCCACTGGAACTATCATAATATACTAGTCCTTTGAGCTACCGGGGCTAGTTCCAATCGTCGGCAAACTTGTTTGTGGCCTTTTTTGTATCGTTTAAAGCATCAACACAAACTCTAGAACATTTTACTAAATATATTGCACTGTAATAAAACATTTTTATTCCTGCAGCACGCATTGAGTATATTGATCGCGGAGTTTATACGAAATGAATATAAGTATTTTGGTATTATTAAACACAGGTAATATTTTCCATTCCTGAAATATTAATAAACAAAACTAAGCGTTACCACAACAAGAATAATGAAAAATGCTGGAACATTATCACTTAATGTCATCTAGTCTCTAACTAAGCAAAGCTTATATGAAAATATATGATCCACATCTTCTGGATGTTGCAAGGTTGTTTGTCGTATTGTAGATATAGAATGTCTCAGCCTCACTTCCGCACTGCTTGCAGGGAGCAGGTTGCACTGCAATGCACTACGGAATTGAGGTCTCGACACCCTCCTTCGCAGCCGCCCCGCTTGATTCACTGGCCTCCTCTTCACTGGTGTCCTGTTACTTCTTACTGCATGTAAATCCAACTTAAGTGCTCGCTTTCAATACTTCTAAAGCTAGTACACTTAGTGACTTACACTTACTAACAATGGAACGTCCTCCAGACTCATTCAATACAAAGACGCATCCAAAACATAGTTCGTCTAAGCAAACACCGTGCGTTATCCCGGTTATGTTAAACTTGTTACGCCATACAAGACGATGAACATCTAAACACGTGTATTACAGAAATTCTGTTGTCAGTATGTAGTGTACATCTATCTACGAGTAAACGTACACCTAACTCACATAATCAAATTGAAATAGGTTTGCTACGACAATTATGTATATTATGAGAAGATATGAACGAATTTGTTAATAATCTAATCTTTTTCGAACAAGTTTGTTTGTTACGCTTTCACGCGAGAACTACTGAACCACGAATCATCACGAAACTTCGTGCACATATTTTTGGAGGTATTAATATAACACAAGTATTTTAATGCGAGCGAATCCGCGGGAAAACATCTAGTAGTTAATAATCGGTTCACATTGTCTGCTCAAAGCAAAATTCATAAAGAAAAGTCAAAAGCACAGGCCGATTTGATTGAAGTTTGCGTCGCATGCGTTGTAAGCCGCTACTGAAATCTCTTGGCCATCACAGCAATTTTTTACATCTGTGCAACACATATTTAGAAATAATACTATAGGAATTAATTCTTAGTTATATCTCACCTTGAGGGTAATAAACTTTCCACAGAAACAATAACAAATAAGTTTCGTGAGCAACTCTA
This sequence comes from Watsonalla binaria, assembly GCA_929442735.1. NCBI lineage: Eukaryota > Metazoa > Arthropoda > Insecta > Lepidoptera > Drepanidae > Watsonalla > Watsonalla binaria. Next base: position 5,880,818 of record OV838919.1, on the reverse strand, counting down.
CACTTATACGTATAACCTACGAAAATCCTAGAGCATTCAGAAAGTTTTGCGAGCGAAGGATATTAACACAATTTTGAAAACACAAAGTAAGTAGGTTCTAATTTATTGATAACATAAAGAGAGGACATATTTAATATGAACTTTGCTGTAGAGGAACGAGGATATAATTCATATCTGCATAAGTATTGCGTATACGATGATACCGATCCGAAGTTTAGGTACAGAGTTGCAACTTACGAAATTACAAATTTGTAATAACTTATACCAATCTGTTTATTGTGATCTATCTTTCTATCTTAAGCGAGCAATTCTTGTATATACGAGTGAAATTTTTAGAAAACGCCTAAAATAATCGAGCAAAGCGCGGTACCTTTTAGCGGTAGTTTTTTTTAATATGTATATATTAAAAAAAACTAAAACATTTAAACAGCATAACATAGAATTTCAATATCGGCATTCAACCAGGAAGTTCTTCAGTCCACAGCAGATTATGAGCAAATTGGCGTGCATATTAAACGAGCAGCTTATTTAACGGACAGTAAATTAGCAGCCAAATGACGTGAATAAATTATAATACGGCGAGGCTCGACGAGAGATGCGACTCTGCGGCAAGTAAGTACCGCAGTCGCAGCGGCAACAGGCGCGAGTGGTTATTATACATTGTATAAGAAAAGGCCTTGAAAATAAAAGTATCAACGATTACAGTACCTAGTTTAGGTAAGGTAATAAGTAAATAATTTACAGTTATCACTTGAATAGGCGCTCGGTCTGCTCATGCACCATCCTATTGGCTAAAAAACTAATAGAAAAAGCTAAACCAAAAGAGTAATTTTGCAAAAAGCCAAATTTGCGGTAAATATGTTCGTACGGTACTCGGTGCTTTCTACTAGTTCATGTGAAATTAACGCAAAAATGGGTAAACTCCATCCATCCATCCATCCCAAGTAAACTTGTATCGCGGGGAATGCCCCCTTACTTTAATTAAAATTCTAGAACCGGCCATTTAGCTTTTGAATATTAGAGTAAGGTTTTATAATGTGTGTAATCCTGTGAGACCTGGCCCTTTTTTAAATGAGATTGTAAAGGAATAAAATATCAGAAAAAACATGAAGGTAGAATAAATGCTACTACTTCTAAAAAAGTTATTTGAATATGTAGCAGGCAGCTTTACAGGAACACAAATAAACATGTGGTGCAGAAACTCAAACTACTCTATGTATTACAGAATTATGTATGTAGAGCAACAAGGCCAAATACCAAAAAGCGAGGAGCACGTGGATCGACTCGGGCTCGTTATAACTAACTAAGATAAAGCATATTAAACGCTACTACAGGGGAAAGAACCATGACTCTCGCTAAAATCACCCAAGTGAGAAGAAAGTCCACCATTGAAAACCAACATGGTAGGTGCATTATACCTAAAGTAACAGAAATTATTAATTTCTCATTGCTTACCATTTACAGGTACGTAAAGGTTCACGTACAGGCAGTCTTCGCTCTGATTGGCTAGTACGGGTAGCAAACGCTCCAGTTGACGGATCCTGGCTCGTGGATGGAGCAGCAACGGGTCGTCACGAGGTACCGCGGCGGCGGGCGGCGCTTGCGGGCACGCCGGCCCCGACGCGTCCGCCAACCGCGTCGCTCGCCACTGTGACGGCGTCACCGGTGGCATGTATCTGTGCCCCAAAATTTTGACGTCTTAACGTCAACGAACTTCGCTGGAGGACGTTACGTTTGCGTGACCTGGTACTTCGTAATCTCATGCGTAATCTCCACCCCAAGTTTCTAGAGGTGTTCAATGTACATGCTCTGATAAATAAACTTTATCACTTATAAGGTTCGACTAGAGGATTTATAATTACCTGAGACTACCCAAAGGTGGTGTCGCATAGGGTACCCCAAGATAGGCCTCGACCTGCGGATGCGAATGCACGACGATCCCGCGCAGAGGCCCGTACTTGGTGCGCACGACACGTGTACTGTACTTGTGTGAGGAGAGCGCGGCCGCGCAGCAGACGAGCCACGCGAGCAGCGCGGCGCGGTCCGCGCGCATCACGCGCGGCGGGCGGGCGCGGGCGCGGGCGACGCGCCGCCGGCAACGCGCGCGCCCCCGCGCATCACGCGCACCGCCGCGTACACCGCCACGCACGCCTCCCGCTCATCCTTTTACACGCTTCTCGCGCGTCGGACGCCACTGTATCCACAACACTGTATCACACACACATTTCCCTAAACACCACCTTTTATAACGCTTTCCAATGATATTATAGCACTCACCCGAATCATGATTTTAATGATCGCCTGTCTAGGCTGGTGAACTCAATCATTGGTTAAATCTGCAACAAAGAATATATTACTGTTAATGGTAAGCACACAAAAATTCAGCATTATTTCCCAATTTAAATCAAATATGATCCGAGTTATGGACAAGTGAGTACCTAACAGAATATGTTTGCTTTACGTACCTACACTGACGTTCGTAATTTAATGTAACACAAACACGACTACAACGTGGCGCTTCTTAACGAAATTTATAATTTTGCGTTACCATGCCACATATGTTGGACCTATTATTTGCTTGATTCCGTCTGAATACTTTACGTTTTTTTTAACTCTCGCAGTAGGAATTCTGCCACCCAACACCAATCAATCACCCGCCGAGTCAACCACCTAAAATTTCACCGTTCTTCAGCTCGCTTACGAAAATGTGTAATAAATAGGTATATACACATTTACCTACGTTTAGGTTAACTATTTACTTGTCAGATTATCGCTGATCGTATTGAAAAGCTATTACGTAACAACAGAGATATAATGTAGATCACATTTTGGTTGCGCAAGCGGCCACAAAGAGGCTCACGGAAGAGAAAGATCGTTTATCAATCACCGCGTGGCAGGCAGGCTTTGTGACGGGCCCACTGCACTCCTTGATACTGTCGCTATTTTAACCTTTAATATATAAATTTAATAATATTTGACACGAAACTGAGACGAAAAGATATAATAAAATTATTTTCAACCTGCTAACTGTAACTTGGGGTTTCAACCTGGGCAAAATTTTGATTACATTATGGTATGAACGATCAAGCGAAACTGAACATCCTTTTCCATAATCTAAATAATGACATAATTTATACATTCCCAGACACTCAAGAAGACAATTATAATGTACTGGGAGTCTACCATCATCGGTTTAAGCAGAGCGTATTAAGAACTTCTGAACTTTGACGTTTAATTTTGGTTCCCTAAAATGAAAGCTAAAAAGTTCTTAATACGCGCTCCATAAACAATCATAGTTGACCCCCTGAACCTAGTATGCAGAGGTATACTCGATCATTCATAAGTCATTTAAGTTAGGCGCGATGCTGATTTATAGGTTCTATGGCTAAATCCTTCTAAATAGGAACGCGCAACAAAAACAGACATTATACTTGATGTGTTTCAATGAATAACACAGGTAATGTGTGTTTATAAGAAGAAAATGATGCTGGCTAACCCTTAAAATGACTATCATTATTTTATATTACGAGCGAATGCTAAGCTTTCGCCACGGACCTTTTAACATGCTATGTGGTCAACTGGAATCCCTATTATTATTCACTTGAAATCAAAAGTAATCAGATTTCACAAAAAAGGTCATTGCTTTTGTAAATGCTACCTCTTTAGAGCAAAATATCCGTATGGGTTCTCTACCACCGTAGTTTAAATAAATTATTTATTAATAATAAATAAGTAACTAAAAACTAATTACAAGTAGAAAACTTGGCCCAAATCGGTGTCTCTCGGGATCGTGCCAAGAAGGCTGGCAGCATTGCCACGTTGAATAGCAATGCTGATTCTCTGAGCGAGAAAAGCCCCAGCCCGCTTGTCACGAGAAGCTTCTACCAGACGACGTGCAACCTCTTTGAAAAGTTGATGAGCATCTGGACCCCAAGGTCCCAGAGTTTCAACCGCAAACGCAGAAAATATGTATCCTTGACCAATGCAAGCATATTTCCGGCGCTTGAGGCACTCCTGCTGAACAGCAGCTGCACCGGCCGCCACAGCAGTGCCGGGGAGATGGGACGGAGCCAACGTATCGACACACGTGGCATCCCACACTAGCGGCCGGCCCAATCTCCACGGCACCAGTGACATACCATCCGGCCTCCGGCCATCGCTGCGCGCCAAACCTACTGGTTTCAGTACAGCAGGCACCCCGGCGGTGACCAGAGCCCGGCGTATTAGGTCATTGATGGAAGAATGACGACATCGTCGACCGGCGCTACTGACGCATGACAGACCATGGTGTCTGAAGATGTCCACACTATCTCCACAGTGACACTGATGAGAGACAATACATTTTGCGCCTAAACGCAGAACGATAAATTATTATTATAATTTGTATGATTAATAAAAGAGCTATAAAGGTAACAGTTTCTTGGTGGTACATAGTACATAAATATGACCAGGCCTGTATTCGATGTAGGCAGAGGTGAACTAATAGTACACCCACATTTCGGCTGTAACATATATTTTACAATATATCCCTAGAATGTTAGCATTTATCAGTTAAGTAATAGCCAATTTTAAAAACTGAACGAGGTTCCCCTTCTATTTGACATAATATATAGGTATTAGGAAACATTATTCATTGAGCGCTGTGCAGGTTCAAAATCTGGTTGGAGTATTTTCCGAGGTGTCGACATCAATCTGTGAGTAACATGTTAATCTTTTTAAGCGTGATTGAGCTTGACTGCGCTCGGGATAACACGCCGGCTGCCTGGCCCCGCCACGACACCGCTGGTTATCGATCACATATTAAGTTTTATGCACAACATTACAACCATAACACGCTTATCCGAGCGTGAACCTTTTAATATCTCGGCACTAGCGTTATGTTTAAGATTTTAGGACGCATGTTTTAAAGAGAATCTTCAATTCGAAAATAAGAGCAAGCAAACATTCAAACAGACTTATTTTACGTAAACTTTACCTATATTTTATTATATTGTAGCAGCGAAATAGTAATAAAATTATATATATTTTACAGAGAAATCTTTTACTCCATATTCATATGTTGACACGTCACCTAGCAACATACCAGAGAGATATGCTCAAAGAGAAAAGTAAGAATGTAAACTATTTACAAAATACTTCTTACATAAATAATACACGAAATATGGAACACCCATAGTACCCCCCTTCAAGTAAACCGTACTCTCGGTTTAATGACACGGCCGGATCTCGTGGTATAAGAGGGTGGCCTGTTGCATGGTGGTTCCGCAGGGCTGGCTGACTGGCGCGTAGAGGAGACTGGCTGACTCGGAACTTCTTCTGTATCTACCTCCTGACAGATGTATGCAGGCTTCAGTCGGTCTAACGATACAACTGTGACTCTAGTAGGCAACTGTATCTTGAAAAACTTGGCATGCCGCTGTAGAACTGGGTAGGGTCCGTCGTAGGGCGGAGTGAGAGGTGCCCGTACGGTGTCGTTGCGTACAAACACATGTGTACACGTAGCAAGATCCTTATGTACAAATGGACGACTCGAAGTTCGTGAATTGCTTGGTACTGAAGACAGTGACGTCATTGTTTCGCTGAGACGCCGTACAAATTCTGCATCGTCGATTTTCGGCTTTGACGGCACGAAGAAATCTGATGGAATGCGTAGTGGTGTACCGTAGGTAAGTAGTGCGGGACTGAGGTTGTTGTCCTCGCGCAGAGCAGTACGCAGTCCTAGCAGTACTGTAGGTAATTCGTCGCTCCAATGTATAGTGGCTCCTCTGGCCATTAGCGCGGCTTTCAGAGTTCGATGCCAGCGTTCTATCTGTCCATTGGCTTGCGGGTGAAATGCAGTGGTGCGGATGCGTGTTATGCCAAATTTCTTCATTAGCGATGTGAAAAGTGACGATTCAAACTGTCTGCCTTGATCGGTAGATATTCGCAGAGGACAGCCGAATCTTGATATCCAAGCTTCGTATAACGCTTTCGCGACGGCTTCAGCTGTAATTTCTTTTACAGGAACTGCTTCGGGCCATTTTGTGAATCTGTCGATGATAGTGACGCAGTAGCGGTAGTCGTTTGATATCCGGAGTGGTCCAATTATATCAATATGAATATGCTCGAAACGCTGCGACGGCGGGAAACTTCCAAGCGGTGTGACGACGTGTCGCTGTACTTTTGCGCGCTGACAGTTGATGCAACTTCTTGTCCTGACATCTTTATTCATGGATGGCCAGAAATACTTAGATGTAATAAGTTTTCTTGTCGTTCGCACACCTGGATGGCACAAGTCGTGTTGAGCTTTGTAGGCTTCGTATCGATGTGCTAACGGCAGGTACGGACGCGGTGTTGACGTAGAAAACTCGCACGCTATTAGTTGGCTGCCGTCGGGTGCGGCGATGTCGATAAACTTGAGGTTTGGTCGCAATCGTAGCTGTTGTAGTTCTTCGTCATGAATTTGATCACTTGCTATCTTGTTGTAGTCGAGATGTGATGGGCAACTTATTTCTTGAATGCGTGAAAGTGCGTCAGCAACGGGGTTATGGTCGCCTTGAATATAAATTATTTTCGAGCAAAACTGACTAATGAAATGCAACTGTCTTTCGCGTCGAGGTGTGTCGCTGCTACTGGGCGGTCTTGTCAGTGCGAAGGACAGGGGTTTATGATCCGTGAGCACGGTGACGTCACAGCCTTCGATTAGACGGCGAAAGTGTTTGACAGCTGTGTAAATCGCTAGTAGTTCGCGATCGTACACACTGTACCGGCGTTGCGTGTCGCTCATTGACCGTGAGAAGAATGCGAGCGGCTTCCAGAACTTGTTGACGCGCTGTTGTAGTACTGCGCCGATGCTGTGGTCTGAAGCGTCTGTCATGATGCTCAGTGGAGCTCCGGAGATGGGATGACTCAACGTCGTGGCTTCCAAAATGCTTTGTCGGCAACTTAGAAAAGCTTGATCGGCCTCCGGTGTCTAGTCAATGGGTGTGTTATCTCGTTTCTTCTTGTTGTGTAGATATTTATTCAGCTCTTTCTGTAATTCTGCTTGGCGTGGAAGGCAGTCTCGGTAGAAATTAAGAATTCCGAGAAATCTTCGTAACTCGAGAACTGTTTTCGGTTTCGGATAATTTGATATGGAATCGACTCGTTCTGATGTAGGTTTGATGCCTTCTGATGAGACTTCATAGCCAAGGAAATTTATTGTTTTCTTCGCAAATTCGCATTTTTCAACGCTGAGTGCGACGCCATATTTGTTGAGACGGTCAAGTACTTCATGTAGCAGGGTCTTGTGTTTCTCCTCATCTTCGCTGCATAGAAGTATATCGTCGATGAATGAAAAACAACCTTCGATGCCTCGTAGTACTTCATGCATGAATCGCTGGAAAGTTTGACTTGCGTTGCGTAGGCCGAATGTCATGCATTTAAATTCGAACAGACCGAATGGAGTTATGATGGCTGTCTTCTGAGCGTCTGCTTCTGCCATTGGTATCCAATAGTATGCGCTTTTGAGATCGAGCTTGCTGAAAATTTTCTTGTTGTGAAGTAAGTACGTGAAATCTTGGAGTCTCGGTAGCGGGTATCTGTCGGGTAGCGTGACAGCGTTGAGGCGGCGGTAATCTCCGCATACGCGTAAGCTTCCATCTTTCTTTTTAACGACATGTAGTGGGCTTGCCCATGGACTTTTCGAAGGTTGGCATATGCCCATTTCCATCATTCGTTCGAACTCTTGCTTCGCCGCTTTGTACTTGTCGGGCGGAAGAGGGCGTGCGCGTGCGAAGAGTGGTGCGCCTGTCGTGTTAATGTGGTGAGTCACGTTGTGTTTGGCTGGGGCTTTGAGTGACATCGGTCTGAGGACATCTGGATACTGCTTCAGAATGTCATAGTAAGTTTGCTTGTTGCTCAGGACGTGGACGGATTGTTGCATTGAGATGATTGTAACGGCGTTTACTGAAAGTTCAGTGATGCTGTCGATGAGTTTCCTCCGGTGTAGATCTACCAGCAGTTTGTAATGCCGAAGGAAATCGGCGCCGAGGATAGAGGTCTTCACATCTGCTATGATGAATGTCCATCTAAATGAGCGTCTGAGTCCCAAGTCCAGCTGAATATTCTGCTCACCATAGGTATTAATTTCTGTACCATTTGCGGCAAAAAGTTTGTAGGAGCTTTTCGTAGACTTCTGTTTGTGTATTCTTGTGGCGGCGAGTACAGATATATCCGCACCGGTGTCAACGAGGAAACGTTCTGCAGAGTTGCGATCGAAAACACACAGGCGGTTGCTTGCTGGGGGAACACCGACGTCCGCCACGGTCGGTGTTTGTTCTAGTTTTCCTGATGTTGAGATTGTTGATTGCGTCTTGAACACGGCTGCTCACATTTCCTAGCTTGATCTCCAAATCTAAAGTGGTATTTGCAGAGACGATCATCCTTATTTGAGCTGTTATTATTGTAGTAGTTGTGCCTATTCATTGATTTCGATCGCGAGCGGTAACGATGAGGAGTGCGATAACGTTGGCTCTGTCGTTCTTGTTTTAATTCCGCCATTTCAAGTGTCAGTTTTTCGATTTGCTTCGCCATCATTTGAATTTGTGTATTCATGATCAGTTCGTTTGAGCTGCTGGGGAAAGTTCTAGAAAATTGATGTTGATGAGGTGATATGGTCCAACCTCGTGGGATCACTTCAGTTTTCCTCCAGAGTTTCAGCGTTGGTGCGATGTTCACATCACGTCGGGGTCACCAGAATGTAGCAGCGAAATAGTAATAAAATTATATATATTTTACAGAGAAATCTTTTACTCCATATTCATATGTTGACACGTCACCTAGCAACATACCAGAGAGATATGCTCAAAGAGAAAAGTAAGAATGTAAACTATTTACAAAATACTTCTTACATAAATAATACACGAAATATGGAACACCCATAATATATATATTATACACATAGAATTAAAAGTCTTAGCAATTTTTTTATCTGTGTTCATTGGTTCAGCCGTGGTGGCCTTGGGGTTTGAGCAGTCGCTTGCTACGCAAGTATCGGGGCCTGTGCCAAAGATTTTTTCTAAAACCTTATATACAGTGATTTCACAACACGTGCTTTACGGTGAAGGAAAACATCGTGAAGAAACCTACATATATCTGACATGTAATTCAAAGACGTATGTATAGTGCCTCAGACGGCAAGTCTATCGCCGTCTCAGGCACCTACCTCTTCGGGGAATGCGAGCGTGAGCATATGTATGTATGTTAATTCATGCGTCATCTTTGCTTGTTGATAACATAAAGTACTAACATCAACTGGGTAGGTCTATGTGGCGACATATAATAATTAGCACCCTCATTTGTTTAATGAAGTATATGTCTCGTCTCTGCCAAATGTGCAAAGTTGGATTACCCAACTCCTGGAACTCATTTCGCAGGTGGTTATAAAATATCAATTAATTTGCAGAAGAGAATTTATTCTGAAACACTTAATTGATAAAATACCAAAAGAACTCGTTACTGTAGCGTCGGTTTCATTAGGAGCGGGCTACACTCTGTAATCAATTAAATTAATGAGTAAAACATTAGAGGTGAAGACTGGGGCGTTTATAAATTAAGAAAGACATTTGTTGAGCAACAATAATGGTTGCAAGGATTATTTAGGGGTAATTATATCTGTTTTGTTAGGAAACAAAAGTAACCAATTAGGTGAAAAGCTTCAAACAGTAAATTTGGTGATAAGGAGGAGCAAAGAAAAAATATTTAACTTTAATTTTACTTATATTATAAATGCGAACGTAAGTTGATTGTACGAGCGTCGTTCTTTCACGACTCAACTGCTCAACATAAAATTTTACATACCTACTTACACATTGTCAGTGGTACAGAAAAGGGCACTTCATCAACACGTGATCTAAGCCGCGAATGGAAGCTAGTATAAAATATTAATTGAACCTTTAATAATCTGCTCAGGTAACTGCACTTCAGTATTATAGGTAAATAACCATCTAATAGGGGCGTTGTATACAACATAAAAAATAATTATTGAAATGCATACTACTGACTTTTGGTCAATCTGCGAAAGTTGGACCAATTAAATAAAGTAGGAATAGCGAGAGGCGAGGCGAGCGCTGGCAATGTGGCAGTTCTGAGTCGGAGTAGGGCTGGCCGAGTGGCGAATTGGCGTCATCAATCACGAGGCAGCAGCCGTCCGCCGCAGAGGTTTAATAGGCGCACGCTCGTCTAGCAAGCGATCCAGTCGCTACCATACCGACATGCCCTTCTGATCAACTCAGGTCGATGTAATAATGCACCTTACTCTGTTCGGACCCTTATTTGTAGGTCTCTGTTTGTGTCAATTACACAAACAGAGACCTACAAATAAGAGACATTTCATAATTATAAGTGCCTATTTACTTTTATTTTAAACTGATATTTTTATCAAAGTGCTGCCCGAAAATTATGTACCTAAGAAGCAAAACAAGACAAATCGGCATCTGATAATGTAGCTTTTCAGAATACAAAAAGTACATTCCCAAAAACTCTACGACAATTGCATGGGACATTTGCATAGCAAATACTAATGAAAATTCAAAACGTTTCCCCGGTTTAAGTGTCGCGGGCGCCTTAATGGACAGCAGCGCGCTAAATCCCACATTTACCCTCGCGCAACAGCCAAAGTGCCAAAGTTGTTCGTCGCATATGTTAAATACGATTATATACAATTTCCATTGCGACATCCATTCCAAAGTTCATAGTCCACTAACATATCATAAATCAAATTTTTATTTCGTTAATTTATGACTGCTAATTCTGTACACACTGGTGCAAGGGCCTCCTTTGCATGATAAGTAAATATTTGTTGGCTAATTATCGCCTTCTCAGCTGTAGGCTCCTGCCATTACTTATATCAGTGTGGATTTTATCTATTTATATAGTTTTTTATAAACAAATAATACATTTTAAAATTACTTAAATAATTGTTTGGCGAATTGACCGATATAATTTAAACAAGAAAGTTTATTCCAACCCATTCAATATTTACCATTGAATGCGTTCAAATATCAGTCATTGGCAGGTCATCAATCATTCCTCCTCTTACAATGGAATTATATTATTTCTTCTCACCAAAATATGCTATTCATTCCTTTCAGTGGGACGTGAAATAGATTTAAAATGTCCAGCGGGCTCAGAGGGAATATTTTAGTTTTCAACATTACCATCAATGACTGGAGTAAAAAGCTTAATTGACACATTTAGAACAACTTAAAATGTAACTAACTAAGTATATAGTCAAACTTACTGACCCTCGCTAAATATATAATTTCACCCATTTAGAACTATTTTTGAGATACGCGAAGTATACTTATGTTTCATAAATGCAAAATTTCCACCGGTCCTCTCTTCTCTCTACCTCTGATACGAGTAATAAAGTACATGATTAAACAAACATTCACATTATAACTATGAGTTTTACTAATAGGTACATACACATGTGTAGTGAGTATATCGCCGTCCCAGGCACTATTACACAAAAGTTTTTGAATTACTTCTCCGACTTATGCAGGTTTCCTCACGATGTTTTCCTTCACCGTAAAGCACGTGGTGTGAAATGACTTCACATATTTTTTTTAGAAAAACTCATAGACATAGGCCCCGCTGGGTTTCGAACTTGTGGCGCTTGCGTAGCGACTGCTCAAACACCACGGCCACCACGGCTTTAAGTAAAAGTTACGGCTATTTGATTAAATATCATGAATGTGAAAAAATATCATTTTAACACTAGTTCTCATCTCCACGCACTTAGCGGAGGAGCTCGTGGCGCAGTTTCTATTGCGCATATAATTCGATCAGCGAAGTTAAGCAACCCTAATCCTAGCCAATAATTGGATGGGTGACCGCCAGAGTTCCCTCCGTGCCTCGGAAAGCACGTGAAGCTGTTGGTCCCGGTTTATTAATTTATCATCTTTGGCAATCGTTACAGGTCAGTCGGAGGCCTAAAATAGTCTGACAAGTTGAATCAAGTGCCGACCCCAACAATGTATGGGATAAGGCCAGGGAGATGATCTCCACGCACTTAGCCAACCCCTTATGTATAAGTGCATACCACTGAAAATAAATAAGCATCGACCCCTGACAATGTGTATACTCTTAACACTCGGAGAATAAATACGTTTATATTTTACTAGCTTTTATACGCAAATTGCCGATATAATGCTTTTTTAAAGCCTTTGTTCCAAATTCATCATAAAAGGTTCTGGTATTTGTCCACAAGATGGCGCCACATATATTACACAATTAATTACCAGCCGCACAATGATTACGATTCGTCAAATCTGTAATTACTGTCCTCATCTGACAACTGACAGGACTATCATCCCATTTATAGTATTAATATAGAGAGCCGTGGTGGCCTCGGGGTTTGAGCAGTCGCCTGCTACGCAAGCGACGCAAGTTTGAATCCTAGCGTCCTGCACTTCACAGTTTTTTTTTTAAACTTAAGTGCGGTAGTTTCACACCACGTGCTTTACGGTGAAAGAATACATTTTGAGGAAACCTGCATATGTGTTAGAAGTAATTCGTATTTATAGTGCCTGAAATGGCAAGTAAGCTTTAATCATCTACGGTGTAAATGGTGTTGTTATAACAACATCTCTGCCTACACCTTCGGGAAACACATGTATGCATGTATTTAGTCTGAAAAATATAATTCGCTTGAAAGATGACAAGACATTATCGATCTCGTTGGCACCTAAATATATCTTCGTAAAATGGGTGTTGTTACACCTCTGCCCTCATTATCAGGAATCTTTCCAAGAACTCACGAAGAATAGCCCTCTTATTACAAAACATGGTTTAAACCAACACTTGACCAACCGCGCACTAAAACTGTCATCTTTTGAAATTCGTATCGCGGAAAGAGGTGGGACTACTTTTAAACCAAAGGCTATATTTGTTCTACATTCTGTGATCTTAGGTTATGTTTCGTAATAAGGTGGTTGGAGTCTATACAACAGCTAGCTGTGCCACTGCAATTAATAGATGAGAATTATTAATTCTCTTTAGGCCCTAGATAGAGATTGAGAACAAGTAGGTAAGATACTTTCATTTCAGTCATATCATTGTTTATTGATGATTTCTTATCAAATAAGTTTGAATCTTTTTAGAATAATTATACATGTAAATGAAGTCATATTCTAAGAATTGCTTGAATACAAAATAATAATACGTTGATCTGTAGAAAGTGGAAGGGTAACGTTCCAAATTCAGAATCATTAGGGTTCCACGAAATAGCTACTCAGAATGAAGTGCTATTAATCAAATCTCTAAATGCCAGACTCGTTAATATAGCTCCCTTCGTCTACACGACGTTTACTGCCATTCTATTGTATCAAAGCTCACACACATATATAAGACACCTATAAACTACAGACATAACTAGACGTATATTAAACACGTATTTATACCTGCTTAAGTAGTCACAGCATAATATGTCACAAGTTGTAGAAACAATAACATCTGTTTGCCTCACATACTCTTGTAGGAGGAGTTAAAGGTAGAGGAAGAGTGACAGATAAATGTGTTGGTACTGAGGTGTCATTCTTTATAATCATGTCCATGCAGTAATTTATATAAAGAAAGATAAAAGTTCCAAAACAATCTACACCAAATAACTATTCCCACTTGCGTGAAAATACTAATGTCTAAGACCAATACGAGGCAGTAATTTTATGGTATATCCAAATAATAATATTACAAATTGATATAAATCACTAATAGGAAAAAATATTCAATAAGACAATCCACCTTCTTTCTAAGATGCAATGAAATGGTGCTTTATAGTGAGATGTGTACTTTGTAACATTGGCTTCCTGAAGCTTGTCTCATAAAGGTGGAGGGTCGGTCGATACCGGCTGTCGGCTCGAGAGCTGAGGAGAAATGTGAAGCTATTTGTGCTGGGCCCTCGCGTGGAGCACTCTCGGCCCGCGACCCGCTCAACAAACTAGATTAACTCCCCGACCTTGCCTCTCTGCCCTATACTTGGATCCGCTATTTTAAACAATATGTTGCGACAATCGTACGGCGTATGTTATTCCAATAAATTGCTACAGCCGAGTGATATAACCGACAGACGTGTCCCTCTTTCAATGTTGTTCAACAATTTGTACATTAAGCGTGTAAGTACCGACAAATTTAGAGAGAAGACTAGAACTCAATTATTTAACATTAATATTCTGTTACATCCAAACTTGTTCATTAGCCCGCATAACGGGTGGAAACATTAGGAGCCTCTATATAATGAAAACGTTAATCCATAATAATTAATGAGTTCAATCTTGTAAGTAGGTGCTTAGCTATGTATATGTTGTAGTAGTTTTTTTCAAATCAAACCATATACCAAGTTTTAAAGCAAATCTAACACTTGCCTGCAACTTCTTGCGCGTGGCAAAATAGTTTTTACTTAAACCTTGCGTCGGGTTCGCCCATCAGTCGTTGGTAATTGTTGGTAAAAACTGACGGAAATGTAGATCCATTCATATAAATATTATGATAAGGAGGCGTGTGTTCTCAGTTTTAAGAAAAGGACATTTTCAAAAGAAGGACAGCATTTACAGAATTAAGAGACGTAGTCATAGTACGATCTAACTGATGTAACCTGTGGATAAATAAATTGTGCTTACTTATGTCTTTATTTTCACGGCTGAACCGCTGATTTGATTTGGCGGAATATATGTGCATGTGCAATAGATATAGCTTTAATCTTTAATCACAAATAATTACTCTAACGGTAAAAGCTAGTAGTAAAAAGGAGATATATACGAATGATAGGGTCGCGTTAAAAAGAAAACTTAAATCCCAATAAGAAAACAACGTTTAGCAAATCCCAAGTAGTCGTTAGATTCCCAGGCAGGCTCCGGCGGCCGCTAAAGTCCGCAATACACGTAAAATCAATTTAACAAAGCCACTTTGAGCCGCACTGACCCTGCAGGTTTATTCACAGTATCACTTCAATACCTCATGTAAGCTTTTAAACCTCAACCATTAAGGCTATGAACTATCACGTCAAATAAATTTTCAAATAAACCCCTATTTTTTAAAGACCTTGTCCATCAAATGAAACATCCACATATAGTCGATGTGGATATATGTTAGCCTCAAGGATGCTACATGTTTGACTTTGTATAAATTTACCATGATTATAAAAATATACACAAGTGATAAATATTCTATATACACGTTAGCGATGCGCGATGGCGAGAGGCTAATCGAGATTGTTCCGATTGTTCAAAAATCTCAATATACCATCCTGATTGTTTTCAATCGCAGTCGATGGTAGCAAGTCCGGCTCGTGTGTAGTCGACACTCATCGAACACGGCACGGTGCATCACGTCGGCCAACGATCGCTTCCATTCGGCTAGATTCGGACCAATCTCTTGCATCAAATCATCGCAAATTATCGAAACAATCGAAAAAGATCTCGATTGTTTCAATGCCAGGAGTCCATGATTGATTTGATGAAAAATTTTACCGACTCCCGATTAATTCAATTGTTAAAACATCTCGCAATCGCGCATTGCTAATACAAGCACAAATGGAAGAAATAATAACTATGCGACACTACTATGTATCTGGCCATTGTGCGGCGCTGTCATTTTCGCTGTGTCAAGTGAGGTTTTGTCAGAGCATGAAATAAAGGAAGAGTTACGGAAATATTCGTATTTTATTAAATATATAGCAGACACCCTGGCGTAAGTATTCCATTAACGTTGTTGTGTGATATCAGTGTACCTACTTCATATAGTGTGGAAATCGGAACTGACGACCAAGTAAACAAGGCAGTAGACGGTAGAGAGGATTAGTCAGTCATCCGTGAAGACCGTGTACCATCACACAATCCAATCTATCCTTTACCTTTATAATCCCCGAAATAAATTCTTTCAGATTTAGCATCCGTATTTTTAAAGACATGAAAATGCCTTACTTTTGTCGCAAAGAAATCAAAGGAATAACAAAATTACAGGGTTTATTGAACCTTAATTCAATTGAAGGTTGCTGCATATATCAAATATCAAAAAATATCAAAGATTTTTTGAAGGAAATATAAGTACTGATGTTGATTATATTAGCAAGAATCGGAGGACGAATATTTTTTAGATATATGTTATCTATGTAAATGTATCTTTAAAAATGCTTCAATCACAAACCAGCCGAGCAGGCCTTATTTTTTTATCCCATAAAAATTTAACTAAGCGAAAGTAACTTATCTGTGTGTTTGTATTTCGTGTTTGTAACATCGTTTCACAAGTTATTTTTGCCCTATTAGGGAAATTAGGGAAAATATTACTGGACCTGTAGACCAAGTAACATTCTCCTGACGCTTCGCTAACTGAAACGATATAAAATGTATGGTAATGACATATATCACGTGACTGCTGCATGTGATTAGTATAATTTGTTTATCATTTCTATTAGTAAAGATACACTATCTTTGCTAATAAAAAAATATATCTTTGCTAATAAAATAATAGAAACAATAAAAAAATTCAAATTATTAGATCAGAAATTTGATTATTTAAATGCATGGTAATGCAAGACTGACCCTTGATGTTTAAAGCATTCATAGGCTGCGGAATTTGGGATATACGCATATTTACAACCTTCACCTTGATTGTATTACGAAATTTAAAAGTAACCCTTAGTAGAGAATATAAAATGACTGAAGGAAAATAATAAATCAACCTTAAAAAACTTGAAATATTATATAAATAAAGTCACGACAGAAGTATTGTATTGTAGCCACTTAGGCGCGGTAAGTGGTCGCTTTAGCAATGCAAAGCTATACCTAATCCAGCAGATAAAGGCCGAGAAAAACTGAATTATTTTTTGTCCTTACGAAAAGACGCAATAATAAAAGGTCACTCGGCAAATGTCACTTGGTATCAAGAGATAAGAAAACTTCAAACCACAACATTTTTAGCGAAACGAGTCGGTTTTTATACAATTAAAATTTTCCTTGACATAATTAATTCAATGTTTTCTCCTTGCTACACAAGTACTCTTTATGCTAAAAATGCACTGGTTGGTCTAGTGGTAAGTGCGTTCGCCTGCTGATCACGAGGTCCCGGGTCGGGTCAAAAATTGATATTGGGTTTTTCTGTTAAGAAATTCACAATAAAATGCCCGGAGTTTGGAAGTTGGCGGTGTAACACCCCCGTACCTCGGAAAGCACGTTAAGCCGTTGGTCCTACGCCTGGTCTCTCTCAGGTCGTGTCGGATTGCCGTCCCATTGGACTACGAGAGTGAGGGAATAAAGAGTGCACCTATGTTTGCGCACACACATTGTGCAAAAAACAAACTAAAATACTACCTGTGCTCTGCGGTTTCACACGCGTAGATTTAATTTAATTCCCGTGGAACACTAGATGCCTTTTTTAATAAAAGTAAGTAGCCAAAGATACTTTATTATTATTATTATGCCAGTTAAAGTCGCGTTAAAATGGGTCCAGCCCTTTCAGAGATTACGCGGAACAAACAGACAGACAGACGGACAGAGAAACATTTCCAAAATAGTTTTATTTTATGTCAGTACCGTATATACTTCCAATTCGTTTATTGAAAAGCTATTATTTTGGAATTACAAACAGACACTTCAATTTTATTTATCTGTATAGACGAAAATGATAATTCCTGAACTTAAACTTACTAAACTAATTAAGTACACGAATTGCAAAAACATACAATGTGGCATATACTCGAAAATAATACCATAAAAGTGATAAAAAGGTGCCCCTAGATAGGTGAGGTAAAACACCTCTCCATTTTTCCCTTATCTTATTTCTTTCCACGTCCCTAGATTCACATGATGTTGTAATAGGGCTAAAGGAAGCTTTCAACAAATACGTATCAACTGAGTACCGTCTTCTCTTAGTTACTATTTAAGATTAAATTATACGACATGGAAAAACACATCCAAGAGAAGTAAAACATATTGTTTAATCAAACTGCAAAAAGGAGGACATTCTACATTCAACCATTTTAAAAGGAGTAGGTTCTCTATCAACTATTTTTAAAGCAGAGAATCCCTTCTATCATTTCTTTTTGAAAATTAGTCCTGTAAGTTACTGGATAGGGTGTGAAGTTCTGATAAATTTCTTCAGCAATGGAGAATGGCAACGAATTTAAACGCAAAGAAATCAGATGTGCTACCGATTTTTTTTATTTATATTGTATGTTGGACTTTGTCTACAGGCACTAAAGAAAATGAACTTCAAACTGTTTAACTTTTTGATGACTAAAGTCGGTCTTAATTTTTTGATCAAACAAAGCCACTATTATACTATATTTAACTAGTTTCTGCCCGCGACTTGGTCCGCATGGAATAGTTACTTTGGGTTAACGCTAACTTTAACCTGCGATTGGTCTTAGCGTGATTATATAGCCTATAGCCTTCCTCGATAAATAGCCTATCTCACAGAAATATGCTCACGCCAACCCAGAAGGGACCCGAAGGGGTATGCTGAGGTGTTGTTACAACAACACCCACATTTCACCGAATATGATTAAGTACCAACGTGACAGAGGGTGAGTCCATCGCCATCTCAGGCACTATACATAAGTCTTTGAATTACTTCACCGGTCGTGTTGTGAATTCAATACACATAAGTTTAAAAAAAAAAGTCATTGGTACAGTCCTCGCTGGGATTCGAAAAAGCGTCGCTTGCAAAGCAAGTGACTGCTTAAACACCGAGGCCACCAGGGCTCTGTTCTCACCAACACTGAAATAATTTTTCAATTGGACTAATTCCTAACATTAGCGTGTTGAAGTAAACAAACAAACTCTTTAGGTTTATAATATATTAGTATAGATCTGAATGCACGTACTGCTATCTATTCAAAGACATTGCGAATATACAAGTTGCTCAGGGAATACAAAAATAATTCGATCGAAATAATGTTGCAAAATTCAGTGTAATCTGAAGGCCTGTAGCAGCATGTCATCAATTTAGTTTTCGCCTGGGACGTCCTTTTCCAGACTCGTTCGCGCGACTGCTCTGTATATTTCTTTTTCCAATTCCCGTTAAAGTTATTTACGGCGCTAACACTAATCCCAAGCATGCAATTAGATTTTTATAAATCCTATTATTATACCAACACATAACATCCAATATCTGATGTTTAAAAATATTTGTTTTCCTGCCTGCTTTTCTGCTAGATGCTGCCTTCTTACTGAGTTTTGAGGTAGATGGATCTATAGACAAACCTCGCATAAATCATAAATAGATAAATTTGTGCTATTTTTAGTCAGAAAAAACAAGAAGATTCACAAGTTAAAACATAAGTAATGTCTTCGAGCACATTTCTAGGCAATCGGCCTCACCCATTTCCCATTTCCCTAATGGAAAAACTATTACTCCCCGGTCTGGCGAGAACAATAGGATAAAAAATATCTTCCGCAGAACCTCAGGCGCCATCCAGTGCCGAAGTTACAAAGTGTTGAAGCGTGCCTAACGATTTGTTTCTCCAATTTGCTCTCTGCAATTCTGGCAACAGATAATGTTGTCCTTGTGGAACTACGTACGTAGTTTCAAGTATTTTTCACATAATTAACTGAAAGTTTATAGTAAAATCGGTAAGTTGTGTTATATTTTTAAGCCACCCGTTTCAAACTAACTACACCAAGCTAACAAAAGCTTCCCCTATCTATCCAATGAGTCCCCAAAGTGTGGTGAGCATCTCAGTAGCAAAAACATTCTGTATTTATCTTATTCTTGTGAATAACAGATGTTCGCAGTCCTCACCATGCCATTTATCAGTGTCGCTTCAGTCTAATCATCCCAACGTACATTTATCACGTTATTTTTTTTCACTGTAACAATCCTTAGATATTAACATGGCTATCGTAAAATTTTGACAAATGAGTTGTCAGTCAAGTATCACTTGAGCATAATGGCACTAAACTATAATTTTTCCTTTACTGGTTAGCAAAAGGTTTAGTCATGAAACTATTTTGCAGCAAGTATTATCCGTAGCGAACAAAAGGCTGTGTCACACCTTTGTGTAGGTACGCAATTACCAAGACCCTCTTATACCACCCTCTAATAAACGCTTAGTATAGATTCATCTTGCTTAGAGACTACTTTAAAGATCCTTTGTCCGGGAAAATTTAATTTTCTTGCTAAAGCTTTCATATAGGCGTATACATGCGGCAAATATCCCAACGTGCAATGTAGTTAAGTTCGCTTGTTGAGGGGACGACAAGGTGGTGCGTGGGCTGGATGAGGCTACAACGACGTTATTGTCAACAAAACTATCCACGAGCGTTTGCCTTCCACTTTAATTTTAGCTCTTAGTAGCCTTGTATTTTTAAGTTCCTGTTACTGAATTGAGTGCGTAGAGTGTCTTAGTGTTTAATTATTGTTTCTCTATGGTACGTTTTTAAATACTGATAATAGGTCGAAAGAAAACAATATATACAGACTTTTTCTAATATATCTGTAAACACTAAATATATTTATGTTTTGTGTAGTTAACTTTTTATTGTTTAATACTTATTCCCAACTTCAGTTGAAGGGCGTCAGTCACATAGACAGCGACAATAACCTTTTAAAGAAAGTACTAGAAAAGAAAATTTGGGCAACGATTCTAAGTATCACTCCGTCTATAACAAGATTAAAAGTTAATATTACCTGCCTAAAGTAATCCAGTTACTTTGTCTTGGAATGAACTGAGAAAATAAAGGTCCCAAATATAGCATGACTCAGAAACCGACCACAAGTCGGTGAAGATAAGCGATACGCTTACCTTACCGTATGCGAGCTATCTTAATATCGCTGCCAGACAATATTAGAACAATATAGCCTTTTATCCTCTTTAGTGAAGTATCTATTATGTGAAAGGTATAATATTATCACGAAAGTAATCAATGTACGTACTATTTTTTTAGAGTCTTCACTTCATCGTATTTTTTAGAGTTCAGTGCAAAGTAAAAATAATTTAAGAAGAACCTTTTCGGTGGCTGGCTGTTGATGAATTCCAAATATCACGGATCAACACATTTCGAGCTACACTAAAATGCAATGAAAGTCGACGTATTAACATGACAAAACCTAAACTTGGAGTAACGAGCTCAAAAGGTAAAACGGAACCACTGACATCACTTTCTCTACAAGAATCAAAGTATCTGTATACATGTACGTTCGCACTCATTATCCTTACATGTGTGGGTGAGATATGTGCGAGAAGTACGTGGTATTCCATGGATATAAACGTGGAATGCCCAAACAGGCTATAAATATCACAATACGAAAACAACGCCCATACGGTTTCAGTGGCCTGTTGCTGCAGCTCGCTAAACGTACATTACCTACTCCATGTACACGATGGCACTCTATTAACAAAACAAAGGACAACACCCCAAGTTAAGGGTAGGCAATTTGAAATAGAGACGGGAATAAATTAATCCCGCCTCTTCAGTTGTCGAAAACAGCAATAAGATTATATCAGATTTGCACATCTACATGATTTTATTAAATGCTGCAATATAACAAATCACGTATCATAACGTGCAGTATATCGCGATGGTCCTAACGAATGGTATGTCGCGGACGATTGGTATAATTGTCAAATTTTGTTCGAGGTGTCTAAAAAAACATTTACGCTCTTTAACATTTACACGTTCGAACGTCAAACGACGACGTTCGAACGTGTCAAAACGAGATTCGAGAAATGAAATAAAGATACTTATGAAACATGAGTATGTGTCAAACACATTTATTTTAGCTATTAACTCATACAATAACTAAAAATATAGTCTAATACTTAAAAACCTTAAAAAATATGATCTTATAACTAAAATATATTATTAAAAGGAGTCCCTGTAGGAACTATTGCTATTAACTATATATATATATATATATATATATATATATATATCTATATCAGGGCTTCGAATGTATTACGTTATGTTATAATACATTACGTTTCAAAGTTTCAAGCCGTGCATTCCAATTATTGTATGAAATGTGGACCATCACGTTTATAATATACGCATAGTTAGCTAAACAATTGTAATAATTAACGCGAGTAACTCATGGTAATGTTCAGCGTTAAACATATTGTGGTTTTCACTATACATACGAACGTAATCAGTTAATGAAAAAAGTTTTCATAAGGTAACTTAAAACACTGAGACTAATCTTAGTTAAATCTCTTTTGCAATTTTAATATTAGGAGCAGTTCGGGACCCTTTCATACATAAATAAGCTGCAGTAGCAGCTTACCATTAGGTAGGATGTACGCTTGTATGCAATCTTTAAAATATAAAAAAAAAACATATAAGAAGACCATTGAGAACGCCTGCATCTCTTTATAATACTCTACTTATAGATTATATGGCACTCTTGTATTATAATATACCGTTTACGCTCATCATTCACGAAGCAGTAAAATAGAGACAATAGAAGATGCGACGTTATAGCTCCTAGGGAGTAAAACCGCTTAAATAGTTTTTGTGTTTCTTTCGTAAAAATCCTTTCTTTTTTAAAAAATAAAAAATAAATTAAAAGTTGTAAAGTAATCGACTCATTTGTATTTGAATTCAGAACACAATTTACATACACACACTTTACATATTCCAGAATACGAGTATACTACAATGCTCTTTGGCTGATTATGTCCATGTATGCTCTAATTGTCTTTGTTCCTTCACTTGCATAATGCGTTGTATTTTATTCGTTTCTGTTTATTATGCAACTATGGTGAATGTAAATAGGTGCCATTACATACATAACCTATTAGAGGTCGTATCAGGATCGGTTAATAATAATGTAAGATTTCTCTAGTAATATATATTTAATTACGTAAAACTGGTAAAATCAACAACAGAAAAACAAGGAGCGACAAGTAAAAAGAACACAACGACGGGAAAATTCAAAAGTAAACCATAAACACAAATATAATAGACAAACCTGGCTTATTACTTTAAAATATAAAATAACATACAAACTTTAACAATTACATACACCTACTAAAAAACCAAAACATTAAACATTTTTTTTTCCAAATAATTTATTTTTGAAGCTTCGTTGATTCTGTTTTTTCTAAAGGTATTTATAAATGTATTTATGAATACAGACAAAATCGCGAAAATAAAGGATGACAGTATAATATGTTGATTTTGAACTGTTTTCGTTTATGTAACTCTACCCTAATTTGTAACTCCGCTTGTTACACTAACCGCTCCAGCAGAATTTTGTATAAAATCATTTTTCTCTCGAGGCCATTCGATAACGGCCATTGTTTTCTCTCGGGTACGATGTTGATGGTATCAATCGAAAATAAAATCCGGGCGGGTAATTATCGTTACCGACAGTCGTTACCCGGCTCGGTGCGGATAGCGGATAGATCCGAGGCGACCGCGACCGACGCGACGCAGACACGGCGCTATTCAGACGCACGATTGAACATTACGCATATTACTTAAATTACTAATTGCAGCTAATAATGGGCTGCCGTGCATAAATTACACTCTGTCTACTATTATTGGGGGATGAAATCATTTACCGTATAAGCAATACAGTACAATTTTAGTTGGGATTGGCGTTATGGTATAACTAGCGACCCGCCTTGGCTTCGCACGGCTGCAATGTATATACTTATTAATATGCACGTATTATACATATTAAACATCTATCCATCCATATATTGTTGACTTCGTTTTATACTTTGTAAAGAAGATAATATTTTTTAAAAACGATTCGTAAGTATATGATATGAAGCTTGTAGATCAGCTTATTTTCCATCTAAAACGTAAGATTCGAAAGGGTCTATGGCTACATAAATCGTTCGCGTATTACAATTTTATCAATATCTAAAGTGGTAATCGAACTTGATCTAAGCAGATAAACTGATATCTGCCGCAATCAAATTTGATTACCGTTTAAACGGTACTTATGTCGATCCAAATTCCCTAACACGGGCACATAGTCGCTAATGTCACAATGGCACGCTAGCACGTTGTTGGATAGCCTGATTCAAAGATAGACGAAGCATCCATTCAACCTTGTTTGCTTTGAGCTTTAACAGAATACCTATTCGTGATAGTACGAGACGAGTGGCATTAGCAAGCTGAATCGATAATACGGATCGGCGATGTCATCCATATATAATTATATTTTATACTAGATATGAGTATCAACACTCGTATCAGTACTCAATCAACATTGACAATAAGCGGCAGTCAGCACGGTGCGCATAGACATTGATATATTTCAATGCTCGTTCTCATTACAATGCCGACCACCAACGCACTGACGAAATTAGCCCACATCAGCAAACATTCCCATTACTGCGCTTTTATTATCTAATCAGTGTCATTCATTTATCTCTAGTGACTGGATTTAAGCACCATTTACCCAGTAGCCACTTTATATGTTGATTGGGTAATTTAACCAAGATTTCGTTTGCTCAGAACAATTTGGTACCACCATTTAGCTTTTATAAGCGTCTACGTTGCACCCTCAGAAACTGACGCAAAACAAAATTGACTATAATAATACATCGTTCGTAGGTACAAAGTTGTCCAGCAACAAAACGTTCAAAAAGTGATCATTAAACGCAAAAGGTATCTGACTCTTAAGTAGCTATAAAATCTTACAATAGCAGTATTTCATAGTAACAGACGATGTCGAGCGTTAGGCTAGGCACAAAGCCAAGCTAGCTTAAAGATAGTTGCTTTGAAGTCGCTGGATAGTAAAAGGTTCGGACTTTGAATAAGCCGGGGTCAAAGCTAAAAAGGGTCGCAGACATCAAAGATAATTGAGGCCCTATTAACAGATTTAACCGAAAACTTGAGAATAACAATATATTTATTGTAGCATCATTGTGGTTCTCGTAGTTATAATCAGTATCTGCTGATATGGGCATAATTGGAACAAATATTATTTCATTATGAGATACAGAACGTTCAAATGCCATTACCGCCATTACTTGATATAGAATCACGGTCCTTAAGTTAAATTGAATGACCGTTCTTGTTGCAATTCATCAAACAAATTGGACAATACGTATACAGGCGCTCTTTTTTAAATCCCATAACTTTCAATTTTATCATTACATCCCACTTCAAACAAAGGGAAAGAGAAGCATTTGTTCTTATTCGTTACGAGGAGTCCTCCCAGATATGGCTTCTTTCTTATTCCTAATAAGATTAAATTTTACAAATGAAAAAGAAAATAAAAATTTATTCAACAGCAACGGAATTTTCTAAATCACTTTCTACCATTTAATAATAATAATAATATAACTAAATTAATAATATGACTAAATTAATAGTATTATTCAGAAAGGTCAAACTCGGAGCACTCGTAAGCGAAGAAAAAGTATGAAGAGATGCATGAATGTCGATGAAGCGAAAGAAGTTTGTATGGATCGCAGCTTGTGGCCAACGGTGGTCTCTGCCTACCTCCATGAGATACAGGCGTGAGCATGTGTATGTATGTATCTTACAAGCTAATCTAATGCCTACAGTCAGATAAGAACACTGTCGTAACACAAAATCATTTTCGTTTGACATTCTACACTACCGAGAGCTTCTTTGAGGTTAAATGGCGCCTGAGTAAAGTGTAATTATTAGTGGGGCGAAATCTAATTTGCACTAAATATGAAATTACCCATGAATTACCAAACTTAATTATTTAACACCAGTAAAAAATATTATTTACATAACCTCTCCAGCTTTTCTGCGGAGGTAAGTAAATAAGAATTCAACCTAAAAGAGAAGTATTCGAGTCTTCTAACTTCGTCAATTCTGAACCTAATAAAAAAATCTTGGTGTCAATCTCCGTTGCTTTAAGTATTTTTAAAGATCCCTATTAATTGTATTTATCGCCATTAAATTTGTGTTTTTCCTTCCTATGACACTACATGGAAAGTATATTTAACTATATTTTTATAAATTTATAATCGAAATCAAGGCATACAGTTTAAAGTGACATTCAAATCTAGTTTGCAGTAAATAAGAATATTAACAGGTATTTAAATGTTTATTAATTTAAGTTAAAACACCAAAAACATTTTAAGATTACTGAACAAACTACTAGGTTTCGGAATAGAAAAGGTCGATTTTTTGTCGAGAATGTTAATATAATCTTATCATGCATGGAAAATACATTTATAGAACAGATAATTTAGGTCACAAAGCAAAAGCGAGTCATCATTAGGTAGTCTAAAAATAGCTCCGTGTATGTACGTATTACTATTGACTCACTTGGGAATACATTGTGAACCTATTCGGAGCCTTTGATTTGTTCAAGTAGTTTGTATTCATCACGAATTAATATATTGTGTTACAGTGAGTTTTGTGTTATTTAGTTATTTTACAACAATACTCCACAACATTTGAAATCAAATAACGATAGTTTTTAGTATATTATAATGTTTTGTTTATTGTGAGTATACATATCCCAATAATACCTATGGACGCATTTCAAATCAATCATTTAGGAAACAATAATACCTGTTAAACTTATAATGATTATAGAACATAAAGTAATTAAGTATAGACAATGAAAAACTCCTTGTTGAAGACACTGCGGGTCGAACTGTCGAAATCCACAAATAAACCTGAAACTTTTCTCCCATTTTGAGTTTGGGACCAGTTCATCCTGTAACTTCGCTAAGTTAGTAATCCACCACTTGACCAGAGTTAAAGACTTTGGGCAAATATCCTCTCTAAACACAGAGGCGCAATTTGAAGTTAATACGTTGCATGTTATTACATAAGTGGGTAAAAACGTCCCGGGCGTGTTGCCAGTGATGTCCGCGTCCTGTAATCACTGTGACAAATATACCGGCGCCGCGGTTGCTAATGCCACTCACTTATTTGGACACAAATTGATAATGCCCTATTATCCCCTCTTAAATATCACTTATCGTAAAATGCAATGCATTTACCAACGTGCAATTCACTATCATTTTCTAATTATGTCCGTTTTTTACCAAATGATTAAATGAGTGCTTTACCTAATAGTAAGCCGTTCCCGTGGCACATGTGAGCTCGATTATTTACTGGTTACATTTGAATATTATGTTCAAATATCTTCACGATTCCCAACAACAAAAGTTAAAGGTGTGTATACACAAATTTCATCAGTAAAGTTTTACGCTGATTACGAAAGTGTGGTCGTTAGGTTTTTCAACTATTTTAAAATTTTTCATAATTCACCAGTACAGTGTTCTTTGTTCAATTTTAGTTATTTGCACGGGCAATCGAAACCTGTTAAGTGATAAACAAAACAGATATTCCCAGTTTTATAACAATTATGAAAATATTTCCAATAAATATTTTTGAGAACCTCCATTACCATTTAACTGCCTTCCGATGAAAAAGCCATTATTATTCTTTATCGGGACCGCCATCCCGCCCTGAATTAAACCGATGGTTACGGGCATGCCACGTTCCAGCAATACGTGCACCAATAAATAGCTACTTAATGATGAGATATGTTCCTATTTAGCACTGTATCATTAAAGTTCAGCCAATATTTTACGTTACAAACCTTTCCAAGTATATTTTGTTGAACAACATTTCCCAAAGACGCTTTTATAGCCGGCCGCGTTTAGGAACTTTAAATATTCTAACGTCAATAGCACAAAGCCCAGGGCTTAAAGTTTTTAATCAAAGCCTCGGATCTGTAATGACGCTAACACGCTTCAGTCGTACCCTCTGACAGTCGGCCTGATCCGCAACAAATTTAAAGTTGCTCAGCTGCCTGTGAAATGGATGAAGCTTGGGGTTTCACTTGACAATAAATTCCGGAATACGTCAAAGAACTAAAATCGGCAGCATAGCCTTAGGATAAGCTGGCTTACACCTGTGACCTATGCACCTTTTGAAGCCTCTTCGTGTTTGTCAATAGTTACTGGGTGACTGGTATCCACTCGAATGGGCATTTTAAAAGAATACGTATACAAAAATAATAGAAGTTGAAACAGAGATTGCTCTTGAATTTGTCCAAAAATTGACAATATTTCATACAGTAAATTTGAAATAATCATTACCTCCTAGACAGCCTAGTGTATATGTATGCATAAAAATTTAAGCCGTGGAAAACCTTAATAATCTTTATATATCACATATTCAAACGAATAAAAAATAAAATTTCGTTTCAATTAAAACTGCAAAAAGGAATATATGTGCATATTAAAAATTATTAGAAGCTATTATAAAAATGATTTTGCCATAACGTTTAGCCTTAGACTTTTGCATTAAATTCAGAAAGTTATTGAAGCGTAAACGGCTTAGCATCTCATTTCAAAGGCCTTTTGTGTCGCGAAAACAAAAGGATGTGTTTGATACGACCTTTCAGATGATCGATTAATCGATTAGGCATTAAAAGGCAGCGGCGATTGGAATTATACACGATCGACCGCACGTCATCGTCATCACCAACCGAACTTAGGACCCGGTTCAAAATTGGTAACAGCACACAGTGAGGAAGCCAATTAAGGACACCTACAGTTTCTCTTGACTTTCACACGTGACGCGCAAGCTAAGGCTGGGGAAAAGATTAAACGGAGGATATATGTCCATCAATGAAAAAAGTTATTTAATTTTGGGCATGTAGCCACGATGGATTTCTCCGTGACAAACTTGACCACCTATTTGAAAAACAGTCCGTTTATGTTGGATTCTTCTCACTACAAATACCCTCGGCGCATTGCCGGCCCCCCATACGGCATACGGCATTGAAGGCCCCCGGCATCTCTCAGAGATACGCAGAAGTGTCCTTCTTTGTTCTATTTAGGTCATATTATAATAATTACATTTCATAGTTTCTTATTATTTTATGTATTCATCCAACCATATAAATATGATATGCGAAATTTTAATCTGAATTTTATGTTACCTTAGCGTGTTCCGTAATATTAAGTCTCGGAACATGCACAATACAGGCACTAATATTCATAAGTTTAGCAAGTAAATGAGTCGTTATTGTTAACTAATGACTTAAGTATATAAGATCGTATTTGCTTGGGAAAGCCAAGTCTACCCCGTAAACAACTCTATAAGAATTACGACCAAAGCCTTAGGAATGGCAAGTGTTTATTGGCAGGCAAGAGTAAGTAGGTCAACTTTATTTATGGGTGAAAGACAAGGTTAGGCTATTAGCGTAATATTTACGTGATGCGTAGAAGCTGCCATCGTGGAACGCCACTGATCAAGGTATGCGGAAGAGCTTTCCTGGGCTGGTGTTAATAAACTTCAATAAGTACCTACTTCGTCTTTATTGTTCCTGCGTGCCAAGTGGAACTTTATCGTCGCCTCGGATTATTACTTAGTCATTGCTATCATTAAAAGTTGCTATGATTATAAAAAATAATATTAAATTACAAAGTGTAGCACTCATACTCCGCTGGTCCAGTAGAAGGCTCGTCAAAAAATAGAATAAAAATGTTAAAAAGTACACGAAGGATAACGGTAGTAACTGCCTACTCCAATGTTATGCAGGTGAGAGCATAGTATGTATTTATATATATATATGTATACATATATACATACATATGCTCACACCTGTCCCCGAAGGAATAGGCGGAGGTGTTGTAATCACAACACCCACTTTTCACCGAAGATGATTAGGTGCCAACGCGACAGGTGCCAAGTCCATCGCCGTCTCAGACAATTTACATACGTCATTGAATTACTTCTCAGAAAAATGCAGGTTTCCTCACGATGTTTTCCTTCACCGTAAAGCACGTGGTGTGGAACCACTGGACATAAGTTTTTTGAAAAACTCATTGGTACAGGCCCCGCTGGGATTCGAAGTTGCGTCGCTTGCGTAGCAGGCGACTGCTCAAACCTCAAGGCCACCACGGCTCTTATATGTATAAATTAACAATTATTGAAATATATATATATATATATATATATATGCTCACGCCATCCCAGAAGGGCCCCCGAAGGGGTAAGCAGAGGTGTTGTAACATTAACCACCCACATTTCACCGAATATGATTATGTGCCAAGGGTGAGTCTATCGCCGTCTCAGGCACTTTACATACGTCTTTGAATTACTCCTCAGGCATATGCAGGTTTCCTCACGATGTTTTCCTTCACCGTAAAGCACATGGTGTGAAATCACTGTACATAAGTTTTTTTAGAAAACTCATTGGTACAGGCCCCGCTTGAAAATTATTGAAATGTTTGACGTTTAACACTGTATTAAATTTGAATATCGTGCCGTCCTCGTTCCTTGCCATGGTTGTTATTAATTAGATTGCGGACGACAACAATCAAATAATTTGTGAGCAGCGCACACGGTGCGGGATGTTTGCACGCTCGACATGCGCCCTGCGTTATCATAATTACTGGTGTAACACACGAGCACTCACTTAGCACAACCATACCGTGTAACGATCACTTGCCGCTACCCAACGTTCTGTATTATCACGCGTTACGGAAACTGTTATTAATTACTTACACCAATGCCTCCCAATGTAATTCGTGCAAATGTGGACCATTAAAAACACTGTTTCTCTTTCTCATACAATTACTACGAAGCTTTATACTTTTATTAACATTTTACATGATATAGCTGAAGACAGGCCTCCCTCGTTACAATAAATCAGATTTATACGACATCACATTGCGCGTATGGTATAAAATATATCTTTAATAATGTTCTGGATTATTCTCATTCTACACAATGCCGATTTATGACAGTGAATATTATAACCACATACCTATACTAAGAATGATAAAACTGTTCAGTGCCGTCAAAATTCAATGATATTATAACCCATAGCTAATATTCACATAGTATAAATAATTACAGAAACAGCAATTATTAAATCATGAAGGATAGAACTAATATTAGTCTGAAATGTATTAATGAAATGTTGTAGTATTTTTTACGACACAATAAAAAAATTCTATAATATCGGGATACTGTTGCATATTTTAATTCACTATAGGATATCTGACCAAATTCCATCTCTACTTTAATAAGTAAAGCGAACCATTATTAATGTTACCTACAGTATCATAATGTTCTCTGTGACGTTTTCAGGGTGATGATTAAACGTTCCACTAATGACCAAGAACTGGTGCGCCGAGGCGGTCACTTCATTAATTACATTGAAGTTAAATTGCTTAACTACAAGACACCGCCTTGATAACTACATAGTTTCTACATTGTTCAAGTTCCATGCAGTTTCTTCGTAGTTAAAGTTATTTTGGTGACGATATAAAGGATCATAATTCATTTTTGTTGTAAATGTGACGAAACATTGTGTTAGTGTGTGTGTGAGTTTCACCATTCAGAATAAAAACAAAAATTATTCTGAGTGATGACGAAAAGAAATAGAATTAAATTACTTAGTAACTAATAATTGCACATAACTTTGTACATACTTGTAAACAATTTCGTTGACTGCGCGCGCATAGTTAAACGAACAGTCTGCAAATTCAGCTGGGAGAGAGCGGCTTTGTGGTATTGTAACGTGAAATGATTTCTATTTAGTATCTACTACCTGTGTTCCGCGGTACCATCTAAGAAGATTTTTTAATATTAATATTTGCCCCCTTTTACCTCTTCGGATGTTAGTTCTATAGTTCGAATATATAAACGGGTTACTGGTTTTATAATGGTATAATGGTTTTATATGAAGATGAAGATAGATTTTACAAAACAGGTGAAACGCTCGTTCGTCGCTTACAGGCACGATCAACAGAAATTGCCTATAAAATGTATACGAACACGACTGGAATGAAATGTTACTTTATAGAGCAATAAACACAAGCTTCCATTCGGGATGCCCGCTGGCCGCAGCCCACTTGTAATATTTATTTTGCACCTTGTCTCTCACAAAGTCCTTTTAAGAATATAAGGCACAAATAAAAAGCGGCACGTGTGAGCACTTACTTGAAAGCCTGTTTTGTATTCTCACTTTGCATCACTTGCATTATATTGTAGTATTATATGTTGATTAAACTTATTTAATTAACTGCTCATATATTTTATTCGCGACGCGCCATACAGACAAAGACAGACTCATAAAATGACTACTGCGCATTCACGGTCAGCGCTCATAACTCTTTACTAACCACTAAACTGACCATACACATGCTCAAGCCTGCATTCTCCAAAGGGGTACACTTATAATACATATAAACGAATCCCATGCAATAGAGGATAAGCCTTTTGCCATTATCCGGGCACTAATCCACACGGAGCTGCTAATGGATAATTGCAGATGGAAAAAGCCCATTAATACTTTGCCCAATCAGGGGATCGAACCCAGGACCTCATGTTTCGTAGTAGAGCTTGCTTTGGAACTAACTGTAACAGCGTTAATTAAATCGTGTTCTTAGTCCAAATTAGGTAAAATATTAGAAAATTTAGAATAGTATTAGTTCCAAAGCAGAAACATTAGCCTCATATAATCCAGTGTACATAATACTTAAAGGCAGTATATATAACTAAGAGATGATTGTTTAATGCATTAAAATAGAAACTCTAGTGAATACATCCCCGTGTAGTTGAGTAGACCGCGCCCGCACACAGCCTTACCATGGAACCCAACCAACTAACTAACAAACTTCGCTGGAAAATGGTTCTGTCAAGATTTCCTCGGCTAATGACTCTTATAACAAATAAAACTTAATTTATCAATTGCCCTACTTACGCTAACTTAGGTGAACTGCTGTGAAACGGCGCGCTTACGAAGCCTGCGAGAGCCAAATATCCGAGATAATCCTATCTATACAGATAAATAAAATTTTAAGTGTTTTTAATAGCAAATTAACAGCTTTTCACTTAATGCATGTGAGATAATATCTGCAGTCTGGTTTGTGATCTAGTCTCTATAAAGATCCTTTACTTACGGTACTTAAAAAAATAACAAATATTTGTCCTTATCTACCTGGTTATTCTGGCTAATCTCTGAAGCGACTGGACCGATTTTAACGGGACCTTCACTGACAGATAGCGGATGTTATTTGCTGTAACAAAGGTTTTATTTTTACTATAGAAAAAACATATATCTCCAAGTAACAGTTTATAATGTTAATCCTACGCGGATAGGGCACCGCTCAATTGGGTCGATTTGTATTTTATAAAGCATTATTTGGTGATATAAAGATAAAAAAATTATCTTCATACGATTATGTTGCTATTCTCATTCAATGTTCATGTCATTCTTATAACGTTTAACCTTCGTGCGCTCATAGCATGAATTTTCCTTCTTGTAATGACGACAAAATAATCCAATAATTATTTAAATAACTGTAGGCATTATATCAAATTATAAAGGTGTGGTAACCTAATGGAGTAACGCTTATGTAGACTATATTTAATTATATAACTGTAGGAGGTTCTGCGAGGAAAGTTCAAGAATCAATTAGTTGGCGCCACGTCGCGTACATAATTCATGTGCCAGCACCGAAGCGTGGGTGACACACTTAATTCATGCACTTGCCTTCTCATTATACTATACACATAACTGCTGTAAGCTCACACACAAATGAAAGCCAATTTATCATATTTGGCAATAGTTAAAGGTCAGCTGGAGACTTAAAAATAATCTGACAGCTAGATTAACCCAAAATACAGATTTACCTCATTAAAGGGGCTGCCAAGGTCTGATATCAGTCGCCTCGTATAAAAATTTGGTGATAAGTCGTATTGGGTTAAACCAAGTACCGACAAAGTAATAAGGCCTGGGAGATGATGACTACTTAATTACGTAAATGTACCATTAACAATATCTAAAAATGAATATTGGTCTTCTAAACAAAACTCAAACTTCAAACTCATGTGGTTAAAGCTAGATATAATCACATGAGTTTGTTAGTATTATCTTTTGGCCCTCGAAGCTGCGAACCGCTACGAACCGCTACGAAGCTATACGCCTCGTAGCAGCTGCTAAAAATATTAGTCTAGCTTGTGAAAATATATTTCAACTTGCTTTACCCACGGCTAGAGTGCAAATTTCATAAAGGTGAGTGCAAATTTCTTGATCGATTGAGTAGTTAAGTGCGGAAAGCATAACAACGATAGGATGAGAACAATAGAAATTTATGGAAACGAGCAAATTTATATATATATATAAATATATAAAAATATTGATAATATTACTTAGAATACACTATCTGTTAATAGGCTGAACAGGTGTAAGTATCTACTTGATCTAAATCAAAATATTTTTTTAGTTATAAGATTATATTTAAAGGTTTTTTGTGTGTATATAATATAATAATTATTTAGTTAATATCTTAGAATGGGCAATAAAACTACGATTATATTCGCGTGCAACCATTAATTTTATATATTTACATATCATATATTACCATAAATATAAATCGCTCTTTTATCTTTTAGACTAGACCGATGCCATCAAAACGAAAAATTATATATATCGCTTATTATATCTCGTTTATATAAGTAGCGCGGTTTGAAACTTCTCACTTAACTACTTCTTTGAATAACTTAATAAAGGTTTCTTCAGCAGAGCGACATCCGATATTACTTTTTTCCTGAAAATCCAACAAAACTGAAGCAAAGTCATGAAATGTGATCATAAATTTTTAGGGAACCCGAAGCAGGACTGGCGAAACGAAGTCGCAAAAATTCTTATCTTTATGGACACATTTTAAGGTATTCGGATCCCAGCCGAGGCGGCATTATGAGCGAGTAAAACATCGGAAGCGTTAGAAGCTACATAAATACAGACACGCGCACCCACAAACGGGATAGCTCGGGATCTCCTTCGCTCTGTTCCCTTTGTTCTTGAATTATTTTATTATTGTTTACCTCTGTCCTACTTATTTTTCAACTGCGTTGTTTTACTGTAATTTACTATCACGCAGAGTGTAGTAGATAACAATATCCGTGTTAATAAATTATACTTGCGTGGAACGTAATTTTAGGTTAATGTAAGAAGGGAATCTCCATTTGTCGGGCGAATTGGGAAAGTTGTCGGGCGTTATTTGCGTGCACGCAGATACGAATGTGAATAAACAGCGGCGACACGCGTGACTGGAATGAATGCCTTATATTTACGAACGAGGAGCTTCTAAACTTTTGTACGTTCAAAAAATTACTTATTTTTTATTCAACATGTACAAGTTTGGGTCTACGTTTAGGGCAGAGCGTGCACATTAGGTATTCCCATAACAAAAATGCTAAAAAATATAAGAAAATTTAAAATTTAAAATCCCGGTACTGGAAAATTAGTCCTTCTTGTATATCATGCACGTGGCAATCTACCTAGTTTCTTTATAGTTTATGTACTTAGTCATGCCGTTTCCACATAATCTGGATTGTTATCTAATTCCAATATCTAAGTTCGTATTGTTGTTTATGTAATTTCTATTGATCTCAATCTGTTTGTGTAGCTGTAATAAATATATAATAAATAAATATCTCTGTGAAATGTATAAATACCTCACACTAAAATATAGTACTACAAAAATTGTGTTCACCGAAGCTTGAACAATAAATCAAAGTTTTTATTTTTAAATCATGGCTCCACAATGAGATTCCGCACGTGAGTTCTGCGAACACATATTTAATCCTCAAACAAACATCCCTGCTCGTTATACATATGATACTTATACAGATATTTGGTTTGCTGCATATTTTTTTCTGTAAGTAAATATCACCCTTGTCCTTTGACGGAGGAACACAGAACAACAGAGCAAACAGAATGAAACGAAATGTAATCTTTTTTGTGTAGCGGCCTTACTGAAATTACAAAATTAAAATTAGATGTAGTTATTATCCGTTATTAAAATGGGGGCGTACTAATACTAGGTACTTTGCAAATAGTCGCAGTAAGAGAGTGGAAGCTCCTAGCCACCCGAGTGCGTATAATGCAGAGATCACCACAAGTTAGCACTGCGGTTTGCGTTGAAACATCTACGCACCAGCACTCAATATTTGTATAATCAGAAATACACTAGAAATAGCCGTGGTGTTTCACCACGGCTATTATATTGCATAGGCAAACGAGAGAAATTCATATAACTGGTACATATCATCTCCCTGGCATTATCTCATACATTGTTGGGGTCGGCACTTGATGGAACCCGATGAGGCTGATGATCAGATTTTTATAGGAAGCGACTTTCATCTGACCTACGTTACCTCTTTTACCAGGAAAATTGGTAATCTGGTTTAAACCTGTTGTCAGACTTTCTTACGCCCTCGACCGACCTGTAACGATTACCAAAGATGTTCAATTACCAGCCGGGCCCGACAGCTTAACGTGTTCTCTAAGGCACGGAGGGAACTTGGGCGGGCAGACATCAAAGTATTTACTTGCGTTAGGGTCGCTTAAATAACTAGTATGAAGGAAGAATATTAAGGAGCTCTCCAAACACCTGTTTGATGTCTCTGGTGACCGTCGTTCTGATTGTTACCTCAGTCAGACGATCAGTTTAGCGATCGAACGAGATAACACAGCCAGCTTGCTGGACCCACTCCCACAGATAAAATTCTAAATTAAGTATTTTATCCGTAATTTACTTATAATTTTATTAAATTAAGTACTAAACTAGTTCAGCTTTTTGTCATTAAATCCTGGTCTGAACCAAAAAGTTTTTCTTAAAACCTAAGTGCAGTGATTTCGCACCTAGATCTTCTAACATATGTCAGGCAATTAAGTAGGTAGTTATTCTCATCTTAGACCTTCGGGGCCCTTCTGGAGAGGCGTGAGCATATTTACATTTTCTTTACCTGATATATACAGTGATACAATATGTCTCCAACAAGTAGGTATGAATTAAGCTAAAATAGTTCACTAATATACATGCTTTATAAATAGCATCTTTCTACCTTGATCGCTAACTGACAGTAACAAAAAGGATTGGACTTACGTAAGCTGACACTGAGCTACGCGTTCGTGAGTCGTGGTTTTGTTCCACGGATTGGAATTGAATAGACATGATGTTTAAAGAGATAAGATTTCAAACTCGACCGTTTAACTACATACATATGCTCACGCCTATATTCCCCGTAGGGGTTAGCAGAGGTGTTGTAATCACAACACCCACTTTTCACCGAAGATGATTAAGTGCCAACGTGACAGATGGTGAGTCCATCGCCGTCTCAAACACTTTACATACGTCATTGAATTACTTCTCAGAAATATGCAGGTTTCCTTACGATGTTTTCCTTCACCGTAAAGCACGTGGTGTGATCACTAGCGTTTAAATAATAAAACTTGAATAACATACATATCAAGAAAGCTCACCGTGTCAAGAAAGCAGGTAGAATAAAATTAAAATAATACTGAAAATCACGAATTCATTACTCACTGCCTACTTGTAATGCCATATTTGCATAACTTACTGGTCATGACGCCTCGGGTATGTTTCATTCTCAATTTTCGTACAAAAGTTCAAAAGAATCGTTCTCCGTTTACAATTCCGGAACCAATTTTACGATTTATGAATATTCCCACACGCTCTCTCAACGAACAAAAGCCACATTGCATTCATTATTCATGTATCTACGTTAAAACTTTATTTTCCACTCATACATATATTTAAAGGGTAGTATTTATTGTGCACGTGTTCGTTTTGTTTTTTTCACGTACTTATGGGAATTCAGAACAAATTATCGGATCACAACACTCTGTATTTTAATCTGATCGTAGATATTACGAGCGAAGTTACCTTCTTAATAATCAAGATACATTGGCGTATACCTATGAAGAGTGGTAGATTTTCATACTATTGAAGAACGTTCCTCAAAATACATGCATAAAACATGTTGTTGTTCAATATACGCATCGAATGCTTACTATATACTACTCACAAACAGGATAGTGCGCATCCCTCGACGACTAGAAAGTTATTTATAAGGTGATATGCATTGTGTTTGGTGTATCCGGAGTATGTGAGATAGTAACGTAGGCTGCAGCGGCAGTCCTCAGAGGCAGTCAGTACTATCACGCTATTCCATTCATTATTCAACTGCAAATGCGACTTGTGTGAACCCACCGACCTATTCGCATATTCCATTAATTCGCTCCTTTTGCCAATTCACTCTTTAACACCTTCTTACGGCTCACTTCACGGCTTGAATAAAATAGCAGACGGTAAACCTCTCGAGGAAAGATTCAGTGCTCCAATGGACGAGGTCAAAATAGTGGTGAACTCTACGGAACGTACATTTCTGTAATTCAAACAACAACAATTTTGTAAGGAAGATTGAATTATTATTTCCGCAGTCTGTTAATTATAATTAGGTAAGGCTTCTCCAAATTAATTACCATCGCTTTGTAAGGTGATGATCATACGCTTCATTCATTTTCGGGGATTTATTACAATATAATTAAGTAAAATACATTATACGTTTGTCATATTTAAATAATGTTATAAGCATTTAATGATAAAGTGAATACATATGTTTTAAAATGTATTTAAAGACCTTTTGGTTAGAGTCATACATTTAATGACATTGCTGAAACAATTAAGAGAATTGGAAAAAATGGAGATGGGACATATGCATTTACTACTTATATTCAAACTTAACTCATATTGTTTATAGCCTCGTTTACCATCAATTAAAATGTATTGAATAACATCAACAACGCACTTCAATTAACAACCATATAGCGATCAAAAGTTAATGATAGTTCTTTACGACATGGACGAGAAGTGCCAATTCTTGAAGCACCCGAATTGCTACCCGTTGTCTGAAAGTACGTGATGGGAATCACAGTAAGCCCAC
The DNA here is from genome assembly GCA_929442735.1 of Watsonalla binaria. Lineage (NCBI taxonomy): Eukaryota > Metazoa > Arthropoda > Insecta > Lepidoptera > Drepanidae > Watsonalla > Watsonalla binaria. The sequence continues at coordinate 5,842,122 of OV838919.1, read as the reverse complement.
GTCTGCTATCTATTTGTTCGCCGAACATTTCGAAGCCACCTATGCTCGTAACTTTAACACAAAATTTAACCGCGCGCGTCATCGCACTGTTTATTTTGTGGGCACACTTGGGGTCTCGTCTGCACATAACAATATCTCTGAACAGATAGCCACCGATGGAAACCTCACGCTCCCCAGAGCGTCCTCTCTTTTATTTCTCAAGTTATAAAAAGTAATGAGATATTTTATGTCTATGGTGGCCCTTTTGTGGGAGGTTCACTAACCGAAACCAAATTTAATCTCTTAAAATATTATTACTATCTATTTTTTTTTTAAGCGGACATGAATTATAATTGATGATTTTTGGTTGATTTTTTTATCAAAAGACCCTTAGGCGTTGTGCATTACAGAAAAGTATTCATTGCATTTATTTTCTATTTAAAACAATTTATTCGTCCTTCAGTATTTTTACTTACAGTGAGTAAATTTCTTGACTTTTCGTTCACTGTGCGTCCGAGACTTCATCTGTGTGAAATTCGTAGTGTATAGTATTTTTTTTTTCAATAAAAATATAATATACGCATGCAATAAGGCATGTTTTTATCACTAAATTGCCACAAGACCTTGAGTGGCTTAATTTATTTCAATATTTTTTTTAATCCAATTTAACGCGGACTTTACTTCTGAGTGGGCTACTAAAATCTTTTCTTACTTGAAAAATAATATTAATTCAAATATGTTTTTGACACTATTCAATTAGGGTCAAAAAGTGCGATCATCATGTGGCTCAGGGACGTCGGTGTCCTGAAATAAGAGCTCACAATCCTAGATGTTTGCAAAGACATACGACATGCCCATAAATTTCCGCACAAATTTGAGCCTGCGACATTCAACGGACCCCTGCGTACGTATATTTTTAGAATAACGAGTGTGTTATTAGAATGAAGTCCCTCTCCTGAGACAAAACGGTGTGTTTTTTAAATCTAATTAACGGTTTGCAAGTTAAGGGTTATTAAATGGAAACTTTATATTTGTTGTAGTCCCGAACGCCTACAACAGACCCGTATGATTAGTATACAAAAAATATTTATTTCCACTTCTAAATTATATATTAAAAATATTAGTGACACAAATTCTGAAGTCGGATGAAAAGTTTGTCTTACATATTTTTTCTTTTAGCTTTTGTCTTCAATATTTTAATAGACTAAGAACTCGTTTTAGACTCCATTAATCTTAAGTCTGCCGTCATATAAAGCAGTTGCAGTTCATAACGTTACTTATTGGGATACTTATTTGCATACTGCATTTTTTTTTCCGCTCAGCAAAAATTTGTAGCGAATTTCAGTCAAAATATTAAAATAATATTATTTAAGTCACTTTGTATAGTGTTTAAGAATTTAGATTTACTACTTACTCGATTCTTACCCAACTACCAAGTAACAACACCTTACATGAAATTTAAATCCTAGATAGTTTGGACTTCCAGTGATACCTGCTATATATACTGCATATTCCGCTCACTTAAATATATGTTGCTAACCTTATATTGAGTGGTAAACCTAGTTGAGGCCTCTATAGCTACGCTGGACCTCTTTAAGAATAATTATAATATACTTAAACTATCAGGTTTGAAATGACAAATGAATCTCACTGATTCAGTTTCGATCCTGAGAAGCCTGTTTTAACTGAAAGCTATTCAGTCGTTTCCAAACTTAGGTCATTAGGACCAATAAATTCATATTCACCTAACATACTACATAAATACATTACGTGCCGACCCCAGAAAAGTTCAGGAGAGGCCGGAACATCGAGATTATAATTAATTATTAAGCATCAGAAAAATATTAAACCAACCCTAACGGTAAAATCCATACAATGTCCATAAAAAGAGCTGTCTCGAAATTGCCTAACTGATGAGCTAGAGTAACGGGATATTTGTTTGCATGGACTTAGTCACTACCAAAATCATAATTGCGTATGATGTGTCCAATTCATTAGAGTACTCACTCTCTGAAAATTTCTGGGTATAATAGTTAGACGTATTGTCTTGTGACGACATGTTATCTTTGAGAGCTCTGTACCCGACCCATTATCAAATGATAGTAAGATGGTCCTGGTGAAGGCTGGGACAGTAATTAACGGTACACGCGCGTTCGACAGCCAGATGATATACACCGGCCGTGCCGCCACCCGCAGAGATAACACGCCCGACCCTTATCACTACGCTCCTTACCGTTTGTCATAAATTTTATCACTCCGATGAGCGGGTGCTAGCGAAGACCTCCTTTTTCAGATTCTCTCTTTCACCGAACTAACGACCCGTGAACTCGTGAGCAGCGCTCCGATTCTATTTTTTCAGTCACAAACACGGTCACCTCCGGAGAAACACTTAACTTTTTTCTGCCGTAGCACCACACATATTTAAAAATTTTTTGCTAAAGCATTTTGCATTATTAACATAAAATTTTTTTTTTCTAGCATAAATAGTTTATTTTCATAGTATTGTAAATAAAGATAACACTTTTCTAAATCTTTGTCAATCCAAATTAATCCACGAAGTGCCTAGAACGTTGTGAGATCATGAAGTTTGCAATAGTTTTGAAGTGATACTAGAGCAATTCCTGCGAGGGAGGCGGTTTGAGGTTGTTCGAGTGATATCGCGCGCTGGATGTCAAACGCGTTGTTGTGTCAGTGAGAGGCGCGCGCGCGGGTGCTGCGCTAGTGCTGGCGCGATAATGGCAGCAAGTCGGCTGGCGGCCCGCCGCGGACTGCTTGGTAGCGGCGGCGGGCGGCGCGGCGGGCGCGGCGCACGCGCCCCGCGGGGATCGATACACCCCGCCCCAACCACTGCGCCGCCCGCCGGGGGCCACCCACACACGCACCTACACCTCGCACACTCGCACAAACACTATAATAATGCTGCTTCTTCTAGCATGCCCTTTTTCTATTCTGTGGAATAGAAGCATGCTAGTAGCCCCTGGCTGAGATGATGACATTTTGTAAATTTGTTACATCTCACGGTTATCCTGAATAAATTATATGGCACTAAATGTTAACGCATAACATATCCTACGAAGCGTTATGCGTAACTTTCAAAGAACATCTTCCGTATCCTTATAACAAAAATAATGGATCCATCTAATATAATAGGTCACCTTGCATGCATTTTTAATTCAGGCATAAATTTGAATGTAAAACAAACAATTAAATAAATGACCATGCGGCAGGAATGCTACTTACATATTTGAATAAAATAATATGGAAACATAAAGCCCAATGCGGAGGGCCGTCACGTTCACATTATTATGGTATTCAGTCGCGGTCAAGGGAATTTGAAATACCAGCATGAAAATGAATCTGTTTTATGCAACTATTTACATAATTTATAACTTTGGCGGAACTGTTAAAAAGTTGAAGTTAAATTCTTTGATACAATATAGATTATACAATATAGAAGGCTGAAGACTGCTATGAATGGAAATAGCGTAACCGTACATACCCAATATCATTGTTTAACTATTTAACATCTTCAGCTGAATGCCAATTAAGTTGAAATAATCAGACAGTGAAAAATATTTAGTAAATTGCATATAAAAACTGTCTATATAGGAGTTTAGGATTACAATTACTAATAAATAGGGATGAAATTAAGGAAACCTATTTTAATAAAGAAATACTTGGAAATAAATTGCCAACAGGTAATTTAACGATCTAGCGAACATCATATTATTATAATCCAAAATACACACATAAAGATGTACCTAAGTTATATTATCGTTTCAATGTTGTATTCCAGATTAAAAGTGTCAGTGTACATTTCATTCTGCCCATATTAACAATCAACCAACCAAAAGGTAATGTCTGCATAATAAATACTAACAGCAACGAGAGTAATGAAGTCCACGTATCCATTCCAAGAATGCTGGCGAGTAACAAGCCTACCTAATCATGAAGTTCGCTCATACAAATATAATGAAACAGCTGTTTTATACAAATCACAAAATAGAGCTCCCGGAGACCGCACATTACCCGGACAAACCTTCACCAGACCAGCAAAAAGTTCCGTTCAATGGCTCGAGGAGTACATAAAACGTGATGAAAGGGCACCCTGGCCACGGTTATATGAACACTATTTCCTCGAGGCCGATCAGTTTTGACCGACTCTTACATTAAATAATTTAGTTTCTCCAATGAAAACGTATTTTGCAGGAATCTTTAATCAAATCAGTGAACTATGTAATCAACGTCGGCTTATACTATTAAAATACATATTTAATCAATGATAGCTTGTGTGTTAATTTATGACCAACATATCAGGTAGTTGACTACATTACTTCATTTTAACCAGCATACTGATAAAGGGCGTATTTTTAAATTAAACAATATATTGCTTGCACAACAGTTAACAAACTTAAAAATATTAATAACGTTCATACAGTACAGTGCTTACGGATAAACAGTCACATTATTAAAGTAAGTTCCTATAATAGAAAGTAATTTTCATAATCTGTGGAATCATCAGAATGCTAATGCTACGCATACACATTACTGCTACGATAGTGCTACGATTTCGTAGACCTACGTAGCATAGTAGCAAATTACATTTTACATTAGGCTAGCTGAACCCATTTTGTTGATGTTCATTGGGTAGTATTCTTAACAGACGAAAACCACAAAGAGGATCTTGCATATATTTTTGTTACTTAAAAATAAGGTAGATTGTTACATACCTACATATATATATATATAAGACATAAACTAGTAAACTTTAACAAACTCGTGAAACTAGACGAATTACACGCGTGTTTATTTTTCGTTTGACTAAACAAAACACCTGTGTGCCTACACATACGAAAGGCGGCTCTTTATCATTTAATTTAACAAATTGCAGACGACTCATGCTTTGAACGTTTGAAGCTTGAACGTGCACAAGCCGGATTTGCGAGCGAGTTTCACACATACGCCGCCTATTAAGTGAATTTCAATTTGTGAAGAACTTTTGAATTCCTTTTTGTGAGCATTTCGTTTTACTGAGTTAGTTTTTTTTTTCATTGTTCCTATAAAATAGAAAAACTCAAATTCCTCGTAAGTTATGTGGTTGCAAACACTACGGCATAACACTAGGTCCAGGATTCGATCCCGGGTCGAGTAAAATGTTATTGGGTTTCACCATCTATAATTTCCCACGAGCAGATTGGAGTCTGGTTCGTCCCCTCATACATGGGACTTAAACACAATTGGTGAATTGTGGGTGTACCATAAGTACACCTCTACTCCTATGTATCTATAAATACTCAACTTTAAACTTATGTGTCGTGATTTCACTCCGAGGAAAAACGTCATGAGGAAGCCTGCAAAATATGTCGATGAATAAATTCAACGGGGTTTGCATAATGTCTGAGACAGCTATGCACTCACCCCCTGTCACGTTGGCATATAATCATCTTCGGTGAATAATAGGTACTATAACACTCTGCTTAACAAGGGGGGCGAAGACCACCTGGGATTTTGTGAGCATTTTTCTTATATTATATATATAAATTCTCTACTTATAAAAAATGCAATCCAAATATTTCATATTAATTCATTGTTACTTTACGAGAAACAAATCTGATGTTTGCCCAAATGTTATCCTAAATAAAGATCCTTGGATTATTCCGAAATCGGGACGCACCCTGCCGGCCCGTCTATACAGATACACTCGTTTTTTAAGTATTTTCTGAGGTAACATCTGGCTTAAGTTACGTTACGAAGGTATCTACGAATTTGATTTTTTGGGATCAACCTCCTCACTTGGTTTAACCTATATTATTATATATTTTCTTGTTAACTCCATTGCCATGTAAAGAAATACATTTTGGGAATCTCATTGTGTTGATTTAATTGTGTTTTTATTAACATTTTAAGCGGGTTTTACCGCAGTTTATATTTATTGTCGAGTGTCCAACATTTCGGCACGGAAACATGCCAACAAAAGTTTAATGGTATAAAGCCAATTATACATAACTAGCTTTCACCCAGAGAATAAAAAGGTTCACTGAAAATCTAAGTCTCCATTATACCTCTTTAGGAGTGGAGTTTTCGAAAACCCTCAAACTATTTCACAGAAGCTCTCAAAAAAACTTCTGAATTTTATATCTCCAGGACTAGCGGCTTAGGCTATTATTTGATATATTTAATCAGTCATTCAGTCAGGACTTTGAATTTAATATGTATAGATAAAGAAAACTATATATTGTACTCGCCTCACTTCGGGTTATTATTTTAAGATTTATTAATTTAATATTGTGGATTTATCTCTATTTTCTATGAATATAATAAGGATATGTTTAGCTATAAACTTGGATTTCAAGCCCTACATGTCAGTCAAACCGAATTATGATTCGTAACGTAGTTCAAAAGAACGATGCGATCAAACAGATTAAATCATTTTGAATGGTAATTGCAACTACAATTTATTTATACATATGTGTACATAACTTTTGAATTATATAATATTAAAGGAAATATTCTTACAGTATTTATTTGTAAAGAATTGGAAAGTCGTAGCGATTGTAATTTAATCGAATTCGATTCTTATTCAGATTAGGTCTGTTCATGTTGGCTTCTTGGTGATTTTAAATTTAGATTAGGTCGGCGGTGACCGCCTTTTGATGAACGGTTTACAATATGGCCGCAATTTTAACAAAGGCTTAGTTATATTTTATTTGCCAATCAGCGTTATTTATCTTCCAGGATAAGCTTTGCAGTATAAGATTACGTCTATAGAGCTGGACGTACTCTCTTTTAACATAGTAAAAAGACTCTCCAGTTTGCAGAATGCATTCAAACATAAAACAAATTAACGCATGTGGCATCAAATTTTCAGTCTGGATCTGCCGTTACACATACCCAGAACTCACAATACTGTCTCTATTTTTTTTATGTCGACACACTTCGAGCTCGGGAAAGAAAATTATCATGAAAACCTGTTATCGTCTGAGAAGAAAAAACAAAGGTAAGTTTTTGTGGTGGATGAATGACAGCGATACACACACTGAATGTATCTTTGGTAAAAGAAATATAATTTAGCACCTCTATCTAACCCTTTGGGGACTTTAGTGGACCTGTGGCAAAAAATAAACTGTTATTAAATCAAAAGAAGAGCGGTCCGAAAAGTGTGGCTTTTGTATGTGTGTATAATATGTAATATTTACCTGTGAAAGTACCGCAATAAATTGTTATTCGCAATCCTCAAATGCAAAAGCGAGCAGGACCCGATGGTATCAATGAGGGCGTGATATAACTTAAAACTCATTATGTGGCAGGTGTTTGGGTCGACGCGCAATAAAACAACTTTTATTGCTTTTCGTTTTACTGTTTTCTTATTCCGTTCCGAGCTCTTAAAATATTAACTATCGGTATTTGGAGACATTCAAATTGTTTGACTGTTTATATACACCTATATACATTATCATACGTAGGCGTGATTACACCTTCATCAAAATAATCCACTTTAAAAATATACTATTTAATACTGATAACATTGACAGTAGGGCAATGTATTGCTGGCATTTAGACCCAATTGTAACACACAATTTATTTTTACCTCGTGTCTTCTTTGAAATTGGAGACATATAACATAAGCCAGTCATAAAAAATAACGTTCCATTTGATAAATAAATTAAATGTTTCGTAGAGTATGCTCAAATAAGGTTCCTTACGAAATAATCCCAGGGTCTAAATATAGACTACTTGGGGTGAACAACAAAACGACCTAGACATTAATATACAAGTGACGTGAACCGCTCTAACCGTAAAATACAACACAGGGGTGGAGACATTTCCTTGAACATGCTAATACTGTGACCTAACTAGCCCACTAACTCTAATAAATATGCCATCTTGGTAAATCTTTTGTATAAATTTCGGAATAGCAAGAACTATAATGATGGATATTAGTACTAAGTCGAAGATTAACAAACAAGTAACTTCTAAGTACCTAAATTCGTTCTTATTACGTACGTATTGTTATGAACACAATTGATTTTTATGTTCCGGAACGCAAAAGGCAAGTAGGTATTATTTCCAAAAGTATTTTTGACCCAAGATTTTTGCCTATCGTTTTTTATTACGACCGAATAAACGTTTAACAAAGATCTCGTGATACGATGTAGATTCAATAGATTCACGGCTTTATGGCTGACAAAAGCCGCATTAGGCAACGGCAGATCAATAAATAGCACTCGATATTGGCTACAGAACAATGGGATGCATGCGGAGGTACACGTACTAATGATTGTCTTATATTATAAGCATCCTTCAAAATACGAACACGTTTTTTTTGAGACCGTTTCTTAACAAAAATATTACTTTGGCTAAATAATCCTTGAATTGACTTTTCTTTCGCAAATCCGTCTGTCTATATTTTGTCATGCAAATATTTTGCTTATTTGACATTCCAAATGAGGAGTTTTACGAGGGGTATGTTATATTGACAGTAGAGATGTAAGCATAACCGAGACAGGGCTGGTATCGCAGGTGAGTGGTGCTCGACGATATTTGCCGTCTGCTCGAGGGCTGTTTGTGCGACAAACAGGAGGCGCCGACCCCCGCCGTGACACATGAATACTAGGTGCTACTGAACGCGTGCCAAAAGATCATAGCCATTGTTGCGATAACATACTCTAAATGTCAGCATTTAATGCAACTACAATTTGTGTAAAAGGAGGAACATTCATCAGAACGTTTCCAGCAAAATTTCTTACAACTATTAAAAAATATATAAAAGAACACTACATACATATGCTCACGCCTGTATTCCCCCGAGGGGTAGGCATACATGTTGCAACAACTACACCCACTTTTCACCGAAGATAACAAGAATAAGTAGGTGGTTAAACATCAGCTTGAATGTTGAAACCTTTGAATTACATAAAGCCGATATTGCTAGTGAAACAATAACACGGATACAATTAAAGACGTACTTATAAAAATGGGTTCGCTTTTACTGAAACTAATAATATAATGGTCCTTGGTGGCTCGCAGTGCGTTGTGCTGACCTTTCGTGTGACCTCAGCGTGGGCGCTAGACACGAGGAGGTACTCCACGCCAGCGATCAGCTGATTGATTAGTTTGGAGTGTGTACACATGCATTCATGCACTTTTATACGAAGTACATACATAGACGTGCAGATGTGTACTGGGCCAACTATCGTCATTCAAGCAACGCGTCTTCAGAAATGTTTACGTTCTTACATTTGACATTCTTAAGAACATGTTATGGTATTACATTTGAAAATAATAATTATCTTTCCAGCGCGCTCTGTTTACGTGGTTACGTATAATGTTTGTAAGCAGCGAGCAAAAATATAAACGAATCGAACATGGAACATAAGAGAGAGCGCGTGCGGAATGTGTCGCTGGACCAGCGACCGCTTTATCTCACGCGAATGTTTGCAAAACAAAACTCCGAAACAACAATTGTTTCGCTCACAACCAAACAAAGAGCGGCTAGATACCATCGATATTCATATTCAGGGCCGAAGGGGCCGCGGTTATTGATTGATTTTTACATCCAGAGTACAATTAATTCGGGTGTTCGTATTATACATAGGTACATATTGTTATACGAAGTCTTAACGAAATAGGCAGAGCTAATAGAAAATAATTCTCGTATAATATAGACTAGCATTCGCCCACCGGTTTCCAAGATTCCACATACAAACTTTCATACCCTTTTCATCGACTTAGGGGTCGAATTTCAGAAATTCTTTGCTTAGCGGATACCTGCACCTCACAAAAACACAGCCTCCAAGTTTCACGGTCTTTGGACCAGAGATTTAGACTACGCGTTGATATATGAATAAGTCAGGACTTCAAATTGTATATGTATAGATTTGCAAAGTTAATACTTAGTGATACTTATAGTAAAACTTTTATGGTTCAATAGCGCCATGGTTCGTTAGACTTACTGGATCTTAAAAGCTCCATTTGTCTTTGTCTACCTCGCTACGAACACAACGTGATGACTACGTCCTATCACTTTTAAAATTACTTTAAGTGATAGCTGCCGCATTATCATTTATTACTCATTACTTGTCTGATGCTTGAAAAGAAAAGTTATTTTTTATGTATATAATGACTCTATGGAATATGGTTCTACGTCTAGGTAAAACCCCCTATTGAGTGTATCCTGTGATAAAATGTCAATGTAACTTTTTAGTTGAATGAATCTATTTTTATGAACTCTGTGTGTTACGCCAACGTAGTAGTCACGCGGTAGGCCACAATGAATATAAAGTGCACTAATATAATATAAAACTTTCATCACTAATAAAATGGGACGGAAATAAATTTACAACATTATTTCTTTAAAAAAAAAGAGTTGATGAAACTATATAACTTCACGTGTACATATTCGCGGTCAAAGTGTGACAAGGTATATTCTAGTGTATATATATATATATATATATAAGGTTTCATGTTATATTTTCCACTACTATGATCAAAATGAATATTCAGGGTATTGCTCTACAAGTTAATATAACAAAGAGGTGGTAATGACCTCGTCGTAGCCAACCGTGATTATCAAATATTTTAAAAAGTGCTTTATCATACACTTTCACTCTAGTTTATTAGAATTATTATCCTCTCGAGAACTAGAGCTCGTGTTATCGAGTAGAAATTTACCGCAAAATTATTATGTTTCGTTATTTCAATATTGCTTGTAGCAACAATGACCTTAATTGGACTAATATGTTATACGATAATACAAAATTCAGGGTGGCACGTTTACTTTTCTCAATTTATTTGGATAAGAGACAATGGAGGGTATAATTTAACCATGAATATTAATGAAGCAAGATTCGCAGTGATCCCCGCCCCGGCCCTCGCTCTCTGGTACAAATATAATAGCCACCGGGAACCTCCTACGATATCGGTTAATCTTTTCAATTGACATGTCCGTTTACAGTCATGCCTTTAAAAAAACAAACACGTAAAATGCTTGACTTGAGGTATTGAATATTCCACCCTTATACTGCCTGTAATGTACCTGTAAAGCAAATCGTGTGCCTCGGATAGGTACAATCTCGATTGATGTTATCCGCCACGTAGACATAATGTAATATGAAGTTTCATGCTATACACGGTTTAAATATAGTACCAGAAGGTAATTAACCATACCTAGGTATTATACGTGTGGCTTTATCGCCGCCAAACTCTCAGATAACAAGATGAGCTTACAGTATTTGTAGATAATTAATTAATAGTGGATTTAAACTAGACAATTTGAACATGTACATAGAATTAAAATTCGCTTAGGAGCGTAGCGGATATTTTTCTATGTTTGTAGAGTTATAAAGATAACTTATATTACTGATATGAACCATATTCGTTTTTAATTGGTACAGTTTGGAAAAGAACTTATTAACAAATAGCTGTGCCCTGCGGTTTCACCCGCGTAAACTTAGTTTCATGCTTTGGCTCGCTGAACATACAGCCCAATTTGTTTTCTAAATTAAACTAGCCTATGTTACTCCTTGAAAGTTGCCTGTAAAAGTGATGTTAAAATCAATCTAGCCGTTTCGGAGCTTAGCTGGAACAAACAGACAGATAGAGAAATTTATTTAAAATAACCTTTTTAGGTCAGTACCTGTATGGTAATGACCTAAAAAACTAATACTTTCATATGTACTCAGTAAAAAGTTATTATTTGAAATTACGAGCCGTGGTGGCCCCGGGGATTGAGCAGTCGCCTGCTACGCAAGCGACGCAAGTTCGAATCCCAGCGGGGCCTGTACCAATTAGTTTTTCTAAAAAACTTATGTACAGTGATTTTACACCACGTGCTTTACGGTGAAGGAAAACATCGTGAGGAAACCTGCATATTTCTGAGAAGTAATTCAAAGACGTATGTATAGTGCCTGAGACGGCGATAGACTCACCATCTGTCACGTTGGCACTTAATCAAATTCGGTGAAAAGTGGGTGTTGTTATAACAACACCTCTGCCTACCCCTTCGGGGAATACAGGCGTGAGCATATGTATGTATGTATGTATTTGAAATTACAAACAAACACTTCAATTTAATTTATCTGTATGTATATATGTATATATTGTATAACAGTCACAGTAAAATCTTTAAGGTTTTAGATCTGTGACATTGTAAAAAACTACGTGTATTTAGGTGACCACGGAGCGGCGTCTTCACTTTAATTAAGTATGTACCTTTAGGAAGTACCCGTATGTATAGCAACACAACAGTCATATTTTGGATGCGTAACAGCGACAGTAAGAATTTACAATATCTCGTCTGTTCATCAGGTATGAGTCGAGATGCGGTGTTCTGTTGACGTGTGTTTCACTGCATCACTGAATCTGATTTCCAGAATAACACATATTGGACATACGTCGAATACCTAATGTCTGGAATATTATTCGTGACGTCATCGGCATGCCTACAACCACGGCTTGCTACTCGCTTAATGTTAGCTACACCACCAATGTATCTCTTCGAAAGCCTCCGCAGTGATGTCCACTGCGACAAGTTCGAAGCAAACTAAACATATAATAAATCTCCAAAATATCAAGAAAACTGATTTGACTGATCGTGAATATTGAAATATTATAGCAGCTATGAGTCTGCGCCATATTTGATAGAATAATAAAGTAAGTTTTATAGCTTTTCTTCACGTCTATAAATCTTCGCGATTACCCGACACAGATGCGTATCAGGTTAGTATGAATTGAATAAGTCACAGCATTAAAAAGTTGTCATTTCTGACTAGAAATGGCTTAATTTTATTATGTACACTTCATTGTCATTGTTATTATGTCCATTCTCTGCCAACTTTAAAGTATTATGTAAAGTTGAAATATTACTTGCTTTTGATAATTCATAATGCCAAGACATTTTTCACAAAGAATTGCAGCATTGTCATTTTATTTCATTTCTAATGAAAAAATCTTCGAGTGCCTGAACATTGCAGTGAATGCCGTCACAATAGTTTGTGTGTATTTTTTGCGCAGAATGCCTGGAATTTTTCCGCGTTGAGTTTTACAAAACCTCATAAATCCGCACTCCCAAAGGTACCATTCAGATAAAAGTTTATTTATTGCGTCGAGTAATTTATTTGTTGCATGCGTCTGACACAGATGTAAATAAATTAATTTTTAAAATCTCGTTTGATATGTGTACACCCTCTTTCTGTCACCCGTCTTCTACACGTAATATATTTCAAATTGATTACAACCATACATTTTGCTCGGGCTCCCATTTTTTTACTATTGAAATCTGTCGCAAGATAGAATTGCACGAGTGTGTTCACGTTCCGTGATATTGACACGGGTCGACGTACAATGTTCTACTGCGGCATATTTTAGGAAGACTAATCTTGCAATGGGAGCTAGGAGCAGGTACCTAAGTACTACAAGTTTTTATTAAGAAGGCATCCCCACTGGTGAGCTTATTTCATCATACTATTCATTCGAGCACGAACACGCCAGACGGAGACGTCACAGACGGCGACACGACAAAGATCAAAGGAGAGCACTTTTCGATTAAACGCCGCAGCTCCTCATAATTTCTTGAATTTCAAACGTGCACGCTCCGCTACCTCGACCGTTTTCAACATCAACTCGCAAATTAAATTAATGTACGCTAATTACAGACTGCGGTCTGTGACAACCATTGTCATGAACTCACATACTGTAATTAGAAATATAAATACTTGCTACATTCCTTTAACTTCGGACATCCTTCCATTGGGCGTGTATATCTATATAAGAACCTGTCAGGTTCTATACCAATCAACTGTAAAATAGATAGTTTGTCTAATTATGTCGGCGAGAAATATAGGATATTTCATCTTAATGAATGGTTATTTTTATCGCTCCACAACAAGGGAAAACGTCCAATTAAAGTAAAATGATGCGGCAACTCCTATTACCACATAAATTTGCCATTGCTCCGTTTAATTGATTCACGAGATGGCTTACCCGGAAATCAATATAATAGCAATGAATTAGCTGGTAATGATTGACATCACGAATTTCTGAATTAAGAGCACGTCGAAAACGTAAGTTCATTTACTGGTGTGACGTTTTATTTTGTACCTGTTGCGGATTCGAACCAAACCATGTACAGTTCACTGTATTATTCAATGCATGCGAGCATAATTTACAATGCACTAGGTGCCCGGGCTGAAACCATGCCAGCTACGAACGACGCTATTATTGCCTACTGAAATGAACATTACTATTCCCTACCGTGAATTATATTCTTTCCCACGCAAACTAATTTTATATTCACTGTCCTTTGTCCTACATAAACTTAGTCGGTACATATATGTCTAGACTCCGTGATAACCGCAGTCATTTTGTGTTATTATATTATATTAAAGTAATGTATGAATGTGTCGCTCTGATAACACATCTCGATGTTTTCACGGAATAGACGAGTATGCCATTTAGACATTCACACAGTTGCGACCTTCCTACCACGCTCCATATCTCTGGCATAATCACCCGCATAATAATAAGAATAATACGCACATTTGTCGTCATCAACGTGCTGAAACATTTTCAGTATCCAAATAAATAATTTTACATTGTTGTTGTGCTATGGATAATTTGTTAAATAGTCATACAAGGGTCCAAGGACATCGCTTAATGGGCCAATTCTCAGGTTATGGAGATGACAATCATTAAAAATAGTATTTACCCGGAACTTCATCCTCTTGGGATTCATAATTTGGGAATGTTGATGCAATCTAGATATGAGGACTCACCTACTTTTATATACTGTATACAACAAACAACAGAAAAAGATCTGAATGGGTTCGATCAGTAAGGAAATAGATAGTGATCTATAAATATAATATGTATGTAGCACTATCTATTTCTTTATTCGTTATCGTCACGCCATAACTTTTTAAGTAATGCGATCTTCTTGTATTTTCTTTTGGGGCATTTACGAATCCATAGAGCACATGTGACCCGTAACAACACACATTCAAGAGCGACACATATTTATGTGTATACCTAAGTAAGTAATACATGAAAATGCTGAATCGTAATGTTGCAAATCGCTTAACCGCAGTCCTCACACTATGATCACATATAATAATAATTAGAAATTCTTGCAAATTCGAAAAAAAACAAAAACAAACTCGTGGTCCTAAAATAGTATTTAAAGACGTATCAATATGTTGTATTGTGTCAACGGAAAGGGTATTTTTTTGACTTAAGTGTGCGGATCATTAAATTTCATTATAGAATATAAACTTCAAACCCGAAGCGATTGTAAATTGTTCAAATAACCGTAAACTACTGAAATAAGCCGCTCATTACCAATCCAGTAAAGATAACAAGGGCTTCAGTAGCTTATGTTTTAATGAAAAGACACAAAACTTTGAACGTATATTATATGAACATAGTCTTATTCGATTATCCCTTTACGGGTCAGACACAGACAGTGGAGTTTTCGAGCAGTATTATTCGAGTATTTTTTTTGTCAGACATAGTTGGAATTTAAAATCATGAAAACAAAACAGTTGGTAAAACAGAAATAAAAGTTACTATAGCTATGTTACTTTAGCCGTATTTATTCTGATGTAAGTCAATGTTATAGGCCTATTTGTGTAAAAGTACTGAGAGATGTCTCAACACAGGCATAGAAGATATATTATTTGTCTTTTTGATCAATTCCATCGATCAACATACTCAGTAGAAGAAGAATAAGCCCTCTTAACATATTTATTTTATATATGACGGTAAATAATCACATAAGTTCTATGAAGATGCTGCTGTCGACTAGAGTCCTTTATACCTGTTAGTGGCTCGGATATTTTATCGTAAGTAATACGACATTTTATGGGAATGCGTTACTTTACTTACTTATGTATTTTATATTTTCCTGTAGATGTGCTCATATTTCTATTACGTGGTTGTGAATATTAAAAAATGTTTCAAATATGCAAGCGAAATCCAAAAAATAGGCTTACCATGGCAGCGAGTTGGCTGCCACTCGTTTCGGAGCTGAATATTTAGATAAAATATTCGGGAAGCGATCGAACGTTGGTGTGGAGGTAGCTTCGGTCATTACCGGCAAATGAAGTCAGTGCCGCGCAAATGATGCGATGCCCGCTCGATTATGCCCAGATGGGGAGCGAAATGCGCGACACGCACTCGCCTTCCGGCACGCCGGTGTTGCGGGAATGTAAATATCTCGTATGTTTAATCAAACTACCATTATTATAACAATAACACTGTTTATATGAGTATCACACATGATTAAGGGTATATTATAAATTCCAAAGCACAGAATTCCTGGCTACAATACGGTGCTACCGTAGCTATTGACCGTGACTTAGGTCGCTGGCCGCGTTCTTCGGGCTTCATCGTAATAAAGTAGTTAGTCAAACAATAAAATGCATACGGTATTAAACTAAAAACGAAAATTTTGCCACGATTATTTGCTTCGAAGAATACGCCTCTCCTGATAATATTATTTATTTAGGTCGCTGTCTCATACAGGCAAGGCAAACATATAACCCGCCGCCTATTCACAATTCGTAATCGCGTAAAAATAGTCTTCCTCGCAACATAGTAAAGTATTGTGGGTATATTAGTATAGATCTTTGTATATTTTCCGTTTTGCACTTGGCAATATAGCCCGGGGCGTTTCGCGAATATATATTGAGCGGTAAAGCGTCGCCCCTTGTATATAACCAAAGGGGAAATAAGAAAACTACGATATTACTTTTGTATAAGCATATTATGAAAATAGAAAAAATATAGCTCCAGTTCTTGCATATTAAGTTCAGATAGTTCCTATTTGAATGCAATGTATTGTTCACGGCTTGTTTGTCAGTCGGTTTAATTATAAGTTCCGTTAGGTTCACACATAAAAAACTAAGCTAACGTGGTAAAGCAAATACATAGTGTATTCTTTAAAATAATATATGAACTAAGCAGAGAAAAATATAGGGGAATTCTACGCAGGGCTGCTACTAGTAATTATATATAATTTAAGTATAGTATAAATATTTTTTTTATAGTATAATATTATTTTATACTTGAATCTACAGTCATCTTCACCTTTAGAGCAATGGATAAAATATTATATCATTCTCTTTGAATAATTCCGCTTGTTTGCACCATCCGTTTCAGAGCTGAATATGAAGCATTAGAACCCTATCTCACAATGTAGTTCACGTATCACATACTTAATAACCCGTCATGTCTCTCCGCACAAATTAACTTTGATCAAATAGCTATAATTTCGCTCGGCTTAGAGATAAAAATATTACGAGGGTACCAATAAGGTATATAATTAATTGATTTCAATCAGAAAAACGATAATGTAGTGCTCGGAAATTATAACACAGCACCATCTAGTCCTATTAAGCAAAGTTTATACTATGTAAACCAGATAACGGGTATAAAGCTTATATATTCATTATACATACCAAACCCCCAAACAGCAAATGCAAATTACATAAAATTGCCCTGACATGGGTACCGAACCCGTGACACAGTGTTGCAATCACGTGTACTTACCACTACTAGACCAACGGTGTCGTCAATAGCAGCATGATGCCATAATGACACCTGATTATGTTCGGTATAAACTAGGTGTTAATACATCTCTGCCCATCGCTTCATGCGCTTTCATGTGATATAAATATTGGTTAAACAGAAACATAATTAAAATTTTCAAAAGAACAACTAAACGCAAAACAAATGCTAACAAATTAACGCAGCCATCTTGCTGAACACCATTGCCTCTGTCATAATCGAAATTCCGTTTTTTATTAATAATTTTCGCTTGTTTAAATTATTACTATTATAATCCTTGTTCTTCGTTGAACTTAGATAAAAGCTTAAATCTAAATTTTAAAGAACAAATACATTTATTTAGTTTATACAAATACCACGAAATAGTTGTGGAATATAATTTTAGAATTTAAATTTCTAATTTGGTACTAGCCTGTTCACTTACTTTGCAAAATTTCCAATTCAATAAGTTATCAAATATTTATTTGTTCTACGTACCTTCCTCATAATTACTCTATTGTATTGATTAATTTTATATTTGAGTAAAATAAACTATATTACAGTGGCTGAAGTGCTTACATAGCATTAAATTTATTATCATATCAACCAAATGTGTTACCACAACCTATTTTGTACGTGTTTTCGTTTCCTGAGTTTTGAGTTCTGAATTCTGCTTTATTAGAAATGCTTTGTAATACAGCTTTCAATGTCTATATATTATATAATTCAAAATAATAACTTAGTTTACAAATAAGGTGTCAGTAGGAAATATGATCAAAGTCTTCTAATTTAGCTTTTAGACAAACCCGAATTCCTTGTGATTAATCGTAAGTAATAGGCGATTTAGATAAGATAACAGAAATTAAATACGCCCAGCCCTTAGGTCCTAGGGGCTTATAATGGATTACACACTCCCACTAAGCTAATATAAAAGATTCGTTTGTTTTACCCCAGTTAGGTAATTAACGTGAAACTCTGGAACCTGTTTCTTCCCTCAATTCTACTTCAAGTTTAGTATTTCCAAATAGTTTCGTGCACTACATGTGTCGAAAAATCTATATCTATACATGTAAACAGATAAACTATACAATTTAAGTGTTTGTTTGTAATTCCAAATTAACAGCTTTTTACTAAATGCATATAGTTACGATACTAATATAACGACAATATTTGATTTTTTTCATTATCGTCTCTCTGTCGCACACATACATGGATCAGTCGCGACGGCTGCGGGCAGTCAGCAGCAAATAATCTATAGCAGCTTCAAGAAGGTGAAATTGACTGCTCGAGCAGCCAAATTCAACTGCTCATGTCGAGCAGTCCGTGGTGGCCTTTAGTTATTTCCGTATATAGCTTAGACCTATTAGATTTTAGATGATACACTTCAAATAAAAAAAATACTATTTATTTATAAATGCACTGCGTAGTTATTAGAATTTCATTAAATATGGAAAGGGATATTTTTCATATTTTTTAATTGATATGTACCACCAACCAATGCTCTATGCCAAAAATGTTCGCCCAAAAAGTTAAGACCCTATATGAGTAGTAAACAATGACTATATATGAACACAAATCAATACTATCATCAGGCATAGTCAACCTTTGTTATAAAAACGTAAGAGATAATACCGACTCTCTTGGCACCCTGCCACACAACAACATTAGGTGCGTATTAAAATCACCACATTCCATGCGACTTTGCACATGATAAGGGTTGGTAATTAATTATATTGATGGGCTTATATAGGTATCCTATATCGATTAATGTTGCGCTGAAAGTATAAAAATTATCGAAATGATATAACTCAATGATATGGTTCATTATTTTTATAACCTATACATCTATAATCTATATCTATAACTACAAATAAATACAACTGATGTGCCTATTTGTAATTCAAAATTAATAGCTTTTCACTAAAAGCATAATATGTAAGTACATAATATGTATACACAGTACTTACACAAAACAACAGTTTCAAAAATCTATCTACTATCTACTATCTTTCTGTTTGTTCGGGCTAATCTCTGAAACGACTGGAGCGATTTTCACTTTAACACCATCAGGTAGATGGAGCTGTCAGTGTCATGCCCTTTCGGAGGTCATGTAGAACATACATTCCTACAGATAGACAGACAACATTATAATATATATACATATATTATTGTTAAAATTTCCGTTAAAACTGTTAGATTAGGAATGTAAAAGCAAATAGAAATTAATATAAGACTGTATTTTGTTAGTGACGAGAAAAGAAACAAAGTGTAGAAGAGTAAAGAGTGTTGGGTTTAGTACTTTCATGTACAAGTGTGTTATTTTTATATTGCAAAGTAAATCTTCAATTTATTTATTTTCATAAATGAGTTAATTCGTAAGCTTAGCCCCTTATTCATACGATCATCAACATCAATGGAAGTCTATTGAATTAGATATGTTATTTATAAGGTGTGATCTTAAAATGGCTAACACAAAAGCAGTGATTAGAACGGGCGCGCGTCGCGAGGGCCCGGACGCACCGGATCTGATTAACCCCTGTTTAGTTCGCGATGGACTCGGACAATATGGACTTCCGGCAACCTTCCGCCGGAACCCCTCGCCACTGTATTCTATTGCACACCGATATACCGCCTTTGTATTTATACACACTCTTCGAAATATATCTTAATATATACAATTTCTTCCGTTAGTACGTGTATATGTCACCAATTGTCACAAATTGTTCCATCAGTTTAAGACGACTTACATCTTAAAATGATGGAACCATTTGGATCAATATTTCAATGGGTCTCTGGATGACCAGAAAAAAGACTGGCCGCGGCCAACAGCGTCGTTATCACGTCATCAATAAAAAAGGATTCACTGAACAATTGACGGTGTGAAGTTGCTAAAAAAGTCGAATATACTGTTAAAGTCATCATTTGGACAGTAAAACGCCTGCTTGACTGTATTTCAGTACCCAGTAATTTTGTACAATAATTGTGCACGACCACACAAACTGCTTTATAAATGATCGCACCATCCGAGACTGACTATTAGCATTCATTATAGTCACTTGTATACGATTACAGTGCAACAATATTATTATATTAAAACAGATAACTTTACACAAATTAACGGGTTGAGCGGTCAGCACGTAAACATGTATCATTTTAATTTAATCTGAAACATTAAGTTTCAAATAAACTTTTCCGCTTTCAGTCTTTGAAATGGGTGAACATTTTATTGAAAAAAAATCGTGCTTTTTATATAGAAGAAGGTTGGAAGATTTTGTTCATAATATTTCAGATTAAATTATTATAATAAATACACGATCAGGAGTTTGAATTTTCGTGTTTTCTTGTAGTCTGCGACGCAATATTTAAGAATAAAATATAGTGAGAGTATAGTATATAGTATCTGAGACTAGAAACTAGAGACTTGAATTATGGTAAAATTCTAGAAATAAGAAACAAACAAACTCATCACTTCGAATAAGAAATGATTAATATTTATTTATAAGTTACTAATATTTTATAAACAGCATTTTCAATAAATTTGAGCCGAGTACCTTGGTATCCCTTGACCAAAATGGATGTCAATGATGATTCTCTAATCTATAAAACGAGAGGACTTTGAATTGACGACGCTTTTTATTATTTAAACAATATTTTTAATCATAAGTTATCATTGTTAATGAGAGCGATAACGGCTCTCCGCGCTGATTGCGAGCTAAATCTCGTGTCGTTGTTTTCAATTAGAGAACACAACGAGCTACGTTAACGGTTATTGCTCAAACCAACCTGCGCCTTCAGGTTTACAAAGTATTAACGTGAGTTTGTATGTGGCAATGTTTTACCAAATAGACAGAAGTAGTGATGAACTTTGACCACCGTATCAGCCGATATGTACGATGGACGTGTCTCAAGCCAAGTTCTTCATTTGCAGGACCAACTATGTCTCATATAGTGCGCACGTGCTAAGAATAAACATGTGCAAGTACCGCCCACGCGTCTGTATGATTGTCAGCCCGCACCTATTACTATTACCTAAAGCTGGGGATATCCTCACAAAATTACACGGCATTGTTATCAGTTCAAACTTTTCAAGTGTGGTGTATCAATCTGTATCCAACTGTAATACACTTAAAAAACGTTCTTGTTTTGTGTGCCTAAAAGAAAAAAACCATGATGCCGGGCATATAACGTACGTATCTTCTTCGTTAAAGCTCGACTAATGTTTTTATCGCTTAATCGATGCATAAATTAGTGTGTTGGTAATTACAACATAATAAATGAACACATAATATAATTAACGTCGCGCTGGTAGTAATAATTTATGTCCGTTGATGATTTGCGCAATTTCTGCAAGTTGGCTCAGAATAAAGGGTCTATGGGAAAATCTTGAGTGACACAGGTCGGACAGCGGCGGATACATTTTTGTCATTCCGCGCCTTTACATCACTCCCCCGGCTGCCGGCCGGCCGCTGGTCACTGAAAGAAAATCGTAGTTAGCTTAACTGCTTGACCTATTTTTCCAACAGTATGGACTACAATCATACAAAGGAAATTTTACCAGTTTCGTTCATAAATTGGTGGGTCCTGTACTTTATTGGATATTCCATTCCAAGGGTAAACAAGGTTAGGCGATATTTCGATATGCAATTTTTGTTAATATAAGAATAATTTACGGGAAGTCTTAGTAATATATTGTTAGATAAATTAACTTATACCCATGGTTTATGGGCTTGAAATTTGTATAAAGATTGTTTTAATTTGTCATCGTTTTAATTTATTTTGATTATTCGTCACATTAACAACTTTTATTATCAACTTTATAACTGAGAAGAAATATCACCCACGTACCCGTATGAGTAGCTACGACTTTCACTACGTGCTAATTCCGTGTTACCGTCACATAAATCATATAAAGGTGCTGTTTGTCTTACTTATGAATACATATATTATATAGAAATTTATTTGAAATTTGATATCAATGTCTCTGCGATGAGAAATTCACTCTCGATGTGTTTGCCTGTAATACGCTTTTTCTCGCCAGTTTTCATCGGCTCATTCGTTATTCATGAACATCTATTTTTCATCTCGCGTCGTGTATCAGCCAGTGACTGTAGAGCTGAGCGAGTATTAGGTAACGTGAATATTTTCACCTCACCTTAATTAGTATTCTGAATCTTCAAAAGTAAATTTGCATTTCATTTTGTAAAGTTTTTTATGATCGCCTATAGAGCAGCAAACGATAAGAAAACCACACATTATTATTTAACTGAAATAATGTCTTGTTGAAGTCTAATCAAATAAATATTTTTTTGATATTGATTTTAGTTAAGTATATATATGAAATAATCGTGAATCGTCGTTAGGTTATTTTGTCATAATTTATGTATACAGAAATATGAATTATTCAGTATATTCACCCTGGTTTGGATATACAGTACATTCCTCATTAAAAAGTATAATAGGAATACGGTGCCTGAAGTGAAAATCTCTTCATGTCGAATGACATTAAACGCCATCTCGGAATTGCGTAAATACGAGAGGCACATGTGCTTAAGAGTAAGGTATTAAGTGGTGAGCTGTTAAAAGGACAGATAGGTACATGTTATAAGGGCTTCCCTACGTGCACTTGGTAAGCAACTGGCTCAGCGTGGTTTTGCGGATAAAACGGTACTGGTAACCGTTCCCACGGGTAATTACGCTAGGAAGTGGTGTTACCCACACTCTCTAGAGTAATGTTGACTTATTCTATCGTATCCAGCAATATTTACGGCATTAACGGCACCATTGGTGTAATGGTTAGTATACCTGACTGCCACACTGGCGTCGTGGGTTCGATTGCCGCGTCACGACAAATATTTTATGTGATGACCATGTATGTTCATTTTATCTAGTGTTTCGGATATATTATAAGATATACGTAATAAAACTAACTTAGTACCTATGTAAACTTTGACTATTGCTGCTTCTCTCTGTTACCCATGGTACAAGTTTTGCTTAGTTCTGGGCTAAGCGGTCTTGTACTATACTGAATGAACATTATTTCATATGAAATGTTATTGCTTACACGTTATAACACTCCTCTTGTCAAAGCCAAATTAGATCGGATTCAGTGCCTCAAATCAGGATTAAGATAAAATAAATGCCCTTTCCGCTTTATTTCTTATGTTATAAAACACTATTGTCCGCGATACCATCGGAGTGTCCGTGATTTATTGCGACTTGTGGTCAAATAGGAACATTAAAGTGTTGGCGCTCGCGTTAACTTTCCCTTAGCTTTTGGAGAATGCCTCTGATCTTATCAATTTGGACAATGTCAACAATTTTGTTAATTCTGAAGAATCTGAGAAGACAACAAACAACACCAACCACCCACTTTTATTGTAAAGTCAATACCTACCGATACCAAGCATTTGATATCTTTTTTTAGCTATAAATATCGCCTTTTGTCTCGATTTATTAAATAAATGGAATAGAATGTAGAAATGAGGGTATATATTTAACACATAATAAACTGTGAGTAAGTACCAATAAACTTTTATGTGCTCCGTAAAAGTGAGCACGCCAGGCAGAAAGGTCGGCCTAAGATGACATTGTGTTGCGCACCGAATAGTCTGGTGAATGTCATTTAATATTATTAACAATCACCTTAATGGTGGTAACAAACGTCGTCTAAACGTTTTAGTAATGAATTTATATGAACTGTATGCGGGCTTATACAGAATGACTACAGGCAAAGTGGTTATGAAGGGTATTTTATTGAAGTACGGGACCTGTTTTTGTATTTGCAGATAAAATGTCCGCAGTATTTTCAACAAAAGTAGCGCTGCCCAGATAAATATGCGCGCTGATACTGTGCCGGGTTTGTGCAGAATACACGGTCCCAGATAGCATTAGTTCCAGTATCTTTCCACTACATAAAAGAGTATTGCGGGCATTCTAAATCTTTACGTCACCATTTATTACGTCCACGTTATAGTAAGGGTATCTGCCCAGATAGGATAACTGCAAAGTTACCCCTTTCTACTGCGGCACGTTAAAGATAGTTATCGATTCCTTGTTTCATGTCAAACTATTGATAGAATACATGCGAATTTAATTATTCACACATAACTTGACTTGAAGGAGCCTCAAACTAAAACAGTCACAAACGAACACGTGATAAGTGGAGGTGAGGGATAAGTTGAATAGCGTAGGTATCCACATTACGACCATTTTATTATACAAATTCCGACGTCGAAATTAATAAATTTTATAATCAAACCCTTGCATATTTCGGTGAATACCCTGCGCACCCAAGCGGCCACACACCGGTATGACAATAATATAATCGTCTTCGTGACCTTCCCCACGTTTCCTCCCAAGAAAATTGGTTCCAATCCTCCTCAAAGAGTCGATATGTTTCTGATTTCCATTTCATTTTATTGTATATTATAACCAACCCGAGTATAAATGTTATTGGAAAACTGTAGTAGGTCCTCAGATAAATTACCATTGACGATAAGATGAATATAAATATATTATATATGATCTATATTACGTATGCGAGTAGCTTAGCTTTCTGACCGCGATTTCGTCCACGTGAAATGAGTTTTCATGACGAAACCTTTGTTCTCTATCAGAGCTTTAGCTATCCTTATACCAAATATGCGATAAATCGTTAATTCAGTTGATTTCGTGAAGAGATAGAGAGAGATTCGTTTTATTATTTCTTCTTCTGTCTTTTAATTGTGCCTCTATTTCTGAAGTGACGTAAATGAGTAACATTCATATTCAAATGTTGAATTTTTTTTTTATTTCGCCCTTGATTCTTATTTCGTAAGTACCATAATGAACCTCTTGTTGCTCTCAGGAAGCATTAGCGCGCATCCAGTTTCGGTTAAGCTTAATCTCAAACAAGAGTCGAGTTACAACTCAAAGAACTTAACGGGCAGCCATATCTTTTTCTTACTCCAACAAACGAACATAATACCTCTACCGAAAAGTATATACCATCAAACTACTCCACTAATTAATCTATCCAGTGATTCTCACAATCGTTTGAGAATTCCGTATGTTAAAGCATTACTACTATAAGTAAAAGCATTTTTTTAAATTTACTTAAATAAAAGTAGAGCTGGTCCCAATCCAAAATGGCTTTATTATGATCTCATTCCACCTTAACAATCCTATTACGAAGTTTTGAATAGATAACACTTGTTAACTCTGCGTTTATATGGAGGATTTTACGTTGAATTAACTGAGTATTTCGAATTAATATTCGTCAACTCATATCAGACAAAATTATATTATAGACCGACAGATTTTTAACCTTTATGCTAAATTTCAAGCACTGCTCAGATATCGATTTACGACATCGTCCAGGTGTCTGGAGTAACTGCTGCGAAGTCATCTTGAACTAGTATTACAACGATTTTCCTGTTAGCCTGGCGCACATAACGCATTTATTGTATTGCTTAAATTTTTTATAAATACTTTTTTTAATGGCTTACTCAGTATAATGTAATAATAAGTACTAATAACATATATTAATTTACGGTATAACTGAATTAAAGTGCCAGCTGCGTACTTTCTGGTTTGAATAAAATGTTCTCAAAAAGTACTACTTATATAGATTTTCATTCGATTTTTAGTAATATGAAGGGGAGATAAAACGCTGCAGACTAGTAGATTAACTTACCGTTGCATACTCGGATGGGTCCAAAAGTATTTAATAAAAATAACTTAAAACAGTAAAGATTACTAAGCTGGGTAAATTTAATAAAGATGGTTTTATAACATCGGGTTTAGAGATTCTTCAGAATGACAAAAGAGAGAAAGCAAAAGGCATCCGCGGCGCGTCGCGTCTGTTATCAATGGAAATGATATTCAGGGCCGCAGCTGTCGCCCAGATAAAAATACTGCTGTCACATTACGTATGCTACTGACTACTTCATTCTCTACACACTATACTAATTATTATGCATTTAAAAATTTGGTTGCATATAAATTGCAATCGCTTTAAATATGAACCTAGGGGCCTACTATAATCGGTTACAGCAGAGCGCATTAAGAACTTCTGAACTTTGAAGAACATTTCATTTTGATGAAGTAAAATGAAGCGTAAGCTAAGAAGTTTTTTCAAACGCGCTACTTAGTTTTCTTAAAAAGTTCAATTCATTGTAGGCGAAGCCTTCAGCCCTTATTGCGATGATTACACGTCTCATACATCTCCAAAATTGAAATGAACTTATGTCATTTAAAAATTTATAGAATGGCCCCAAGTTGTAGAGTTTCACAACAAAACAGTGGAATATGTTACTCAAACATAAATAAAACAGAGGTAACTGCGATTGCTAGTCTTTTTAGTAGATTGAGTGCAGCCCTACTCAGCGTACAACCAGGCAAATGAAGTGATGTACGTCATTCTCAATTTGCATTACGCGGTGAAACAATTCAAACAATATAATACGCGGGAAAAGAATGAAAACAACTAGAATAAATTTGTGAAGAGTTGGCTCCACCCTCACGTTTCCCTAAATCAAAACGATGAAAGGGTATTCCCTTATTTTTCTTCAATTTCCGACAAATAACAATACAATGAGACTCGGAAAGGGTGAAACGCCACAAGTTACGAAATTCAAATTGTTGTTCATCATTAAGCCGCCCTCGCGACGCCGTATTTTTTGCTACTCACACGTAATATTTCGTAATGCGATAACGCACTGCTGACATGTTTATGAATGTTATTACCCGGTAATGATTTCAAATGTTACCTCGCGCTGATCTTCTATCAAACATTACGTTTAGTCAAATAGTCATAATGTTGCATTATACATGTTTTGAGTATCATTCCAAAACATTTGAGCTGTGCTACTCTCAAATCTATACACATTTGTAGATAGTAAAAAGCAATCCTTCATAGGTATATATCCTTCATAACGATTTATTGTAAAAGGGTAAATCTCTAAAACCATTGTCAAATAGCTTTGTGTAGAATTGCATAAAATATCAGAGAGGTGAGACAGATGGTATCCTTCGGGAAGCAACCAGTCAAACGTATCCCAGTCGTAAATTGTGCAAACAAGTTGGCCGTCACTACGACGGTTGCTACCGTAGTATTTCGTAGACAATGCTACGGTATTGCAATGCTACGGCGTAGCATGTAGCGTAGCACGACAGCACTCGACTTTTCTCAACCCAAACGCTCATATCGAATTGTTCAACTATCGTTGGTTTTTCAATTTCTATACATGAACTAAGGTTTACATTAAAAAGCAAGTGAGAAGGTACGTTTGTGTAAAATGTATATTAGTAGTAGAAAATACATTGAATGAGATTGCTAAATTCATGATAGTTCACACATTAATTTAACAATACATACCGAGGAACGCTCATATAACTAACCAACCTTTAACAAATTACGCATAATGTAGGCAACGTAGACAATAAACAACCTTACGGTGTTATTTTCGGAGACAAACAAGCTCTGTCAGAGAGTAATTTTGTGTTATGTCGTTAAATCATTTAAATCGGTATTAATTATCAAATTAGTCAGGAATTAAGCCTTTGAAAATCATGATTGAGCTGGTTAAAATTGTATCTTTCTGCAAATGAAATGTTTATAAATATCAGCGTATCAACTAATGAAGAGCCGTGATGCACCATATTCGGTGAAATGTGGGTGCTGTTGTTACAACACCTCTGCTTACCCCTTCGGGGACTCTTCTGGGATGGCCTGAACATATTTATTCAACAAACTTTTAAAAGCATTTAATCATATTATTAAATTGACTTTATTAACATACATACGAGTACATGCTCTCTGTCTGCAGTACACCACTGCCTACCACTTTGGCTAGTATGGGTGTATTTTTATTATTTTACTCAAATTAACTAACATTATGTTAATAAGTAACGTTAGCTGGGAACTACTTCGCAATTTCAACGCCGACATAATTGCAAAAAGCTACATCCAAGTTTTTCAGATTACAAATTGTAGTGAACTTGTAATGTCTAAAGTTGTGCGATCGACGAATTCAAGCGGCGTTTCATTGCATCGCATCGTAGTTGTAGCGGCCAATGGCGGCGTGTGTCCGTTTGTCCGGTTTATTTATGTGGTTGTTTATTGTTCGACCTCGCCCGCACTCGCTGGACACAACTTTACTAGTTAAGACTCATAAACATGTCGTTTGGTAAGCAATTATAAATATGTAACCATAATTACATCTATTTCCATCATCTTCGGTGAAATGTAGTTGTTTTAACTCCTTTACCTACTATAAGCGAAATATACTATCTAGAAACCCGGGTGAGTATCTCTATATTCATTGTCATGCTGAATAGCAATTCTGACCAGCTATAACAAATGTTTACATATGCTCCGCGCACATTACGGCGCCGCACAAGATGAATTGAAATCTATAATGACCTAGAAATTTTAGTAAACTCTTTCCTTCAGAATAATTCAAACTTTACTATTACTAACTTATGTGGCGCAAGTAAGTTGCCTAAGAAATTAAAAATAAACAAACAACTATTATCAAAAGCGTGGTCGTTAAGTCACTATTGGTAAGCGTTTCAAATCAGCCACGCTTTGACGGCTGTTATTGAATATGTATAAATCACCGCTTAACGACTCTTCTTGAGAGTTAATGTCTCGTGCCACAACCTATCCAGATTTCAGATCCGTTTTACATAACGCAACGACCTTAGCAAATATTGTGTTGTTGTGGTATTCTAAATAGCAATAAAAAAGTAGTCGGCAAGATGGCCGCGGGCCAACTGGCGGCCATGGCTTCATCGGGATTACAACCAGCTCTTAACTCAATACAAGCGACGCTGTTACTATCTCCTTTCCACACAACTATTTATGCATCATAAATATAAATAAGCTTTTTATTTAGGATTTGTTCTCCATTCCCAGGTTTAGAAGTTTCAAAATTTTCAGGTATTATATGAAAATTAGTGGCCTTATGCCTTATTACAAAGAAATTTCGTTGTTCCCCAAAATATTCAATACCTTGAGCTTGGGGGTGTAGATATTTCTGAGCTTGTGATACGAGCGAGCTTATATTTTCTACCATTGTTCTAGGAACAATTTCCTGATATGAAACCCTTTGTTATAGTGTGATGCAAGCAGCTGGCTTGCCGCCAGTTTCGGAATGTTTCATATTTCACTGGATCAGCGCCGCTCACTCTGTCTCATATTACGTTTTTTTATCTTACAATAAGGTGATCATTTGCTACTTTAAATCCCTTTACCTCTAATAATGCATACTAATTTTCAACACACAAATACACACGCCTGTATTTCCTGAAGGGGTGGCCAGCGGTTTACTGCATACCCACATTTCGCCAGTTATGCTAAGTCCCATGTAATAGCGAGCGACCCTATTAATATTAACCGCGGGCACTAATCCAGGCAGAGGAATTAGAGAAGAAACCCGACCCGGGAATGCAATCGGAGACCAACGAGGCCATCTAGACTATTGTTTTTGTAAATTTTATGAAATAATCAACTAAAACCAACATCCTGTATCAGATGTCTGACCAATATTGTATGTACTACAATGATACTCCATTATTTCTTTCAAATACCACTGTCTTGAGAATATAGACAAGCGAATGGATTCGTTAAGGTAAATACTTCACATTCGATCGAGTGGTAACAGTATTCCCTAAACGAACGCCGGTATAGTAAGTGGCATAAACATAACTCGTTTCAAAAGGAAATACGGTCTCCGACAAAGCAAAGCTACCGGTTTTTCCGTGTACCGGCCTTTCGACATTTATCTATTGAAGTTCGAAGGTGGGGTGACAATGTTAAGCCAAAGGAGCCACTTAGCTCTCTTGCACATGCCCCTTTCACAATCAACAAAATATTACGCTCTCCATTTCATACTTAATAGAAAGAGAAAAAAGAACTCTTACCTGAAAACAATCTGGAACTTTTCTTTTGGTTTCTTGTCCATAATTATCAAGAATCGGTGTCACAAGAGTAGTTAATTACAAAGAGAATAAGTATTTTTTTTCTGTTTTATTTATCTATACTACTTGTGCCCCGTGATTTCAGCCGCGTCCAGCGTCCACTTAGCCAAAATCAATATTTAAGGGTAGCTGAGAGACTTGGCCTAATTCTAAGTAGCCTATACTACCCACTGTCCTAATAAATCAATTATTTGAAAACAACTTTTTGGTCCAAGGAAGTCGTTCCATAGATTAGCCTCATCAGCTTTATTATATCACAAGTATAGATATAAAAATATATAATATTCTATAGATTAGTATAGAAATACCTGAAGTTTGAAATCAAAATGAATATATACTTCCTCCTCTACCACATAGGAATGCGTGATACGATAATGATATGGTGTGCACACAATGCTTTGTTATACAATTAAGCTACGTACACGGTCGCGCTGTTAAGCAATTATTATGCTAATGAAACAATGTCAACGTTTCGCTTTAGACCATTATCGGAACCAATACAGGTTGTTGAGGATTCGTTCGGCCAATAATTATATTTAATTAGGATCGCACATCGACTTCTAACGACGTGTTATTGAATTTATTTATGCGCTCGATGCGGAGGAGGAAAATTGAGAGAAAATTGTTACTTATTTTTGATGTTAAAATATATTCTGGATATATGAATTTAAATATCACGAGGTGATTTAGGTCATGTTCTTGTACGACAAACGCGGGGGAAGAGCGGCGATAAAACCACGCGACTTCGTGCAAGTAATATTTGTAGCACTCTTATTCGGTGGCGGGTTTAAACATTGAGCGCTCGTCGCGTTGTGACATCCCACCCAGCCTATATTTTATTCACACTGCCTAAAATATGCCTGAGCTATACTTATTACAAATATATTTCTAAGGAGCGAGCGTATTTCATCAATAATTTGATATACAAATAGTAACATTAGTCACTGTCAAAAGGCATATCGACGTTAATTTCCATCACCAACTAAAGTTTACTTACAACCTTGTCTCAAGTTGGGCGCTCTACGGATTACAGCGCGCCCACCGCTCTCACAGATAAGGTGAGCCTCTCCCTTATTTACTATACTTCAATAAACAACTGGTTTTGTATTGACTGTCTGATGAGTGTTAACTGACTGTACTGGCAAGTACTTTAATATTTACTTTTACATCAAATGATGAAATCATTTAAAATTACTAAGAAAATGTAATGGATTAGATTAGAATTAGGTAGGAAAAAGCAGCACCCTGAATTAGGCATTCTGGGCACCCTGATGATTGGAAAGACACACCTTAGCCAGTGGACTAAGTAAAAAGAGTTTCTACGAAGACATTGTTATTAAACGAATACTCGGGTGGAACTGCGGGACGCATGTAATTGCTGTTATTAACTTATCCTTTCTAGACATTCCTATTCTATAAGCCATTTAAACTAACAAACAACGCACAACCTGTTCCACTTAAGATCTTAATTCGAAATCACTTTGAAATGTCATCGGGATAGTTGGTGTGAATCCTCGATGAGTATTAACAGGAAAGTAGTCGTTAGGAAGAAGCCGTGCTCGTAAACGGAGTATCGTCGTGCGGAAATAGGGGCGCGGCCACGGACGCACGCACGGAAATGAACCCCGCACTCGCCTCCGGTGGCACGCAGCCCTCAGCCCAGAGCAGCCTTATCTCACCACAAGCCGAGCTCTCAATGCCCCCAACAAACATAAATAACGTCCCCGTTACTACACTCCTCCGCGACTATCGTCCTTCAAGCTAGTGTTAAGCCTTTGTTTGGTATATTCTCTGTTTATTTAAACAATTAACACAAATACTAACATAAACTGAATAATAATTGGGTTTCTATTAGCTTGAGCTATTAGGTTCAATGGTAGCACTGAG
This sequence comes from Watsonalla binaria, assembly GCA_929442735.1. Classification (NCBI taxonomy): domain Eukaryota; kingdom Metazoa; phylum Arthropoda; class Insecta; order Lepidoptera; family Drepanidae; genus Watsonalla; species Watsonalla binaria. The sequence continues at coordinate 5,809,752 of OV838919.1, read as the reverse complement.
ACCGTATCAACTCTTATTGTAACTTTCACTATAAGGGACAGATGTTTCTGGCGTGTGTATGTTGCAGTCAATTATCTTAACTAGTGAAAATTTAATTTTGCCCAAACAGCTCAATAGGAAAATAAAGTCATTTTGAGTGGCTATCAGTCAAAAATCTTAAAAAGTTAAGAAGGGGGTTGGGATTGGTTATTTTAATGTGTACTTAGTTTGTATTGATTTACTTTATTTATTAAATCCTAGTGTTTTCTTTATTTGTATTCTAATCAGTCAAAAGCATATTGCCTGATGTTTTAGCAATCAAAAGTAGTTTTTACTACTTTATGCCGACAATTTGCAGGGCAACGTTTTCAGTCAAAATTCGTTTTGATTGAGTTTAATAGTTAAAAGTAGTTGTGACTGCATCATAATATACATCTGTCACTCTCATTCTCAATAACGATTGCAATAAGAGCTGAGGTGAGGCGTTATATAACACATAAAGATTACTTACATTAATTGAAACCCTATGTCAAAGTGTGTTGGTTAATCACTATGTTAGTATCCGTTAAGGTGTCTATTATAGCCCATAATATAAACAACTTAAGATCCATAGATTATGATAGGTCAGCTATGTATTTGTAGACGGTATATCACGTCAGTAGTGGTTACATAGTAGAGTAGTAGTATAAAGATATACCAGTGTGCATTGATCAGTGCGGTTAGTCGCTGAGTCAGAGTGGAATGACAGGCAACTGCGTCACCCTCGTCTCATTACATACCTGTCTCGAGCACACCTCTCTACTATACTCAGCCAGTACTCTCAAATACTCCACGTATATCGCCCCGAACATTTTCTCACGTCGAAGGCATTCCCATTTGAGTTCTTACAACATTTGTAAAATTTACACCGCAGTCTTTCTATATGCGTGTCGTAATTTGATCAGAGAGGTTCGGGGACGGTTACTCGGGAGTGGTTCAGTTTATATTCGACGGCAGTATTTGTACGGCACATTTGCTTCCAATTCAATTCTCTGCTCGGCTCGTTGCAGCAGTGAATGAGCCATCGTCGAGATTGTCTCCTCGCTCGCGGGTCCTCCGCACGCCGCCTCCCGTACAGTACACCTACATGTCTTCACCTAACAGTAAATGCGTTCTGCCATTATATAACAGTTATGTACCCGTAAAATATATATTCAAAGATGTGCTATTTTCCTTAACAGTAATTCCGTGGATATTATAACACGTGATATCATTTTTATTGAAACCATTCAGTGAAGTAAATTGTGTAAGAGAATCGAATCGCACGAGACGTTAGATAATTGACGTTAAGTACAAGAAGCCTCCACTGACGCTCAGCACCGTCGGCGGGGGACTTGCGCCTCCTTACTCCTGCATAATAAATACAAAGCTCACAAGTTTTTGCTCTTAACTCAAAGGTGTTGAGGCCATAGTGAATTACTTATTCGTTTTCAGAAATAATCAGATTTTTAAAGCAATATAAATGTAACTAGATGTTACCTACACAACCCGACTAATGTCAGTGAGTTGATAGCAACAAGATTTCTATGAAAGCAACAGTTCATGGTTATGTTGTATTTACGCATTGTTAAGTAACATATATTTTATATTATGCATTTTTCATATTAGTTATCTACAACTCTAGAATGTCAATAAGTGAATAATAACATCAGGATTTATATGCAAGAAACACTTCAATGCGCCTGTAATTTACAGAATACTCAAAGCAAAGCCAACATTTACGAGTCTCTACCAAGCTCAACTGGTCACGCCTCTTTGTAGTAAGTAACCACAGCAGCAACCAAAAGCTTAGCCATCCATAAGCTTAGGAATCCTTTAAAAGCTTTTCTTAAAAATATTTTATTTTTAGAACCTTACAAGTTTCTGTATAAATATGATATTTGCCGTTGTACTCTACCACACTGATACTAGCTTCGGCTCATAGCTTCGCCTGCGTGGCAATAGGGTTTTATATAATAATTTTGAACCCTCATTTAACCCCCTTAGATGTGGAACTTCGGAAAACCCTTTCTTATTATATAGCTGACCATGTCATATTCGTTGGACTAGCGGCTTAGGTTATGGCTTGATAAATAAGAAGCCATTCAGTCATGACTTTAAATTGTATATGTATAGATTTTTTATTCCACACATTCAAATCACGCTGAGTCTAGCATGTCGTAAGCAGTAGGAACCATTTTTCTACATACGATGTCCACACGATAAGCTTATTTCAATTTTAAACTTTGACGTAATTTCTAAGCATTTGTATGTTGCTAGCGTATAGCGAACGTGTGTCCCGAGACGTCGGAAGGAAGCGTCCAATCTAGCAGCCTGTGGCCCTCCCGGAGGAAGCGTGGCTGATTTACTGCGACGTAGTCCGTTCAAAGTACGTGTCTACTCCTGCCCCGTAGGTCAGCTGGAAAAACGTTAAGATTGGTGATCCTACCAGCTTTGTATACTTTGTTGAGGAACAGCTGCTTATAAACACTTCGCACAACAATTGATTGAAGATTTAATATGTATATATATACTAATTATAATTTTCTAGTAAAGATGTTTATTTTTTACAAAGCGGGTTCTATTTTTATTGGCGTCTTGTGTAAATTTCTTAGTAAAGTCACACTTCACTCTACATCTTGATGGTAAATTTTTCCTTATCGTCGTTCACTGAAAATAACCTTTTACGTTAGTTCAATTCATTTCACGCATCATCGCTTCAAAGACTGCATAAATATATACGCGCTACAGTTTAATTATCTATTTTGCATTAGCTTACTCCAGGGATCTGTCAAATTAAATTGTAAACCATCTAACGTTTGCAAAACAATACGAGTAAAAGTGTTTTTTTTTAGTTAAAGCTTCACCAAAATAATATCAATTTATTTCTTAATTGTTATATGTACCTCTTGTTCCATATGAATAAAGAAATATGCTCAGTTATCACAAATGATAAGCACTACGTAGCTCCTTATATGGAATGCACGCCCCTGTTACAGAGCTCTAATGCTCATTCATATACACATACATTTTCTTCATGTCAGAGTCCCACGGGAGAGGGGCACTTTACTATTCCAAATAAAATAATCTTTAAATACTTATATTGTGCGTAAGTATAAGTGAATATTGCTGACATATTTGACATTTAAGTAATATCGCACTCCCGCCCACAGTGTATCAATGAAAGCATCAACTCCGCGTCTACATTTTACCCTGCAAATGGAAAGCTTTTAGCTTGTAAACGAATTTCTATACTATTCGAAGCGGGTCCGCCGAGTCGAGACGCATCACGCGACGATAGATTTGAAAAGTGTCTTTCAGATACAAGTTACCTACTTGAATCGGTTGACACCTAAATCTTGAATGCATATTGTACAGACAGACTGTTCATATATTGAATACTTCCCTTTTTTAACAATCATTAACTATAATTTCGACACGTAAATAAATTAACATAATGAACTGATGATTATTATGTAATAGAATTACCATTAAATACTTATTATGCAAACTCCAGAAGAACAATAGCACATACAAATGACAGCACAACCGGCAACGTGTATCCGTGCACTGTAAACCACAGCGCGTCCGGAAGAAGGTGATTAATTGCGGTTGGATTTTAATTAAAAGCGAATTTAAACCGCCGTCAACTGAACCACCGCACAGGCCGCACTCTATACCTACTACCAACATCAACATAAACAAATGAAAACAGCAACATGCGGCGAAAAAAGGTATTGAAGACCTTTACTTGGTTGCGGTTATCAAATGTAACAACGGAGCGTTATTGCGATACCTATTCGTACATGTATCGAGGTTTTCTTGTAGCATGCCTACAGCCCGACCTCGGTCCCACGGGGCCTCCGACCGGTCCCTTCCGAGAGGTCACCGTTGTGGAAATTTTCCCATACATACTCCATTTGCTCTCAAAAAGCTTTTATACAATTTGTAGTGGTAGAAACCCAGGATCAATGTCTATTGGAAAATAGCAAATCCATACAGTATACTTACATAGCCGCGATGACGACGATGCATCGGTCACTTAATTAAATAATAGGTAAACTAGTTTCAGGTTAGGGTTTATAATATTTTTATGATGCACATAATGACTACCTAATTAAGTAAGAAGAGCGCATCCTATGTAAGGAAATTAAGAAGAACTAAAATTTTCAGGTAATATTTTAAACACCACCCACATCTTCCACACCTGATATTTTTCTGCGTAAGTAAAAGCTATTTGCATCGCATGAAAAGGACGTTCATAATTGATGGCGAATATGAAAACCACGTACCTAATATATTAGTGAGAAAGTTTAGCAATTAGCAGTAAAAACACAAAAAGCAGAGGCGAGGGTCTGACCGAACATTATTGACGACGTCATCCATTTCAAAGTCCCATTAGCCGCAATGGCAGCGAATTGCCATGTAGGAATGCAGACATTTGGACTGACTTCCTACTTTGAGAGTCAAGTTCGTGTGTGTTCGATACTAAACGCCGAAAGGGAACTGATTTGGAAGACTTGTGACTTTCTATCGATATAGTCGATAAATTGCAATATTAGTGTCCCGGTGTTAAATGATTACCTACGGGCATCGGAAGCGCTTTATAACTTTCCTGCATTACAGGACGATTGACCATTTACCATTGTGACATAATCAGAAATTGAATTCCAGTTAGTTATACTATACCTAATTAGGGATCCTAAATTTACTACCTTCAGGGCATAAAGGGAATGGGATAAACAAAGGATCGTGTCTAACCTGGCAGCATCTCTGGATGTCATCTAGTTGGACGTTGATCTGGATGAGATAAGGTATGCCAGACGTCGTAACACAATCTACGTCCTACCAACCTATACTTGGGGCACTGAACTTAGCCGTACCCTTAAAACCGCACACAAATGACCTCCGATCGAATGCCAAACGAAGTACTTCGGGATCGAGATCCGACAAGTCAACGATGTTTATGGTGAAACTCTCAGTGAGTACATTATTGTTATCCTCAGAAAATATATTTGATACTTTTTGTGTAGGTATTGCTGCCTAAACAATCATTGGGCTACAATATTTGGTAAAATACGAAGATTTGTGCAACGTTAAAGTTATTTATCAAGTAGGTAAAAACCAGGAATATACAACTATATTGATTAGAAAATATCAAGTATGTACCTAATTTCGACTAAAACCTCACTTGGCTATATAAATAAATAGATAAATTCCTTTTTAACATGTTGCAACCGAGTGTAGCCTTATCGTTTGGTAGTCCATTAGTGGTTACCTTAGCTAACTGACTATGACAATTTAGGCGCTTACTTGACCTACTTGGGAGTTCTACATAAAAAATACCTACCCTCCTACAGGCTGACACTACAGAACAGACTCGTCGGTTCGTATAACAAAAGAAAGAATGAACTAGGCTGCCGCCAATACTTTAGTTGCCTTTTATTCCACCAAGGCAATTTGAAAAAATCACTCACATAAATAAAGGCATATTTCCTAACTCGGCCTTATCCAAGTCAAAGACGGACTCGGAATGTCAGCAATTCTATATTGTATGGAAAGTCATAAATTAAAGTGAATTATATTTCTCTGAATTTGCATAATTATCGAATTAACATTGTTCCGCGCTTCCAGCTGGAATCATTTTAATGGCGGAAGTGTCCTTGCCTCCCCTAGATCCATTTTTTACGACTTGCCTTGGATCCTTATTACAGAATAAATTTTAAAGAAGTGGGCACGAGAATTAAATTACGCTGGCGCTATTTAATTAGGAGGCGAAATGGTAACTTCGCTTACGATGACATGCAAAACTGAATGAAACTGGGCTACTTATATGTTCAGTGTGACTTAAAAGTAATCAATTGTTAATTAGTACTTTAACGGGCTTTCAAATATTACTTTGATACGATCAATTTGTTCGATAAATGATTACTTGAGATCGCATAAAAAACAATATACAAAATATATCGCCTAAGTGACTCAGTTGTTTGTCTCGGATTAAAATGTCGAGGTCCTACATCGATCTTTAAATCATTTTTCTAATTGTTTTTCCATTATCTATCCTAAGGTATAGGTATGTTTATTTAAGGCTATATTTATTTTAAATACTAGAAAGTTTTATAAATAATGCACCCGATATTCTTTTTACATATGCATGCTGATACAATGAAAAAGAAAAAAATAATAAAAATAAAAATTAAATAAAATATAGGTATGTATATATATATTAAAACACAATATGAAAATAATTTCTTACTTATTAGATTTTTAAATGTTTTTATTTATCTTTTGTTTTTCAACCTTTTCTTTATGTTCTACTTTTTATTTTGGTTACAAGTACTCAACATGTAACCATATGGCGTTAATATCAAGTCGATTATTCTTTTGCTATAATATAAATGCTATCTTGGTCACGATCCTGATGAGGATAATGGGACAAACTATAAATGATTGCATTGTCATCGGTCCTTAATAAGCGTGCAAAGTTTCAAATTAATCCGTCGACTTAAAGGGTGTACAAATATTCAATTACATACATACATACCAAGCTAATATAAGCGTCTTAAACACAATGTTCTATGAAACAACAATTTATTGGTCATTATACGTATTACTTATAATACAACAGCATTATACAATAGTGTTACAAAATACTTTAAAAGCTAAGTAAAAATACATAATCATAATTATTATATAGCACCAAAGTCGGCGGCCTGATAGCCCAATGGTCAGTGATGCTGCCTATAAATCGAGCCCGCAGGTTCGATTCCCGCCATGAGCAAACATGAACTTTTGGAACGAACATACATTTTTATATCTAGGCTTGGGTATTATGTTTTAAGTACCATTGTATACATAAACAAACATTTTGTTTATTTACACGGTTTTCCCCGTGATCATTGATTTCATCCGCGGGGAAATTGTTGCTCAACATAAAAAGTTTCGTCAAATTGGTCCAGCAATTATGGGCCGTGCTGCGAAGAAATCAACTTCAACGATCTAATATTTAGGGCAAACAGTCCAGTTAGGAAAATCCAACTTCGAGAAGGAGGTCACACGGCGAATTCAACTCGGCTGGGCAGCGTTCGGGAAGTTACGCAGCGTCTTCTCATCCGAAATACCTCAGTGTCTGAAGACCAAAGTCTTCAAACAGTGCGTGTTACCAGTGATGACCTACGGTGCCGAGACGTGGTCTCTAACTGTAGGCCTCTTAAATAGGCTCAAAGTCACTCAGCGTGCCCTGGAAAGAGCTATGCTTGGTGTCTCGCTACGAGATCGAATCAGAAATGAGGAGATCCGTAAACGTACTACGGTAACCGACATAGCCAACAGGGTTAGCAGGCTTAAGTGGCGATGGGCAGGCCACATTGCTCGAAGGACTGATGGCCGCTGGGGCAGTAGAGTTCTCGAGTGGAGACCACGTACCGGCAAGCGCATCGTAGGGCGCCCCCCCGCGAGATGGACGGACGATCTGGTCAAGTCCGCGGGGACCCGCTGGATGCAGGCCGCTTCCAACCGGGTGAGGTGGAAATCGTTGGGAGAGGCCTATGTTCAGCAGTGGACGTCCTATGGCCGATATGAGAATATACATACAAACATATGCTAACTCCTGTTTTCTCCGAAGGGATCAGTAGACCACGTTCGGGCGTAATTTTAGAACGAATAAGAACCGTGGAAGGATCAAAGCGAGTAGGTCCCCATAATTCGACCACAAACAGTTTTAATATGTATAAATAGATCAGTGGACATTATCAAGTGTCGGCAGGACTGCACCGATGGTGACTGTTTTCTAAACAAGCTGTCAAATAAAACTAATTCGGTAAACAAGATAAATGACGTAAATCTAAAATATTTAGATTAGAAGTAATTGCGAGTAAGATCATTAGACCCTTTTATGTGTTCCCTTAAAATCGAATTAATCCATTGTAACAATTAAGCTAATTTCGAAATATATTCTTGTTAAATGATAAAAATGTGGTTAGTCGACATCTTTATCAACATTTGAACCAGCAACTGTATTAAGAACTTATATTTAATTACCAGCCAGGGGAATATTTGTAAAAAAATATAATTATTTGTTATAAATGCAATATTAAATTATGAGAAACAAATGAAAATGTCTGTAACGATTCGGTTGTGTAGCTGCTCTTTTGGGCAACTGCACAACTGAATTTTTCAGAAGCTGTTAAATAATATAAGCAAATATGTTCGCTCTTACAAATTATCACAGCAAATTCAAAATTAATGACTAGACGGCTGGTTTTCAGTTTTGTCGCAACATGTACTTTTTATACCACGGATTTTTTAATCAATTTCGTAATATTACGGCTTTATCTTATAAGTTACAATAAACTTAACATACCTTTCTATTTTATAAAATGAAAGTACAACATAACAAATAACTAATTACGAACTGCTAACGTTGGACTTAATTTTATACAAATGTAAAATTTTCAGATTGAAATAATTTGAAAGCTCAAATTCCTGTAATGACGACATTATCAGTAGCATAAGTTCGTGTCACATGTAATTGAACATTTAAATAATGAACTAATATTCTAGCCAGTGTGGCTGCACGGTCACCGTGGACAGGGGGCTGCACTGTCACCGTGAGCTGGGAGACGGCGCAATCACCGGATGGAGCGGGCCTGTGCGTGCAGCCAGTGGGGCTGCACTGTCACCGTGAGCTGGAAGACGGCGCAGTCACCGGATGGAGCGGGCCTGTGCGGGCAGCCAGTGGGGCTGCACTGTCACCGTGAGCTGGAAGACGGCGCAGTCACCGGATGGAGCGGGCCTGTGCGGGCAGCCAGTGGGGCTGCACGGCGGACACGGTGAGGAGGTAGGGGCGGCGCGTGTGCAGCAGGTCGCCGAACACCACGGCGGGGGGCGCGCGGCCGTGCAGCGCGCTGGCCGGGTGCAGGCGCGCCGGGGCCCCGCCGCCCGTGGCGTAGCGCGCCCCGCCCCCCGCACCCACACCCGGCCCGCCGCGCAGGAACGCGCAGTTCGTATACAGCCCGGTCACCAGGCATTTCAACACCTTTAAATTACAACAGCTCTACTCAAAACCGCATCCAATACGCAGTAACATTGCATTAAAATGGCCCCAAAATAAATTGGTTTCATTGTACAAAGTTTTTTTGTATAAATTCGTATTTGCACAGCTTTGAGAAGACAGGAAAAAGTTTTCTTTTTAATATTTTTCCCTACCCTTCGCCAGTTGGGCAATAAATATATGTACCTGTTCGGTGTCCTCCCCGCAGCTGGAGAGTGCCAGCCCGAGCCGACGGCATACGGCCAGCAGCTGGTTGCGCACCTCGCACGCGTAGGATAGGTTCTTGTGGTTCAGGTAATTCTCTTTACACCATTGCTGCAACACACACAATGCATCATTTTATTGTGCTTTCAAAGAAACTGACAAACAAACGAAAGTACTTACAGATTTAAAATATTAGTATTACTCCTTAAAAAAATATCAAGACTCGCCTTTATTTGCGAATTTGCAATAATATCTGCACATATCTGAGAAGTAATTCAATAACGTGCGTATAGTGCCTGAGACGGCGATAGACTCACCATCTGTCACGTTGGCACTTTTCATTCTCTGTTACCACATATCGATGTTTTTTTTAAGTATTCATAGAATATCACAGGGTATAAGTGTTTATATTTAACAATAACAAAAAAATAAGTATGTATTCTATATTACCTTCTTGAGGGGCGCTTTGCAAAAGGCCTTGAACACATTCAGTAGAGTTAAGTGGTCTCCTGTCGGTGAATTGAACTTCTGTTTTACTTTGTACGCTTCTTCCCTTTTGTGCATCGGCGTATGGAATATATTCTCACTCGATAACACAGCAACTAAACTTAAGGCCTGGGAAATACAATACCAATTAGTAGGGAAGGAATGGATATGAATAGTTCCAAATTGGGCAATTCAATACCCCTAACGTTACAAAATATTAAAGCCATTTAATTTATTACAGTGTAAACTTTTACTGTGAGTAGGGTTGTTCATTGCATGCAATAGGTTTGAATTTGTATAGATAATTTATTTTGATTTATGTTACCTCTTCCAAACAATTAAACTCCGACGCACTTAGCAGCACTTTTGCATACTTCGGATCGATGGGGAATGCAGACATTTTCTTCCCGAGGACCGTTAACTTAGGATTGACCTCGTCATCTATAGCACCTATGATTAGAAAATTTACCACATTATTATACAAGTTATGCTGACATTAATCGGTCGGAATATGTTTTGTCCTGTTTTCATTCGTTAGAAAGAGACAAAAGATCATTTCATCGCTAATTAGTGTTTTGTATTGATGCAATATTTACGGAGATTGCTATTATATTGAATAAAAGATTTGTTTTATCGTTTTGAAATATGGTTCTAAAATATATGTTCGTGTACGAAATTCATTTTATTTTAAACCTGTGTATCGCCCTTAGCACAATAGGTAAAAAAGTTTGAGTAGGCGCCCGATTAAACTATACTAATTTTTTTTGATGATTGATTTGTATTCAATGTATATATGAACCTCCGTATATATGGCACCACTACAAAATCACACCGTGGATAGCAAGTAATGTTGCAGACAGTACCCAGTTCCTTTAAGAGCGTTAGTGAGGCTTTGATGGAGTCTACCGGAGGAGCGTCGAGGAGGGGGAAGGTGGCGGGCTCGATGCCGGCCGCGATCAGCAGCAGGATCGTCGGCGCTAGGGGACACCTGTGCAATTCAAAAACAAATTAGTCGATACAGCTGAATTAATACTAACTTATTGGCCACTGACCCCTAAGTGGAAACCTAATTATCAGTAGCAGTCAGTTCTTTTCAGTAAAAGCAACCTTCCGAACTCTGCGACGGCGTGTATAATTTATGACGATTTGAAAGTACTTTGTTAAAAGTCTTATATAAAAAAGATATTTTTGAATTTGTAATAAGTTAAAAGTAAGTGTCATTGTTATTTTTTTATAAAATAATATGTAGCTATAACGTAGGAATTGACTTATCCTTCTATTGACTTATCCGGACAATATCTTCATAAATATATATAGCCTATGTATTATTCTATAAGCTATATGTATAAGCTATATTATTGTTCAATTTGATTAAAATACATTCAGTAGTATTTGCGTGAAAGAGTAACAAATATACATAAATACTCACAAAATCTCACGTATATAATATTAGTTAGTAAGAAGTGTATATAACCGGACAATCTCCGGCGTGGGATGGCTGGGCCTGCGATGGAAGTCTTGCTTGGTGTAAAGTCTGTAGGCGGCGCCGGGCTGCGTGCGTCCTGCTCGGCCGGCGCGTTGCCAGCCTGCCGCCTGCGCGCACGCGCACACGCTCAGCCGCTCTGCACCCGTCGACGCACACCACGACCTACACACACACACACACATTTGTCTATTTCTTTCTGACAACACAACTTCCCGACACGAGTTATGTGCGGTGACCTTAAATGCGCATTAGTATTTTTTATGTCTTGTATGCATCGAATGCGAACAAATATATACGCGGTACCCAATTTCACAGTGTCTCAAACATTCGCATCATTAGATTTTTATTCAGACGCCAGACGCGAATGCGCGTTCAGTACATACATTTTTCATTACGTTACACAACCATCTCGATTTTTATCTGGAGGACACTAGTTTTTTTCCATAACATGAATATATCAAACAAAAAAAATTCTGATAGCAGCTGCTGCAATCAAGTTAATATGTTGGACAGAATCGCAAACTTTTTGCAGCAAATACTTAATTAGCAAATATTTCATAAAAATAATTTTGTAACAACGTATAGATCCCGTCAAGAGCAATAAGCGCTGCCATTAAATGCATATTAGTAATTTCGGGTCTTGTCAACAAATTCGTGCGCATTTATCCCACGCTATTTTCGCTAAGGGTTCATAACTCGTGATACCAGTACTACATACATAACAATACAACCATAATATGCCTAAATACGCCAAAATTCGTAAGTAGCGGGCAGCAGCTACAATAATAAATTCACCTCTCCTTAACAACCCCAGTGTCGATGACGCATTTGATCGTCGGTATGGTGACGGATGCCTCGGCGATGTTGGTGGCGAGCACGATCTTGCGCGTACCCGGCGGCGCCGCGCGCCACACCAGCAGCTGGCGCGCCGGCGGCAGGCCCGCGTACAGCGGACACACTCTGATGGGGGGACCCTTCGCCTCCTACCGTAACAAACAGACATAAATACTATATTTAATCAAAGTAGACATTAACAGAAATACTAAGAAAAATTAATAATTCAAATTTGATCTCAATTATTATTTATACTTAACTAGCTGTGCACAGTCCCGTTAATATCGATCCAGCTGCTACAGATATAAGCCGGAAGATAGACAGACAGAGGGACAGGATAAATAAAAAAAAATGTTACTCCCCCACTGTTAATTTTATTTATCTGCATAAATGTATAGATTTTATTTTTATGTCTTTGCTTTTCCTTTTACCCATTACCAGATTCGGAACTAATTAACTCAGTTTTCTCTAAAGTAAGTTTTCTCTGAAGTGTAGCCTAATGTTACGTAACCCATATTTCTTTAACTGGATTTTGTATACAAAAACACATAAAATTATGTCCCTGTCATAATGCGCCAATTAACAAAACACAACGACCAATGCTATAAAATGGCACCAATGAATCTTTAAAGCACCCTTAACACTTACCTTTGCTATCTGTTTTATATTATGCATAACAGTCTCAATTTCTTCCTGGCCTGTTAGAAATACTAGGAAGTCATGGCTGGAAACAATGACAAAAATTAACATTATTATATCAATGAACACAAACAAATTAAATCATTTGCTAATGTCATACTCACTTGGCTGGAGTTGTTGCATGAAGTTGAAATATTGTACAAACAGCTGCATACTGATAGTCCTCTTGTTTCATTTTGGTATGATATATTGTTACTGGATAAGTTCTGCCCTCTAAGTATATCACAGGGCAGTTGTTGAAGTACTTCCTGAAGGAATCCACATCCATGGTTGCTGACATTACTATTATCTGAAATAATTTTAAAATCAAACTTTTTTACTGACAGATATTTTAACAAACTTGTTTTATAAGGAACAGGTTACCTACAGTTATACTAGTGATGTAACAGTAATGCAATATCTATTTAGAATTGTTATTCCTTCACACCATATTCTGTGAACCAATGATTTATTTTTCATAGACAATTTAAATAAAGGTATATGCACCTCGTTGAAATAATGTTGATTACCTTTAGTGAATTCAATTTGTTATCCTTTCTTTCCTTCTGAGCTAACTTGACAATACCAAACAGGACGTCAGTGCTGACAGTGCGCTCGTGGGCTTCATCCAATATTATTATGGAATATTTCTTAAGCAAAGGATCCATTATTGCTTCCCTCAGCAACATACCATCCGTCAAATATTTCACTTTAGTTCTAGGACTGGTAGCATCTTCAAATCGCACTGAATATCTGCAAAGAGTAATAAAACATGACATATTTTTTTATTACAGGTGCGGGGGGTTATGAGTAAGCAAAAATAGTAGCTGGAAAAGGAGTGTAAAAACTGTGCATGTTTTGCAGAAAGAGATAGACAATGACTACAGTGCTAAGGGGTTGATTACACATAATGGCACCTGTGCTTAAGTATGAAATTTACCTACAAAAGTATTTAGCCATTGTGCACTTGAAATGTATTGTGTCCTATTGTTTAGTGAACTACTATCTGAGTCTGAGAAATATCACACAAATGCTGAATGACAGCTACTACAGACGAAAATAGAAAGAAAGAAAATTGGTATGAGGTTAGTTGTAAATTGTATATATAACAATATTAACTGCCTCATTGGTCTAGTGGTTAGTACGTTCGCCGATCACGAGGTCCCGTAAAAGTCGGGTAAAAAAATTATATTGGGTTTTTCTGTCAAGAAATTCCCAATAAAAATGCCTGGAGTTTGAAAGTGGGTGGTGTTTACACCCTCGTGCCTCGGAAAGCATGTTAAGCCGTTGGTCCTAAGCCTGATCTCTCTCCAGTCGGATTACCTTCCCATCGGACTATGAAAGTGAAGGAATAAAGAGTGCACCTGTGTTTGCGCACACGCTTGTACACTATAACTCGTTGAGATTAGCCGCCATAACCCAATTATTATTATAATACAACAATATGAAGACTAATGTGTAAAAATGACATTAGCGAAGCAATATAAAATTTCAAGAGAATAATCAGGAGCAGAATGCCTGTAAAATTAAATTGATCAAAGGCATTTTTTATAAACTTGTGAGTTTCAAACAAACTGTTTCTTGAAAAAAAATTCTCTATAACTTGCCCAACAATAGATCCAATTTCGGTATTCATCTCAGCAGCCACACGAAGAGCAATTGTAATGGCAGCAACCCTTCGTGGCTGTGTCACAGCTATATTTCCCCAACCTTCCAGTCGTTGTTCATGTATTATCTGTGGGATTTGGGTAGTTTTTCCACTACCTGTCTCACCAATCAGTATCATAGTGTCATTCTTTTTAATTTCTTCAAGTAATCTACCAAAGAGATAAAAAATAAAATTGCAATTCTGTCAATAAATAAATAATTTTGAAAATAGGTTCTTGGGCAGACTCAATCTATACATCTATATCTATCTATACATCTATATCTATATACATATAAATGAAATTGAAGTGTCTATTTGTAGTTCCAAAATAATTTTTTTTACCAAATGCACATGTAAAGAATACATAGTATTGTATAAATAAAACAATATTAAAATAAATCTGTCTTTCTGTCTATCTGTTTGTTCTGGCTAATCTCCGAAATGGCTGGATAAAATTTAACGGGACTTTGACACACAGATAACTAATGTTATATTAACTTAGGCTACTTTAAAAAAATTACCCATGAAATAGTCTTAAACATAAATTAACACTCTTTCAGCTAAGTGAGTACTTATATTACCACCAAATACTGTACTGTTGATTTCATGATATTTATGAGATAGAGTATATGTCAGATTTGAGTATATATTATCCTTTTAATTGAAAGTTTTACAAGAGGATAACATAATTATATGGTATAATAATGTACCTGCCCCTGACCAAATACACAGGCAGTAGTTTCCTAGCCTCCTGCAAATTCTCTGCTGTCTCGTGTTTATTACTCCCCTGGTGTTTAGCCTCATTGTTTCCATTAGTTTCTTTTTTCACAATAGTAACCGGTATTTGGTTACTAAGTTTAATTCTTTTCACGTTCAGGTCATCAATAATGTTCTTCCTCTTCAAATTTACACTTTTTCGCCCGTTTGCATTATTAACTATGTTTCCAATTGCTGAATATTTGGAATCCATTTTCAAGAATTAAGTCTCTCGTGTATCAGATATTTTAAGGGAGCGTGGTCTACCTTTGGCACATTGAAATAGTTTCAGTATATATAAATGTATTCAATATTCTGTAATAACGACCAACCAATGTAATAAAAAAACACATGTTCTTCGAAGATAAGTGCCTTCTTAGTTTGGTTGCATGCCTTACTTGCTTGCATGAAGTTTTTCAATACATATTTCGCAATCACGCTGTCGCATGTCATTTATGTCACATGCTTTGATAGCTGACTTGACATTACTGGGTTGGATACAAGTTGAATGGAATGGAACGGAGTGGAATGGGCTTGGAGACAACCGGCTTGAAACTGAAACCGGAAATGCTCGAGCCCTAACATTCACAGACATTCTTAGTAATCGTCTATGCTCGCTCACCTTCTTCATTGGTTTTGTTTCTATCAGCTGTCTGTCGCTGAAACTGTCATTGTCAGTCATAGACGATCGCAAGCAAGGGAATTGTTAGAAAAGAAGTTTGAAATAATGTGAAGAAAAATATATGGATTATATTTTTTAAATTAAAATTATATTTAGCACAATGTTTCCAAAAAATATGTTCAGACATCATTACCTTAGCAGGATAATATCCAGCTTTCGTAACTATTCAGATAGAAAAAATCCGGCTTTCAAGACTTGGGATGTAATTTCAAATGATCTACCAAGTTTCTTTGGAAAGAAAACATATAAAGAGTGGTATCCTGAACATGCAGATATAGTTATTATAGGCGGTGGATACATAGGTTCATCTGTCGCTTATTGGCTGAAAACCAGAGCTAGCCAAGGTCTGACTGTTGTGGTTTTAGATAAAGATTTGTCGGTAAGTCAGAATGCAACATGATCTCAATAATATACTAAAGGTTATTGAAAACTTTGATTTGCTTATATTATACATATTTGTTTCAGTATAACAATGCGCAAAAATATACGAGTCAGAGTACTCTAACACAACATTTTTCACTGCCTGAAAATATATTTATGTCCCAATATAGTGCAGAATTCCTAAGAAATATAAAAACACATTTGAATAGTGATGTTGATATTAACTACTGTCCAATGGGTTCGTTGGTGCTGGCAAGTGAGAAATATGCTGATAAACTAGAAGAAAATGTGACACTCCTAAAAGAATATGGTGTCCGCAATCATTTGTTGACTGTAGAAGAAATAAACAAATTGTACCCCTGGATACAAACACATGATGTGAAACTAGGTAATGCTACCTTTCTCATAAAGGCTACTTTATTTCATACATAAATTATAAATTCAAATATGCAATCTTTCTGATGGTAAATGGCTTCTGAGCCTATAGCATACTACTTGCTTAATAAAATTGCTTGCAGAACCAAGACGGTCACTCTGGTGTCATCTATATTTATAAACTTAAATATCAACTTTTAGAGCCTTGTGGGTTGATAAGTAATCAGAAAGGAATAAACTGCATCTTTCTTTCAAATTTGTGATATTATTATCCTCCAGCAGCTTCACCTGCTTGGCACTAAAATATCACATACAACTTTTAACCTCATAGGATTTAATTTCGGAATACCCGTTCTTAGTTTATACCCTCCAAATTTCATGTCTCTAAGACCAGGGGCTGTGCATTAATTTCAGTCAGTGAGGCTTTGTATTTTATATGTCATTTACTCCCTGTCCTTATCCCATACATTGTTGGGATTTGCACTTGATTCAACCTGATGCGGCTGATCACCAGATTTTTATAACCATTATATTTTTGTAACCATTGCACAAGATGATAATTTGGCAACCAGGACCAACTGCTATTGGTCACCCATACAATTACTGGCTAGGGTTAGGGTTGCTTAACTTTGCTGGTCGAATGATATGCATAATAGCAACTGTGCCACAAGCTCCTCTTGGTATTTTATATGTATAGATTAATAATGTGACATGCATTATTCATTATAAACATCAAAAATAATTACAATTATATTTTATTATCTGTTTTAGGAAGCATGGCTTTTGAGTCTGAAGGAACATTTAATTCATGGGCTTTGTTAAAAGGTCTGGTAACCAAATCCAAAGAACTTGGCACCATTTTTGTAAATTCTGAAGTCATAGGATTTGAAATGGAGCGACAACAAGATGTACTTATGGAGGGAATAACTCCAGGCTCATTTGAAAGGTTAAATAAAGTTATATATAAGACTCCAGATGGCCAAGAGAACAGTATTAAATTTGCAGCCTGCATATTGGCTGCTGGAGAAAACTCTGCAGATATAGCAAAATTGGCTAAAGTTGGAACTAGTGACGGTTTATTGAAAATACCATTACCCATCGCAACAAGGTATTCCAACATAATTAAAATACTTATACACCATCCATATGGTTAACAACACTGTTAATTTCTCATATATTTCTTTACTTCCAGAGAACAAAAGGTGTATTCTATTCCCGAGAAAGCCATGGAGACAGGCTTGAATACCCCCATGATTATGGACACAAGTGGCCTTTGGCTGAGGAGAAATGGCTTAGAAAATAATCTTTTGTTTGGACATGTACCACTATTAGCTGATGAAGCAAAACATTTAACAGAAACTGAATACTACCGAAATATTATACAACCCTCACTGTTGAATCGAGTACCAATTTGTAAAAATGTGGAGGTATGTTACTATTTTGGAATTTGTTGAATTAATGCCATGTGAGTAACAATGGTGGTATGAAAAATATTATTACAATAAGTGTTTAGTTTTTATATATTTTTCATACCAATCATAAGGACTACAACCTAGTTTTGGTTCAGAAAATTTAAGCATATACAAATTTAACCTTTCCTTTCAGGAATTAACTTTTGGCACAGAAAAATATGATTATAATTCTTACGACGACACTGGAATTATAGGCCCTCATCCCTACCATAACAATTTATACATAGCAGCTGGTTTTGGCAAACTAGGTAATGTCCCAAAACTAAGTGAGAAATACTATTTTGGTGTAACCTATCTATAAATAAATCTTTGTTTTTCATTTTTAGGTTGTCAACATGCACCTGCATTAGGAAGGGCTATCACTGAACTAATCATAGATAGTAATTACATGAATATTGATTTAACACGATTTGGTTTTGATAGGTTATTAATAGATGAGCCACTTATTGAATTCAATCTGTACTAATGTGCAAAAAAATAGAACAATAAATAAGTTACAAAATTATTCCACTTGTTTTAACTTATAAGCATAACAATTTACACACAATATTCCAAAATTCAATGATCTATTTAAATTGTGCTGGAGGGGCAGCAAACAATGCTCCACCCTGTTTGGATGCTGCACGCGAAGGGGCAAATCCAAGGAGTTTCTGGATGTTTTGTCTGGAAAAAATATAACATTTATTTCACATGATAAGAAATATACAAACTGTGACAAAGGTAGCCTATCAACCAAATCCTCTCCCTATTGGACTCATGTCCTGACTGCTTTACCAAAAGATCCAGGCCTGATTGAAAGTGTGTACTAACTAATTAGAAGAATACACTTTTCATGTTCAATTTATGAACTAACTGATTAGAATGGTAAGGTTATGTATGTATATATATTTATTTAAGAAATTATTGCTTTTATATATTAATTACTACACAGAAACATAATTTATTATTCTATGATTGGTGTTTTCTTGAGTCACATCTCCCTGAAAATCTGTTTCAAATCTACCTTTTCACTTCATAAGCTATTGTAATTAGGGTTACACATCCAGAACATAACTAAACAAACTACAAACCAAACAAGCAGTGCTTACCGTTTGTTACATTTGTTATGTTTGTATTATGTTTGCATGTGTCTATACCAAAATGTATGCAGCTATGCTGATTGGTATGTACTTCACATACCTCCCTACCTACTAATTGTTATGCTTATCCCTCTGAAAATCCAATGTACGCCCTTGAAAGGTAAAGGCTTTCTGCTTATATCACTTTGTATATTTCTATTAGGATATCAGCTTTCAGAATAAAGAGAGCTCTAATTATTTGAGTAATATAAAATATTATTACCTTATACTCATAGTGCACAAAATATACAAGAAAATAAAAGAACAGTCAGTGTAGTCATCACCAGTCAAGTTGCGGTGACTGAGTCCTTGGATCCAAGAGATAGGATAGAATGGGAGCTTTGCCACAACCCTTCCATCAAAGCTAGAACAAACATTACTTGGTGTTAAACATTTTATGATAGTGCATGTTTTGTACCTCTCCATGTGTCCTGTACCACTTGATTTCTTTTCCTAATTGCACCAATATCACTGTACACAGTGAAAAAATTTGCCTATAAATAGTAAAGCATGTGTAAGTAACAGTAGAATATTATGCTTAATAATGCTCACTTCATAGGGGATAATGGTAGACACAAAAAATTATAGTAATGTAAAAAATAAGCCATAAATTGATTCTATTGACCCTATCATCACAACAATTTTAACGCATTCACTGCTAACTATGCATATTTGCATCCAACTGTTAGAGAATTTACAAAGAAGTTGAAATGTTAGCAGTGAATGTGTTAAAAGCTTTGTATCATTGAAAGTGCAGTTATAAAGGAATTGTAGAAACATGTGAGATAATATGGATATTATAGCTCAGCATGGGGTGACTATTGGACAGTTTTGCCATTGGAACAAATTTCTTCTCTATTTAAATGAAAATGACATTGACGTCATGATAAATTACTTACATACTGTTAAACATACTCAGTAATGCAGTGAATGCAAAACCAATAGCAAACATTGACTTCATTTTAACCAATGACAGATCCCGGTTATTGTTTTTTAGTCTTTCCTCTTCTCTTTCAATCTTCTTTTTATGTTGTTTATCCAGTGAATCACCATGTGCCTCTTTGCGTTTTTCCACTAAAATAATAAAAGCCATGCATATAATAATAACACATTCTAAATAATAAAAGTTTGTTACAAATGAGAAAGTAACATTTAAAGTATTTACTTACATTTTTTACTTTGTCTTTCCACTTCTACTTTCAGCTTTTGATATTTTTCTGTTCTGTAAACTAGAATCCATGTCAATCCTGTAGAAAGAAAAAGGACAAGCAGAGTTATAGATTCTGCAATAAAACAGACTCGCTTATTACATTATTCTTTAACCATATCCCAACCTTACCTTCTCCTAAAAATGCTGTACAAATTGAAATGAAAACTATCAATAGGGAATCACTCCACATAATGCTGAATCAATAGAAACCTACTTATTTGTAAGTTAATCCAAATATAAATTAATTAATCGACCAACAGTCGCAGCCGCAATTCAACCCAAAACCCATCCGAGTTCCAAACTCCCAACAAAAAAAAATTGGCCTGGCCTGGCTAGCTGTCTGGCTGTCAGTCAGCAGGAAGGAGCAGTCAGTCAGTCTCACTCATAGACAAACAAAACATTTCACTCACTTACATTTTAGTCTTTGGTTTCACTCACATCCCATGTGTCCGTCAATAGCGTTTTCCTCTCTCGTTGGATCTCTTAATCAATCAAATATTGTGTAACAGTTATTGGATATTTATTATTTGAACACATCTATACTTCCTTAGTATATTTTTTTACGTCAATGACGTTATCGGTTGAAATGTTATTCTCTGTAATATTGTCTAAACCCGTTTCGAAATATGCATGTTCAACCAGCAAGATAGTATTTTTAAAGTCTGATATTTAAATTTCATATTTAATGATAATTTTAATAATGTAAAGATATCATATAATGTGTCCGTTAGAAAGACTTGTTTCCATGTCTGAAACACAAAAAAAGTAGCATTTTGTCCATTACCGCTACATTTCATTCGATCATTTTGTGTCCGTCCACCTCCCTCCCTCGTGTCCCATCTTTCCTATAGTTCTTTCATTCGTTCGTTTTACGAATTCCGTTTCCATCATGAAATCATTCTTCAACCTATCTCTCTGTTCGCCAGCTGCGTACTCGTCTCGCTGCTGGCCTTGGCACAGGAAATTGCCAACTCATTGAAATTAAGTGTTGATAAATTGACATTTTATTGAAATAAAATACAAATATCACTATATATAAATAACATTCTAGTATAACAATATAAATATTGTTCTAAGGACGGGATATCCATTCCTTTTCTGTCCTAGGTAAAATAGATGTCTAAAGATTAGCTTAAATTTGTAGGCTCTTGAGTTACTGATCATATTTCTGATCAATATATTTTATGATATTTATCGGTTTATGTACAATATAGTGTTACGGTTCTGAATCAAGTAGAAATAGTGGTTTTACTTCGTTCATGGACAATGCATAAATTACACAATGAGACGCCATGTTGACGCAAGAATGTAAGGCGTGGCGCATTGTGTTATCAAGGTGCTGTGTTGTATATAAGAGTACACCATCTACTTTTAGCTTATAAAATGGTAAGTTTTATGTTTTTTTTACATTGAGTAACCATTTTGATAAAATTGACCTATTTTACTAGTATTAGTACCCCCGTCCATTCATGTTCCAAACACCACCTTGATTTTTGTTAGACCTGGCAGGATTCAGGTCTACGTACGGTAAAATTACGTTCTTTTTTCTAAAGCGAACCGCGATCAAGGCCTAGGCTACGATTTATATCTAATACTAGTCTAGTAGTAGGTGCCTTGTCTGCCATTTTGTTGGTAAAGACAAAATGGCGCATGTCTGTATAATTTAGCCCCTGTTTGTAGGTCTGTCCTCTTGCGCCCTGTACATAGAACACTGTACAGTATTTAATGTACATTCTCGGTCACCTGCTAAAAGGTGCGCTTATACGAGCAATTAAATTAAGCAATGAGAGCGATTCCTTTGTGTATATTACATGAAATTAGTAACGGGCCGTAATTATACTTGCCGCCGATAGGTGCAAAACTCGTATTGCACAATTAAGTTGCCCGTCTATAATGACCTTGTTGTTTAATACATTTATAACAAAAACGAATTTATCCTTGTAGAACTGCCTGTATGTAGGCCTATTTTAGGTTTTTGAGGACTGATATTTTTACCACAAACAACAGGAACAGGTGCCGTCGCGAGCTATGAGCGCTCGCTCAGCTATAATAGTAGATATGATTGCGCACGTTGGTATTCGCGTCGCGCCATGCAAGACCCAAAAAACAACCACCCCGCATACCGGCGCTCATAAAACGTGACTGCACCTATACTTAGATAGTTATTAGAGCGCAGCGAATATAGTTGGAATTCTGCGCATGTTGTTTTTCACCTCATGCTGAGCATATAGACAGAGGAACTTAAAATGACTACGCATTAAAGTTACGAGCTCATAACTCGTGGCGGAACCTATAGTGATGTTAAATTCTGTTTGAATACGAGCAGTTAAGTATTGACTAGAATATATTTTTAGCTCGTTTACACGGCCATCTAAACATGGGGACGTTATAATTTTATCTGGCAACACGCTATATAGGTATAACCTTGTAGCGTTTGCCTATTTAGGTTGATGTAACATTATAATTTAATATAACTCCGTATCCCATGTATCCCGTAGACAACGTTATAAGTTGTTAAGCATAAGAAGCAGAAATTGAAAGGCGAAGTTCTAATTAAAACTTGCTTTAAGTTCTATTGAAATTAAATAATAAACATACGATTCCCCTTTTCGATATCCTTCGTTGCTTCACCACAAAACGAAATTAGCCAGCAAAAGCATTCTTCTCAGTAAAAGCAACCTTCCGAACCTGGCGGTAGCATGTATGATCCTATGTAATCGTGTCTTTTTGACGATTTGAAAGTACTTTGTTAAAAGTCAAATCGAATAAAGATATTTTTGAATTGAATTGATGCGTAGCGCAAACAAGTTCGCCACCGGGCCGGGTCACGGGACGTGAGTCAAAGGAGAAAGTGGCTAGCGCGAGCTTATCTCTCTATCTATATAGAAAAAGTTATAATCTTGAAGTTTAAATGAAATCTATAGAAACATTTCATTCATAAAATTTAAATACATTTTGTTTTTTGTTGCCGCATACAATAAAATGGTATTATATTTATACCTTAGAGCCGTGGTGGCCGTGGGGTTTATGTAGTAGCCTGCGACGCAAGGTTTGAATCCCAGTGGCCATACCAATGAGTTTTTCTAAAAATAATTCAACACCACGCGCTTTACGGTGAAGGAAAACATCGTGAGGAAATATGCATATGTATCAGAAGTAATTCAAACACGGATGTATACTGCTTGATACGGCGATAGACTCACCACCTGTATGTAAAGGTATACCTTTATACCATACATTACAAAATATTCTAGTTGTGATATCACTGACAATTCTGTGTGACCTAAAATTATTTCAAGGAACTAAATGTATAGGCAAATCCTTGAGAAACATTTCTCTGTGTAATTTTTTCTAGTGTATATCCTGTAATAAATGAGTAGGTTAGGTTCTCTCTGATACACATCATTCGTATTAATTAATGTCCACAACAAACATGCATGATAATGGTCTAATCAGCATCAGAGTAAACTAAACATGAACAGTTTAATTTACTTGTGTTACATTTTTTTTTCTATTGTTACAGCCACGCATCGACCCTATTCAACTGTTGAATTGTCTCAGCGTCCTGTTGTCGCCGAGCGGTGGTATCAAAAGCAGAGATGAAGTTCAAAGGCTTGTTAAGTAAGAACACTTTCTCCATGTTTATCAGAGATAGTTATATCAATAGATCATGATCGTGTTAGGGATTATGACAATGTATTGGCAATAATTGGTTTCGGTAAATAAGTACAGATATTTTGTAATTGCTTATGGGAACAAAACAAATTCAAATATGTATTTATAAGTAGCTACTTATAAAATAAATATACTGTAAAAGTTTGTCCTCCCTTAAATTATAGTATAGCTATACTAAATAAATATGTAACAATTAAAAGGAGGTCCTCCTTTTACCGTGTTACAAAGCATCTTCATTATATATTACTTCAAAGTAAATATTATGACGTGGTAAATAACTGCAATTCAGTTTGAAAGAACTTATTTGTCCTGGATGGTGATATTTGAACTGACGCCACTTGATTAATTGATCTAATAGTAACGCATTTCAATCAAAAGTAAAATATTTATTTTTAATTTATAATGTAATCAGAATTTGAATAAAATTAACTTTAAATAAAACTGGAGGAGGGTATTTCAGGCTGTTAAAACAAAACCACGAGAACTGATTAGAAAATACTGATTCTTCCCATACTTATTAAATTTGTGTTATCAGGTTCTATTTTTCTATATGTATTAGTATAAATGCGAAAGTTTCACTAGTCAGCAAGCTAACTTTTTAAATTTAAACTGCATAACTTATATGTTTTATAAAGTTTGCTTTCACCTGAAGGACAAACAAAACACGGTGACGAAGAGGCGAGCAAAAGCTAGTGTTGATGTATTTATTTATATTTAATTTGAATATATAAATTACCAAGAATTATTTATTAAGATGACTTGGTTTTTCCCCAACAAAGCTAAAATGTCATCAAAAGTAGTTAAGTTTTCTTGCAGGCATATAGGCCATATTATATACATTTTGTTTCTTTTTTACAGCCTTATGATCAAATATTCAAAGAAATTAGTTTCAAAATGCATTTATATTCAAATTCTGAAATGCACTGAAACTGAGCTACTGACCTTATTTATGGGTTCTGGTGGTTGGGTTCTAGTACACATGTGGCTAACTGAAAGTATTGTAGCCAAAAATTGGCCCTTAGTTAAAGAATTATTGGAATTACTTCTTCTATGTCCAGTGGATATAGAGCGATTAAAAACCAACAACTGCCCAAAGCTTGTCAAAGAGCTGTCAAAAGATGGACATCACTTCGGTAAGTGTCATACTGGTAGGCCTAATTCTTTCTATTTTTTTATATCTCAAGGCAACTTTATTTTAACGTTTAACATTTACTTAATTTTCATTTATCACATAGTGGTTGACAATTTCTAGAGAATACATTTCCGTTACTATAATACCAATTTGAAATGTCAAAATATGCCTTGGAACTGAGTACTTAGGGGCCGTCCATTAAACACGTGAGGTTCGAAAGTAGGCGAGGTGGTTCGACAAATATCACAAAGGGTTACAGTAAGATATCACGTGTATTTATTTTTCTTCAAACTCCCGATTTCTAAACTCAAAAGCGACGTGTAGTGTAGTGACTTAATTTGCTTGGCTTGCCAGTCGCCAGCGACTGGCCTATAAGCAACTAAAATTACGCTTGATTTTGGGTGAGGGGTAGGTTTAATCTTAAACCTCACCACGTATCACCAATGGGGAGGGGTTAAAAAATGCTACGAACAACATCACGTGATTAAAAGACAGCCCCTTCTAGCATGGATACAATATAGTGATATTAAAACTTAATTTTCTATTTTTTTAGCTATCAGAGCATTAGCATCAAAACTCGTAGAACAGTGGCTAAAAACAGTAAAAGGAGAACTGGTAGTACCCATTTTAGTGGCAGAAATTCCAAAAATAATAGCTGATGCTCAAAGTGACTTCAATTCCGATACTGTTAAAAATGAACTTGCTTCTGAAAAAGGGTCTGAGCTTGATGGCAAGGTCAATATGGAAGACCATGTCAAATCTGAAAAAGCTTCGGATTCTAAAAAGGCGGAGAAGGAATCATGTGACCTAAATCAGAGTAGAGAAAATACCAACGAAGAAACAGAAACTTTACCTGTATTGAAGATAAGTCTTAAAGATGGAAAACAAGTTATATCGCAAATGGATGATGTTGATTCAAAGGATGGGGGATCAGATACAGATAAATTGAAGGACAAACATAGGAGTAAAAGCAAAGAGAGATCACATGAAAAAAGTAGCAGCAGTTCTAGATCTAGTAGTTCCTCTAAACATTCATCCAAATCCTCATCTAGTGATAAACATAAAAGCAGCCATAAAAATAGTAGTTCTAGTAGTCACAGTAGTAAGGATAGATCTAAAGATAAAGATAGGCATTCTTCCCATAGTTCTAAATCGAAAAGTGATAGTAATAAAAGATCTAGCTCTTCTAGCAAATCGAAAGATGACAAATATTCTAAGTCTGATAAAGACAGAAATCGAGACAGAAAGGATGATAAAGTTGAAAAGAATAAAGAAATTAAGTCAAGTGAGAAACTTGAACCACCTTCTATTCATAAACTAGGCAAAATACCCAAACTGAGTGACGTAAAAAAGGAGAAGCCTTCAATATCAATAGAAGTTAGAAAACCCGACGAACCTAAACCAAAAACTGTAAAAACATTTCACTCTCGCTTTAGGAAACATGGGCTTGAGGAAGAAATTAAACCTCCACCATCTAGAGCATCACTGTTAAATAAGAAAATTCCTCCTGTATTGCCACATTCGGTACCGATGCCGAAAAGACCATCACCTGTACATAATGAAACTCCACCTGAAAAGAAGCTTAAAACTGTAGAACCTGTTGAAAAACCTGGTGCCATTAAATTAATACCCGCAAAACCCAAACGTAAGTATATTTCAAACGTTATTTTTCTTACTAGATCACTAATGTTTTGTATTTTTGCAGGTTCACATTGGTATCTTCGCCACCCATTTGTCCTGTCAAGTGTATGCCATAGATTAGGTTGCGATTTCAACGGTAAGTCTAAAATGTACAACTTAACGGGTTCTAAAGTGTTTTTACCACCTGTAAAGATCATTTTGCAAATAAATGCTGAACTCAATATGTATGTTTCCGTTATCTTATGATACCTGCAACTGTTCAAAGAATAGCAAAGCGAGATGAAATTACCAGTGCTACTTCATTGGACCACGTGGGCTCGCTGCAGGATGTCGTGGACTACTGCCGCATCGGATGAGGTTCTTCGACAATCCGTGGAAGGGAGATACGAAGTAACCATATATTTCTTTGAGAAAGAAGGAAATAAACATAATCAATTAGCATTATTTTACCTGTCGTCTAACAATGATAATAATAATTTATTTCATTCAGTTATGTAGATATGCATGCAATATATATTATTATTGGCCTCAACCCAATACAAAGACGAGTAAAATAGATAGGTACGATATCCGAATATCGTAATGAAAACGAGTGTTGGTATTGGCAGTGTAGCTAAACAGGAAGAAGTGACCAATAAAAAAGCAGTATTCGTTAGAGCTATTTGATAGATGTTCCCAAATGAAAGCATCTTTTATTTGAGCGACAATACCCTTTCTCCATATATTCAGTTAGGTGAATGTTACGTCAGTCGAAAACTGTCATAATCATTCAGTACTCACATATTCAAAGAACAAACAAAAGTCCCACATACATGATAACCTCGGTACTACACTATGTGGTTCCCATAACAATCGGAATCCACTGCTGAACATAATCAACTAAACGTGTATAGCATTAGAGATAGCCGAGAAACTAGAATGACGATAAGTGTAGTATTCTGAAAGACATAGGTTAGGTTACCTATCGTATACCTACATGAGCATCGCGAGAGCTTTTTTCTTCTATTGTTATCATTCAAAAGCGCCTTAGCGTAAGCATTTTTTTTGGATAAGGTACTAATTCACAACAAAAAGAAATACTTTGAGAATCCAGTAAGGCTGGTACATAAAATTACTAATTTCCACAAATCTAGCTCATTTGCGTGTATTGAGGGTTGAAATCTGTTTATAGAAAGTATTTCTGAATAGTGCTGTATATAAGCCCATGGGGTAGCTCGGTGTCAAGCTGGTTTAGGTACAGCAATCTTGTATCTCTAAAATTACATGCTAGAATGGGTGCAGGATCTAAGCGGTATCGCAAATTGACTCCTGTCGAGTCCGCAATGAACAGGCAAGCTATATTATATTAAGCAGTTCATGAAATAAGTAGAACGCGTAAACCGATGTACGTAGTCACAAACAACTTTTAAAAACAGGAATCGTAAAGTTTCACGTACTTCGAAACTAGGTGGCGCTATGCTCAAAAGTGATTAGCTATCTTGCTATACTTGCACATAGGTCGAAATGGATATGAAAATCATTCTAATATTATGTGAAAGTTTGTATGATTGTTACTGAATACTCAACTGGAATTAAATTTGATCGAGTTAGTATTTGAGTATATTCGATAGGCTTGCGAATAGGACGTAAACTGTTTTTCACGTGCCTAAAATTATAAGGGTGGTCCACCCCAAACTATATAGTGGCTCAACTTTTGACAGACAGCTAGTAGTAGATATACCAAATTTAAATGAGTGTCAGTATTGCGAGAGCGATTGTATGACACCCCTTGGTAAGGTATCTACTGATATAGATGGCGTCAGTTGTGTGCTATAAACTTATTTTTGAAAGGAGGTTAACTGTTAGAAGCTTTTCCGCACGTTTATTCGAACGAGTCCTAGGTGCCAGTAGTTCGGTAGTCAGTTGCTCCACCGAGGCTTTGCTCTTGGGTGAAGCTGTGCTGGTGTTAGGGCGAGCTTGTTTTGCAGCAACGTGGTGCAAAACCTAATTTATTCAGTTCTAGAAATGTAAATGTGATTATTATCATTTATTATATTTTGTTATCGATCAAGAAAATAGCTGTCTATAAATAGAAAATCTGTCACTGGCCTTCGTAAGTACGTACTTATATAGAGCACGTGTCCTCGGTTCAGTCAGTACGCTTGGGTTAGATACTTTAGTTGCTTGTTTTTAATCAAGGAAAATCATAATTAGCAAACGCAGTTTCTCCCCTAAGTATGTAGGTAATATAAATATTGAGACAAAAAATTCTTTAAACCATTATTCTGTTGGTTTTAGATATCCAGGTTTATCAGGATGTTTGCCAGGTTGACGTCAGGTAGTCTTTATACCATTTTATTTATTTCCACACCACTTAGGCATCACGTATAATATAGTTCATGATAAGGTAATGCGTAGGTACTCATTTGCCATATTAAAACAAATTTTATTAGTCCCGTGAAATACACCCATCGATCCCATATTATTATGTTATACATTATATAACATCGAAATCTAATTGTTATCTAAGTACGAACATCTAATCGCTATAAGCTATTGTATGCTGGGCTCAGTTGTAGTCAGTCTGACCTACGCGCACCCCACTTCGTTTCAAGTAATCAAATTTATTATATGTAATGTAACTTACCTATTTTACAGATAGCAAACAGCTTATTTTAAAACTTTCAAAGGTGCAATGCGAAAAAAACCTTTTTTTTTTTAATAAAAATGTACGAATGCATTATGCAATATTTTGAATGAAAGTTGCAACCCATTACCTTTATCTATAATCATTATCATTGTAGCCCATTTATGTCACCTCATTGCGTTAGGGCTGATCATCGGTTATTCAGATCAAAGGGCTCTAGTAGCCTTTCTTCTTGATCTCTGCTACATTATTCTATACGATATCTCAGCGACGAAGTCGTATGTCGACTGCCTGTTGTGTCTAATGATAGTAATGCTACCTAATCGTACTCGATTATGTTTGTACAATTTAATATTTTAAGTACCAATTCCTCCTCGACGTCGAGTTCGTCACTGAGATATCGAGGAACGGGATCGAGCCCTCCTGTACTTTGCAATGAGACAGTTTTTTTTTATCTATGGGTGTAAAAATGACGCCACTCCCAAAAACTCCGTGTGCTTATAATGCAACCACCATAGACTGCAATACTCAGTTAAATTTACCTACATTGCAGTGTATTGGCGGTACACATTGCTGTATGTATTATAGAGGCGGTAGTAAAAGGGGTTAATCAAATCAATGTTGTAATAATTAATGAGTCCCTTAGTGACATCAAAATTATCAGCCATTAAGTGAGATTTCATAATTTGCTTAGTCGAACCAGATGCTTAGATTAACATTCGTTAAGTTTCTATTCCTATTCTAGACTAGCTAGTGGTCCTGATGAATAGAATACAGTTTAATCTCATTTGTGAATATCAATTTTAGGAGTAAATTTGAAAAAACTTAAACTGGGCCCCTGGGAATTTTCCAAAATTTTCGTTAGATGAGTTCAGAGTTTAGGCTAAGAACTACTTACCTGCAACGAGCATAACTTTCTCGCGGAAACCTATTTTATTAATAAAAGTTTGCCTTAATTACTCTTGACACCGCCTGTCCGGCAGTGAAAGTTCAATTAAAATCGGTCCAGAGATTAGGCGTAAACGGACACAATTTTTTTTAACTATATTTTATTTTATGGATGTACCGCATACATTCACATGCATTTAGATAAAAGCTATTTGTATTTACAAACAAATTTCTTTATTGCGGTTTAGCAGCGCGCAAACTTAGCTCAATTGTTTTCTTTACCTTTAGCATCAGAAGTTTTTTTAAGGTGCAATAAGTAATATAAAGTTACAATCTAATAAGTATATAACAATTGAACAACGTACAATGTATTGGGATTAGGAAGTAATGCAAGATGTTTTTTTTACGTTTAATCTAAGTGGTTAATACACGGGCATTATCTTTAGGTAGAGAAATTTTATTCCTATAGGTGGTAGGTAATTGTATTTTTTTAGTGAAAGGATTTTTATTATTAGATATCTTTCTTTACTAGCAACAGGATAAAAGAGCCTCCTTATTTGGTTGAGGGTAGTTAACGATTTAGATACTGATAATTTATGAGTATCGAAGTAAGCCTATAACTATTCGTAATGTAGTTTATATGCATACCATGAAAATAAAATTATAGGTGGCAGCGGACACATTGAGCCATCGCTACAAGCTCCGAGGCTTACAAGATAGGGTAGGATATCATGCGGGCTGTCCTGAATGCAAGAGCTACCTACTTATATACCAAAGTTAATGGCCAAAATATGATTAACTAGAATTTCATGTAAGAGACATCTAGGTAATGATATCCAAGAATTTTACTTACCTTGAATTAGGGTTTTGGCTTATCATTATCAGCGGATGGTTTGCCTACATGAAATTGGTTATCATGGTAGCCCTTACTTCAGGTCAGTAGGTCAATAGCAAGTAAAAATAATATTTCTTAACCGTAGTCTAGATATTCTATAAGTAGGCCCTACCAATGCTATCCATAGCATCCCATAACAGAATGTTGCATTTTGTAATTCAGGACATCTTGTATATTTTTATCATTATGTTGATAGGTTCAGTTAGTTAATAGTTCACTTGGATTACCCATTTATATGCAAAACATTTCCTCTCTCACCACACCACGAAAGATCCGCATCCTGGCATTCAAGCCTTCAATATATGGTTTATTATTTTATGACATCACTAGATTTTTGCTCGCGACTTCGTCTTCGCGTGGAATTCGTTTTCACGACTAAATATGTTTTGTAATTCCTCGAGAAGCAGGCTACCTCCCTGCTATTTTTTAACACCAAATGAAATATATAACAAACAGACGGATACATTACCTATAATTGACCTAGCCCCTAATTAGAGAATACACGGAGTTTTAGCCAATGGAACCGTAAGTACCTGATTACTATTGTGTGAAGAAATTTTAGGTACCTATCAATTAGAATTTTTATTAGAGTATCTATAGAACTTATAAATTCCAGACAGACAATGACACATACTGGAAAAGTACCTACCTAAAAAATCATTATTTATTATGCTACGTAACTGACTATTTGCCTATCTGGTTTTCACACTTAAATAATATTGAATCATCTGAAAATGTGGGAACCTTCGTTTTGAAGATTGTGTGGTTTTACGTTAAAAATATATACTTGTATACAGTTGTGCATTATTTTGCTTTGTTTCTTAATAATATAAAACAGTAGTCTTGTGCTCTGTAGCTTATGCTTAAACCGTAAGGATAGGTAAACCACTTGTGCTAAGCGATGACGCACGCAACCTCCGCCGCCGCTAGACTAGAGACTCCATATAATAAGAATCTTCAATGTGCAACTGAGTGATAGTAGACTCCCCACTACTAAATGCAACAGCTGTAAGCCGCAGCTGATTTACAATTTTCTATTGAACCTGTAAGAACTGGGTCAAGTTTATTCCATGTGTAACTATCAAACTGGGATACTTAGGTACTTTCGCATATTATGTGTGATATATGCGAATCGAATCATTTTATAATCGATGAATATACAATTACTTATTGATGTTACAGGTATAATTACTGGATAAATTGTTTCGACGTTCTAGCGTTGCATGTTACTAGTTTGATAGGGTAGCTCCTTGCCTCGTCCCTAAAATACCTTATTAACTAACAAATGAAAGGTCTTTGTATGCACCTAGGTAGGTTACACTAGACTTATGGTTACTCGCAGGTAATTGTTAGCTAAAGTGTCGATCAACGTGACTAGGATAACATTTAATTATAGAGACAATATTATTCTTAGCGTATCCAATACAGTTGAGTAAAAAGCATAAGTTGGTAGCCAGAAACTGCTGATCGACCACGTCTATAAGAAAATACTATATAAAACATCTCTGCATTGCACTAGGTGCAACGTATGCGTGCTATACCTACTAGATTGTTTATCGAATAGTACTTACCTAATTACCCCGCAGAAGTAGGTACATACTAAGTACTTAACTAGTAGAAAGGAGGGGTCTATTTCTTATTAGGAATAGAACTATTAGAAAGTGATGTCTGGAGACATCACTTTATAATCCTAATAAGAAATAGGTCCTAGGTCCTTCCCGAAAGATAGATACGAAATGCTTATTTGTTATAGTGAATTAATTTATTTAAGTGTAGGGCTTAGGTCCTCTTATATACGATATCGTAAAAGAACTTACCTTTGCCTCGGAAGTCGCGTGGCTTCCTATTTTAAATTAATAGGAGTACCTAAACTAAAGCGAACACTAGGTACGCCTCTAGGCCTGTGAAATGGGCAGAATCAGTCTAATCTGTCGCGTTATTCACTAAGGTTTTTCAGCGTCGCACTTGTCGTTGAGTGTCGGGTTTAAAGAAAAGAAATTGAACCTTATCGGCTATGCATTATGTGTCAATTTCTTATGATTGAAACCAACGCTCGTCATCGAGTTCGACGCTGAGAAACCTTAGTGAATAACGCGGCTGTCCTGATGTTGCTACTACCTACCAGATATTAGATAGTACCTACCTATAAAAACACTACGAACCCTATACTCTGTACATTTTAGACTTATGGTTTTAGTATTACCTAATAAGTTTGGTTTTGTTAATCTCTTAACAAATTGTAGAATGGTGTTACGAAATCAGTTGCCTATTACAGTTGTATATTAAATTTAAAATGTATGTGTTGTGTTCTAAATATCCAACTTAACTATATCTATTTCATTGTTACAGCGATGCTGCTATTGGAAAGCGATATGTTTATGGATGCACTCAATGCATCAGCGACGAACAAAAAGGAACCCAAAAAAAGAAAACGACGTACAAGTGGTTCAAAGGATGGGAATGCACCAGGCGACGGGTCTCCCCCTCATACTCCAACTACCGTTAGCAGTCCGAACAGTGAAAACAAATCTGTGCCGCCTAGGTTTTATCAAGACACACTTGAAACTGATGATAAAGAAAAGGTGGCTGACAAAAGTACAGATTCTATTGAAAATGGAGATTCTAATAGTGGTGACAAAGACAACGAAGAAAAAATGGATACTTCTGACCATACTGTGACTGTAAACGGTTTAAAGGGCGTTTTATGTTATCACAAGAAAAAAGGTCCTAAAAAGAGTATTAAATGGAAACCAGAGTCAGAACTTGAAGAAATTCAATATTTCGAGTTGGACGAAACTGAAAGAGTTAATGTTACAAAAACATTTACTGATATGAAATACTTAGAAAGAATACACGAAAGAGATGCATTCCAAAAGGGTAGAAATCTCAGTACTGATGATATTATGGAGGAAAAGACTAACTGGAAACCTCTTATACTTATTGATGCTGAGGGACAGATTCAAGTAGAATATGGTAAGAACAGTAAAGAGAAGGAAATACAAGCTGTTCGGCAAAAAGGTACTCTGCAACCGCTTTACTTTCATAAAGCAATGATACCAGATTCTCCCCTTGAACCAGAACTCGAAACTCATCCGTACGCAGAACATGCTGTTATACCTCTAGAAGACGTTACTGGAAATCAAGATAATGTTAGTGACTTCCGTAACATGCCATGGCCTGAACCTAAAGGCAATGCACCTCCGACAACGAATAACATGAATGTACCAAATATGTTCCCGGCAGCCATGAATCAATTCCCCAATAATTTTCCGAGTCCACAATTCCCCGGTGTGCCTGGCTTTCAAGGACCAAATATTATACCTAATGAATGGCAGAATGGTGTACCTCCTCATATTATGACAAATGGAATGCCTGGCCCAATGCCTCCAACCGCTCTTGCTCCCGGAGCTATGCCGCCCGGCAATATGCCTCCAGGGATGATGATGCCTCCTGAGAGCATGATGATGGATATGTTTGGAGCACCTAACCCTATGTTCGCTGTACCTCCAGAAGGCTTTAATATGCAACAAAACATGTTTCCTATGGATTTCAATATGGCCGGACCTCAGGGACCACCTGGTCCAGATAATTTTTCTGGGCCTGGTAATTTCCGAGGCGCCATGAGAGGCCGTGGAGCAGGTGGTCACTGGCGAGGCAAAGGCCCAGGAAACTGGGAAGGCCCGCAACGTGGGAGAGGTGGGGCTCGTGGTGGTAGGAAGACTGTATGTATATACTTTCAAAGAAAAGGATCGTGTAGACAAGGTGACAATTGTACATTTTTACATCCTGGAGTTAACTGTCCGTTTTAAGGGTAACATAAAATTTTAAGATATGTTATGTGTATAGGTATGTATAAATATTAGAATATTTCTGTTAAAACTTGCAATGTTGTTATTGTTTAGAGTTAGACACTCAAAAAGACTGCAAAATGTAAATAATAAGATGTAAATATGTAAATTTTAGTTACTAAGCCTTTATACAAACTTGCAAAATATACAAATAAGGATTTTCTAACTTCTTGTTTTATTTTGTTCGGATTAGTGATAATTTTGTTTAGTAGTAGTTACATCTCTACATGCTGGGATTTCAGATGTAAGGTAAAGTCACCAGTCATGGAAAGTATAAGCGAATTTTTTTCATATTTGCTCTGCAATTTCTTTATTGTTCAACATATATTCTTAAGGATTTGGAGTTAGTTATTATAAGCTCTTTTCTTAATCAGAATTTAATGTTTAATTTCAGTGTAGTACTTAGTACAATGAAATAGTATAAATAAACAACACTCCTACTTAGACTACCAGTAATGGACAGTAAAAATCCAGTGTTGTGTTTTAGGGCTAAAATGATAATTTATAGTATGGGTTATATTATAAAATTGATGCATTTCTATTGATAAATCATTAAATAATAATAATTTCAACAACGACGATACACCAGACACAAAATACGATGATAAGTGTACCTACATCGCGATTCTAGTAATAAATTACGATTCCCGACACCAAATGACACCGCGAAACTTACAACCGTTATGGCCGCAATCAAAATGGTCAATAGTCAAAAACATTTATTATGACAGCTAAAATACTGGCGTATTGACATTTGAAAAAAAAATACTGCGCGTTTGCTTAATTTTGGTAGAAAAAACAAAAAAATTCCATCACTGGTCCGCGTCCAACATAGGTGCCGTTACCTTATATGTAATTGTTTGCCGCGAAGCAAACAAGACTATGAGGTTGTTAGTACTATAAGTACACCTCTGCCTGCCGTTTCGAGGAATACAGGCGTGAGCATAATATGGATGTATGTAGTGAGTGAGACATACAGGTTATGGATTTGCAGGTAGTGCTTTATTTACGGAGGTTTATATTTTCATTGAATAGTACTTAATAAAGAAATGATGGACGTATTTATTTTATCTTTGGTACGAAAAAAACTCGTATGTGTAACTAACGGGATCATTGTGCTCGTCGCAGGCGACAAGCTTAGTGTCCCGAGCCAGCCAGGCTGGCACGCAAATTTTGGGCGTGGCAAACTTAAAAAAAATACGAGATATATCGACCTCCGTAAATATAACGAATGCAAAACCAAAACCTTTTTATTGTGACCGGTACTTAGTCCATGATTTTACTATGTGTGTACTAGTTGTGCCCCGTGGTTTCACCCGTGTAGAATCCTGTATGCTAGTATGTCTTGTCAAAATCGATCTAATCGGAAGCAACATCTATCCAGGTAGGTTATATCACTTAAATCAAAACGAACATCATTACTTTAGCTAAAAAAAAAAAGCTTTAGAAAAATGAAGGCTATGAAGATATTACAAAAGTAGGTTTAATGAGGAAGGAAAAATACTTAACATGTTTTGTAGGTAAGTAAACATAATATCTTTGGTTTGTCATTATGTCATTGATGTTGTATAATGACATATTGTAAGAAAAACTAGTTCATGTTGGTCAAAATCAATCACAAATAAATTTAATAACATGGTATTATTATTACTTATATTAAAAACTTTAAAGCGTGGGCTTCCATTCTAAGACACCGCCACTTTTTGGTGATAGCAAAAATTTAAGAAATCTTCGTAAGCAAATTCCACGACGACAGAGTGAGTGAGCTATTTTGTAAACAGTTCATGAACACTGATTCATCCATTCTATATCTGCTGGTGCTGGTAGTGTGGCCTAATGATGATAAGGCCTCAAATACTTACCTAAATTATGATGCATTGCCGTTGCGAAACTAGCTAGGGGCAGCGTGAGCAGAAGTCGATTCACTGAGCTTAAGCTAAGGCTTATTGAGCTCCTACTAAATGTAACATAATTAATATTTCGTTTAATTTATTTATTTATGTTACAAAAACAGATCGAGATCATCTGAAATTAATTACATAAACAAGAATACGAACTCAGTTAATAGAACTAGATAACAATCCAGATATATATATAGTATTATAATCTGGATTGTAATCTAGTTCTATTAACTGAGTTCGTATTCTTGTTTATGTATTATTTTATATTTATATTGTATTGACCAATGATCGGACCTTTCAACGAGGAACTACGTCATGCAGCTGCTCCTATCACGTATCGCTACATATCACGTAATCACATTTGTCGCTGGAAAGGAGCGTCGAGCGGCTTACATCAGGTTGCACCTTTTATTTAGGGTGTTTTGTGGGCGATAAATTGATCCAGCTAGTTTTCATGGTCAGAAAACGTCTTATTCATTTTAACCGTGATAATCTGATGTATTACCATTAGAGTATGACTTCCTGACATCTATTGGCGAGTAGTCATACTATTATAATGTTGTGTAAGTAATTACAACAGCAACACTTATTTATATTTCAGTATTATATCGGTTTGATCAAAAATATTGTTCATAATTAAAATTATTAATGATTTACATTAAAGAATACTCATCTAGTACTATTTATTTATACAACAAACTAACCGTTCCAATCGGGACTTATCTGTTAACCGAAATCATTTCGGACTTTTAGCTTAAACTGTTATTTTTGCAAATGTAGCCCGTTTTTCGAACAAGTTTGACTACTATGTCGAAACCGGTTTAAAAAAAATACCGTGGTGCCGTCATGAGTTATTAGCGCTGACCTTAAATTGGCAGTAGTAATTTTTGGGTT
Source organism: Watsonalla binaria (assembly GCA_929442735.1). Classification (NCBI taxonomy): domain Eukaryota; kingdom Metazoa; phylum Arthropoda; class Insecta; order Lepidoptera; family Drepanidae; genus Watsonalla; species Watsonalla binaria. Next base: position 5,771,873 of record OV838919.1, on the reverse strand, counting down.
TTGTATGTAGCGATGCGTCAATTACATGCGCAGAAAACCCCTACTATTTCCGCTCAGCGCTAATAGCTTGTGACCCGTGTGATACCGGCTAATTTAGGGATAGATTGTGTCGAACCACTAGGGAGAGGTTAGATTCGTAAAAAGAGTTTGGATGATAAGAAAATAAGAATACTTATTTCTCTTCTCTAGTCATTGGCTGAATTGCACATTGAAATGAGTTTGATTGACCTTTAATAGTCACTGTCAAAAGTAAAAAAAAATTGCATAATTTTATTGCATCCCGCTCATTGGCCTCGCCTCGCCTTATGTTTAGGTACGTATATAGCAGATGGATAGTATTTCCACATTTAGGGATTTCGTCCTATTTTAGGGCGATGCTTATTATTTTACGTAGGTACCTAGGGCTTTTTTGTTGCGACAGGGAATTGTAAGGCAAAAGTGACTAGATGTAGTAGATCCTATGTATTCCAAACTGTAGGTATGGATCTACCATTATAGTAGTTTCTAATTTTTGTTATATTATATACTTAGTTTAGTAATACAATCTTAGTCTTATAAAACAGATCCTACAAATTTTATTTTACTTTCTTGTGAGAGACACAAGAAATTAAGCACGATATAAACATTATATTTGTTCTTTCATAATAATAGACAAATTTTGTAGAAATTAAAAAAACTCAGGCTGAATAATGAAACAACGGGTACTCTGTTACTACCTACTACACATTCAGTTAGGACTAGATTAGCTTACAACTGCTCGAAATTGTAGTTTTTGTTGTGGTGTAGTACTTCGTTTGTTCAGTGCTACAAAAACATACACAAGGTAAACTTCGGTTTCTGTCACCAATTAAATTACATAATACGTCCTTTTTTTTAATGAAATAAAACTGGGGGCTTTTGGGGCAAAACTCAAATTTAAAGTGGAAACACTGCAACCAGCGTACAAGTCAAGACTGTCAAGTGTGGTTTTTTGACGTTTTTGTACTTACGTAGCACACAAGGAGAGGAGAGGTTTCGCTTTTCAGACTGAGACATCTACTATTGACATATACTTACTGTCCGAGACTTAAATCCATTAAAATGACTTGTGTTGATAGATAATGCAACGTTGGTTTTTCTTGGAAGACCGAAAAAAGCAGAAAGTAAAACCTCCTAGAAAAATGTCAGTTAAAGAACCAGAACAAAAAGCTGAAGTGCTTGAACAGAGTTGGACGTTCTCCGTATCAGTAACAGATGTCAGGCCCAAAGAGATACTGTGCATCACAGGAAGCACCCCTGAGCTGGGTGAGTGGGACTATGCTAGAATAGTACGCATGGAACGTGATGATGAGCAGGATATATGGTCAGTGACAGTGACCATCCCTAATACTTGTGATGTGTATTATCGCTATGCTATTTGTATGGTCAATGAAGAGCCACGAGATGTCGTAATCCGAAGGTGGGAAACTAACATTCACCCGAGAGTTATCAAAGATACTATGAGACACCCATTCATAGATATATTTGGTAATTACAATAGCGAGCAAGCGGTCACTCGAGGATGGCTAACATCACAGACAATAGTACAGTTCAAGTTTGCAAGAAATCCATTAAAGTTAAAATCTCGCTTGGCGGGAAGACTGATGAACATAAAAGTAACCCCAGTAAATTTATCTTTTGGCACTGAGACTCATCTAGATGAGTCGTCTCTCAGTACGGACACAATGGATGTGGAGATGCCAGCTGGTGTGAATGTGGAAGTGGCTACACTTGACAATGATCCAGCAGTTTGCTACCTTCAGCCCCAAGAACAGTTTGGAAGAGAATACAAGCCTAATGATGTGCTGCTGGTGAATGTGTCTGCTCCTGATCCTAAAACCTTGGCATATTTGATTGACTTCTACTCATACAGCAGCCGGGCGTCATCTGACGACCCTCCTTGTCATGTGGGCTACACATATGTTTTGCCCAATATGTTCAAGCCATCAGAAGGATCCCTGGAGCTGCCAGTAACATGTAATGTCAAGCATCGCCCTTTGGGCACTGTTAACTTTGACTACCTTATAATTTGTCCCATGAAGGAAAAGCTTTGCAGTTTTGATGTGTCATATGCCAAGTACTGGAACCCTTCTTGGACTGGTCTAGAAGTGGGCCATCGTGGTCTAGGAGCCAGTTTCAAGACCAAAGAGTAAGTATATAATATTTTTAAAATTACAAATATGCTAATTTAACATGCTTTTAGTAGGTTACAGATCACTGTAACAACGCTTGTGATCTTGAAAATCTTATATTATGATAGTGAGTGTAGAGCAGATAGGATTGCTTACAATAATGTATAATAATTTTCAGAGGTGATGCTATTCGTGAGAATACTATAGCTTCCCTCAAAAAGGCAGCTGCAAGTGGTGCAGACTTCCTTGAGTTTGATGTCCAACTAAGCAAAGATATGATACCAGTTATTTATCATGATTATCATGTTTGTATTTCAATGAAAAGAAAAAAGGAAGTTGAGTTTACAGAAATGTTAGAGTTGCCCGTGAAGGACTTGACATTGGAACATCTACAGAAACTTAAGGTATACTTAATGTGCAATGAAGGTGTGCAAGTCTCATTACTGATTTATTTCGACATGGTTTTGAATTTTATTAATATTGGTAGGAATTTGATATTCATGCTTTTCTTTATGTTTGGTGGTTTTCATCTCATAAAAATGCACACCTGAATTTAATTTCATACCTCTCAAGAGTGAATGATCATTATAATTCAATACTGTATTAATAGAATTGGCTGCTTGCCAAGTTTTTGTATTTCATTTGGAGAAGGCATTTATTATATATATATATATATATATTTATTACTAGGAAGGGTTGGCACTGATACACTAATACATAACATGAAGCTAATAATTACATTTTAAAATTAACAACAATTAGTTAATTTATGGACACTTGCAGAAATAGGTAAAAGCTCGATTTTGTCAAAATTGACTCTACTAAGGCTTATAGTGTATGGCATATTGTAAATTATAGTTAGGTTGGACTTTAAACTTTGATTTAACAAAATTGAGATTTCATAATTATGTTTGTGTTATTGCCATTATAGAGAATATCATTTGCTAATTATAAGTTTTCATATATTATGTTAGTTGTGAGTACTAGGGCTTAAGTATTATAAATGTAAATAAATTTAGGAAAATAGATTCTTGTTTACAGGTTTATCATTTGGTGGAAGGGCGTAACCATGAAATATTATTTTTCGATGAGGACTTGGAGGAGCACCAGCCATTCCCTACACTGGAAGAGGTTCTGAAGGTTCTCGACCCACATGTTGGGTTCAACATAGAGCTTAAGTGGACCATGGAGATGAGTGATGGCACCTTTGAGTTGAACAATCCTTTTGATATGAACACATATGTTGATAATGTAAGTTAACTGTAGGTAAATTGTTGTTTAGTTCATAGCTCAGGGACCTTATTTATATTCAACTAAATGACAGATTGCTACAAAATATTTTAGGGGTGTTATTGTGTTATGTTAGTGTGGCTACAATCAGTCTAGTAGAAGTGTATGATCTGAGTGGTAGTAATTACTCCATATTCCAAATTTTAACAAATAAAATCATTTTCCGTCTTCATGTCTGTGCACCAGTAATATAATTAACACATTACATAATCCAGCTGTCCCTTACATCGAACTAATATCACAAGAAGATGCCATTGGCATTCGGAAATAATTGATCATTCTTAAAAATTATTAGTAAAAATACAAACAAAACTCATCCATTTTTAAGAATTAAGAATGTAAACATGTGTGTCATGCAAAAGAATATTAATAATTATTTTTAATATTTTGCAGATATTATCAGTTATCTTGCAACATGCAGGGGAGCGACGTATTATAATATCATGTTTCAATCCTGACATCTGCACCATGGTCCGCAACAAGCAAAATAGATATCCCACCATGTTCTTGACTCAAGTATGTCTAAAAACTTAAATATTACTCCTTCTAATTCTAAAAAAATTCATGTTTCATATAGAAAAATAAATTTTATTAATTTGGGTTAAGGTTCTAATGTAATAGACGAAGTTAAGAGAAAAATATCACTGAAAAAATAACTTGTCAGCTACACGGTTTTGTAATTAGTAATATGTCAAAAGATGATTTATTGATTCACCTATACATATTTTATAATTTTAAGTAGGTATACATCTTTTACACATATTATTTGTAGCAGTGTGGGTTACTCAATATAATTTCTTTCTCAGGGAAAAACAATGAAATATGAACCATATAAGGATCCAAGGTGCTTGTCCATCCCTGCGGCTGTTCAAAATGCAGTCAGCTCTGACATTTTAGGCGTTGTTGTACACACCGAAGATTTGCTCCGTGATCCGACTCAGGTTAGCTTGTTCATCGATTTTTTGACGCTTAAAAAAGTGTCTAAAAACTAATTATTGAAGATTGTGAAACAATATACTGTTGGGCAAGATTAGTGTAATTTTGTATTGATCAATAAATTGTGTTATATCTATAGCGTAGGATAAGATGATTAATATATTGATAACATAACATGCAAGTCATTTACACATTATGTAAAATTAGCCTAGTAGTTGCTTCCATATGATGCCATCAGGTGACTTTATGCTCTATCAGTCGCTCACTTCATTATCTTCAAATGTTGCGGCATTATCTTGTAATATTATTATGAAATAGCGAAATGTCTACATTATTCTTAATTTTATCAGATAACATCAATCAAAGTAGATCAATGTAGATTAGGAGTGCAGTATGAACTAAAAAAACTGGCCAAGTGGGAATCGGATTCGTGCAAAAGGGGTTTCCTGCCAACCTTTTTCCGTTGGAAATCAAAGAAATATGGGGATTCAATATTACATAATTTGACACTGGCAAGTGAAAATGGCGTTGACATTATGAAATTCGGCAAGGAGCAATTCCTTTATAGTACAAGTAAACTAAAACATATGAAAATAGTTTTTTTAAATTTCCAACAGATTTTTGTAGATATGGAAATTTAAAAAGCATGCATACAGTTGATGGCTAATGGAAGAATGGTTCTACAGCAAATCACACAACTTGATAGGTACCGAACTTTCAGCGCACTTGTACAACTGAATCAAAACTTTTGTAGTCTGCACATAATATGCGCCTCAACAAATGTTTGAGTCTCCATGAATGAAAGTCATCATTAATTAATTGTCAAATTATGCACACACGAATATTGCTGTTATAGAAGTAATACTTGTAAACTTCAGGTAAAATTAGCAACCGACGCCGGCCTCGTTATTTTTTGCTGGGGAGATGATAACAACGACAAAAACACCATTAAGAAACTCAAGGAGATGGGGCTCCACGCCGTCATATACGACAAGCTGGACCAGTATACGACCAAGGACATTAAGGTGAGCTTCAATATGCTACTCCAAATATTATATATTTCTCGTACCAAATTTAATAAGTGTAAATGTATTCATGCATCTGGATATTATTCAATGTTGTAAAATTATGCTTTAAGAATGGTGCGAAAGCTTCGGTAGGTATTTCGAATATTTTCGTATACATATAATAAAATGTCTTATATGGATAATTAATAATATGTATAATCTTAAAAGAAATTGAATATGACATGACCTTGTTTGTCTCGCCATCTCGTCGTCACCCGTAATGAAGCATTGTTTATGGGCATATCGCACACTCACAAGTGTATTCCAATGTCCACGATCATATTGAATAGATTGTAGAAGTAGATCGGGCTCGTTGTGATATTCATAATAGAGTTGTGTGGGGTGGTGGTGTGCAGGAGAGCATATTCCTGGTGGAGGCGCGCGAGTCGCAGCGAGAGATCATGCGTCTGGCGGCGCTGGAGGAAGGCCGCTCGCCGAGCGACAGTTCACATGAGACGCGCCGCTCGGTCCAGTCGGGTCAGTCAGCGCGCTCGGGCCAGTCGGGAGTGTCGGCTCCGTCGGCGCAGTCGGGGCCCTCGGAGCTCTCGCCGCGCCCATTCCTCGACCTAGCCGTGCGCACCAGGATCCAGGAGCGGTCCACTGTGACGTCACTGGAGTCGCTGGCCTCGTCCATCGAGCTCCGCGACGATCCCGCCGACAAGGGCCTCAAGCGCAACAGAGACACCATCTCGAACGTCACCAAGGAGTCCCATATCAAGGAACAGCCCAAAAACTTCCGTGGCATATTCCCTTGTGGCGACATTTCCAAGGGAACATCCAAAAAGTCACGCAAGGGTAATATTAACTAGTACCACAGTTACCATTGTTGTTTTTTTTTAAAGATGTCTTATATTGCTCAATTTTTCACGGCAACATTATAATTAGTTAAATTATAAATCAAGTCGTATGTTCAACCGTTATACCAAATATTATTAATGTACCTACATCATCTTAGTTTTGCATAAATAGGTAGACACCGTTACGAATTTATGTCGCACTATATTTACCCGCGAAATCGACCGCGTGGTATGGGATGAATAGGCTAAATTATTATTAAATATTATATCGCGATTTACTTTTTGAATAATTGTTAAATTCAGAAGTAGAAAATTTGTTTTTCTCTTATTTATTTATGTAACATTTTAATTATAATAATATACATTTTTTGGCAAAAATTACATCAATAAACAACACAGATAGCAATATACAAAATCAATGTATTACGTATAATAACAAAATACAATATAAACTTATAACATAAAATCCGCCTCGTAGCTAGTGGTGTAGTCAATATGTTGTTGTTTGCACCAGTACATCGAGTGTTGCCGTACGTAGTTTTAAATACATACATAGAATGTATAAAGAGCCCTCGGAGCTTTGTTATTCTTGCAAATTATGTTTTTTTTCTTTAAATCTGTGAAATCAAAGTCTAGGAATAAACATAGATCACTAATACAAATACATAGAACAAAAAAAATATCATGACAAATAAAGGAAATCAAACAGGTTGATGCTGTGATATTTTTATTTTTATTGTGTTCATATATTATATTTTTGTGAAATCACCCATTTGAATGTAAGTAGATATGTAATACGTTAATATTTTTTTATTATTATTTACAATCGCCATAAAGTTATTAATAAATGATGTGTTTCTATGAATCTCTCATTTTATTGCATACCAATTTTTTATCGATATCCTCCAATAGGTTTTTTTCATTTATTATTTTATTAGAAATTAGTAAAAAATCCAATGTTTATTATCAAGGAGCATGCGATATTATGTAATACTAGCTACGCCCCGCGGTTTCACCCGCGTCGATTTAGTTTCATCCTTTATTTCCTGAACCCTACATTTTTTCAAAATAAAATTAGTCTAACTTACTTCTTGAAACAACTGCTATCTGCCAGTTAAAGTCCCGTTAAAATCGGTCCAGCCGTTCACGTGTGTTGGCGTGACCAAGGCAAATAGGGATTCATGTTTACATATACAGGACGTCGGAGAAAAAGGAACAGTTGTCTTCTAGAAGTTGTAGGGTTTTATGAATATGTTGAAGTCGTAAAATATCTAGCTCCAACGATAACGTAGTTATAGGCTATGGTTGCCAAGGGCCGAAGAGCTCGCGGCCTTAAGGGATTGAATGAACGCGCGGCCACGTTTATCTACATTACGTACGCGGTAATTCAAATTGTTGAGTTTCGAAAAATGGTTTTATGGATTTATTTCAGGAACTATTAGTGGGAGAAAAAAAATAAAAACGTAGTTAGATTTCACGTAAATAACTCTACGTTGCCGCTGCGATAAATAAGGTCTTGATATGGTGAAATTTGAACGTCATTCATCAGTTTTTGAGTTTCAAAAACTGAAGAAGATAATATGTCATGATAATTTTATTTGCTTCCTAAACGTATACCCTATCACATATTTTAACAGCTGTCCTATTTTCACCGACACCCTGTATATAGAGTAAGCTCGTGGTCATTGCATGGTACCATCGGTATTTTGTATACCCGTGGTCCCTGGAGACAGATATAATACAGTCGAATTAAAATTATGCATCATACAGAAACCTCCCTGCGTCAGTTTCGTGGTTAACACATTTACTCAAGGTCAGGTTTTGCGATATTATGTCACTCTGCTCGAAACTACCAAGCGAGCAGAACGTAGGAGGAGCTAATAACAATGTAAGGTTTGCTATATTATGTCACTCTGCTCGAAACTACCAAGCGAGCAGAACGTAGGAGGTAATTTCAATATTAGGTTTGCTATATTATGTCACCGACGACACGGCTATCTACTATGGAGACAGAGACCGTCATACGATCGCCAAACATCTCCAAACCCAGCCAATGCCCTTGGCAAATTGTTCCGGAAATGGAGATTTGAAGTCAGATAAGAGCGCAGCTGTCCTCTTCTGCCGCTCTGGCGATATCACGATCCTCCTCCATCTGTAACCATGTTCGGTCAACCGATTCCTTGGGAATCCACGGCCAAATACCTAGGCGTCATCCTCGACCAAAGGTTGTCCTTTAAATCCCACACAAATAAAGTACGGCCCTTGGTCGACTCCACTACCTACTAAATGCACTGAGTAAATTGTCACTTAGGTCTAAGTTGAGAATTTATCTCTCGTGCATCCGTCCCATAATGACATACGCCAGTGTTGTTTTCGCACACACGGGCAGCTCTAACATCCATAAAAGCGAAAGGCTGCGGGAGTCCCGTGGTACGTTCGCAATAGTCAACTCCATGTAGACTTCAAAATTCCCACCATCAAACAGTTTATGAAAAGCGCCTCCAAGCGTTTTTTCGAATCTGCTGAAAAACATCCCAACCCACTAATAGTATCGGCCGCCCGATATACCCCCTCGCAAATCTCCACCCGACGCCGTCCGAGGCACGTGCTTATTGACCCTGACGACGATATCACATTGCTTCAGCAAGCAATCTCTCAAAAGCACACACCAAACCGACCATTGTTCCGTCCTCGCCGGCGAGGCTCGTCGCGAACTCTACGTCATCGTCCCTCCCGTCCTCTGCTAGGGCCGGCGCGCGACGAGCCACTAGCCTTCAACATGTCCCTAAATAATACCACTCAGATCCAGCTCCCTAGCTCATCCCCCAGCAACGCCCTAAGCCGAGGTCCGAGCCCTGCACCGGGGCGCCCTTAGCCGTGTTGCTTAGTTTTTAAGTTTAAGCTCGGCTCGACTAAAGGGCGAGGCCCTTGGGTCTCGCCCTTTAGTCCGGTTAAGCAGTGGAGGTAACTCCCCCCTACCAACTGAGAGAGACCATATCGTAAAAAGCTGTTACTGACTGGTTCTATCAGCTTTTTGAGAAGGTGCCCTATTGTTTTGAACATCATAATAAATAATATATTTTCCTATTCACGACATGTCTGTACTCGAAGGATAAAGAAGCAAGCTCTTCAAGGAGGGATTAAAGGTACTTAACATTTATTTTTTAGTAATAAGTATATATAGTCTTCAGATCATTGTTCCGCGGAACCCTGTCTGCCAGTGAAATTGCCAAGTGCCATTAAAATCAATCCAGCTATTTCAGAGATTCTTATATACATACTCTCATATGCATTTAGTGAGAAATGTTAATTTTGACTAACAAGCAGACAATCCAATTTTATTTTAGCTGTTTTGAGAAGTATCCTTCTTACCTGATAAGTAACACTTTGCCGACCTCCATGTATAGTCTAAATAAAACATCATTTTAATATAAAATGCATGTATATTATGAATTTCCAACAAAACTTGCATAAAAATAAGTGTATAATATATAGTGAAACTTTGACTATCATAGTATTAAGTACTTAAACATTACATCGGACGGAATGTTTCTGATTAAATCACAATAAAAATACTTGCCTTTTCTTATCAGCTTAAACTAGGGAACATTTCATGTATTTTAATTAACATGCTGGAACCATACCTCCTTATTGCTGCTTACTTATTGTTGTTATTGTCAATATATTTAACAAAAGTATTTTATTAAGTACATAGTATAAATGAATGTTATTTTTAATTACCTTTTATACCTAAGAATAAATCAATAGTAAAATAATAATGGTTTGTGACAGGCCAGCCACATGAACAAAACTAGTTCTTTTTAAAACCTGCTTGTAACAACATTGGTTGTCAAAACTTAATGTTAAGTATGTATCTTGCTCGCTCAGGCAGCTCTTGCTGCTTTAAATTCAATTACATTATATACTTTTAACAAATTGTTAAATGGCTTAGATACTGTGTATAGGTATTTAATTACATTCAAAACACGTCACTAAGTAAAAACCCGCCTTATTTGGAGTAAGTGTTAATTTGTTTTTGTTTATGAGAAACCAAACCAATATCACTATCCAGCGGATGGTATATGAAACTCCAATGTTGTAATACAATTGTATAGGCTTCTCACCGACGAGCTCTACGTCGAGTGTTGGTTTCGATCATAGAAAACTGATAATTAATACACGTTAAAACTCAATTTCCTATGTTTGAAACCAACACACGACGTTGCGTTCGTCAATGAGACTAAAAAACTTTACAGAATAATGCGGCGTAAATCTCATGCTGTATATCTCAAATTTTACAAAGGTAAAGTATGTGTATATAAAAATGAGTCGAAAGCTGACAGTTTCACTTAGATTGAGACAATATAATAAAAAACGCTTGGGTAAATCCGTCTTCAATTCATAAATATTGGTTCAATTTTCAGCAGTTCTACGAAAATACTCAATTAAAATACATTTCCACAATAGTCCTACGGATATATAATTCAGACTAATACAGGACATCCCCGGCCACTATAAATAATATAGGTACAATATAATACAACATTTTTAAAATTAGTAAATATTTATAATACTACCCGATTACAAAGTGTTATAGGTAATATTATCTATATTACGTTATAATTTATTACATAAATAAAAAAATAATTCTACCCGGTCAATAAATACCTACGGCCCGGGTTCGTGGTAATGAGTAAAATTCCTGTTACTGCTTTTACAAACACCTCAGTTTAAGTACTGAGGCCGCTAAATTCTTCATACGTAACATCTAAATAAAGTGCGTCAACCTTTGGTTTTTATAGGGAATAATATATTTCATTCAATAATTATGACAAATTCTAAAGCATGGTCTTAACACCTCATCTGTTGACTAGTTATTAGTTCAGAACAATTGTAACATCAGATACATTGATGATTTTAAATACATAATTTTATATAAATTTTGAAAGGTGTTGTGGTAAAATATTCAGAGCAAAATGTATGTTTGCCCGCAAATAGTAATGCGAGGATGTTAATGTTAATAAGCCAAACATCCATCCATACTATATGGTGCTATAATACGTATCTAGTTGTAATTATGGCGAAAGTTAACAACTCAGAAGTGCGTCTGGAAGTATTCGAGGAAGACCATGTTAGATCTAGATCAAATTGATCGAACACAGGATGGGAGCTAGAGTACTCATAAACATGGTTTTGAGGCATGTATGAAGAGATTAGGGGGCGTGGTGGAAGCGGAAATGTTTAACTAGGTGGGATAGCGCTCTGTTCCTATACCAAAATTATATTTAATACTATTGAGATACTAGTAATCAACAAAGAAGGCAGAAGACTACTACGGTATAATAGTTATAGACATTATTACTTAGGTCAGTAAATCATTTCCTTTCATACGACAATATTAATGAAACAGCATTCTATTTTCTCTGTGCGCTAAAATTGAAGACAAATTTCAACATACTATACCGGAGTAAGTATATCAACTTTTTGCGGTAACTTCCAGAGGATTCCCGTTTGTTTACAGTTAATGCTCGATGACAACAATCAATGTGCTATATACATTCATAATTGTTAAATTGATGACTGTTTATTATCAAAGTCACGCGCCGAGCACTGTACACCTATCACGAGTTTGCAACCGTTTTCGTAATCTATGCTTGCTAGAATATTTGTATGAGATATTTTAGTTATTGACGTCACCGCTGGGCGTCGCTGCAAAATTTCTCCTACTGAAATTCGACAAACCCGTGATAGGAGGTACTGAATTATGTATCAACAACGAAAGGCACAACTAACGAAATCTGTTATAAACAACATAAAAGACAGATAAATTATATTAATATCCTTAACAAATAAAAGTAAAGAATAAATAAATACAAATATTAAAATTAGAATGTGTTAAAAAAAGGAGTAAGTAGTTACTTACATGCTATCAACGAAATTGATAATTCCTACAGAGCTAATATCTTGATTTTATGGCCACTACCCAACATAAATAAACAACAAATGTACTTTATACAATAATTCAGGTATTTCTTTAGTTTTATCAAAGATTCAACGTGAGATGTTTACTAATGATTATGTTTACATGTGACATTTGTGTCTCAACTAAAAAAATAAGCTGCATAATGACTAAAATATTATCAATATGTAAGCTGCCTGTATCTTGCTTGAGTTAACGTACGAGGACATCCATATTACGCGATGCTAAGGGGGAATGGGGTACAGCCAAATCTATCCCAACCAAATATCACGGACACTATTGCCGAAGTTTTTTTAAGAAAATATTGTTTAAAATAGTAGTCTGAAAAATTGCACGCGATATTTATTACAATCAAGATCAGATTAATGGATTTTCACATTAAAAAAAACTATTAAAAACCTCTCCTGAGATCACGACGACGAACGGATTGAGCTCAATCTCACTTCGACGAGGAAGGGGATCGAAAAACCTCACGTAATGAATGCTAGACCCATAATGACGAAACAATCAAGAGAAGACAAGTACATCAAACGAGACTTGCTTAAAGTAAGTTTGCCGTTGCTGCAAGTACTTGATTATTCCGTTCTCTGGTGGCTTACCTCATGTATCAAACATTGTTTGTAAGATATGTGTCAGATCAGGGTACACTAAGTTAATACATTATTAGTAAACTTAACATTACGATATACAATGTGTGGTTTTCTTGTGGTTACTATGTTATAAAAATATAATAACCTGCATGGGCTGGTGTAACATTCTCTCAGAGTATGGTAATGCCGGTGCATGCAGGTGGTGCACAATATAATTACGTTTAATGATATGTTACTCACAAATACGGTGGACGGATTTAGTTAACAATGAGCTGGATATATCCAAAAAACTGGCCGTATTCTAATCTCATGATACCAACATTATGATATTATATTCGAATTGGTTTTTCACATGCATGAGAATAAGGATGCATTTCTCAATAATCAAGGTAGAACACGACACGCTTTTAAAGCTTAGTAAAGTTGGATATTACTTTGACTAGGTATTGCAAAGAATTTAGCAATACCGGCGGGGGGCTTCGTTTGGAGATGGTCTTCAATAAACTGACAAGGACATACATATTTCGCACCGTGGCGTCCGGGTGCAGAACTACTCAGATTCAACCTGTTCTTAACTGCACAGGCTCCCCAGCGGGCCGCATACCGCAGAAAGAGAAGCGCCCCCCGCTCCTGTGGGAAACACAAAGGTGAGTTACAACATAGTTATGCTACGATTAGTTCAAGAAGTGAAAAGGGGAGACTTGCCAAACGTGTAGCGGTTTGGTCAGTCGAGGCCGCGCCGCCTGAGCCAATCGTTGCAGGGCGGGCAACAGGCGCGCATATCTTTGGGCTCTTTGTTCCGCAAGACTTCCTCATCGTATTGACAAGGGCAGAGCGCCTGCGTTAAGTGTCGCGGCGCGGCGGGATTGCCGCCCTCCTCGTCTAGCGTCCAGTCGAGCCGGCGACGCAGGAAATCTTTGCCCCATCGCTGCAGGTACCGGAGGTACACCTGCTCTGCCATACCCTGCACATTCGTATGCCTCGCTTACCCACCAATACTAACACCACCGACACCAAATACATATAAGTACTTTAATATTTTGCTACATGCGTGTTAGCTAATATTTGAAGCAATGGGTTTGGTGACGATGGCCAGATGAGGTGTGAGGCTAATTATATTAGATAGACTATTACCGAAAAGCAGAGTTGTTTCATGCTTTATAGGGAGGTATGATACTGTATAGCAATAATTTGACACCAAAAAAATTAGTTTACAACATACCACGATAGAAGAATAAAATAAGTATTTAAGTACTTGCATTAAAGTTAAACAATATTGCACCTGTGTTTGCATATTTACTAAAAATATGTGTGATTTAATGGTTAAGTTAACCTAAGTAAAACCTACTTGGCATTTTGATTCATCCCTTTACCCACATTTTTATATGGCATGCAATGTAATATAATTATAGCCCTTGATGTTGATAATCTAAAACTGTATTAAAATACATAGCATACACATGCATACATACAATCTCATCAGTACATACTATATAATATTTTCAAATATGTATTATTAATTAATGTGCGTTGATATTACATGCATGTAAAGATCTATAAAGATATTATCTTCATTAGGGTACATAAAAATTGCCAACAGTACATATTTTCAGTGGAAGTTAACAAAATGCTGCAGTGAATTATTCTTTATAATAATCTTCTGCTTTGTTTGTTTACTTCCATGGAAAAAATACATGACTAGAATGAAAAAGGTGGACTATAAAAAGGCTGTCAGTAATTTATATAATTAGCATGTGACTGAAAATTTTTGGAGTGAATTAATTAGCATGTACTCAGTATAATACTATTACTGAAATAAACCTTGTACTTTGAGGGACTCGTAAGTCATGATGACACCCACCACGATTTATAAGCGCTCAGCGATAAATAGTGGTGATAACTGCATGTACCTATTTCATTTGCATCGCGCAATACAGACAGACTCACAAAATGACAAATGCCAGTCAAGTTCAGCATTCATCACTCTTGACAGCATCTCTATCAAGTTAAGTAACATCTATAAGCAGATAAATAAAATTTAAGTGTCTGTTTGTAATCAAATACCCAGTTTTTCTCTTAAAGTTTATGAAAATGTATAAGAATACATAAAAAAAAACCAATATTTAACATGTTTCTCTGTCTGTCTTTTTGTTCTGGGAAATCTTTAAAGCAACTGGATTGATTTTAACGGAACTTTCACTGACAAGTAGCTAATGTTACAAGGAGTAACTTAAGCTACTTTTTTTTAAATCAAGCCACCCATTTAATTAAGTCTATGCGGATGAAGCCGGAGGGCACAGCTAGTATGTTATAAAAAATAAACACAGCCTTTGTTTACTATAACTATAAATTGTTGTATTTAATAAGCTAGCATGCTTATTAGGGCGACTCCACCAAGAGTTAAGAATAGTTAGTAATATAAAGCTTGAGGCTAATACTAATCTTTGTTTTAGAATGTTATGTTTGCATGAGAATGTTAAGGTATGGCATGTAAGCAGTTCATGATCAACTGATTCAGACATGCTCACTGTATTCAGAACAATGGAAATTATGCATGTGTGTACCGCCAGTATCAGAAGTTACTAATGTCAACCAAACTGAGAATATCCAATATGGATTCATAAGATTATACATATTCATAAGTGTGCAATATTTTTATTTACTCCTCAAAAAGTAGTACATGATCTGAATCTATTTATATTAAATGAATTCCCTACTAGCAGCCATTGCTTATCAGTTCTGTAAATAGATGTTCTGTATTTGGTTAACATAAAAGTCGAGAGACGTGTCAAGTAATTCCTATTTGGTGATAACATTTTTGACTCACCTGTCTCCTAGACAAGCGAGTTGTCTGACTCCCTTGTATGACAATATCATTAGCTGCAACATCCAATCTCTGTTCCCAACCCTGCAAGATGGACTTGCCCTCCTCACTCTCAATGAACTGTTGTATGTGAGTGACACAAGGGCCAGGGTCAAAGTAAATGAAACATAGGTTTACTTTGTGACATGATATCTTTCCTCTGTCGTCTAGAGCTAGTATCAACTTATGTTTGCTGAGCAGCTTATTCACACTCGCCATGCATTGCTCGAGGCCTTTAGACAATCTTAGTTTGATCCACATGCACAGAAATATGGCAGCAGCATTAAGTACAAGCCATAACACTCCTAAAGTGAAAAGAGTAAGGCCTGTTAGCCCTGAGAACAACAGAGCCAGGAGAACTAGGAATGCCAGGGTTATCCAGCACACAAGGACACGCTTGTAGCAAATGTTGTACAAAGTAAAACGAGCATCATTCACAAGCAATTCCATTGCATGTACATATTCTTCAACAGTGAGCTGAAATCACAAAATAGGTACATGTAGGTGTATTGTCCCTCAAGCAGTCATTATGAATGCATACCTAGGTAACATATTCCATTACTCACAGTCAAACCTTGAGCCATCAATTCTTCAGGAACTAACTCAGGTCGAAACCGAGCAGCAGTTATCCACGGCCATCTTGAGTTTACAGGCAGTATGGTTACTATTATGTCACCATTTACTGAGAAATATATAATACAATTACTCTTTAATAATATTTTGAAAGGTGGTTTAGTTTTTTGTGACCACTGAGTAAATAAAAGGATAGTATAAGGATATGAAGAGCACAAACAAGTTCTAAACAATATGTTAGAATGTGTTCTTGAAATAAGTTTCCAGAACATCTTTTGAATGTTACTCAACTCAAAAATGTTGGTATGCCTGATTGACACTGTCTGTTATTGAATACTACTGGGTACAGTAGACCACCATTTACCATCAGGCAGGGTGAATACTTCTTATATACAAATTAAAGAGCATATCATAAGCTGTATTGTAACTCCTAATGCATAACCAAGGTGACATAAAATTATATACACATTACCCATGGATAGATATACATTTAGTACAAGATACTAACCGAATCCTGACCGTACATTGACGAATTCAACATTTTTTGTAAGTACATTTTGGGACACTGGGTCTGCGGCTCTGTCTCCACGATCCAAGTTTACTTGGACTGTCTCAGTTTTTAGAACAGCAGGTAGCTCAGCGGATGTTTTAACAGAAGTACTCGCCAGCGCGGCATTCTGAATTCCTGTTGATGTTGTTCCTGACAAAGGTACATTTGTCTGCGAGTTCTGCGACTCTTCCTCAAACTTTACCCAACCTTTACGCGTTCTGTCTTGATGTACACTGCCATTTGATTCCGTAACATCACTTGCCATATTATTTGTATCTGAATTACTCATTTTTAAAACAATTTTTCATTACTTGTTTTATGTAGTTCTAACACTTCTAGCTAAATAAATACGAACGAACACTGACTGCTAACTGAAATGACTGTTGTGACATACTTTTTGTAGTGTGAGTAGAGCAAGCAGGTAAATAGGCAGGTGGACAAAAATCTTGTGATTCCAATCAAATTCTGTTTTTTTTTCAATTTCACCCAAAATCCACAGGTAACAAATCAGAATGATAGCATGATGTCATCACCTTACTTTTTAATTACAGAGTACGAATACTCAATACATGTCTTTTAAGGTAGATCCACAGATATTTTTTTATCTATGTTAGACTAAGGTTAACACACACGTAGACTCTTAAGGGACCGACCATGGACATGAACCAAAACTTGTGATTTTTACAATTTTACTATGGACGGAGTGAATGCTTTGGTAGCATTTGGATCAATTACCGAATTTCTTGTCGGGATCTTTATTCCGGCGGGTACATGTATAATCCTGTAGGTATATATGTTCTCTTTGCGAGTCCGTCAATGTAGCAACTACGATTGTATTGAAACAACAACAATGTTGCAATGATGAACTAATCTTTGCGGCTTCGTAGAAGCGAAGAAGCATTTAGGTCACTTTAGGAATAAATCTGAAAACCTAGTTTTTTGAACGGAGCCATAAGTGAGCGAATCTGACAAAATTTTTCACTTTTGCCCCTTCTATTCTCGATTGTTCTAATCTCTATTTATACTTACCCAGGCATGGAACCTGTTATTAGGATTGTCAAATCAATGTAGTTGTTTAAAACATTAATATTTTAACGAGCCGTGGTGGCCGTGGGGTTTGAGCAGTCGCCTGCTAAGCAAGCGACGCAAGTTCGAATCCCAGCGTGGACTATGTGCAGTGATTTCGCACCACGTGCTTTACGGTGAAGGAAAACGTCTAGAGGACACCTGCATACGTGTGAGAAGTATTTCAAAGGCGTATCTATGTATAGTGCCTGAAACGACGACAGATTCACCATCTGTCACGTTGACATCTGAAAAGTGTGTACTGTGTATTGATATAACAACAAGTCTGCCTACCCCTTCGGGGTATACAGGCGTGAGCATATGTATGTGTGTATATGTTTAATATAGATATGGTCACTATATAATGATGTTGTTAGGTTAGCGAATAGGTACTTAATAACTGAAGGCTGAAAGTACCTTAATTTTAATAAATTAGCCGATTTAGTATATTAATTACCTATTACTCATATTTTCATATGATAGAATAACTAAGTTGCAAGACTTTTTTACATGTTATGTTTTTGAAAGCATCTAATATACATATGCGCGTTACCGACGCTATTATAAATAAATATTTCTACAAGCGTCGGCAACGCGCATTTTATGCCTCTGGCATTGCAAACTTTAGGCACCGATATCTAAGTACTTGGTCAGTGTAAGTAAGTAGGTACCTACTAGCTTAATTGTCAACTAGGGAGTTAGTGATTTCTAAATCAAAATTGTGATCTGAATTACTAATTAGAATCCATCTGCAATCTGCAAGTTGCACCGAGGAGACTACCAGGCCGTCGCGCCGGCATGGCGAGGCCTGCCGCTACCTGCCGATGCCGAAATGTGGTTTGACCGGTTTTCCCGCTCGCACTCGCTGGTTATTATCTCTCGCAAATTCCCTCCCACTAGCCGATTGGTTCGCCCACCACACATACCGTTTAACAAACGGTCAGATTTTTGTCATCATGTAGCCGCGAGCAAACTTCCATGTGTTTGATTATAGTCGTAATGTCGTACATTACCGAATTGACTCGTGTTTTCAGTTGTGATTGTATCAAATAAGTGGAGGATTCAAACGGATAACCAATAGGTAGGCAAAGTCAACTGTAGTTGAACGATATGGTCTGAAAGTTTAGGTCAAGCAGGCAAAAATGTCTATAAAGCCTCGTGAAAATGTGTACCTTCTAAATAGATGACATAAAAATCGCTGTCTATGAAACTATTCATACTTACTTAAATACATAATAAAAATTATACATAAGTATCTATTTTCACCATGGCTCAATCCAGTTTTAAAACTATGGAATCGTTACCGAAGCAGTTTGTTTCGGCCATGAGAACATTATTTGATATAATGGACGACAAACACACGGGATATGTAAAACTTACGGATATCGAGAACCGCTGGCGTGATGATCGCACCAAAGGACTGCCTCGAGGTGTTATAGAAAGTTTACAGAAGGTCGCCTCACACGAAGGACTGCTAACATTTGACAGATTCTGTACTGGTCTCAAAATGTGTCTCCAACGTAATCAAGCTGAAAACACAGTTCATATGCATAATGAACGACAAGACGATGAAGACCCTGGCATACCCCTGAATACTCAGCTCCACCGACCACCATCAGCACCATTGCTAGATTCTAATGAAGCTCAAAATACTGACAAAAATTGGAACGTTTTAGTAACTTCTGAAAAAACATCGCAGCATAGAACGATCAGTATGCCACAACTATTGGGCCGTAAGGATACTTTGGTACAACTACAAGAGCCCCAACACCACGGCCCCGGAATACCTTTGCCTCCAAGACACGACTCATCTCACAGGGTATACGGACCTCCAAAACCACCGAGATCAGAGAAACAAGCGTCATTAAGAAAAGATGTTTCTAGATCTAGTTACAAATCTGATGACGAAATTGTATTTGATAAAGAGGAAATAACTAGTGGCAAAATAGATTTTGATGAGCTTAGTAGAGCAGTGGATGAGCAAAGCAGAGGACTCGGGGATGGAAGGTCGTCGGACGAGACTCAATCACACCTTCGACGTGTCTCACGTCGACGCGAGCCTCGTCGTCACACTTTGCACAACGGTGTAGATTATAATCTACTCAAGAGAATGAAACAAATTGAACAAGAAAAAGATGTGCTTTTACAAGGACTGTCTGCAGTTGAAGAAGCAAGGGAATGGTACTTGAAACAATTGGCAGAAGTACAGGAGAAAATGCGTTATGCGGGTAGAATGGGCGTTTATGTGGTAATTACTTTTTATCTTGTTTGTTTTAAAGCTTCATGGTATTACTTAATTAAAATATAGATTTCCAGCCTACCAGTAAGCGATTACTATAACGCTTGAAACACCACCACAACACAAGGTCTGTATCGACATGATTATTAAAAATATAATATCTTGCGAACTTTGTAAGTACTTATACACTCAAAAATGGGTACTTAAGCAATTTGGTAGGTAGTGAAGTAGGCAAAGAAGCCTCAAGTTACTGAAGAGCAAAAACTGAAGGTTCATGGTCGAACGAGACATTTTTTGTACATGTGTAACGAACAGAATAAAGACCTCGACCACGAACACATAATTATGTTCGTTTTTCTGATGTGCTATACAGATACATTTAAAATATATATATATCAAGTGCAAGCAATGTGAATGCGACGTTGCGATTCAAAGCATTTAATATTTTGCCCCAATCCTGCATATATGGGTTTTATAATGATTATTGATTCCAGTATGTATTGATTGATTGATAGTAGTAGTAGTATTGAAAAAGAACTGTGGTGGCCGTGGGGTTTGAGCAGTCGCCTACTACGCAAGCGACCCAAGTACGAATCCCAGCGGAGCCTGCGCCAATCAGTTTGCGGTGAAGGAAAACATCGTGAGGAAACCTACATCTGTCTGAGAAATAATTAAAAGCCGTATGTATAGTGCCTGAGAGGGCGATAAACTCACCATCTGTCACGTTGGCACTTAACCATCTTCGCTGAAAAGTGTGTGTTGTTATTACAACACCTCTGCCTACCGCTTCGGGGAGTACAGGCGTGAGAGTATGTATGTAGGTATGATTCTAGTATCTCGTTTGACGGCTTAAGAAATTGCTTTTGGTTACCGAAATCTCGGTGCTCCAACCTCGCACTTAACCAGTTTTTTCTACAGAAGAGTACGCTACCGAATTCCTGCTGTACTATGAAAAGCGTGTAGGACGTTTATTAGACATTTAAGCCCTTTTTCCACCGCTTCAATTGAAGAACTTTCAATTCGAGCATTCAGTGCTATTTCTCTAGACTAACATAAGAGATCCATCCATCCATGCTCCAGGTAGTTTTCATAGCTACAAATTCTAAAAGAAACTAAGGTACATACTTTCATTGATCATACAATAATAATACATTTATTTTTCAAATATATTTCTTGTACAGTAACGATAACGAACATCGGCAAGGTCAAGGCGTCCTCGCGCACCGAGGGTTCAAGGCCAAGCTTAACTTTGCTGTTGGAAAAGTGTGGTAGTCTGACACTCGCAAAAGACTGATTCTTTAACACATTATAGGGTAACTACTTCCCGATCACGTAGAAACATGAAATTTGGAAAGAAGCAAATCAAACAAAATTCCTTAACACCGTAAATTACAAATTAGAGGATGTAGGTATCCTTACCATAATTATTGTACAGGAGCCATGGAGTGAAGCGCATCAGGAGCGTCTAGAACTTTTGAAGGCAAGGGTGTTGGAACTGAACCGGCAGCTGGGCGCTCTGGCAGCAGGCTGGCGACACGGACCCCTCTCCCTGCATATGAACCTGGCGCTGCCAGCCTCTTCACTCACACCTGCTATTCCTAATAACACCACTGTGCTCAAGTCACAGAACAGAATGCTTGCAGAGGTGAGCCCTATTCATACTGAATATTGTTCTTCAACAAAGGCAGTTACTCATCATTAGGTCCTGTTAGTTGAGTGTGTCAGGACTATATAAGGTTGAATATATAAAACATTCTAAATAATTGCGTGTCTATGTATCTGTTGGCAAAATATGTGCTAGCAATTAAAAGAGTAATCTGAAGACTAGATGATGATGAGGTGTACATGAGTATTAGATAAGTAAAAGACTCCAATTGCCAAGCTGTTGCACAAGCCTAATAACATAGTTTACTTTTACTTTTATTCCAGGAAGTGAATAGAAAAAATGAGAGGATAACAGTTCTTGAACGAGAAAAATCTGCACTAATCAGAGAGTTACTGCTACAGAGAAACAGAAGAAAAATATTAGATAATTTTACATAATACCATATAAGACACTAGCATATGTATACTACATTCTTAAATAATATTTTAATGTTTTTTGTTATATATGATATAATTAATTACATGATATAATTATTATATTGTAATATTTTATTGTGCCATGGTCAGTTTAATTTGCTTCTAGAAAAATATACTGTGTGATAGGTATATAATATTATGTATATTAAATTAATAATTTAATTTTTTGACTAATTAGTTTATTTCTCAATTTGTGTCATGTATAAGGTGTCCCACGAGCCAATGTCAAAACATAAATGAAAAATATATATTTATTTCTGGCAATGGGAGTTAAAAGACTATCACAGAGTATAGATATTTTGTTTTCTTAATGCTCTTTAATGACTAGTTTGAAAAATACAATCACTGAGGCTTTTGCTATATTTTTCAGATAATTGTGACTTGGTGTATCAGCA
This sequence comes from Watsonalla binaria, assembly GCA_929442735.1. Lineage (NCBI taxonomy): Eukaryota > Metazoa > Arthropoda > Insecta > Lepidoptera > Drepanidae > Watsonalla > Watsonalla binaria. The sequence continues at coordinate 5,749,296 of OV838919.1, read as the reverse complement.
GGTTTCATTTCAAAGTTGGCTCTTGGGACAACCTATATAACAAGTTTAAACTCTTTTGCAGATTGGAGTCTAATACCTTGTATGATATAACTTTTTTATGGTGCCATCAGTTTTGTGTCCAGAAAAATATACTGTGCAATAGGAATATAAATTAATGAATAATATAATGTATTGACTAATTTGTTTATTTCTAAATATATAAGTATAAATTGTTATGCAGCAGTTTTATTATACAGTGAGTAATCATACTGCCTAAAGGGTACATCATATGTAAGGTAACCCTGGTCCCATGCTCTCTCAATGGCCACAAGTAGTTCCTTATGCTTCTTTTGGCAAAGTCCTGTTTTGAAAGCATCCAATATCTGAAAAAGACAATAAAAAAAAATACTTCCTCAACACTTCCCAGTTTGAGTAAAATTATACTAATATTAAAATGTGTCTAAGTCTACATCATTGGTCTAACGGTCTGTTCCAACACAAGTTCCTGGGTTCCATCCCCGGGTTGGTCAGTATGGGATTTACTTCATCTATAATTTCTCAATAGCAGTACAGTCTGGATTGGTGCCTGTTAAATGGCAATAGGCTCACCAACCTATTACATGGAACTTAAACATAATTAGCGACTGGCCTTCATAGGAATGAAAGATGATAAAAACATAAATATGGTCTCATAAGGATCATAACATATATGATAGTCTTTGTCCACCCCCATTTACAGGCGTGAACATATTTGTGTATGTATGTAAAAACGTAAGTTTTACCTGGCCAGTATATTCAGAAATAAATTGTTCAAGTAACTTTGTATTCCTATGATCCAACACCAGATATTCATCACGACAAATAGGGCAAGGGTTTCCAGTCGATATCATCCCATTTCTGACACATGACTTTCTAGTTTTCCGCGGCGCAAAGCCACCTTTATGATTTCGACGATACAAAACCCAAACAGCCTTTTCCCCATAAGTCTGCTGGTATGCTTTGCTTTGCATGTATCTCATGCTTGTTTCCAACGGAATTATTTTAGTTCTATCCTTGCTAGGGTCGATTTCTTTTTCTCCTTCATTTGTAGTAGTAGTATCTGTTTGATCCGAATAAAAACGTACACTCGACCTGACGTCTACTGAAACTAGTTTCCTTATTATTGAGCTAATATTACTGACAAGCGCCATAATTTGCTACCACAATTGAAACCAATAATATTTTATTCGAATATAACCCCAAAATGAACCTAACTGACTGACTGGACTGAACTGACAAGTGACAATAATAATGATTAATGACTACATACAGTCAGTTCTTTTGACTTCGTTTGACTTATGATCACATACCATAGACAATTAATAACTGAACATAGTATAGGAATAGTAAGAGATGAATATATTGCGCCAACGCCAAATAACATGGGATAAAGGCAGGAGGATGATGATGATGAGTATAGGAACAGTATATTTAAAAGCTAAGCAGTAATGAAGGAAACTAGCAGGACAAATAGTTCATCTACGAGATTCTACGCAATACGCATTCTTAGCAGTGCTGCTAATAAGAGTTATCACGTCGTAGCTGATCGCGTATACATTATAAATACGTAATTTACATGATTCACCGTAATTTTTAAAAACTTCATAGTTACTAATCAGCTAGTAAATTAAAAAAGCTTTTTTTAAAAAGCTACAAAGAACATAACGTTTCCATTTTATTAAAATCGGCCTTACAATACTGCGTAGCAAGCTTACATATATACTGTGGTACAAGTGGGTGATAGTGAAAACAGAATAAAAGTCAATCGCTCACATTCTTTTCATTCAACAAAATCAAATCCGCCTGTTTCATTCATTCAACTGTAGATACTATTCAAAATATTAAAAACAACCGTTTGAACAGTTAAAAAGGCGAAATAAATAAGGTAATTAAAGTTTAATTACCGTTATTAACCAATGAACATAAATAAATAAATGTCATTTAGGCTCTGATCATCATAAACAGTTATTTATTTTTTGTTTCTACTTTAATACATAAAAGTACGTGACTGTATGTTTACAATTTTTTTACTTACAGTAGTGGAGAATTATATTAATAAACGAAATGGCTGAATACCCTGCTGAGACAAGTTCTCTGTAAGTATAGTTTAAAATTTTTGTATGAACTCAGGACAAAGATCTGAGAAGTAGGAGTAGAGTAAGAATACTTGACAGGAAAGTGTCCCAAACTGCCTGCCTAGAGGAACTTCCAAATTAATTAAGAAGGTACTTATGTAAACAATTCTATGCAGGATTGCAGTCAAATATTACTATGTAAAGAGAAGTTGTGTTGCCATGATTGATGGGGGATTTCATGATTAGTGGCCACTTCTTAAGTATGAAAATAATGGTGCTCACCATGTGATGGATTTACTCTACTAAAGATGATATAAACATGTGATTGATTTACTCTACTAAAGATGATATATACCAATAAAACTATTTGTAGTTTTAAAGTAAACATGGGTTTTGGGCAAATATTTTTAAACAAGACAACCTGTTGTGTCGAGGCAAGCGTTTTGATATACATATTATTGTTCATAATACAAAAAGATAATTACTTCATGTACCTTAAGAAACGTGAAAATGAAAAATATTTATTCAGTTTGGGTTCTGGTAAGGCACTTATGAACTTCGAAAATTTACCACCACAAGTACTAGACATCTTCTATTAAAATAATTGGCCAGTGTATGTAAGCAAAATTCATTCAGCAAACACCCATTTTTCTAGTTTTATTGTTGTGTTTGTCAGTGGAAGTGGAAGAGAAATGGAAGTTTACCAATTTTTTGTCTGAATTTTGAGTGTCCATCACATGCATAATCATAGTTGAACTATGATTTGAATTAAACTTGGTATGATTATAGCAGTACTATAGTGTAACATCATGGATTTTCATCACAAAAATGTAGTGGATATGTTTTGGAAGCTATTTATTTATTTACTGGTTTTTAAGCTAAGTAAAGTGCTTTTTTTCAACATTTGCATGAATCAAACAAAATCTTTACAATTACAATTGCTTACTGTTTTTATTTTAAGAGCCTTCATGTCATTGTGGTTGTAGCAGTCATCTGATATGGAAGCTACACAATATCGAATCCCATTCGGACCTGAACCAATGAGTTTTTCTTAAAAAACTTAACTCTTGTGCAGTAATTTCACACTACAAGCTTTATTTATATGGTGAAGCAAAACATTGTGAGGAAACATGCATAATGCCTGAGATGTAATTCAAAGACATATGTATAGTGCCAGAAATGGCGATGGCTCACCATCTGTCACATTATAACTTAATCATGTTCTGTAAAAGTGGGTGTTGTTATACAGTTGTGAGCATGAGTAGGTATGTACTTTTATTCTTTTACTTTCCTTGAACGGCAAAAAGATAATAATTAAATAAAATAGTATTTCTTTATGTTTTCCATATTATTACTTCCAAGAATTCTATCCATGTTTAGTTTTTTGCGCTATTTCTCGTAATTTCGTATTTGGCCAATCACGGACATGTATATAAAAAAAACATCCTGTATATGTTGTAGCCAAAATGTAGAACTCGCCATTTTAAATATTAAGCCTAGCTATTTCACAAAAGTATTATTGACTTTGCACTACATTTAATTAAACGATTACGTGTCCGGCGCGGTGAACTGTGAAAAAAAAAGTGTATCTTCGTAGATTTCTAGCTGACTACAACGTTGTAATTTTTGTTTTTGAATACATTATTTACTGATATAGAAATAAAATATAGCAAAAATATCATTAGCTTATTCAAACTAAATAGAACTTTTATACTTTTTTTATTATTAAATAACATTTATCATGTATAATTTACCAATTTTCATGCATATTTTACCCTTTTACCAAGTTTTGTAAAATAGTAAAATCGTTTACAATATTAGTATAAAAGCACTGATTAGGTATGCTTGTGCTACGAATTATATTATTCTATCTATTTTCATTTATCCATGTACCTACCATAATATTTATAGACAGTGTTTCGAATTTTGTTAAGCCGCATGCAGGAAGTAACACATAAATCGGAAATTTGGAACAGAACAAACTTAATGACGCCGCCACTTCTATTTCGGTATGTATATTGTGCAGTGAGGAGTATCCGTCTCTAATCATTCTGTCTCCTTCCAACTGAGAGATTGGCTCTCCCTGTTCCCTTCTCCCCCGTACATTGTGTCCCACCAAATCGTTTACTATCTGCGTAGTAGGAGCGTACGATGACGAGCGAGCGTTCCCGAATACATCTCGCTCGACGTCCCGTCCTAAATTCAGTTTCATCTCGTGTATCGTGAACTGCAGTTTAAAACCATTTACTAATTACGCCATTGTTTATTTACAATTTTTTTTAAGTATTCTGTTATCGTACAAGAGTTTGATGTTTGCTCCCAATATTTTCATTGTTATGTGTACAATGAATAACGTTAATAATTACTGTCGGTGGGAGCAGATCCTTCGCATTTATAACGTCGTGTAGAGTTCACAGTACTCAGTTGCCGTTTGTGACGCGATTGCTGTGTCTCATTGTTTGTTTTTGTGCAGTGTATTTTTATCTTCTTTTAAATATAATAGAGACTGTTCCAATATAAGTGAAGTTTTATTATAATAATGGCAACATTACCTAGGATGCACAGTTCTAAACATGCGAATAATTCTAGTATATCCTCTCCATTTAGGTAAGTAATTATTATAAACACAGTTTATCACATTGGCCTGCAATTTAATTCATATTAAGTATCGGTAGACCTGTTATGTAAACTGCACAGTGAGTCGGTGAACGACATTGATAAGGATACCAATGTGTGTAGAACGTAATGATGACCTCATTTCGTATTTTTAATTGAAAATAACCTTTTATTATGTTCAATGTAATATTAATAAATTCATTAAACATATTTAATCCATTCTGTACCTACTTTACACCCAATAGAATCTACGTGTAATATTGGCAATTGCCTCAACGTAATTTTTGCGTGATTATCCTATTTATGTGGCTAAATCGAACTACAAGTAGGTGCATAATTTGTTTAATCTGTGGTGGATTGGACTTAGGTGCCAATGACGGTGGTTCCATCGTTCAGCTGCATTGGCGAGATCAATGGGCTGCAAATCGTAAACAACCTTGTTTTTATTCCAAGTCTATACTTAAACAAACACACAAGATTCGTTTTTTAAATTATTTCTTAGTAGGATTTTAACTTAGTTAACTTACATTACTTCTTGTATGAAGGTACATAGATAGTTAACCAGGTCATATGGATAATAATTTACCTACACGCACTGAAAACTAGTTTCTTGGGTCTTTTTACTTATTACATATATATAATGTGCGCTACAATCCTATTTTAGACCAAAGATAATATTTTAGTAGCAAAAATGACATCTGAGTCTGGGCACTTGTTTGCTGCACTTTATTGCATGGCCATATTAGGTACCTACGTTATGATCGTCACACAACTTTTTAAGCTCTAAGAGATTTTTTGAAAACCATATTTAGTATTCTTTATTTTGACTGAATATACTCTCTTTCTTGTTATGTACGAAATATATCGCTTTAATATAACATGGATGATATTACCCTATTATTACGGTGATATTAAAATCCTTAAGGTGCGTGAAACCGGTATAAAGGTAATTTTACATCATGATACATCATTTTGTTCATTCATCACGGCGTTAATTTATCAACAATGACAACAATAACAATTTACGTCATATGAAACAAAGCCTTACCGCGTATGTGGCGTTATGAATTTTGTATTATCTCTCCACCACTGAAATATCTAAACTGTCTGAATATCACTCCTCCGACTTACCTCACTATAACATAATATACAATTATGAATGAATAGGCTAATGTGTTTAAGTATATATTCTTAAAATGGTAAGGAAAAATACGTGGTGGTACTAGAGACAACGAAATAATCAAGTACAATAATACCTTTTTAAAACATTTTTTTTTTCAGTACGAGTCCACGCAAGCTGCAAGAAATGGCATTACCAATTAGTGAAGGACATGGTACGTACGTGCAGAGCAAATATCCTTTGTGTTCCTGCGGTTCGTAATGTAAAACAAAGTATCTAACCGCCTAAATAAATTGACTATTGCTTGTTTACTTTATTCAACAAATTACCTTACTGAGGGAGTTATTAAACTATTCAAAACAGAAATCTCATATTTCAGATATAACAAATGCCAGTGTCGTAAGCCTGAAGCAATATGAAGAACAGCTCAATGGATTACGCAAGGAAAATTTTCATTTAAAGTTGAGGATTTATTTCCTAGAAGAAAAACTAGGGAGCGGATCGCCGCCGGCAGTTCAAGTAAGTGGTTTTTTAAGTTTTTCGTAGATTTTAAAGAAATGAGATAACTATAAATAATCATCGTAATGTAAATGTACCATCACTTCATTCAAATTTATCGAGCAAATATATCATATTTAATCAATATCATCAATATATGCAATTGTTTAAAAATAATTTCAAACTTTCACATATATTTATAAATCAATTCGAGAAATAGGAGTCGTAAACAGGAAAGAGTTGACACGAATTAATTAATTATGCAGGGTCTTTTGGAGCACAATGTGCGCTTGCAAGTTGAGGTTGAAGAACTGAGGCGACAATTGACCGATAAACAAGAGCTCCTCGCAGCTGCAGCTGAAGCTATCGACGTGTTGGAACAACAGGTTAATATTTTTCCTACGATGAAAATAAATACTGACGATAAACGGCTAACTGCAGCTTATGAAGGCTCACATTATTATGGGCACAATCGCAATACATTGCGAAATGATCCCACTAACACCACCTCCATCTTTCTACTCCCCTCCATGGAGCACTGGCGAACTTTTATGGCAGGCGTGAACGCTACTCAAGGAGTAGTTAGCGGAGACCCACATGATCTTAGTTTTCTTATGGAGCCTATATACGGCCATCTTTTACATATTTTAAAGCTATGGGGAATAATAATTATACCTATTTGCGGTAACGTGTGATCATCATGGAAGGGATATAGTGTGCTCCCCACCACGTCCTCTATCATAGGCATTACCTATGATATTAGGTCCTTCATTCAGGTATAATTTTCTCTGAATAATTTGACAGGGATCCATATCGACTGACAGTGTGGAAATGTCCATGAATAACAGCACTGCACTGAGGGGAGAATCTTTGCCGAACCAGGTACCATATTACCATTATATTTTATATTCATGATGCACATTAGTCAACTGTATAAACCCACTATGCTACATCTGTTAAGTATAACATTCTCTTTTTTGTTTAGGATACAGATAAGAAGCCAGATACCGTTGACGACACATGTGCAGATTCTGAATCCGCAGGGTAAACTCCTTATTCATATAAATTGTTATTCCGTGTTCGACCAATTTATCCATTACTTGTAAACGCTCTTGAAGCCAATTACAATCAATAATAAATAAATGCATCCTACATAAGAATTATAATTATAATATATAAATTGAGGGCTTAAATTTTTTAACATATTTCAATGTCCTAGTATTTCGTATATCCATTAATTGAAATAAAAAAATGTATTGTATTAAATGAGGGTTTTTTATTCCAGGGACTACTTGGCCTTAACAGTGAACAATGAAGATTTGGTAAGGGATATAAATCCATACATTTAAAAAAAAAACTTCCTAATACATTATTATTATTTTACTTTAAATTATACTATAATTTAATGGAATTCTTATTTATTTCAGGATGAGTTAATGAAGCTACGGAGAGAAAACCGCAAGGCCTTACAAATGATAAAGGGATGTATGAAAAAAATACAACAGCAAGATAAAGAAATCAAAAAAATTAAGCTGGTAAATATACATTTGGTCGTCCCTCGTGCGTATGGATTTATTCTTAAAGCCTTTAATTAAACAAATTATTTGATATAACAGGACAAGGAGTTAGTATACGCTCACGTCAGTGACTCTCAGCTAGAAAAATATGAGGAAATATTGAAATGCAAAGACGAACATATCAAGGATTTGGAAAGTAAAGTACGAGATTTACAGAAAAACTTTGATAATCAACAAAATGGCGATGTCACATGGTAAGAATAATTTGCATTATATTTTTGATAATGTAAATTGTATGTTGATCACATGTGCCCAGACATTACAATATGTTGTAAATTAAGATACTAATGTCAATAAATGTACTTTATTTCAGTAATCTTCAACAACTGCTCACACGTAGACTTCAAGGTCTCGCTTATTTCCTGGACAAATTATTGTCACACAAGTAAGTTATTTTCACAACATTGCCGACATGGATTTTTTTAAAAACCTGACTGATTAAAGATGGTTTCTTATGAATACATATTACATTTATTACAGGTGTGTGCTAGGCGAAGAAAAGAAAAAGTTGGCGGAAAGCATTTTAGAACAGAGCTTAGCTTTGCCAGTCGGCTTAGAACTGGACGAGTCCATGGCTCTTGGGGAATTCACCATGGATGAGAGTAATATGGACATGTCACAGTCGTTCAGGATGGAGGATTTGACTATGATGTTCGGACATCACTTATCGTGCAATGAAGAAACGGGTAGACTTTCTCGCAGGCCTCTGAAACATTTCCCACAGGCAGATATAATTTCTGAGTCAGAATGTTGGTCCGAGCCCGACCGGAACGTTTCTCTTGCACGCGTCGGCCTTTGCGATACCGGCGTTGCTGTCAAGGAATCTAACTCTGATATCAACAGGTACAAATCAAGGCGTGCCCGGCTCTCGTACGGCTCGCGGTCAGAGGACAACAAACCAACAAACGACGCTGCTATATTTGAGGAACTAAGTTTAATCTCGAAACGTAACGAACAACTGGAAGGAGACAACAATGATTTGAACAACAAGTTAGATTACTGTAGGAAAGAGATTGATGAGCTCATGACGGAAAATAATACATTGAAAGAAAACCTCGTTGCCGAACAAGCTATCGCATCTGAAACAAACAGAACCATAGATGCTATGAAAACAACCATATTGGCCATGGAATCGCGAATGAAGGACTTGGAACAGAAACATGTGGAATCCGTCAAAATAATAGAAAAAATGCGAACAGAAAGACAGGAACTAGAAACAACATTCATGGAAACTGAACGTTCTCTGCGACGAGCCGCAGACGAGGCCACCGTGCAGGCGTCGCAAGCTGCCTTGGAGAGAGCCCGTGCACACCACGATAGGCTGCGCATTGAAAGGGAATTGGACGAAACACGGGACAAACTTGCCGCAGCTATGGAAGCTAACTCCCAGCTTGAGATAAAGGTCACTCGTAACACTGTCCTTGAAGCGAACAACAAATTGGCAATTGTACATGAAGCACTTCATTCTGAAGAGGAACGTCCTACTTCCCCCGATCAAGGCATCGATAGCGACAGACTCTCCAGCTTGGAACAAAATGATGCAGTAGCTTTGTCACCTCGTATGTACACTATTCATCATCATCCTCCTGCCCTTAACCCATTTTATTTGGGGTGGCGCAATGTGTTTCTCAAAACTATTCAAACATATTTAACAGTCAATTTAGAAACGTTTCATTATTTCCTTTTACGCAGAAGAGAATTTTCTACATTTATAAAGTTACTAATAACGTTTTCTAGTATGCTATTCGTGTATTGAGTAAATAAATTTGTGTCTTCATAAGGTATTAACTTTTTTCAGGATCGTTGTACGAAGAAAACATAACTTTGAAACAAAAACTAGCAAGAACTAAAGCAACGCTTGCGGATACTTTGACTCAATTGAATGCAGCTAACATGCGCAAAAGAAGTGTGCAGCGTGCCATTTGCCGGGAAATTCACAAAACTCAAGGAGTGCTTCGCAAAGCCCGCGATCAATTTGAAAACCAAAATTAAAACAATATGTGTATGGTCCCCGCAATTCGCTAAAGCGCTGAAACCTAGTTTCAATAACTACCTCGTGACGTCATCCGACACTAAAATATGCAGACAGAAAAAAAACTAATAATTTAATGACATTTATTAAACTTGCATAATTTATAAAAGAAATAATGAATGAATCTGTAGAACAACTTAAATAAGTCTGCCATAGGTGAAAATAGAAAAAGACAATAAAAAATGACTGCAAATAAATCCATTAGTAATTTGAGGGGATTATATTTCATATGCCTGTGCCATGATTGGTAAACCTGTGACTGAGACAATAAGTTAACTATGTCTTTAGAATCAAATTTGAGTGAATTGACATGTGTGAATCTAGGAGCGCAACCCTTTTTAAAGCTCCTCTTGCCACGTTTGGCTGAATGACAGTGACAGATTTATAAACGTCATATACATCTGTCTCAATGATGGAGGAGCTCGTGGCACAGTTGTTATTGCGCATATCATTCGATCAGCGAAGTTAAGCAACTTTACCTCTAGCCAGTGATTGGATGGGTGACCGCCCGAGTTCCCTCCGTGCCTCGGAGACCACGTTAAGCCGTCGGTCCCGGTTGCCAATTTATCATCTTTGGCAGTCGTTACAGGTCAGTCGGAGGCCTAAAATAGTCTGACGACTGGTTTAACCTAGATCACAGATTTTCCTCGTTAAAGGTTGCGAAGTCGCTTCGTATAAAAATCAAGTGATCAGCCGCATCGGGTTGAATCAAGTACTGACCCCAACAGTGTATGGGATAAGGCCAAGGAGATGTCTCAATACGAGTCAAACTGTCGTGGTAATAAGAAGTCGTGGCAAAGTGCCGTGTGGGTGAATATTTTTATAGCTTTTTACTGACAAATACACTGTGATTAAGTTAGTTTCGTAGTTGATAGTATACCAACCTATACCTAGTTTGTTACTCTTACTATAATTATAAGGTTTGATATTAACATGATTAATTTAATGAAATACACTTTTGATTTTAATTATCTTGTTTTGTTTAACACCCCTCTCATAATTAATGCTAAATACTTCATGATGGTAAGGTTTTTCTATCCACTATAAAGAAAATGTTTTTTTAAATTCATTATTTTTATTATACAATTAATGACGGTATTAAACTAAAATAGAATTAACATAATTAATAAAACTGATTTTATGAATTCGTTGAAATTGAATTTATTAAGTTGAAAAGAAAGAATTCATAATTGTATAGTAATACTACTTATCTTTTGGGAATATCGTAACACATAATGTTATTATAAATTATATATAGGTCACTAAAAATATCCTGGGGACTAACTAAGATTGTTTAAAGCAGCGCATATTAAGAACTTAGCCTTGTCGTTTAATTTGACGGTACGAAAATGAAACTTCAAAGCTCAGAAATTGTTAATACACTCTTCTTAAACCGATGATGGCAGACCCCCTGGTCATTCAAAATATCACTAATTAATATACCTACTGTCAAATGTTCAAAATATCGGTCATCGTTTATGTGAGCAGCTGTGTGATTGGCGACGAAGCCTCGACCACCCTTCGAGGCGAAGTCAATGCCGCTTGTCCCGCTGTTTGATTGAAAAATCTTGCCACCGAAGGTGATAAATTTCGGTGAGCCGGCTGAGGCGTCACTGCGCCCCTGACATTCTGAAAACATTTTGTACTATCTATACATACAATTAAATAAAAATGAAGAGTGTTTGTAATCCGAAATTAGCAGCTTTTCGCTAAATGCATTTGAAAGTACGTCTGTACTACAATTAAATTATTGTGTGATATTACAAGCAGTAGATTAGACTACTTTTATGAATAATATATATAGCACGAAATAAAGGCAATTGAATTAGGTTTATTTATCTTATTAAGTAGACGCAAGTGAGACCAAAATAATACATACATATGCTCACACCTGTATCCCATAGGCTACGATCCTTACACACTTCTTTCGCTTCATCCACATTCATGCATCTCTTCATACACTTTCTTCGGTTACAAGTGCTCCGAATTTTACCTTTCTGAAAAATACTAATTTGGTCATAATAGTTCTAAAATAGTAGTAAATATATTAATACTAATATATGAAACTGAAGAGTTTGTTTGTTTGCTTGAACACGCTAATCTCAGAAACTAGTTACTAACCCATTTAACGAGGAAGACTATACATCACGTTAATACAAATGTAATTCAATGTGGACGAAGTCGCGGGCAGAAGTTAGTTTAAGGTAATAAAGATGTTAGGTACCGGTCTATTTTGCCTTGGTTGTCTGGGTGCGTGTGCGGGACTACTGTCATCTGGCTCTTGAATTGTAGGCATGCTCAACAGATGCGACAATTTGTATCCCTTTGCTAATTGTTCCAAAGTTTTTCCTGAGTGACATAAATATAAATATCAATGTTACTTTGATATAATATATTATTTTATTTAGGATACCTGACATACATGGGGTAAAACACCTTATGGTATAGGATCTAGGTAGGTATGCATGCATGCACAACAAAGCCCTCGCTGATCGTATGTTCAATATTTTCATTTCAATATTATCTGTTATCTGTATGTTTCTTAGATAGTCAAAAAATAATGGTGCGATCCTAGCTAGTTAGGTAAGTAAGTATGTACCTGGCGTTTTCATACCTGTTAACGTAGTTGGAATATTGGTGTTGCATCTTCCTGTTGCTAAGATCTTTTTTAGGGCTGCTATGTTTTGAAATATTACGGCAACGGCTGCTCCGTCGGCTAATTGCGATGAATCGCAACAAGACATCAGAAAGGTCCATTCGTCGGTATCCCAATGGTTGCCCGAAAATACTGCTAGTTGTAGTGTCGATGCGCCTACAGTATTATTAGAAAAACACCTATATAAACATTTATGTGATGTTCCGTTTTTTGGGCCTAAATTTAGAAAAGACCAATCAAATTTTCTGCGCAGAAACCCTTCTCTACGCAGTCTTATTTTAGGATTTTTTTTCAGTCGACAGTAGGATGTTATCAGTCTCAAGTAAGGTAACGACACCTATGTTGGACGCGGACCAGTGATGGACATTTTAGGTTTTTTCTACCAAAATTAAGCAAACGCGCAGTATTTTTTTTTCATATGTCAATACCGATCAGTTGTGCCAGTAATTTAGCTGTCATAACAAATGTTTTTGACTACTGACACCCATTTTTATTGCGGCCATAACGGTTGTAAGTTTCGCGGTGTTATTTGTTGTCGGGAATCGTAATTTCTCACTAGAATCGCGATGTAGGTACACTTATCATCTTATTTTGTGTCTGGTGTATGTGTATTATTTAATGATTTATCAATAGAAATGCATCAACTTTATAATATAACCCATACTATTGATTATCATTTTAGCCCTAAAACACAACACTGGATTTTTACTGTCCATTACTGGTGTCTTAGTAGGAGTGTTTATTTATTTATATTATTTTATTTTACTAAGTACTAAACTGAAATTAAACATTAAATACTGATTGAGGAATTTACCCTAAGAATGTATGTCAAAAATTAACAAATTACAGAGAAAATATGAAAAAAATTTGCTTGATCATTTTTGTCCATGACTGGTGACTTTACCTTACTTAGGTATAGTTTATAAGCAAATAGGTGTGTTGTAGTTATGGGTATCAGTTCGCTCACAGTTTGTACCTATACGGTGGGTGGTAGGTCACCTACCCACCGTGCTAAGAGTATCTCAGACTCACCATCAACGACACACACAACTGACATCGGAACCTGCCTACTGACGTTTATTGAAATATTGCTATGTACCTAAATATTAAATATTCACTCACCAGATTCGCCCAACAAATGTGGATTAGCTCCGAATTGTAGAAGGTTTTTGACAATAGAAAAACTACCGTGACGGGCTGCCAACCGTATAAGCCACCCTCCTTCAAAATTAGGATCTAGCCCCGAATTTAATAATTCGACAAAGTCTCTCACTTTATTCTGTACTATTAAACTTTTTATACTGTTTCTATCTAAATCCATTGTCCGTGTGCAAATAGACGGCTCGAATTAAAGCAAAAACTTAGTTTCCTACTAGAAGAATGAGGCGGCCGCGGTACCACTAAAACTTCATTACTACTCTACCCACGAGTAAATCAAACAGTAAAAAAATATTTTTTACATTTAGTATATAATAGGGTAGCACTAAAAATACAATTAAAATCTAAAAAAACACAGTGAGGGGAATTAGCCTGCCTTGATTACTAGGGTGATCATCAAATCACCCTAATAATACATTTTGCATTTAATAAATTATATAGGAAAAAATAATGACCAACTTCTGGATTTATTATAATTGTAATTTCCTTTAAAGGTATGTTTCCTGCAAAATGTAATGCAATAAATATTTGGCAGATTAACAAGTTACCATACTTATTGACTTGTATGGAAAATAAATAAATAAGCAATAAAATGAAGGATTATTATTATTTATTTCATAATTTATTACGTTCTATTAGAACTATAAAACATACATTTTGTACACAATTAGCTCGCCGCTTGGCCTCCCTCCGTCCACACGACGGGGACAATGATAATTCACGTACGCAGCCTATCTCTTAATCATTTTTCCTTGGAGCTTCTTCTTGAACTTGTGCGTCTCGACTTAGGACTGCGACTACTTTGTTTCTTGTGTCGTTCCTCTCTATCCTTGCGGCGCCGCTCCGATTCATCAGAGCGCGAGGAACGTCGCGACTTTACTTTGGTTATTTCAACTTCTGGAGATTCCGACCACCGCCACGAACGAGGGGATCTGCGCCTGAGAAATAAAGAAATCAAAGTTATTTCTTGAAATAAGTTTAAACACGTAGGGAGAGGTCGGTAAGAATTACCTAGGAATAATATCATAAAGCGAGATCATGAACCAGTAAAACAATTAATATGTAGATACTTATATATTTACGTACTTGCAAACATACATCGGTCAAAATTATAGACTTATGTCACTGACAGATTATCATATTGGCACCTTATATATCTTCCGTTAACAGCAGGTAACTTCGCCTTTAGGAAACATTGTAGGAAGGCGTGAGGGCCATAATTAAGGTACAATTTTAGCTGAAAGTTTTAGCCTACAAGTTCCTATGCTGCAATGTTATGAACATTTTGGACAAGGTGAGTTTGACAATTGACGACCAAGGATCCTACGGACGATAGACGGATCCATGGGTTATAAATAGTCCAAATGTGACCAACCTGGTGGTGTCCTGTTCGCGGCCTGATTGACCCGTATCATACACTCTAAACAATTTGTTTGGATTCCTAAATACATGCAAAAAATTACAAGCACGACCCTTCGGACAACGCCTTCGAAGTTGTAGACCTGAAACAAAGAATAACAATATCATAATATGTTATTTTATACATTTTAAAGTTACTGATTTCCTACTTGTGGAATATTATTTTGGTGACAAAGCCTATACATATACAGAATTACACAGTGATAGTTAGAGCTAGTTGTAGCTTTGAAAAGATGACAGTCAGAAACACATTAACATTTTTCATAATATCATATATAAAAAAAATACTGCAACTGGGTTACAAAATGCCCTTCTCATTCAACAAGATAGCTTATGTATAGGACCCTTGGTTCTTGATTGCTTGTTTTAATACAATTATGTAAACTACTCACCACATACAGCATTTTTCCAAGAGCTAATATTGCAGAACTGTAACGAAAGTTGTTTCCCGCCATACCAGCGCGTGTGTAACGCCCTGTACGCCGCTACTGCACATCGCAACTCGGAGAATTCCACGTATGTATTGCCGCGAAGATGTTTTTCATAATTATTACAGACCTGCATTATAAACAACATTATTATAAGAATTCAAGTTGTGATACAATATTAACTTGGTCAAGTATACAATTCAAACGAACCTTTTGCATTCCAGTACAAGTGCCCAAACTGTATACTGAGTAAAAATTTCTGGTTGATTTTTAGCTTTCATAAATATTTATATCTAAGTGTAATGGCTGGTTTTCGAAGTTCTTTTTGTTTTTAAGAGTAGCAGTAAGTTAGTTGTTTGTTTATGACTACAACTTGTCATCAATGGATGCATAGAGAACAAAATTTATGAAACAAGGCTTTTAAATAATATACAAACAGGTAAATACAGTAAATAAGTAATCAGTTAGAGTAATCCTACTCCACGGATTTTCCCAGTAAAAATAGAGCTACACCAACTCCTTTTCTTACACATAATTGAAGAGAGATGACGATAATTTAAGTTTGATATCAGCCTAGTCTTGGATTCAACATTATTAAGTTTAATAAAGGTTTATTTGGTTCTGTTAAATTCAAAGGATATTTTGAATTTAATTCAAAGGATACATCACCAATCTCCCAGTTTGTCTTCACCTTACCTTAAATTGTACAATTCTACCAAATTTCTCAAACTCCGATAGAACATCATGAAAAAAATCTTTGAACTCTTTATATGTTTCAGAATCATCATACTCCAGCATTATGTCAGTATCATATTCACTAAAGTCAGCATTGTTTAAGCCAAAATGCATGTAGAAGTTTGTAGCTAGCAAGACCTAAAAATATTACACATACATTTAATGAAATATATACACGTCCCAATAGATTCCCTCTATACTGGGTGTTGTAAATCATATTTATGTGAAAATATTTTAGCAACTGCTAAAATAATATACTCGTAAATGCACACATTTGGACCTCACATTTACTGCGAGTAGTAATTCGGTTTTTACGTTCAAGTAGTTCCAAGTCAGGCTAGACCTAAACCTGCTAAAGGTGCAGGTTTAGGTCTCATAACTTAGCCTGATCTAAGTTATTCCAAGATCTAAGTTATTGTTCCAATTGGAACATATAACTTAGATTTTATACAGATCATATTATGATAAAGAACAGTGGTGGCCTTTGGGTTTGAGCAGTCAACTATTGTGCAAGTTATAAAAATCCCAGTTCTAAAAACTTGTCTAGTGATTTCACACCATATACTTTATGGTGAAGGAAACCATTGTGAGGAAACCTGCATATGTCTGAGCAGAAATTCAAAGATGCCCAAGACGGCGTGGACTCACCATCTGTCACGTCGGTACTTCAGAGAAATGTGGGTGTACAAAACCCCTGCTTACTCTACTACTTCCGGGACCTTTTTGGGATGAGGAGAGCTTATTTATTTTTATTTTATATATGTTAAATCAATCTTACCAACACTACTTACTTTACTGATACTCGGAAATTGATGGTTTCTCGAGCACTGATCACCAAAACGACAACATGCCGTCTTAGAGAAGAATGGACACAACGGTGAATTTGGTTTGGTTTCTCGCATTGTCAACAATTCTGCTGGGGGGTCATCAGAATCCCCAGACAAAAACTTTTCTAAGTTTTCCATGAAAATTTTTTGTTTCCTCATATTTTCTTCTTTCAATTCTTCCAATCTCTCCTCTTCAATTTGTCTCTTCTTCTGTTCCAACTCCCATTCCTGTAATACATAAAAATGGAATTAAGACAGGTACTCAATACAGTGTCCATTATTGTATAATTAATGCAATTAAAATGTATAAACTTTCACTTTTAAAATTTCGAAGTTAGTTATTTTAATTGGTATGCCATTATAATTAACTAAAATTAAGTAAATAAATAACTAAATGTTGATTATCATTTAAATTATTAATTAATCACTAACAAGTTTGAGTTTTGCTTCTTGTTCAAGCTTTTCTTTGTTATGTTTTTCAATTTTATTTTGCAGTATTTGCCATTGCACAATAGCAATTTTTTCAGCTTGAATCCATTTCTCATTCTCGATTGCGTTTAATATCTCATTTTGTTCATATTCCAACAATAATTCCTGATTTTCTTGCTCTTCAAGTCCATTTGATTCACTCACACATGGACCATCTGGAATTAATAAAATGGGATATTAAATTATCTTATGTGCAGTGATTTCACACCCCATGCTTTACAGTGTAGGAAACCTTCATATGTCTGAGAAGTAAATCCAAAATATGTAAAGTACCTGAGAATGCGAGAATAGACTCACCATCTGTAACATTGGCACTTATTCATCTTCGTTAAAAAAAGGGTGTTGTTATTACAACACCTCTGCCTACCCCTTCGAGAATACTGGCATGAGCATATGTATGTATGTATGCAATTGGATAGACTGTAAGTAAGCTGATATTTAACTAATACAAACCTCTTTTGCTGGCTTGCTGTTTTCTAATTCTTCTGCGTCTTTCTCTCTTAGCAATCTTTCTCCATTCTCTGTGTCTGGAAGTTAACAAAAGCATCTCATGTGTTTTCTGTACTTCTATAAAGATAAACTTGTTAAATATTTATTATACACCTATCACACATATCCCAATAAAATTTTCTCTATATATAATCTGCCTATATATCATTCCTATAATAATTATTTATAATTAATGATATGTTCACCCTGAATATTCATCTTAAAATACCGGTGTTTTTTTTTAATTGTAATTGTTAATTCCTTCTACATCTATACAGATAAATAAGTTGAGGTGTCTGTTTGTAATTCCAAACAGCTTTTCACTAAATACATACAAAAGTATGGACGGACTGACTTAAAAAACCAATTTAAAAAAAAAGCCTGTCTGTCCGTTTGTTCCGGCTAATCTGTAAAATGAGTGGATCGCTTTTAGCGGGACTTTCACTAGCAGATAGCTGATGTTACAAAGAGTAACTTAGGGTACTTTTATTAGAGAGCAAACATTTTTGGAAGATAGTTACGAGGGTAAAACCGCGGTGCACAGTTACAACAAACATTTAATTTTTAAGATTACTCTTAAACAACCGTAGTGCATGCTTACCTGCCCATATTATTATCATAATGTGTTAAATAAATTGTAGCTGAAATAAGACACCAAGTTCAGTAACGTTGCAGTAAGCTGAAGTTTACGCCAGTTTTAATAAACAAACAAACATAACATATATTTTAGGTTAGGTCGTTTGGAACAAAAATAAAGATTTGTATATCTATGGTTTGGACCAATTGGCACTTACCATAGATAAGATAAGACTAGATCAAACCAAACACAAATAATGAAAGCATTTCGCTTTAACCAAAGTAAGAGAAAAAAATTACAGAAAATTCTGCAATTTTTTTCTCTAACTTATTGTCGTCAGAGCATAAATATGTAAAAAAATAAACGTATACAGGCAGGGAAATGGTTCTGAAGAAAGCGGTGGTTACGTTCTTAAGGTGCAACCAAATGCAGCCGCCCAACGCTCGTTTCCAGCGATAAATGTGGTCACGTGATCCCATTTTAAAGTTCCCGCGACTCGAGGTTGCACCTTTAGATTTTAAATAACCGTATGTATTTCCGTTTAAAGGTGCAACCTGATGTAAGCCGCTCCACGCTCGTTTCCAGCGACAAGTGTGGTCACATGATATATAGTGATACGTGATACGAGCGGCTACATGACGTAGTTCCTTTTTGAGTAGTGGGAAATTTAAAATGGGGTCACTTGATCATATTTGTCGCTGGAAACGAGCGTCGAGCGGCTGCACGAGGCCGCACCTTTAAAGTCAGAACGACCGAGATAAACACATGTCAGTTAAATGTCAATGTCACGAATTGCCGAATCGAATTGAATTGAAGCATAAAATCGAGTCAACAATAATATTAAGCATTGTCTTTACATGATGTTTGTTTATTTATTTACATAGTTACTTAAGTGAATTTGAGTTAACAATATGTGTAAAAGACAATATGGGCTCACGTTCACTAGTTCTATGTTTTCTGCGACCTCTTAGTTTAACGTACAATCTTTGCAGATTACCTGTGCCACCAAAATATTATGTAAAACCTTTAATTATATCACCCTTAGCGACTTATAAAAGTACAACTACTGTAAAACATGAAGGTAGAGTTAATGCTTATTATCAATTGTATAAAATTGTGTGAAGATTGTGAATTAACATGTTTCTTTTATATATTTCAGCATTTGATGGTTCCAAAGCCAAGATTATTACGAAACTAAACTTTGAATCAGCTGAAGATGCCCTACCTTTCTATAAATTACCTGTAAAGACGCTAATACACATATATAAAGTGACAGTGGATGATGTGAATAATGGTTTCTGTAAGAATAGGCTATATTATATTGCTTCTCGTCTTGAGGTTGGTAACAATAATACATCCATAAAAGACTCAAAATGTGCTGACTCTCAGTGCTTAATCGATAATCTGTTTGCAGTGTCCTCCACCAGAGGTTAGTGAGCTGATAGCAAAGAGGATATTCATATACAGTCTCTCCTTTGACTGGCTTGAGAGTTCATTAAATGTATTATTAGGTAAGAAACATTGTAGCAAATTAATGATTCTATTCCCTCTTTATTGAAGATATATGAAGACCAATATAAACAGGGTTTGTCAATTTTCTCCAATACTGCATCATATAGTGTAATAACACCCATAGTGTCTCCTGTCAGATGTGGGTGAGCTGGTAGAAAACACTTTAGCATTAAGTAAACAATTGTGATTTTAGCTGTGCATAAATAAATTGTGGTTCTACCATCTTAACATGGGATTGGCGGGTCCTGTTTGAACTGGAAGCATTCCACCCCTTGAATTCTATTGTGACCCCCAAGTAATTACCATAGATCTGCTACTACTCTAACTAACACATATTTTCTGGTTTGTATTATTAACACATTCACTGCTAACATTTCAACTTCTTCGTAAATTCCCTAACAGGTGGACGCACATATGCATCATTAGCAGTGAATGCATTAAGGCCACAACAGGCGGCTCTATCATATATTAATATAACCATATTCCTGTTATATTCATAAATATTATGATATTTTAATATACCATACTATACCATTATACAGTCGTGGTGAACTAATTAGGGACACTCTTTGGTTAAAGCGAATTGTGAATTTATTTTTTATTTTCCAACGTGTCTAAACCATATTCCATTTCTCTTACATGTAAGTATAATTAGTCATTTATGTGCCCGATTACACAAACAATAACAACTTCTTAAACATTAAACCTCTTTACAGTATAGCTGATAGATTATCGTAGTGCTATTTGTTCAAATAATTCTGGCTGGCCATTTAATTAGGGACACTGAGATATTGCGTTCTATTTTCGAAATTTGAATCTCAATACTTTTTTACTTCTTCTCTTATTGTTTCGTGGTAGTTTTGGCGGCAATCCCGATATTTATTTTAAGTTTTGAAAAATATTAAGAAAAATGGGTAAAAATAAAAGTTGCGATCCAACACTACGAAAAATTATCATGAAGTTTGTTGTCGAGCATGGTTGGCCATACCGAAGGATAGCAGAACATTTAAATTGTTCAAAAACTATGGTATACAATGCAGTGCAACATGTCA
Organism: Watsonalla binaria; assembly: GCA_929442735.1. Taxonomy (NCBI): domain Eukaryota; kingdom Metazoa; phylum Arthropoda; class Insecta; order Lepidoptera; family Drepanidae; genus Watsonalla; species Watsonalla binaria. Next base: position 5,728,018 of record OV838919.1, on the reverse strand, counting down.
GAAGCAATAACACAGATTTAAATGTGCCCAGAACAAAAAGATCGAGAAAAACAACTCCGCAAGAAGAGAGAATGATAACCAGGTTCGCTAAGAAAGATCCGTTTCTAGGCTCTATTTTAATTAAACACGAAGTGTTTGGGACAGACGAAAGAGCTGGTGTCTCAGCGAGGACCGTTCGACGACGTCTGATAGGATTGTTCGGAAGAGTGGCTCGCAAAGTACCGTTGTTGAAGAAAGAACATGAAATGCTCGTTTGGCGTTTGCACGTAAATATGGACATTGGACCTATGCCCAATGGCAACATGTATTACTCTCTGACGAGACCAACGTTAATTTGATTTCTTCAGATGGAAGGCAATACGTACGGCGTCCAGTAAAAGCGGAAATGAATCCAAGATTCACATAAAAGCAGGTGAAACACCCCCACATTTTAATGTTTGGTTCAAAATGTGGGGTTCATTTTCTGGACGTGGAGTGGGACCTGTGAGGAAAGTTCAGGGTAACTTAGACCAACATCAATACAAGGCAATATTGGAGGAAACGATGCTTCCCTATGCTGAGGAGCATCTCCCTATTATATGGACGTTTCAGCATGATAACGACGCGAAACATACCGCCCGTTCGGTCAAGTCGTTTCTTACCAGTCAGTCAGTATCGGTGCTAGATTGGCCAGCAAATAGCCCGGACCTTAACCCAATCGAGCACCTTTGGCACGAAATCAAGAAAAAAGTTGCCACTTATCGTACCACAACTTTAGATGAACTTAATGAAGCTTTTTGTGAGGCATGGGCAAACATTCCTGTCGAAACATGCCAGAAACTGATAATCTCTATGCCACATCGGTGTCAAGCGGTAATTACTAACAAAGGTTTTGCTGGGTACTGATTTTACACGCAATAAAATGGAGCTGTTAAAGATATTATAATACTGCAGATTATTCGTTTTGTTTAACTCTATTTTTCATTATAGTTTACTGCCCTTAATTAAATGTCCAGCTACAGAATTATACCTTAAAATTTAAAACATATTCAACCTTTGATATTAAATACTTTTTTCTATTTATTTATTCTTTTATTTACAGCCATTTAAAGCATAATAATCGGACCAAATTATGCAAATAATAGTTACTGAGAAATCGATAGGGTTTTATATTTGTATGTACATAACCGGTGATTGTTCTTCACTATCTTGCATGTCCCTAATTAGTTGACCACGACTGTATATATTATAATGCCATCTGTTGCAGCCTTTAGTGTTGGTACCTCATTAATTACATGACTAGTCTAGGTTTTGTGAGTGATAGAGAAGTGTGATGGTTAAAATTAATAAGCTTATACATTTACCAATAGCAAGTTTTACTATGTTTACAGAAATGGAAGTCCCAAGCAAGCGAATATTGCGAGATTTGTGGGTATTAAAGTATCATCACGATACTATAAAAAAACGACTGCAAAGAGTGAAAGAAACTGGCTGTGATAAATTATACCCTTGGATGGTCCGCTGCTCTGAAGAAATACTAACTAGGTAGTAGGTTTGATCAGAGGATAGTGTTTAGACTAATCACTTTATTATTTGCACTTGGATTATGATCAAACATACTCTGCACTATATTTTACTTACTAAATAATTATAACAAAAGTTATTGCACTATGATTACAGGTTCATTGAAATTTCTCAAGAAACAAAGAATATTCTTGGGGAAACTAAATCTACACAAATATATCTAGCAAACAGATTAAATACTTCAGAGGATGTTATTGAAGAATTGTGTCTCAGAATGCCAGCTTTGAAAACAATTAGGGTGACCAAGGTACCTAGATAAAAATGACAATGTAATATAACTATTGGCGAGTCTATTGCATGTTTCAAGTACAGTACCTACTATAAACATTAATTCAATTAATAGCAACACTCAAAATGCAGAAAATATGACTACTTAAACATTTATTGAATATAACTAAGCTATATTGTAATAATTACAGGTGAAACATTTTTTGGATTACCTAATAAGTGAAGGATATAATGTAGAAGAAATTGTAAGCAAGCCCCGAATATTATCTACTTCACAAAAAACAGTGGCCCAAAGATTAGAAAAACTGCGCAAGTTAGGACTTACAAATGTAAATTTAAATATTTTGTGCAGAAGTAGAAAAGGATTTAAAAGATATTGTGATGTCCTTGAGTCAGCTTCCCCAGAATGTAAGTATACCACACCATCTAAGTATTTATGACCTGTGTACTATATTATTGATCAATCAACTATACTTTCCGAGAAAGGACCTTGAATAAATTGTGATCAAAATGTACTTCTCTTTGAATTATTTTTATAAAGAAAAAGGTCTGTTGGCAGACTCCATCCCATTTCCAACTTCAAAAATAACTCATTAAAGATCTGCCATCTTATACCCAATATACCATACCACCAAGGGTATGGCGGATCAGAAATGCTTATTTTTAACAGACTTCTGTTCCAACTGTTTTTTGTACCTATCGAATAATCTTGCTTTTTTTCAGACGAAAATATTCAAAATACACAAAAATTATAGCAAAGGTAAATAAATATGTAAGGAAGCAATCGTTATGTATTATTATTACTTTCATGTGTAAATAAAACCCCTTTTTGACATAAGATGTTTGGTTTAATTTCCTCATTCTTTTTCCGAGAATTGTGCATAGCTTTCACTACCTATTAAGGGTTGGCGAATAGTGAACTAGTAGGTAATTATGTTCTCTATAATCTAAATACTTAATCATTCGTTGATCTAACCGAAACGTGGTTCCATCCTGTGGGTTAAAAGTTATCTGTCTGTATAATTATTACATCTTCCCGGCGGAATCGACTTTGCGGAGAACGGGTAAGTAGTAATAAATAATTCAAATAAGGTCCTCCATAGTGTTCAAAATGTTATAAGGCAATAAAAGGTCCAAAAATAACATTCGTCGGTATATATACAGATATAAAAAAATCAGTATCTGTTATTCCAAATATACAGCTATATACTAAATAAAATATAATTCTACGCGGGTAAAACCGTGAGGTACAGCTGTACTCGAGGAAACGCTCGTATTTGACAATGTCAGCAACTGCAGTTTCAATAGCTTTGAAATCAATAGATTCACCTAATAGACCACACCCCCAGTATAAGATTGACGGAACACATGACTGCCAAACTAACAACTAACCGTCACGCGCTTGGAGATCATCCCTAACCACCATGAACCACCAAGAGATAATATTTTTAATTTGGTAGTAGTCCCTACCTAACTCAAATATCCTCATTTGATTACACTTTCCCAAGTACTCTCAATTCATCAGAATATTAATTTTAAATAGGTTTTTAAATTGAGATTCCGAAAGAAAGCTAGGATATGCCTAGTGCCCAAAGACAGAACACAGCACAGCCTTTTGGTGGCCTGCTAGCCAACTATTCCCTTCGTGCAGTGCAACTACGGATATGTTATATAAAAGGTTGTGCTTTTAGAAAAATCGACTCAATATTTACTTGCTAAAAATAAAACTCAAGTAGAAATATCAATGATTATTTACCTCAGCCATAATGATGTTTTGGAATGAATTACATGTTTAACTAATTGCACTATCATTAAATCACGCGCAAGTATCATGTCTAATATTATTTTATTTGACGAAAATAACAGTTGATGATGTTACTAATTATAATTGTTACAACAATTTAGGACTTTACAAACCAGCAAATGTATGTGCAAATGTGCTCAGTATTCCTGTTTTTATATTACCCAATTTTAAATATAATAGGTGACCAGATGAACTGGTTATTGTGTATAATATCACAGCACAACCATAAAAACAGCTGAGTCTGATCATTAAAATTACTGCTTTACTCTCTAATTAAATCATTCAATTGGTGGTACTATCACAAGACAAGACATGAACACAACAAATACAAAACTACCCTTTACAATAAAAGATAAGTGTACCATGTAAAGCTGAACATAACATGTCACATTTCATAAACAGAGTTGAGGCTCTTGCCATAGAAATTTGTACAGCCCATGCTCACACTGCATACCTATACATAACACAAACAAATTGATAGTCACATATGGTAATCAGAGCAACTGCTAATAAGCACCTACTCCAATTACTTATTTTAATAGTTTGTTATTATAAATACATGTATAATATTAAGTATTCATGTTGAATTGGATTTTTACATAAAGCAAATCACAGCAGAATAAATACTGTGGCCACTATCATCAGATCACTGGCTGCCAAATATTGTAAGCATGACTTTACCTAGACTCTAGGACATGAACATTCTGCCATCTTTATCATTATAAACCACAACAAATTTGATAAATATTGCTGGTATCACAAACTGATAAATGATTTGAATTTGTCAGAATACTGCATAGATATAACCAGCTCTACCCTTCTCGTGTATTGTATAATAAATGGTACAGTGATATCAATATATATAAATTACCTATTATAAAATTATATGTGAGGTTAGAGTAAAATCCAGAAGTTTGGATAATTGAACTACTGATGAGCGCACTGCACTCCTGGTCCTGAGTGCATGTGTTCTTCATCGTCACTGGCGTAGGCTTCCTCACGGCCTCTGCTGCGGTCGGTGGCCGTGTACTCCATCAAGTTTACCTCCTCGACATCTTCCCCGGTGGGCATTTCAAATGCTGGACGTGGGGGCAGAACACTTTCTATTTGCTTCAATTGCTCTTCACTGGCAAAATGGTTATCAGGGAAGACAACATCAAATTTAATGTAGAGATTTCCTTTCTCAAATGGGTTCTTAAACTGGGGCATCCCCTCTCCCTGAATACCCTTGAGATCTCCTGGTTTTATCACTTCTCCAGCTGCATGTCTAACAAGTAAATCCCTACCATCCAGATGTTTAACAACAAATTCAAAACCACACAGAGCTTCAGTCAATGTTATTTCATGTTTTATAACAAGATCATCTCCAGTCCGCTGGAACACGTCATGCGCCTTCTGCTGCAACACAATGATGACATCTCCTGGCTGGACGTCAGGCTGCTGGTCACCTTCACCTCGGAAGAAAATTTTCTGATTCTCTCGCATTCCTTTCTCAATGTGCACCTCCAAAATTTTTGTTTCATTTAGGACTTTCTTGCCTTTACATTTTGGGCATTTATCTTTTTCATTGATAGTTTCACCTTGGCCATGGCAGGTGGGGCAGCGTGACTGGAACTGGCGGGTCATGTGTGGGGCAATTTGTTGGTAAGATACCTTTATGCCCTGTCCATGGCAATCCTTACAAGCTACAACAGCTCCTGGTTTCCCACCAATTCCCTTGCAATTCCCGCAAATAATATTTTTACTTAGCTGTAACTTAGCAGTCTTCCCAACATACATGTCCTCTAACGATACTTTCAGAGGGTGCACAGTATCTTCCCCACGGGTAGGGCCTCGGCCCCTGCTGCCACCTCCCATGCCGAATATATCACCGAAGAAATGGCCAAACAGATCGTCTGGCGGGAAACCACCACCTTGCCCGCCTTCTTGTAACCCCTTCAAGCCATACTTATCATAGGTTTGTTTCTTTTTCGGATCCGATAACACTTCATAGGCATAACTAATTTCTTTGAATTTGTCCCCCGCTGCAGGGTTTTTGTCAGGATGAAATTCTTTTGCCAATTTGTGATAACTCTGCAAGAATAAAATAGCAAAAGTTGAAGCGATATAAATGACATACCTACTTTGCTACTGTGGAAAGGACAATGAATGAACTGAAACCATGCAACGTTAATCTACATGTGCTATTTGGCTAAAATTTGCAGTTTTAGATGTTTATATGAAGGAATTTATGCTCACCCTTTTAATTTCAGACTCGCTAGAGTTTCTAGAAACCCCCAAAACGTCGTACAGCTTATTATCAGCCATTTTTCCCAAGATTTAAAGGAAAGAAAGAACGGAGGTGAACTGGAGATAAAAGATTTTACTTTTTTGCAGCTCACATTGTGGAATAATGATGTACCTACTTTGGTCTTATACTGCACGCCAAAGACTATAATTTAAATCGACTAATTACTTTTATACTTTAACGCGAATGAATTAGACTCGCTGATGAAACTTGGTCTAAAAAATATATTTATGAAGACAGCCGTAAATAATGCAATTGGGATGAATGTTATCAGATAATCATTTATTTACAGAAAAGTTAACTCATTCGAATAATATTAATCGACTACGCTGAAACTTCGTTATTTAATGCGTTTCTTTGTTCGTGCCACATGTGCCACAGACATACAATATATATGAAAATAAGACATAAAAAAACTGGTCAGCTAAGTTAGAGATTTTTTTGTCTATGTATCAACAAAGACATAATGGACATAATTTTTTTTAGAATAAATAATAAATATTTAACAAATTAACTGACAATATAACTATGGTCTATAAAATAAATATACCATAGAATTATTAATGCACGCAAACTTATAAAATTTCCATGAAATATAATTGTAAACAACTATTCATTTACCATAGATTTGTTTCGACTGTGACCCCTACCATAAAAGATGTTGGTTATACAGGTAGTACAATATATAGGTTTCTACGTAGCCCGTGCACACAAATTCGCCAGGCGCGCAAGCGATACTGCGGAACCCGAAGTTTTAGTTCGATCGCCATGTCGGGCAAAGTGTTACTGTTGTTATTTGCATACTAATCAATTTAAAATTATATATTTTTTCTATAATCATAGGCCTGTGAGTGTGTTTCGAAGGCCCAATAATAGGTACTTGGTACCTTTAATCATGGATTACTATGCCCCTAGCCTATTCCTACACAGGCAACATCTCTATGTGTGCTTGTCTTGACGGACTTGATACATACATAGATTTGTGCTTCGCTTTGTTTTGTGTGGTGTACCTAGTACCTACCTAAAAAAACCACTCAACTCATTCTTACAGAACCGTGAGATTGGAATTGGCGTCGTTTTGCTTAGCACGCGACTACTTAAACCACTCGGCTACCATGGCTCGCATAACATACCAAATTAAGCAAAAATAGGCTGCACATAAAAAAATACGTTACAACGAATTATGTAATAATTCTAGAGAAATACACAATACAAATTTATATTCACGGCACGTATGTGATGTATTCAAACATTTGCTTTGCTGTACGGCGAAGTATGAACACCGATCGCAGAGTAGAGGCCAAAGTGAATATTTATGACAATATATTCCGTGAAAATGTGTCCCGAGCATCTCGCAACTTGCGCTGACATCTCTGTGTTTCCGAGGAAGTGACGCCTTCCTCTACCAACAAAGTACAATGCAATGCAAGTCACTGACTCAGATTCGAGTTTCGGATCTAGGTCAGGATGCTCTCCGCCCATCGCTGGGCCTTCCGTTGTCCATACAAGAAATGTTGCCCACGGACTTAGAAAGTGTTATGAAAGTGATTACACAACAAACATAATAAGGGAGCCTAATGGGCGCCTTTCAATTATCACTTCCTAAATATAGGTACGCAGGGTTGTCATAACGTTTTATAATTCAACCTAAGGCGTTTAATAGGTACGTCTGGTATGAACAATAGGCCTTGTAGTACAACCTTATGATTGGTGTTCGTATGTCGGTAGCTCACACAAGTTGAGGGCACAGCGCCTCTGCAAGGAGTATGAGTAACCATATTTTACAGCAGTAATAGGTACACACATACCTAAAGTATAATTTGTTTGCTTCTTCTCTAATGTCTGAAGTATGTGGATGTAGTTGGCTGGCTACCTACTGCCCCAAGGGAGCTACACAGATTTTAATTATAACCTTCATTTATGCTTAATAATATTATAAAGAGGAAAGTTGTGATTTTTTGTTTTTTTTTGCATTGATTGTTTAAGATCGGTTCAATCTTAAACAATCTTTCAGCAATGGATATCTACATTATCAGCGAGTAACATAGGCTATATTTTATCCCCGTACTCCCACGTGAACGGAAACTACGAGGGTGAAAGAGCTAGTCATTTTTTATTCAGTTAGTTAGTATGTTACCTTTGACATAAAATTAACAAGAAAGATCCGTGGTGGCTTTGGGGTTTTAATCGCCTACACAAGAGACGCAAGTTCGAATCCTAGCGGGGCCCGTACCAATGAGTTTTTCTAAAACTTATTGTGCAGTGATTTCACACCACGTGCTTTACGGTGGCGGAAAACAACGTGAGGAAACCTACATAATATGTTTGAGAAGTAATTCAAATATGTATAGTGCCTCAGACGGCGATGAGCGTACCCTCTGTCAATTCGGTAAAATGTGGATGTTGTTGTTACAACACCTCTGCTTACCCTTTCTGGGACGGCGTGAGCATATTCATTTATTTACTAGCTGTGTCCTGCGGTTTCACCCGCTTAGATTTTATTTATCTGTATAGATATAGATGTAAAGAGTTGACATAATAGTACCTACAAATTGTAGCTATTGTTAGTAAGTAGGTAGTTTAGGTTGAACTACAGAATGGGATCGAGTTCGACGACTGGGAGGAAATTTATGCGTTACTTCTCTTTCTTTTAAAACCTACAACAAACAGGAGGGAGATTCTCAATTCGTCTAAAGTTCCAAATAGAGTACATTACTTACTTTCTAAGGTGACTTACAGTAGCATTTTTGATAAAACGATTAAACACTTTTTATACATTCAAAGTCGGAGTCAAAAATATATATATTCGATTAGACTTTTTAATAACAAAGTATGTACTTTCAAATCGTCACAATTACATAATTATACAGGATTAAACATGCTCCCGCCAGGTTCGGAAGGTGCTTTTACTGAGAAGAAGAACCTGGTAAGAAACTCAGTAATTACTCTTTTCAAAAATATTATACAATTATAAGAATTAACTAAATAAACATAAGTTCCAATGCACAAATGTCGATAAAAATTAACATAATTACAAATCTAGAAGTTCTAACTAAATGCGTAGCTTGAGATGACCAGCCCCCACAAGCAGCACCTGTTCACAAGTATGACGTGAATGCCAGCCATTATATGTATAAACGTATTTAAATTATATTCAATCGGCAGACGAGTGGAAAGGAATTGTTAGATGATTGTTTGAGCATTAGGTATGTGCTTATAACTAGATTAAAGATGAAAGTGCTCTACTTACTTTTTACAGTACTTTTAATATCAAAATAATGATTACCTTCTACTTGATATGTTAAAACAGCTTTATAAATTATTTTTTACTGTACAATCCTATTGAAAGTTAATAAAAGTAAATATATAGAACTTGCTATTTAAAAGCTTCTGCAAAAGTATGACGCCATGTCGTGTCTTATCAAAAGATATTAATTAATTGTCATGATTTTCGACTTCCCTAACGAAAAAAAAAACAACATAAAATATTATTTAAAGTTATTGAAATTGCGAGTCGCATAGGAAAATGGACTTTCGATTTTCCTTATAATCATTGTTCTATAGAACTACGAACATGGTATTAGATTAGATGTTTAAATCGGTACAACCGTTCTCAAGTGATGAGGTTACCAACTTCTGTAGGTATCTACCGCTCAAATCGCTACCTCAAAATAGCGTTACGTTTTAGGTAGGACTATTTAATTTAATCCTGAATGCAGCTGTTAAAATATGTGTATCCTGTATACTTGCGAGTCAGTCAACTTTTACGTGTACCTAGGTTGTAGGTACACGTAAAAGTTGTCTATGCCCTAAATTTTGGCTGAAAAGGGGATCGAGGTGTACAAACAAAGTTATAAATAAAATTTAACCGCAGTGTAACGTTTAGTGCCTATATTATCGACAACCTGTTTTAGACTCTCAATTATATAGTCGGGGTATTGAATAATGTGCATATTATACGACTAGCTGTGCCTCGCGGTTTTATCTACGGACATCTAAGGATCTAAGGACACACATTAACAATAAAAACCATGTTTTTTCTTCAAAGAAAACCATGTTTTTTCTGTTTTTTAAAGTAACCTAAGTTACTCTAACATGCAGTGAAAGTGCCGTTGAAATCGGTGCAGCCGTTTTAGAGATTAGCCAGAATAAGCAGACCGTAAGACAGTCAGAGAAAACAATGAAATATATTATTTTTATTAACAAATAGATAGGTACTTTGATATTATTTATGTGCCATCATCATCATCATCATATCAGCCATAGGACGTCCACTGCTAAACATAGGCCTCTCCCAATGATTTCCTCACCCGGTTGGAAGCGGCCTGCATCCAGCGGGTCCCCGCGGCCTTGACCAGATCGTCTGTCCATCTCGCGGGGGGGCGCCCTACGCTGCGCTTGCCGGTACGTGGTCTCCACTCGAGAACTCTACTACCCCAGCGGCCATCAGTCCTTCGAGCAATATTTATGTGTATTAAAGATATATTGATTATTGTGTATCACTTTATTACAAGTAAAGTGCCGGTAGTAGTAGGGACGTAGGTATGTAGGTACACATATTCCACTCCTATTATCTACACTACACATTGTATTGTATAACTTTAATTATGACAACTTTCGAATCAATAATTTGACGTGAAAGACAGTCATTATATTAGAGATCGTAATTTTTTATTTAATCGTTGAAGCTACTTACAAACAAATGTCATTACTTCTCAGTACTAATGACGACCTCAGTGGGTTACTACTGATTATATTGTCTGTAAGTAAAAATCTGTAAGAACAAACTAAGCGTGGTCGTTGTTGGTTGTGTGAGACGCAGTAATCGCTTGCTCATGAAAATGTACATTCCAATTGATTTTTATCGATATGTAGCTACTTAGTTCTTCTGAACTTTTCTAAGAATAGGGTGTCTACCTTTCCGACGAAAGAAACATTAACAACGGAACGATTTTCCTCAATTTTGCCTGTGTATGTTTGAGAAAAAAAACATTTAACGCAAATGCAGTCACGAACGAGGGATGATGATTGACATACTGAATAGTCTATATATATCAATTTAGCACTACGCGTCCTCGGTGAAAAGATGTTTTTTTTCATTTTAATTTTTGCCTCCGACTATCCCTTGTAGGAGCCGTGAACGGTCGTGAACGGAACATAAACAGTGCTTCAGCTACTTATACTATAATATACATATAGTTATAGTTAATATGTAGCATAGTTAGAGGAGGGAGACATTATATGAGAGGCGCCAGGCTGTGTGTAGGTAACCCTGCAGGCCATAGGGCATGGTAAGGTAACCCCGCCGGCGGCGGCGCCGCGCCATCTGCGTCAGGTGGTTGTTACGCAACAGTACTAAGCAAGCCTCCGAGCCGCTCGATAATAACCTCGTGCTTGATGGTTGCGATTATCTAGCCCCACGATACTCTATCGTTTGTTCGAGTGAGCGACCCCGGAGCTTTACTTACAGACACTTGCGAAATACTCTTGTAAATAGGTATTCTATTTCATTGCGAACCACATCTTCTGCGAGTCAATCAAGATGAGTACACGTACCGATACAATCAAATTTCAAGGCTCGTCGCCGGAAAATAGGTTTACGATCCCTATTGTTGATTGCCCCTATTCTTTCTAACAACGTACGCAATGCTGCGGTTTAATGTACGAGTAAGCATTATGTATCTACATAATATAAGTTACAATATATTTTCATTATATAAGTACATAAAAATGTGATCATGAGTGATACAAATCGATTTATCACATGTCATCTTGGCTTATATGCAATCATTGACTTTATAATGACTTTGTTTGCTTGATAATATAAACTACTCAATTAAGTACTTACTCAATATTATGCACAGCAAGCAGCAATATACGGGAAAGACTAACTTTTACAGTGTTTGGATATCACAAATAGGTGTATCTATAGGTATTTTAAGTTGACTGATGACTTGGGCCGAAAAGCGTAAACGGAGTGTTTATACACAATTAGGTCCACGAACAGTCATAAATAATAATAAGTAGTAAGTACTTAGGTATTTCTTTGAGACCTTTCAGTGACCGAGGAAAAATAAAGATTGGAAAGAAGTTTACCTGAGCTTTACGTTCTCTTTAGATCGCTGAAGGCTTATTTTATTTGATTTCCAAATTTTGGGTGGCAATATACTGAAGAAAGCTGAATTTGACTTATTCGTAAGTATAATATGTGACTCGTTCGTAAGCACTATAATATATTCATTGATACCAATATCGTCTCTGCAATGGAGGGGAAGCATCCAGCGAGGGTTTTAGACGGATGTTCCACAGGTGACGTCATGTGACGCCACTGAGGAATGCTCCGACGACGTGCGCAAGGGCAATTTAATAAATTTTAGATGTACATGGTATACATAGACAAAATGCCATGGCAAATTTAACACTACACGTATGGCTCTGTCTAATTGATGAATATTCTTATAACAAAGCGTTAAAACACGCCACGAGTCACTCAGTTACAGCACATCACGTACAACGCCTGCGTATTTTAATTGTTAAATATTGACTTTAAAATTACATAACTAATGTGTTTATCAATGAAAAGAAAACGATGGTGGTTTCTCTTTTTTTATTCCATCCCAAACCGGCTCCGAATATTTCCGTATTTTCGGGCACGTGTGTTAATTATTTAACGATTAAGAATGACCAATAAACGTCAAACTAAAAAAACACAACGATTCAAAGTATTATGGTGGAAGAGGATTCAAAAACTCCTCACAAACCCCTATTACTTACATACAAGCAGTATATATTATAGTATATACTTCACTCACAAGGAGGACGTACAAATTCTCAAGAATATAAATCTTAATCTACTTGCTAACTAGCCGGTTGGTGAGCTTATGATCGTTAGCAAATCTGAAAGTAGTTTCTGTCTAAAACATAGGTATACCTACATACTTGAAGATACGTAGTGACTTGTATGTACATATATCTATATCACATACCTATATATAATAACCCCTAAACGACGAGTAAGAGGATACCCATTAGTAGGTATTGCAACAGAGATGTACCGAAGGTTTTCATTGCAAAAAGTTTCGTAACGCAATTTTATGGTCATTGTGTATTATGTTGTTTAATAGTATTTTGATTTGATAAGATACTCGCACGCATACAATCAAGTTACATGGATGTAATGTATATGTTATAAGCATTATTGAAGAGTCTAATTGCTCAGAGCTTTCATAGCAATGCCAAAATTGTCTCATACTATAAAATCTATGAAATACCATAGACTTCTCACGGATCATTTTAATTAAGATCATTAATAAACTGACGCTGGCTTCTAATATTTATTAGGAAATGAATAAAGTTAACAAGTTTGAATTCACAAATGTTGCAGATTGATGTGGATGTTACTGAAAATGATTTAGGTCTTGGTAAGACACTAATGAACGTAGAAGGACATTGCAATCAGTGAAATACTACTTCAACATCTCGATAATATGGCTGGTGACTACTACCGTTCACTGCCTTATTTGGAAATATAGTTACAGAACAAATTGTAAAAGAGGTAAATTATAGCTCTTTATGCTAAAACCGCGAGACAGACGCGTTATTATACTTTCACTGGTTAATATCCACATTAACTCAGCATCAGCAGCGCCGCGTGGAGCTCGACCTCGCAACCCGCAACCGAATGCACCGTCGGCCATCACTGTGCTTACACAACCTCGCATCATCGATGCTGCACTCTCATTAATAACTAGATTGCTTTGATATATTACTCAAATTATTACCAAATTAATCCCAAGTTATTATCTTTGTTTTACAAACGACGATTATAGCAAGACCTTGATAATTCGCACCCAAGCTCATACGAAAGACTAGACGGCAAATATATCAATAACAATATTTCGGACATTATATAAGTAAATCAAATTTGACCGATAAATTACTTACCTACAAAAAGAACAAAAATATTTATGGTATGAAACGGTAGGCAGGTACTTACTTATGTAGAGGACCCGATTAATATATACCGGGCTGTATGCTAGATTGCTATTTGCCATTGCTTAACTATGAAAACAATTTATATGTAAAATACCTTCGAATTGGAGTATAGTTGTAAGAACCTAGTATATGAAAGTACTTTAAATTAATTAACGGCCATCTAATGCCTCTGTTGCATTAAAACTTATAACCAGTCAAAGCTTCTTTCGACATAATATGAATAGTACCTACTTCTGGCCATTTTCATTAGCTTTCGTCAAAACTAATGCAGCCAATTAAATTATGACTACAGAATAAACTAATTGCAAACCTACCAAAACACGTGCAAGGTTTTAGAAAAATCTTGTAAAAAGGCTTCCATCACTTATATTCCTTAATTCACTTGGTTAGCGCCGCGAACATGTTATTAAATGCATTTCAAACAATCATTTTGTAAGCATTAATTTCTCCTATGTCCTTTGACCCATAAAATCGATGCAAAATTACAAAGTTTGATTTCTTTGGAGGACCTCATGACTATATCATTAATTGCAACAAACATAGGTATATCGAAACAAAATGACTATGGAAGAGGCAGGTAATTAAAATCAATTCGAATCAGTCGTTCACATTTTATAAATATAAATGTAATCAATGATCCGTCACTCATCATTATTTATATCGCTCTCTATAGATGCGATTAAAAAATAATGTCTCTCTAGAGCACGCTATGGTACCATTCTATATTGTTATGTAAGTATTTATTAGAAGATATAATATATTGTACAGAAGTATGGGAGTAACAATTCTGTTGCATAATAATTTTGTTGTAGGTACCACGCTACCATAGAATAGATATAATAGATATAAGAGATACTACAGTCTGCTACGTCCCTAATTTATGATTGTTCATTTAAGGGTTGCTCCACTTCGACATAATGTATATATTATATACATTTGCAATGTTTGAATTTTAGAATAATCCGTTGCCGTTTTTTACCACACATAATAGCATCGCTGAAGCTTGGCAATACAGCAACACAACTGTTTTAATTTTAGCTAAATCCTTAATAATCATTTGAGAACAACTGTTTATTAAGCTTTGTTCTAGTTATATATTATATCACAATATCTAAGCTGTATTAGATGAATCTTCAAAGCGCAGCGAATGTTTCATCCAGGTGTCAAGGTGCGGCCTCATGCAGCCGCTCGACGCTCGTTTCCAGCGACAAATGTGGTCACATGACCTCATTTTAAATTTCCCGTGACTCAAAATCGAACTACGTCGTGAAACCAGCGTCGAGCGGCTTACATCAGGTTGCACCTTCATAGTTTATCACAGAACTTACAATGTTATAGGCAAAGAAAAATAGGTCAGAACTATGCTGAATTATCTTCTCTAACCGACAAGCACATCTGACAGTTAATCCAACTGCTTAATGTCCGCAGCACGGGTGACGTACGCAGGTCAATTGGATTGATTGCAGGCTTATTTAGTTCCAAAATGTACTATTGTCGCATGTATCGTCACACTGTAACCTTGCTGTCATTTAGTCATCCTTGTTATACACTTAAGCAACATGTGTCAAGTGCATGCATGTTATAAAAAAGGAAGCTTTGGAACTAAAATATATATATTATATAATATGAAACAAATCATATTCAGATAACAGCCCTAACATTGACTTACATTAATTTGGGGTTATATTTTGTGCTTTACATTATTTTAGACTGGAAATTATTTTTGGCTTACATCTGTTGCGTGATTTCAGAAAATATTCGTGTAAATCGGGTGCATGCAAGCAGAGTCGCATGACATAGCTAGCAATACATATTTTTGAAATGTCCTAATTACAATACGGCGGGATTAGAAGTTTTTTTTTAGTTTTCCTATTTTTCGACCCAACACGCATCTAACGATACCTCATTTTCAAATTTTGATAAGTACTTAAATTAAGTAAATTAAGTTTTGGAATATTAGGGGAACAGATGAACATACATACATACTGGTCAGAATCATAACCCACCATTTTGCTTCGCCGTAGTCTTCCAAAAAAGCTGACAAAGGTTTGGTCAATTAGTTTTGTTATTAAATATTTTATACATTTAAATAATGTTTAATAAGTCGATTGCGTGAGTGAACTAAAAAAGCTTTTTGCTAAAAAGGCGAGGACAAGCAAATTGCTCTTCGGCCTTCTCATAAAGATGAATGCAACATGCAATCTATTACTTTTATTTCTATATATGTACTTCAACAGAATACTGAGCAAAATCATGTATGAAACTCTATTCGCCTCCTAGGTTCGTAAGGAAAAATTATATAATTGTATTATTTCGATTAATATACTTAAATATGATACTACTTACATACCTACCTACTGCGTCTATAAAACTAAACGGTGCTAAATATGTATATGAACTCAATATTTCATGAGGTAACTTATTTGAGATGTGAAAAACAACAATTAAATCTGTCTCGTAATTATGTACTAGACTAACGAGTTAGCTATTATGTAAATAGTTTTCATATCCGGCTGCGACCTCCAGAAGGTCTATGGGTCCTGTGTGGTGAAGAGGTGCGGCGGCGCGGGCGGCTCTTCTCTCATGTTGGAAGTGAAAGTGAATGATTGTCGGAGGCTTAATTAGAGAGGAGACCTGCAGCTGCGCCAGTCCCTCCGGCACCTCCGCGCCGCACAGCCGCGCCGCACCGCCCTCAGTCCACAGCCATCCGCCACCGCCACTCGCCGCACGCGCTCCTCACTCCTCGTCGCAAGCGCATCACCGATACCACTCGCCTACAGAGGTACGCGCTGCACCTCACACTGCTTCCTAAGTGGACTCCACTTAATAACACATTACTGCAGAACCTCGGAATAACGTGCGTGACACCTAAGTTCTCATCAAAATATTTGGTTGAACTATGAAAAACACTAAACACGTCAGTTAAAATTGTGTGAAGTGTAGTTTCTCGCGACTCGCCGCTCGTCGACGGATTGCCCCTAGAAAAGACATCAACGAGTTCGGTTCATTATTGGTTCATTTTTTTTTTTGCGAAAGATTTTCCCATGTTCTTTGATGAAAATATAAGAGAATTTTAAGAAGTCCAATAATAATCTAATTAAAATTCTTATACGTACTGTGTACTTTTTGCAAATTCGGTATTATATTTTTTTGCATTAACTCGTCACCATTTAATTTGCACTACACTTACTTACGTTCTTATTATTTTTTCTACATTAAGCGATACATATTTTCATACTACAACTACTACTACAAATTGGTATCCATACACAATTTATTAATAAATTACTCATTCCAAGAGAGCTTAACTAACGCGCGAAAGACTCGTCTCTCGCGTCGACGTAACTTTCGTCACCATAAAATGCGTCCCAAATCAACGATTTCTCGTAGTGAGTAGCTTTTCACACAAACATTTAAACTGACAGCAAGGAGGTCACAGAGGCGGGTTTGCTTTCACAAAACAACAAAATAAATTCATCTCACGTATCGATTGTCCTCGGGAATTCGCGTTCAGCATAAATAAAAGAAAGCGAACTTGTACCTCGGACCCACCGGTAGCCACTTTCGTCGGCCAAGAATGCTCATATGCTTATCAACCAGTTCGCGCGTCGACATGAGGTGGCCCGCCAGCGGCCGCGCCTGCGCCCTGCCCTCCGTGTCCGCACGCATTTATCGAACACTATCCATCTCGCAGTTCTAATACTAATCTACATTTTTCGAAGACCAATATCTCATAATGACAATTTGTAAGACATCTGTTTTCTATGATAGAAAATTGTATGTAGGAATATATGATGATGTGTTGTGTGTGGTGTGCAGATGAGCCGGCACGCTTGTTTAGCGGCTGCAGTCCTGCTGGCCGTGCTCTGCCTGGCCGACGCGCAGCGCCGCCTCGCCCTGCCCGACCCTCGGAGCTGTGCCAACAGTACGTATCACATACACACACTAATATTGCTATCTAAACTAGATAGTTACACTTTAATACATTCACAAACATCCACATAATTTTCCAATCCAATTAAACCGCGCCTCACTTTTTGACGTGCATGCCTTTCAACATAGACATACATTTAATACATTACAACAGCGGTAAGCACACTTCTAATTTGGAACTTTGAATGCAACCTACTCAAATAAAAAATGCAGATTAAAAGTAAATCCTTAAATGTATGAGAAAGTTGGAAAAGGAAATGTCTGTTTTATCAAATTGCCTTG
This sequence comes from Watsonalla binaria, assembly GCA_929442735.1. NCBI lineage: Eukaryota > Metazoa > Arthropoda > Insecta > Lepidoptera > Drepanidae > Watsonalla > Watsonalla binaria. Next base: position 5,709,926 of record OV838919.1, on the reverse strand, counting down.
GATATCACCTGTTGTACATTTACAAAATGATGTTTTAGTTTACACCTTACATCAGATATAAATGTACAACAATAAACTTACACAGTGCATAATATGTAGGGCATTTGAATTACCTATATTATGTTAATTGGTAATAACACAAATAAATTATGCACTGTAAATATATGGTTTGATATACTTACATATGCATGTAGGTGTAATGTGTCTTATTAGGCAATATATCGGCCGCAATCTCACGCAATTGTCTTCGCATCGCAGGTATACTTAGTAAGTAATATCGATAAGTTGTTTCTCGAACGTAATGTTAGATAATTTCCACTGTTCTATTGTACTGGTATCGTATCTCGATCGCGATCTATTCATAAAGCCTGGTCATATTATGACATTCCGAATCAATTAGAGCTACTTAATTTAAATAATTATTGAGACTTCAAATAAATCAAATCATACGCTTTCTTTTCTGATCCAACGATCTTAAAGTTAGGTAATGCGAGTTCCGCACTAATTTAACAACACGTTCTTTGTAAGTTACCTATTCATAAATACTTACTTCTATGTTTCTGATTACTTAATCCAGCTCGTGTTATTAATTGTTAAATTTGTCTAGATGCATCCATCTGTTCGAAACCATTTCCCACGACTAGTTACATAATAATTATTATTAATCTAAGTACCATCAAAGTCGGATACCGTAAACGTTTATACAATTATTTTTAAAGAAATTTGTAAAAACATTACTTCTCAAGTCATTATGTACTTGAGAAACTAACCCCTTCTAAATCTCTAAGGCTATATCGCAGATAAAGTATGACATATTGAAAAGAAAGTGATAGATCCAGTTAGATCAAATAAATACATCGTAATATGGTTCGTGAATACGTTCAAATTTGATAAATGGCTATGCCAATGCAAGTGAGAGGAAAAACTAATGAAGATTCATACAGAGAAACTGGCATTTGATGGTCATCTGTGACAGGTGCGCAGGTAAGGTTAATTACTCAACGGAATCTTGTTTACAAGTGATTTTTTTTTCACAACAAACACACTAAAGATACTTTTATTTGTAGGTAGATAGAACTATTTGCGTCCTTCACATTGCTAAATGATTAAATTTATTTGCCACCAGATACATTGGCATAACTAAATATAGTTCGATTACCTTCTTGTATATTGATTAGCTGTTCAAAGCTAGTTTAATCGTTACTACTATAGCAACGATCGCGATTGCCCATCTCCACAGAGATAATCGCGAGCTCTGTTCTATCGGGGTTAACGTTACGTAATAATTTGTGTGTTATCGTTGTACACAGTCCTTATGGGAAATAATACAAGCTTTCGCAATATTGAGCGTGTTTACCAGGCGCGGCAGGCTCCATGCGATGTTATGTGGGAGCGTACTCGCGCTCACAATCGACCGACGTTCTCGCATACATCTCGCACAAAGGAAACAAAGATTCTTTGTGTCAGCTCTGTATAACAGGTGCCCCCGGCCTGCCGCTGTCCACATCACATCACATCACGGTACTATATAACAATTAATCTTATTGGTTAGTACAAACCTACTCGACCGTATGTAGGTAATACCCGCATGAATATATTTTGACTATTTCAAAAGAGTTATGCATATGAATAAATTTGCAATATTAGTTAGTGTATAATTTTGCAATTTTAACGGAAAAAAATTACATGACGACGGGTTGTTAATCTTCACTTTCTCCGCAGAATTGAGGAGTTACAACGCATGAGTCCCTATTAAAAGTAGTCACTTAATACTTTAAACAACATCTTTATTGCAGTCATTATTACTGCATAGTTAAGATTTTGGTTAAAAACATGAGATGTCAGTACCTAAGTGGCACAACTATTGGGTTATGTAACATATGCGGTTGAACAATTAATGATTTTACTATTCACGATTTTCCAGTCACCGTGAGTTACGTAAAGCAATATCTTCCGGTGGATTCGTTAAAAATGTACTTCCGATGCTTAGACGTAATTCAGTATCGAAAGATTGTCAATAATGTAGGCGAGTAAAGTTATACTATTATGTCGCGGTACTTAGCCGAAGGTGTCAAGAGTTAATAATGGCCACTTTCTAGTTACGAAAGAATCGCTTCATTTAACTAGCTGACGATGGGCTCGTTTGACTGCACATCATTTCACGGACTTTGCCAAGTGTATTCTATTAGAGCGAGAGTTATATTGCACATTTGACCATGTTTACTACGTCATTACAAGACAATTGTATCTGCATATACATATTAGATACATACGTTGTAATTAAAACCTCAGTACCTACTTATTTACAATAATAAAAATCATATACAGCTTGCTACTAACTCATGAAGTTCTTGAGTAATATGTAACGAAGTCTTATAATTAAGGTCAAGTGACAGAGAAGTTACTCGAATCGCTGAAAAAAAACTAAAATAAGCTGTAAGTACTGACGTACATATTGTTAATACTTCAAAATATGCAATTTTTAAGCGTTTTATGAAATTATAAGGACTCTTTTATTTTGTTATGATGGTTCCAATACAAGTCAGTAGTTGAATCGGTTATAGTTATTCAAAATCTTAGAAAACTAAAAGTTTGAGAACTGTTAAAATGAGAATTTTCCTTGTAAAAGGGGTTGCGAGGGCGGGTCGGATAGCAGTCGCCTAGTGAAACAAATTGGTGTCACATGTTAGATCCGGAGCCCATCTAAACAATCAACAAAAAATCAGATACTCTCAAGTCCTAGTTCCTAGTAACGATCTATTTTAAAATAAATTTATAGGCATGATGTACCCAATCTGAATAATGAAGGATCTCTTGTAAAAAAATGTTACCCAATGCTTACAAGCATTGAGAAAACAAATTTGGCTGAAGTTAGTAAATATGTGTAGATACACACCTTCCATCTACATGTATAGGATAGGATAAGTAATTTTACACCAGTTGTAAAGATGTCTTAAACTTTTTGTTTTAACTACTTATTCTGTGAGAATCAGCGCAAATGCGAGTGAGTTGAGCAATGTTGTGAACGCGCACAAATAACTCATTTCGAAATACGAGGTGAATACTTCAGTCTAGCGTCATTGACTTTTCATGACTTACCCACATGCTTTTGTGCAAAGCGTTTAGTGCCACTTTAGGCCACAAGTGCTATTGCACAACGTTTGTTTGGTTCACGGCAAACATGTAGGTAGGTACCTACCTACTAGGTAACGTGAAAAGCTTACAATTATGTAAATCAATGGCCTAAGTACAGATTTTCACATATTTCAACGACGATGAATAGCTTCGTGTGTAGCATGGCAATTCAAATTCAACCACAACCCGTCTCCAAAAAAGTATCAAAATTAAACCACATTGCTGTGACACGAAAGTAAAAATATTTCATGGCAAGAGAATATGTAACGAAATTGGTCGACATTGAATGAAACATGTCAAAACCCAAAGGTATTTGAGACTCGCGAGAAAGATAAAGGTATATTTGAATGTCTTGTGTTTAGGGGTCCGCCATTCAACTTACCGCGACGCCCGTGGAGTTCTGCACTCGTACTTCTTCAGCTGGGAGCACGCGCCCACGCGCAACCTGGAGGTGGACTGGCTCGACGCCAGGAACATTTGCCGCCGCCACTGCATGGACGCCGTATCACTAGAAACACCACAGGTTAAGATATTTTTATACAAGAGTGTAGGTTACAAACTGTCATAATAGTAGAAACCATGTCAGGCCAGGCGTAACATCCGCCTGGCTGGAAGATGTTCCCTTTAGTTTTTTAGGGTAGAGTATAATCACATGCTCTCTCCACAAGAGTGCTTAGGTAGGTACTTATTTAGTATAAAATAAGAAAAATTGGCTTTTGAGTTAGATGTACCTAGAGTAGCGTTTGTATTTCGACAAGACTATATGGTCGGTTGGCGGTCGACGAGGTATTTCGCAACTTCATGAGAGACTGCAAAGTCAGGGTATAAAATTAATTGCCGGAGTCCTCGACCATACAGACAGTACACGATGCGTCTTATGAGTACATCACGAAATAGGAGATTGCTCGACTTCATGTTGACCTTACTTTAAATTACCTCTCGAGAGATCCGGATCTTCTCACTAGTTAATTGGTCAAATTATCATACACAATTGCCACGCTTTTTGTTAATCGATATTATAAGTAGGTACAACGTTACTTGGGTACTTACTTACATAATGACGAGGAACACCTCGGTTCCTCATCCATACTGATGTAGAGTGTATTTTGAACTGTCTATTGTTCACGCTTCATCCGGGTGACAATCGATGTAAATAACACAAGTTTTCTCTTATCTTTGAATACTTCCTTCTGATTCAAAGATGCGACGGTGAATGTTAACAAACGCTCCTCATTTGTTTAATAACTTAAATTTTGAAGGAATTGTCTAAGATTTACAAGAGACATTCGAAAAGCATCTAGGACATGGGTATAGGAATTATGTTCTAGGCATTTTAAGTGGATACTGCATACGTCTTTGAGTTCCTTCTAAGTCGCTACTCCTTATGACTTGTTGAATGGAAAAGTTTCATTATAAGTATCGCAGAGGTATCATTTGGCAAAAAATAAGCATACTCTTACCTACATTCAGTAAAGCCAACCTTTTCAGTCCCATTCAGGTAAGCGGCATAAGACGGAGGTATATATTAATATGAATGGTAATAGCGAGTTGATTGATTGGATTTGTAGAGCATTAAGTGTTTGCGAGAAAGGGGTGCAATGGCCGAATGCGTCACGACATGAAGACGCTCCGCGCTGGTACGTGCACGGACCAGCAAGTGGCACGCGGCACACATTCCTCCCGCAGCCGTGTTGCCCACTTCTCGGGCCGGACGTACGCGACAGACACACTTCCCCCGTACTCGCCGCCGCTTCCTAACACACTGCCTCACACTAAACGTTCGATTACCTTTCGCAATGTTTAACTTACGTATAAGGTCTCCACGTACCTGAGTGTTTAGTTTTCATAACCATGCTGGATATCATTAGTAGGTACAATTTTCTACGCGGTTGACCGTGGACACGGTCTGTTACCTTTTTAGAATCATATGCTGTCTTGCGAGTTTCGCATATCTTCGTGGCCATTGAGGGAAACCAGATCAATGTTACAGTGGCACACATATCATCCTCATTAAACAGATTTGTAGTGCGAATATGTGCGATGAAAATATTCGAGCCGTTGTTTAGTTTGATACCTAGGTTCGTTCACCATACAGGTCAGACTGTTTTGCATTAGAAAGTGGGTACCTTCGAGTAGCAACCTTACTAGATAACTATGATATTCACATCACAGACTAAAGCGATTAATGTATTCATCTTTCAATGACCCCAAGTCATAGGTACTTTTGTGGGATATTGGTCACTGCATTTTAATTGCCTCACTTGAATGGAAACCGTTTGCTGAAAGAAAGCGACAAAGTTTAATAATCGGTTAATACACTTATATACTTACTAATAAAACAAAAAATTTAAAAGGCAGGTCTGTTCTAACATGTTTAGGAGAATGAGTTCGTGAAACAAAGGATTGCCCGCGGCAACGTGCGCTACATCTGGACGTCAGGTCGCAAGTGTAACTTCGCGGGCTGCGACCGCCCCGACCTGCAGCCACCCAACCTGAACGGCTGGTTCTGGTCCGGCTCCGGCGCTAAGATCGGCCCCACCACCCAGCGTAACACCGGCGACTGGTCCTTCACTGGAGGCTTCGGACAAGCCCAGCCTGATAACCGCGAGGCCGCACAAGTGAGTTTCTAACACTAATAATTACTTCAAATACTTTGAAATCGATACCTGAACTACTTACGTAGGTTACCCCCAAAAATCACCTGTCAATGATATGATCCAAACTCCATTTTACAGAAAGTCGTAGATAATTACACAGCTCTATTATTAGATAAATACCTAATCTATTGTTGTTTTTCTGTGTTGAGCAGTGCACAGCATTACCACTCACCTCAAAATTTTAAGCCATTATTGTTCATGGTGTTTTCTTAGGGTAACGACGAGTCATGCCTGGCCATCCTGAACAACTTCTACAACGACGGCATCAAGTGGCACGACGTGGCCTGTCATCACGTGAAGCCCTTCGTCTGCGAGGACAGCGACGAGCTCCTCAACTTCGTGCGCTCGCGCAACCCCAGCCTCCGTCTATGAGCACTCTCCCCCGCACATTATCGCCCTCTAATATTTTAGATGGCTGACATTGTACAAAACCAAGTGGCTATCTACGATAAGTTATTTATTTCCATTAACAAGTTATTTTAATTCACCGTTTGCGTACCTCAAATGATGGACTTTTGTTGAAGAAACAATAGCATTGTGATCGTTGCAAGAGTAGGTGCTTACTTAAATAGTAACTCCTAAAGCCAAAAATATTTAAATTTACTCTAAGTAAAATGTACTTCATATTGAAATCTAAGGTCAGTCATCCCTTCTGAGGTAGGAAGCAGTTACACGCATAGTATTGTATCACTAAATTAATTTATAATTTGTAAAAAGTCTTATTTTTGCACAAAATAGGATTAGCTTATAAATAATAGAATAAATAATTTTATTATATTAATGCCGTTTTATTACCTACATTTAAACAAATAAATAGTAATTATATTCATACCGAGCTAAAAGAAACAAGTTTCACTTTTGAAAACTTTAATTAAAACAAAAATTGCATGTCAGAATGTTATCACACAAAAAAAACACAATAATTATTTATACGTGGTTTCCACACAAAATGTAGATACTTTCTTAGTCAAAACAATGCAGTCCATTTCAGATCATCATTAGTTTAACGACATCGTAATAATAATACTAAAACTTAGGTAGTGGTCTTCATTCAAGCAGCGTATTGAATTGAATTCGTAACGGAGTGGTTGTCGATCGAGACGATTTCTTTTCAGAAAAGCATGCCAATCTCTAAATTTTTTGCTTTATTTTTTAATGTTGAGTGACATGCAAATGAATTTACGTGTATCTCTTGTTGAAATCTCTTTAAATTTACAAAACAATGTTGCGTGTCTGTCAAATTGGTACTTGTACTTAATCTAAGAAGACAATCCATCTTGTCAAAATCGAGGACCGTGCAAGGACTGACGTTAAAGATACAAATGCATCGATATAATTATACTTATATAAATAGTATCTGAAAACATCTCAAAAATAAAAATGTCAACGTAGAATTAGAACATTATAAAAGGCATCATAATTGGTAATTACAATAACATCCAGAACATTCACAATTATTAATACCTCTGCCTTTGTATAAAAATTTACTTTATTACAAAAATAATACAGCCTTACCATAACCTATTGCCATGATATTTTAAGACAGATGTATATGACGTGTATAAGTCTGTCACTGTCACACAGCTGAACTAACATTGCAATAAGAGCTCATGGTTGGGCCCCAGGTACTGTCAAATAACTGTGAACGCAACATCACAATTAATAATCCCCTTATTACAAAACATACATACATTTGCTCACGCCCGTAGGGGTAGGCAGAGGTGTTGTAAAAACAACACCCACTTTACACCGTAAATTATTAAGTACCAACGTGGCAGATGGTGAGTCTGTCACCGTCTCAAGCACTATACTGTCTTTGAATTAATTCTCAGATATATGCAGGTTTCCTCACGATGTTTTGCTTCAACATAAAGCGCTTTGTGTGAAATCACTCCCCATAAGTTTTGAGAAAAACTCATTGGTACAGGCCCCGCTGGGATCTTGCGTCACTTGCGTAGCAGGCAACTGCTAAAACCCCACGGCGACCACGGCTTTGCACCAGACAGACATTAATAAAACATAGAATAATATAGTCCTTGGTTTTGAAGTACGTCCGTCTCTATTTTTGTGATATGGATTTGGAAAGGTTGGACATAACTTTAGTCCGAGTTTGGTCTAGTTTTCGTTTAAACAATGTTTTTGTAATTTGAGGGTAAGTTATCGTACAATGAGTAAAAATTCATATCGACCACGTATAACAAACATCAAATCAACTTCTTTAACACAACATACAACCACGATTCCAACACAGCCCATAAAAACATAACTAGATACTTAGCTAGGAATCCTTATCAATAAAGTTATATATAAAATGATCAGTCACAATTTATCCAAAATAAATTAGTCTAACTAAACTATAATCTATTCATCATAGATCACGAAATACAATCAATCCCAAAGTAGACCGGCACTTATAGTTCGTGTTAAGTGGGATTATTAAAATGTGTTGTATTTATAACTGGGGGCGAATGAATTCATATACAAGAGACATTTGTATGTAACATAACTTAGTTTTATGTTGGTGGTATGTAAAACAATTGCACCGTGAATTATGTGTCGGTTCTACATGGATGATAAGTTTATTATAACTACAAGTTGCCTGTGGGAACAAGTCAGCATCAAAAGATTTGATTGTATCGTAAAGTTTCAGAACTCATTTATTATCTTTACATAAATCGTTGAATATTCAGCAGAGCAGAGAATTAGAGGATTAATTCTGACACCACTCAGTGCCTCATGTTCAAGTCGTGTATTTTTAAAATCTATGGTCACCTTTTTTGCTGGCCGTACCTAACTACAAGGATAAACATTTCAAAACCGCTGAGACAGGTGCAAATATCAGGTTTTTTAAAATATGTAGGGTCAACTTACATTTTATAAAATAAACATATTTGAAAGCCATAAGTATTACATACAAAAAAATTTGGCAATTTGACACCGAAACATTTGAAGTTCACTTACACTTTAAAATATCAATTATTTGTATTGTGTCACATAATTCTTTTAAATATCCAAACAGGAAATGTCAGTTAGTCGCAGAGATTTGCAAATGCACACCATAATATGACCCGACTGTGTGTGCATGCATAGCATTCCATATACAGGGTGCGATGTACCTTTGGTTATTGTGTAGGCAAGCAAGTAGGATCGTTGAGTATAGCGTAGAGCAGCGGCTTGTCTCGGAGTGCGGAGGAGAGAGTGGCTACGTCCCAGGCGAGGTGCAGGCGCCGCGAGCGAGTGCCCCCCTTGCCCCCCGCGCCGCCCTTGGCCCCCGCGCCCCCCAGCCCCACGGCCCCCCGCGCCTCCAGCAACCCACACGCGCCCGCCATCTCACACATATCCAGCGGCGCTATGTTGCGGGATATTGCCACCCTGACAACAATACAGGCGTTCAAGTTTTTCTTTAAAGCATCAAACTAGCGGACGGGTCCGCTTGATTGTTAGCGGCTATTGCAGCCTATGAATGCTTGTAACACCTAGTGACACTCGCGCGTTGCCTACTAATAATAATGTATGAAATCGCTGCTAAAAAAATATCCAAAACATTTTATAATGTTTTCGAGATTAGGTCTTTATACATGAAGACTAGAAGCAGAATGCAGGAGTAATATGCTTCGTGTTGGGTCCATTATGGTTGGGTTCATCACTCTGCTGAACGAGGGCAGGTAAATGAATTGATTCTATTGGTTCTTAACAAACACATATCTCGTTGCGTATCTACATATTTATCTATCATGGTAAGCGCCTGCTGACAAAAATGTATCTATCTCTAAAAAAAATATTTAAACAAGCAGCCTGTTAAGTATACAAAAAAAGAACTTACTTCTTATAAACGTCGTACAATTTCCCCATAACCATGTCCTTATTCTTGCCCTTGGTAAGTATGAGCAGCAGGCTGCAGAGGATCAGTTTCTGTTGCATCGGTAGTCCGTCGTCCAGCTCCGCGCCCGCCTCGCGCGACCCTCCGTACACATTGCTTAACACTTCTAACACCTGCTTCAACTCCACTGTCACCGTAGCATCCTTCATCATGGCTTCAACAGATTGGTTTTCCGAAAACTTGTTCCGCTTTGCGAGCTCGATCACTCTGCGTCCTATGTCTAACGCCCTTCTCATGTCTCCTGATACCGCCGCTATTTTAGCTGCAACAATTTTGCTTTAAAAACAATTGCCGCCAATTAACTTGAGCGTTGTGTGATTGGTAGTACTGAGGCACGACGCGCACGTGATATCCCTGGTATTGCAAGCGTCCATACCGTATGGCCGTATGCTTAGTAGCCACCTTAGTGGTAAATAAAATGAAATATATATTCTTACAGAAGGGGTGAGCACAGGTGATGTAAATAACACCCACTTTTGATTGAACATGTTTAAGTGCATACCTGACAAATGGTAAGTCCATTGCCATCTCAGACACTATTCACGCGCCTTTGAATTACTTTTCAGAGATATGCATGTTTCCTCACGATATTTTCGTTCTACCGTAAAGCACGCGGTGTCACTGCACTAAATTTTTAGAAAAACTCTTTAGAGCAAGCCGCATGGATTCAATTTGCGTCGGTTGTGTAGCAAGGGACTCAAACTCCACAGGTACCACAATTCTTTAAAGTAAGCAAATAAATAAAAACATGGAAGGATGCAAACCTGCAAGCATTTGCAAAGCGACGGGGGAGAATAGTTTAGTCTGGTCCTCGTTGGCAAGTTGTGAGGTGAAGACGTGTATGATCTGTTCCTTGGTGTAGGGCGCGAAGTGCAGCGTAGCGGGGCGGAGGGAGGTGCGGGCGGCGAGGCGCGGCAGTCGCTCGGGCAGCGCCAACGCGTTGGCCGCGCCCACCAGCACCACGCCGCCCAACGCGCCGCCCGCCCAGCCGAACACGCGGTACAATACACTCTGGCCGCGACTCTCCAACTGATCCATCTCGTCCAGCACCACCAGGCTAAACACGATTATACTCCTTCATATAAAAAGCAATTGATGTTTGTCTCAAAATATGATAATGGAACACCTTGCGAAGAACACAGTATATTTATTTTATTATAGATACATTACTGGCTCCACATGTCTTTTGTCTTGCCTTAGCTAAACTATGGATATTTTATTATAAGGTATCTAGTTAGTACTGTGTAATATTATAACTCTCGTAATCTCAGAATATGTTGTCTACAGTGCAGATATGGAAAAGATAATACTATAATCCGAACCTAATGAATTATTCCAAAAAGTTTCACTACAATAGGTCCATTATATTATGTATATATATCAACTCACATCATTTTATGTTTCTTAGTCAAGTAGTTCTCAATGGCTGCGCAACAAGCCTTTTCACTGGTGCCAGATACTGGGATGTGCAATTCTTTACATATTCTTTGGTATATACTGCTCGCCGATTTGATCATCGTGCAGTTCACGTACACTTGCTTGTAGCCTTCTTTTATCTGTGGAAATAAGGAACTATTTTTAATACACTACTGGACACTGATTCACGTAAAACAATTGGAAAATCGTTGAACGATTAAAGTCTATCGATCGAAATCCTCTCGGAATGTATTCACGTGATCTGAAATAGTAGTTCAAAAAGACTTATTTAGATTTTTCTTTGAAATTTTGAATACGAAAACACTGTCAACGACTAAGTCGCTGCAACATCGTTACGGTTTTCATTACGTGAATCGGGCTACTGGTTTGTACCCACCACTAAATACATATACATGTGTCCAGAATGTCACTATTGTCACCGAAAGCTATGGATTCTATAAAAGTTAACTCTACGAAATCATGCCGTCATAAGCCATAACTCCATTTAAGCGTATCTATTGCAGCAGGTTCGGATTATTTTTACAAATCAGCAAGTCTCATACACTTCTTATACGAGACTTCTGATTATTTGACATTATTATAACATTGGTCACGGTCCGTGACTCACGGAGTCCTCTGTCCGTACACCCCATAGTGTTTTAGATATAATATTTGGTTACCTTTGGTAATTGTAGTACATATGATAAACTAGCAGTTTTGCCCGTGCCCGGTTGTCCAGAGATGTACAAAGATGCCGACTCCCCATTTTCTAGATGTTCATACAGAAAGTTTTCAATCCATTCTATCTCCTTCTCTCTACATGTAAGAGGTTTGAGACTTTGCGCACTGTAAAAAAAATATATTGTTTTAAACTAAATCCAAAAATACAGTGTTTATTATAAATACCTAGGAGATGTTATATACATGTATGTCTGCCTTTTCGACCGATTGTATACAGTTTCTTATCAAGTCAGTTTAGGAACCCGTTATTATATATCGCCCTTGCATATAAATAATTGTAGCTTGTAGGTGTGGTACCAAATCCAAAATTAATTCAAAATGTATGTCTCACCTATATTTCCTGGATACATCATCTTCTGCTTCGATTTCAGGTTCATTTTCGTGGTTTCTTGATATTTTAACAGCAGTGCAGTCATCTGTAAATTATGAGTATAAGTTATAATCGACAGGGAATATAAACATTTGGGACTTCATAACATTTTAGGTACAGAATACAAAAATAGGCAATATTGGAAGAAAAAGTGCCATTTGGATGTTCTAATTAGAATTGAAATATATAAAACTGATTAAACTTACCATCCGCAGTGTCCTTTAAATCATCTTTCAGGCGCCTTTTCAGCTTCCTTACTGTAGATAAATCCGTAGTATTGAGAAAATCTTCATTTTCTTTTAATTTCTCCTTTTTAATATTTGTATTAGTCCTTTTACGTGACTTGAAAGGAATTGTTGCTTGAAGCGCAGCCATCTGTGAAAGTTAATTATAAATGCTGTAATGCTATTCATTATGACAATTTTCATACAACAAATACAAAAGTTACCTTTATAAATTCTGTGATTCTTGTCGAAGGAGTAAAACAGAGGAATCAGAAGAATAATAAGACAAGGGTTTAAAAGAAATCTTAATTTATTTGAAAAATTACAATCCCAACTTACAATAAAAAAACATTGAATACAATAAAATAGCATATGGATTTTAAAATATATTATTCAGGTATGTAGTTCATACATCTATTGTACATGTGCTGTCTCGAGTTATGAGCGCTCAGCGAATATAGTGGTGTAACGGCCTTTGTATGTAATTTTTTTCGTAATTTCATAATTAATTTGATTGAACAAAACATCAATAAATCAAATGTGTAAAGAAATACATTAAAAGAAGTACTATTTGGTACCAATAATATTATTATGCTCAAGTATGATCTACATAAAATACTGAGACAAACATATCATTCAGAGTAGTTAATTTTATTGCCTGAAAGACTGTCTTGTTTGAGGCAATAAAATTTAATGAAAAAAGGCAATGACCTTGAAGAATTGAATTAATGATCATTCTTTGTAATTACAGCATGAACAAATTGGCTCTGTTACTCTCAAACTTAATTGTCTAATTTATGTTACGATAAAATTATTGACACATCTTTATACATAATTATTACATAGAATAGAAAATGTTAAAATATTATAAGTAGATGAAAGAAATGTTAGCTAAATTTGATTTGCACTTGTGATCACAAATATAACTGATGGTAAAATAGCATGGTGTACAACAAATATAGATTGATTGGATTGAAAGTACACAATGCAGTTGAAGTCATCACATGTCGATAAATTATTGCTTGTCTTTATTATTAAAATCATTCTGAGCTTGATGAGCCATATTTGAAATATTCTTCATTAGGTCTTGTCTCTGTGCTTTTATCCAAGCATTCATTTCCATTTGATGTCTCAACAGTGCATGATGTTGGTGGGCCATCAGCTGTGGTCGTGTGAGGTAATCAGCTGGATTGGGTAGTGGACCTGCTTTCAATGTGGGAGTTATAGGTTGCCTAATACTTGTGATTTTACCTGCTGGCGGCATTGATTTGACCGGTTTTAATCCCGGTCTGGACGGACCCGGGACAGCCTTAGGGGAAACACTCTTCGGCGCCAAATTTGAAAGCTGAGTACTAGTTATTTGATTTGATTGGTTCATAGATTGGTCTGACATGACATTACCAGCTTGTTTATCCTCTGCAATCACTAACTTTGGAGATGAACTAGGTGATCGTGTCTGTGATCTGGGTGAGGGCTGTGTTGCATTTGGTGGTGGATGTGAAGCAATCTGATATCCAGCAGATGGTAAAGAAGAACTAGAAGTATTCATAGGTTTTCCTTGATTATTTTTAACAAGTTCTTGCCTGTTATTATTCAATTGTGACACATTTGAAGCAACTTTATCAAGTTTTATTTGATTGATGTTACTTGTAGAAGGAATTCTTAAAGGACTTGCACCCGTCGTCATTGGTCTATTACCAGGAAACGCATTACTCGGAGTCATGTTCAAAGGGAGCCCTTTAGTTGGTAAATTTTGTTTTTTAGCTAAATTTGCAATAGATTGCATAGTTTCAAAGACTTTATCAAAAGATTGCTGCTGATCTAACTGATTCTGTATACTGTGTGGTGTGGACAAATCTAATGCAGCACCAGTTTTGTTTTCCATGGGTTGGATAGGACTTGCACTTGGCTTATTTATTGAACCATTAGGTTTACCTGGAAATGATTTTGGTGATGCTGGCATAAGTTTTGGAACTTGTGCTTTATTTTTAGGCAACTTAGACTTCTTGTCACATTGCATCGACTGCACTTGTTGTTCAAATGTTTGTTGAAATGTGATTGGTGCTGAGAAATTTCCACTCTGTTTAGCTAACTTTGTATCAGCAATAGGTTTTAAATTAGGGACCGGTCCTTTGGCAGAAGTAGTCTCAGATGATTTATTGGGCTTAGGTTGAGTTGAAGGAGTCTCTGTTTTACTCTGAGGATTTGTTTTATTTTCACTAGCCCCTGTGTCTTGGCTTGGCTTAGGTAGTTTTTTGGGGTCATTGTCTGGTAATTTCAATATTTCAATATAATTATGCACTGGTGGGGTAGGAACCTTGTGAGAGCTACCATTACTTGTACTAGCAAGATTTTTATTCAGTACATATTTCTTTGGGTCAACAGTGGCATCTGTAGGATTTCGTGTATCTAATTTCTGGTCGGTCAATGTAATGGATAGTGAAGATGGTATGTTGATTTTGCAAGAATCAAATAAGGATTTCAGTGGATCACCTGAAGTCTGTCCTGTGGTCTGAGGGCTAAGTGAAGTTTTAACTTGTGATAATATTTTGCTTCTGTCTATGGTAGGATCACTATTGTTTGCCAGCAGATCCATTCTTAATTTTGTTTGAGGTAGAGGCTTGTTTTGAGGTATCTGAGTTGTAGGAGTGCTAGGCTTCAAGTCTGGCATCTTTTTGACAGTTGGTTTAGGAGTTTCGAGAAGTTTACATGTCATTGCTGGAGTCTCCGGTTTTGGCATTTGAAGCTTCAAGGGGGAAACAGTTTTGGCTACAACTGGTGGTGTTGGCAAAGTTGGAGCAACTTCACTAGGCTTCCGTTTAGAAGATACATTTTGGGGACATGTAGCTGTTCTCTTTGTTCCTATATTGTCTGTTAATTGATGCTTACTAGGAATACCTTGTTGTTTGTTGTCCTTAGAAGGAAGTGATGATATTGAAGGCGGAGTAATTATTGGTACACTTTGTGAAACTGAGGGACTTTTAACTAATCCTTCACTAACTCTAGTCTTTGAAGGCAAATTTTCAAGTTTAGAATCTTGTTTTTGTGATGAGATTCCAACTCCAGGTGCCTTAGAAGATGTGTAGGGTACCTTTGTTTTCTCCAATTCAATTCTCAGTTTCTTGAGCTCTGGAGCATTGTTTGGTAGCTGATATTTCCTTTTTAATGTGTCATCAGCTTTGTTCTCATCTTTACTGGCAGCTGTAGGAATTTTGGTAGCATCATTAGGTGATACAGTTTCTTGTGTAACATTACCTTTTGTAGGTGAACTCTTAACTGAGACACAGTTACTCTTTGGGGTGAGCTCAAAAGAGTTCAAAAATTGAGACTTCTCGACCTCTTCATCTAAGTTTTTCGGTGAAGCGCAGTTTTTTTCTTGAGTGTCCTGATTTAGTAAAGTTGACTTTTCACTAAGTTTAGAACTGTTAATTTGTTTTGTATCACTCTCATCAAGCATAGGGCTGTCGGTGCCTGAAGAAGCTTCAGACCCTTGGTCATTTAGGTGCAAAGTTGGGCTGCTTACATTTGTGTCCTCAGTAGATGCTGGACTTGATTTCCGATCTCTAAAATGAGAACCCTTCCTATTTACATCAAATAATCTGTTCCTTATAGCTATGTAATCAATAATTTGATAAAAGAACCGCATAGGCTCATTACGTTTCCAATTGTATATGTAAGCTATGTCCATTAATGTATAATAATCTGGTAAGGGTACTCGTTTGTACAATATGTCAATAGCAAATTGAGTGCTATCAATATCAAATTTCATACTCAAAAATTTCTTCAAATGACTTATGTTTACAACTGCAGGACACTGTAAAAATCTTCGTGTTGTGGTAGTTGTTGCTGGAACTGGTTGAGGGTCATTACTGTCAGATGATTTGCTGGATATACTGTCAGCATCAGTTCCATCTGCATATTCCAAGGAAAATGATATCACATCCTCCGGACTGAAAATAACTCTTTCTGTATCTTCTCCTCTTTGCTCAGGTGTTGCTGAAGCCGCTGGACCAGGTCTTGAAGAATAAAACTGCTGTCTCCTTTCCATCTCTTTTTGGAACAAACCAGGCACCAGTTTGTACACTATATCTTGAAGAGCTTTATCTAACTTAATGTTAGGTTTTGCCGAGTTGATCATCATTTCACAAACTGGACAGTAACTTTTAACTTGTAAATGTTTGATAATGCAACTTCGACAAAACGAGTGTAAACATTCCACAATGGTGGTCGCGTCTATGTAGTAACCACGACATAACGGGCACGTTATGTGCTCGTTCACTTCTCCCAACAGTGTTCTTTGAGGCACCACTACACTATTATTATGCTCAGCCATTGTCACGACCTTACTATCAGGTTGTTTGTTAGACGTAACCATTTTTGCTACAAAGCGTTAACATGTAATGAATCGAACGACGCAGCTGTTCGTGTTGCAAATGTGTTAAACATTATTTTCATATTCGCCTATTTCATATCATCAATGAGAGATTATTTGAAATCCCTCAAATTATTTTAATGGAAGAGGAGTTAATCAATAAAATTAAAGTAAATTCACTATTGCAGAACAAAATTCGCCTCCGGTGGCTTTTCTTCTTACTTAGTAAATTATAGGTTGGTAACACTGTTCAGTTGGATACGATTGTACACAAATGTACAAATTACGTATTTACAGTGGATAAACGTTTATAGACTCAGAATATTTAGTTAATACCTCAAGTTACTAGGCCAATATAACGAACTTTGAGCAAACTTACCTAGGAACAAAAATATATAACAAGTTTAAGTGATAAACACAATTTTATCTCGAGTTATAACATACGTTTTGGCGCGAATACTCGTATGTACAGAGAGTTTGTCAGCTGTCTACCCAATGCTGTTCTGTCATCCGTATGTCATGGCATGCTTGATTCTAGGTTCGTGTTGTAAGGTTGAAGACACTGCTTAATGTTGCCAGAACTGATAGACAAGCCAATATTGTTTTTCTTCTGTCTATGACATAGATATAATATACTAACTTCCTCCCACGGCTGTGCTCTCGTATTTTGATATCATAATCCCACATGAACCAATATTGTTTCCGGGATATAGAATATTCTAAGTGTCAACAGCCACTTCACTACATAGAGAAATTACAATAATGAAAAATATGAATTATATTTAGGTACCTACTTTAGCGGTCCAAAATGTCATTGGTATCAAACAATTTAGGTGCAGATTTTAGACGGCCTTGTGCCCTAAGTTAAGCAAAGATTATTTCCACATTAAATGAGAGGTGAAAGAAATTATTTAAGTATCGAGCTCCAAATTATATTTTATACATATAATGCATATTATTGTTTATAGTCTGGAGATCCTCGAGATTATAAAGAAGCAACGTATAAATTGTAGAGTAATTAAATAAAAAAAGAAAATACAAAACAAGATAAGTTTAAAGATGTTGAAAAAAGTCAACACGTCTTAAAAATTGTAACCCAGCGTAGGTCGCAGTACCAAGGAACAATTCATAATAATCATGCAGCAGAAAGACTCGTATGTATATCAGTTGTCATAGATTAATGCATGTAATAATATTTCATATAGCAACATTCAATATTTTTATTCGCCTGCGCACTAAGCGCAGTAGCGCCGCGCTGTCTTTCTTTTGTATGTAACAGTGGACACAAGTGGACGATATTTTCATCGTCCAATTTCGCATTGATCTTTAAAGATACTTCTCCGATAAAAGTTACATTTTTAAAGCCTTCTCTTCTTCATAATGAGGGCTAAGGTATTTATCATTTTCTTATATCTTGTAGTTGTTGTTTTAAATGTTCAATGTCAATGTGCACATGAAGGATCCCATTTGACTTAGTTTGTGTTTTTGTGATGATCTAGTGTTTATCTTTGTTACAGTGGCGCAAGAAGCGTATGCGTAGGCTAAAGCGTAAAAGGAGGAAGATGCGTGCGAGGTCCAAATAAAATGGTAAGTTTTGCTTCATTCAGACATACGCTGACCCCTTTCTCGTTGGACCTTTTGTGATTTACTGGGCGATAAATAATGAAATAATCACTGCAATCTGAATGCAATCATGTCTGTAATCTTATTCGAGTTGTTGCTCAGCAATTAAGAATTGGGCGGGTCTTTTCCACAATACCCGGCCTTTAGTTAGGTTAAGTATAAAAAATACACATGGTGGGAATGCAGTTTTCATTGAAACACTATCATTTGGAAATATGCTTAGCATCTCTGGATTGTAGCATTTCCAATTCATGATTTCAGTTCTGTCTCAAAATTACATTAACTGTGTTGTAGACTAGTAGGTTATGTTATGTATGCGTACATGTACTTTCTAATGATCATGTCTTATTTAGTCTCTGATATAACCTTTAACATCTCAGTGCAAACGCTGTAGTAATATTTCTGCAAACAACATCCATTATGAGTACTCGAATCTTTTCTTAAAATCTTGTCAGTTATTAGCGGAATCTGCAAGACCATCTAAAGAGTAAGTTTTAGTTACAGCAAAGGGCTAGCCAGGGCAATCTATTTTATTTTGACAATGCAGGCATGCATGGTGCATAACTTCAATAGAACTGCTCAATCTCATCAAAGCTCAATTTCGTGTGTAACTGACTTAATAAGTTTCCTTGATTCTTTACAAACTGCAAATTTAGAATACATTCATATTCTCACGCCTGTATACCATGGAGGTAGGCAGAGACCACCAATTGCCACATGCTACAATCCTTAGATACTTTTTTCGCTACATCCACATTTAGATTTAGATTCTAGCACTTTAAATGTGCATTTATATTAAATAACAAATATTTTCAGAACATAAAATAAGGTTAAAACATGTGGTATTTTCACATAGACAGCATGGAGGTTAGCCAATTGTTTGTCAAACATGGATACCTCCCTAGTCCGTAAGTCACATTTTGTTTCATATAAACAAAACTTTCTTGCCATATTAGTAATGCTCTATAATATTCATTATCAAATTTCTTGAATTTTAAAAATATTCAATTTCTAAATTAGAAATCAATAGTTTTATACTTGTCTTTCGAGTATTGCATGCATTAATTCACTTTATAAAGTTATATTTGTAATTTGTAGGTTGCAGGATAACAGGTCAAGAGGTGTCTTTTGTCTTACTGTTGCATTTGATGATTTGGTAATCTTTGGTTGGAAATGTAATATTATGTTAAATTGCTCCCAGTTATTGTATTTAAAACAATGTGTTCTTGAACAAGGATTTATTTTCATTCTGCCTTAAATATTATCCCTCCGAGGCAGTCATTATCTCATTATGAGAATAATGCTAAGAATCAGAGGGTATATTAAATGCTTACTCCACCCTTGAGGTTACTAAATGTACTTTGAGGACTATTTTATGGCAAACACTATATTATATCGAAACTTTGTTATTTGTTACCACTACTAAGACTATCAATAATTATTTTAAAAGTGTTTTCGAAATCCAATCTTTGCATTTTATGAATTTAAACATACATCATTAACACTGGTTTTATTTTTCTCAGGTACATGTGTGGAGTTATAAGTTAATATTACTGTGAACCTGCTTATGTATCAATAAAAAACTCAAAAATGCTATGGTTGTATCAATTATCCCCTATTTATTGGATTCAATTTACCTGCAAACTGAACTTCTTTACTTAGTCCTTCTATTGCTAAATGTCACTTATAAATCTATAGAGATGAAGTGTTTGTTTGTAATTCCAAATTAACAGCTTTCTCTCGGTTAATCTCTGAAACGGCTGGACTGATTTAAAGTGACTCGCAGCAGATAGCTGATAATACAAGGAGAAACTAAGGCTACGTTAATTTGTTTTAAATATGGTTCCGCAAAATAAAAACATTAATTTAATGGTAAATTAAGTCTACGTGGGTGAAACGGTGTGGGGCAGCTAGTCTTAAACATTTTCCGTAGTGAAACTATATAATGAACTATTATCAATCTACAGACATCAATAAAATTGAAGTGTCTGTAATTCCAAAATTACATCTTTTCACTTAATACTTATGAAAGCATATACGGTACTGGAAAAGAAAATTGTAATAATTTTGACAAAGTATTTCGGGTTTTTTAGATAAATCCAAACAATTCGTACTACCTAACCTATAATAGAATTTTCACAATGAAGCTTTGCTATGCATTCGCCCCCTATTTACTTCTTTAAGGTAATATTTACAAAATTACTGAAAAAATCCTTTATAGTAACAAATTCCCAAAAGTTGAACTTTGGGGAACAGATGAAATTTTACGGCTAAATCGATTTTGATGATATTTGAAATAGAGATAGCTGTAATCCCAAGAGAACTTAAAATATATTACGCGGACGAATTCGCGCTTCTGTACCAAGGAATAGCACTTTTTAGAAAGTGTACAGAAATAGGTACTATGAGAAATTGACATTATGTTTTCGAATTTCGTACTTTACGTTTGATCGGTTGGTTCGTAGGTAAATGTCAAACATTCGTATTTTTAATTAATTTAAAATCAAAATTTACACTCGTTTATTGGAGAAATAGTATAAAATGGGTCGTATGACTGGCATCAAATGGGAAAAGTCGACTCTATGTAGACCAATTCACAATATCATTTCTTCAGATTTTCCTAAATACCTTCCCCAACCATGGAAATTTATGGTAAGTCCTACTAAGTGATACACTCGATATAGTTTTAGTTTATTATATCCCTTGGTTCACTCTTAGATACTGTAAGTTCTCACACTTCGGCAAGTTATAGGCATGCTGTACGTTATTTTAGATAGGGTGAGATAAAGGAGCATATTAACGAATATTCGAAGGCAACGCGAAGAGAGATGGAGCTACTTTTAAACAATGGATTATCGTAGTCAGGGGACTATATTCAAATTTAAAACATGAAGTTAGCATTCAGATTACATATTATACGCGAGACAATTCCTATGGTTACGTTCTAGCTTACCTTATATTATAGGTCTGAATCATAAAGTAACGCAATAAATTTATTTAAAAATCAATATACACCATATGCTAGTATGTAGTAGTATATATCTAGTTATCTCATAATCGTTTTTAGCTGAACTAAAGAATTATTTTTAGGTAATCTTGATGTTACAGGAAGGCAAATCACGGGTGGAATGGTTGTTATCTTATGAATATCAAAGAATGTGGTTGGATGAAAGAGAATTATGGAAGAAACGAATGTATCCAGAGAATACGACGGTAAACGTGGATGTTGTCAAACGATACGTTCTCACCTTTAAAAACAATCACCAACCTCCAAAGCCGGAGAAAAAGAAACCTTTCAAAATGAAAAAGTAAGTATTATAATTGTATTAGGTACCTAAGTACTTACTTACAGATCTTTGCATAACATTTGAAATTAAGTAGCAATTATATGAAATTAAGTCTACGCAGGTAAAACCGCGGGGCACATCTAGTATCTAATAAAACCTAATCAATTGAATTGTTAATAGCTAAATAGTCATTAAATGCTTTCAGATTTGAGGGTGTAGAGAGCAAAACAACTAACAAACGTCCTCCCGGCGACAAGGCCATGAATTATGAGAAGAAAGTAAAACCAGTGGAAAATAAATAAATAATAAATTCCATTAAAAAGGTTCTGGGACCTGACCATGAGCTCTTGTTGCAATGATAGTTTAGCTGTGTGACAGATTTACACACGTCAAATACATCTGTCTCGTAATAAGAGTAAAACTATCATGGCAGTAAGAGCTCATGGTATGGCCCCAGTTCAAAAACCTACCACTCGTACTATATTCAACCAACATAATATAATGAGAGTCTGTTTGGACTTACGGACTTCTTATGTAGTTTTATTTTTAAGTCAGGAAACATGAAAACGCATAAGTATGTTCGTAGAATTTTT
Organism: Watsonalla binaria; assembly: GCA_929442735.1. Lineage (NCBI taxonomy): Eukaryota > Metazoa > Arthropoda > Insecta > Lepidoptera > Drepanidae > Watsonalla > Watsonalla binaria. The sequence continues at coordinate 5,687,628 of OV838919.1, read as the reverse complement.
TTGATGCCTATTTCGAATCGAACATTTTTTTTACAAAGCAATCGGTTTTTTGAATAACAACTTCGTATCTAATTGTATACTTAGAGAGAAAAATGCTGTTCATTATTGTCTACATACTTTACATTATTTTATTATACCTGCTGCAGTATACTTTCAAAATAAATTATTGCAATTATTAACTATTTTATTTTGTACAATATGAATAAAATTGAGCTGAGTGGACATTACTTCTTGGGTAACTTCCAAATAAGTTGATGATGTCACTACATATAAGAAATAAATAACACAACACTAACTGCTTCGAGAAAACACCTGTAGGAACGAATAAAGTTTCTAATCCGTAATACCTAGTCTGTACTTAGGTACATTCAAGTGGCTACAGTACTTTTATAAAGTAAGAGTATGGTTATATTTTAAGAGTACGTTATATTCCGCGCACTGTGTGATTCTGATCAAGTATGAATGATATAAACATAATTACAAAATGTCTATACACAGGCCAATACAATTGGGGGGGTTACTGGTATCCCTTGGAGTTAACAAGACTGAATTAATAAAATCAAGACGGAAAACAAAACGAAATAATAACAGTAATTTTGTAGGTACGAGGTGCTAAATAATAATGAAATAAAATTAAATATTTTGATTGTTTTTTTATTCTCATATTATAATTATATCAAAATGTAAGTAATCTACTATAAGAATTGGCTCTGATTTACACAGGGTTAACCATTTTGAGTGTTATTGTTTGGATCTTACATTATAAGGCAACGACTAAACATCACTCCAGGTACGGGTCACTTTTGGTATCATCACGACTTTCACCAAGGTCGATCAGCTCATCCACGTCAACTCGGGCGCAGTTCTCTGTCTCGTATCTCTATTTATTTTTAACAACAATCCTAGAAAGAGTATATAGAACAAAGTAATGTCTCCGTTTTTCGTTCGTTTACTAGACTACCTACCATTGCTATTGTAAACTGTTAATAAGCTAACGGTGACTCGTTTGAGTCACAAAATGTTCACTATAAACATTGATTGCAATTAAAGTTGAGCTGTTATTTTATAATAAATCATCACCATTTGTAAACCAGGCAGTATCTTATTTATCATATTATGTTTTTACTTACTCTTTTTTATAACAGAGAAAATTGTTTAAGATTACTATCTATGGAATTGCAATTGTGGAAGGAATACACAAACAACTACATAAGCAAGTGTCTGAAACATGAGTCGGGACAAAATCTAAATGGATCTATCGTAATGAAATGTTCATTTTATCAGCTTGCTAGCGAATAAGCGCGCCACTAACGTACCCGAACCAAATCCACTGTTGTGCTAAAAATCAACATAAAATTACTTAACCAAATCAGTCAATATAACTAAAACTATAAAATAACTTTTTTTCATGTTATTCAAACACATGACAGTTCACCATGGGCAATTGGGCATGTAATTTGGTTCATATGTTTATTTGCTTTTCATACTTTGCACATACATCATAATATTTTTGTGGCACTTGTAAAGTCAGACAAATGATACATATATTTCACGATCAAACGTTTTCTTTTGGAATGATAAAATTGGGTATTGGCGCTTTTTACAAGTAGTATACATGAATGTTAATTTAGACAGTGTTGTGAATGTATGCAGTGTGGTGTAAGTGTAGGCGTTAGCCGAACTGGAAGCTGAAGGCGGTGCCGGGGAACCCGCCGCCGCCCGAGTTGAAGTCAAAGTGCTGTCCGCCGCGGTTGAAGAACGACTGGAACACCACGTTCGGGTCGATGTCTGGAAACAAAACCGTCTCATCTATATCTATAAATATACATATACTGACAAATAAAATTGTGGTGTCTTTTTGTAATTTCACCTTTTGATTAAATGCATATGAAAGTATACACGGAGTGACAAGGAAAACCAAATTTAAAAATTTTTGTCTCTTTGTTCGTTCCGGCTAATCTCCGAAACGGCTGGATCGATTTTAACGGGACTTACAAAGGCTGATAGCTATTGATTTTGTAAGTAGCTCGCTCGTATACATGTCATTACCGGCCATGCCGCTGGAGTCGTCGTCTAGGTCGTGTCCGTGGTCGTAGCGCGCTCGTTTCTTGGGGTCGCTCAGCACGCCATACGCCTCTCCCACCTCCTTGAAGCGGCGCTCTTGCTCGCGTCGCTCCAAGTCCGCCGCGCCCGCGTGACGATCTGGATGATGCACCAATGCGCGCTTCCTACACACATGCACACAGAGACACTTTAAAAAAAAATGTCTTTATAATCAAGACTCACTTCATTTTTAAAGACAATCGCGACCCTATAATGGCAGGTCCGTTATAGACGTCGAAGTCTTAGTAAAAACTCTTCCGAAACATTTTTGTGTACATTTATTTGGGATGTCTAAACTATTTTCACACATTCACACTATTGAGTGATAAGAATGTTTCATTCCAAAAAGGTTGCTAGTAAATTATTATATTTACTAGCTGTACATGTATCTGATTTAGTGAAACATATCTAAATTTCAATATTCAAAACACATTACACTATAATATAGTGCATGCCTACCTGTAAGCTTTCTTGATGTCATCGTCCGAGGCGTTCTTCTCGACGCCGAGTATCTTGTAGTAGTCCTTGCGCTTGGAGCGCTTGAGCGCGAGCTTGGCGTCGTGCAGCATCTGCTTGTTCTCCTTACTCTTGTCCACCTTGTAGAGCCGCTCGTAGTCGCGCACCGCCTCCTCGTGCTCACCCAGCTCCGAGTAGCAGCGCGCGCGACGCAGCAACGCCTGTTCACATGCTAGATTTTGTAAGGCTGACCTATTGTGACCTATGTTTTACTTTTTGGGTGCAGCAGTCTTAATAGTCATGTATTTTCAATGCACAATTTCAATCGCAATGCATACTAAATATAGCTTTCCATGAATCATGATCATCCCTGTACTACTTTACAAACATACAAGGTCCATCCTTATACATTCATAAACATTACTAAAGAAATAATTATAAATTGACCTTGACGTAGTTTTCGTCTAATTCAAGTGCCGCTGTGCAGGCTTGTGCCGCCTCCTTGATCTGGTTGAGCTTGGCGCACACTGTGGCCTTGTTGAAATACAGCTTAGCATTCACTGTCTTATTGTTTTTGTCTATGGTCAACGCCTCGTTGTATAGGCTAAGAGCTTGTTGCCAACGGCCCATTTTAAATGCTTCGTTACCTGGAATTATACATTTAAAAGAGTTATATTCCTAAATTAAGATCTATTACATTAATAAACTTAAGTTAGTCTTATAATATATAACATTCAATGAGGTGTCAGGTCCGCCTGCCGATCACGAGGTCCCGGGTCGGGTCACAAAAGAAGTTGGGCTTTCTTTTAAGAAATTCACAATAAATGCCCAAAGTTTGGAAGTTGTCAGGGTTTGCATCTATGTGCATTGCACATGTGCCTGGGAAAGCACGTTAAGCAGTTGGCCCTACGCGTGATTCCTCTCCGGTCGTCGTCCCATCAGACTATGAGAGTGCGAGAATAATGAGTGCACCTGTGTTTGCACACACACTTGTGCACTATATAATATGTTCTGCGCAGATGGCTGATCCTCGTTGAGGTTAGCTGCTGTGACTGAAATTCAGACTTCGAGGCAGATTAATTTTTTACTCATAGAGCATTAGGTCTTGTCATAGAGGGTTTGTTTCAGGCGAAAGATAAGGATAGGTCACGATTTTCCATGTGTAAATCAGCGTGGGCTCGCCAGTGATAAGCATTTATTACATGACCTCCATGCAGATGGTAATATAACATGAAGTGGGCAACTATTAACGTAACTGGATCAATTAACCAGTTTGGTAAGGAGTTTCATTTCAATGCCAATAAAATTTACCCGTTTTGGTAAAGTGTAGGCGGCAATTACTCCCAACCTTGAAATTAATCGCGATTGTTTTTACATGAACGACAATAAGTTGAGCCATTCAATCGTCAATTGATTTAATTAAAATACTTTAACCAAGGTTAAGACATTTTTAGGTCATCGTGTCTGGGGTTACAAAAATGCAAGAGAATTATGAAGAATCATAGTTTAAGATTGTAATATCATCATGTTTTTACGGCGGATAACAACGGTTAACTGTGTTTCTGTCTTTAAAACATTACTAATAAACATTTTGTGAACGATTTTTAAACTTTTAAAATTTCTAGAAAAAATACGAACAGAATGTGGAATTCGAAGCCACGACCTTCGCGTGATCTCACTTCATGTGTGGAAAATTCCTAGTTCCTAACCATTTTAAGAATTTGCTGTTCACATATAAAAATATTGAGGTAAACTTTTTTACATAACTAATGCTGCGTAAAATATAAAAAAGCAATCTGTATTACATTGTAATTCAGGATATTAAAAGTGATGGACACATATTCATTACAGTTGTAGTAGCCAAGCATGAGTTGCTCACTCTAATATGCATAATTGTATTCAATTTTAACCTTTATGTGTAGGCAACATGTTAAAATATATCAGGGGAGTTCATTTCGCCATTTCTTCTCCTGATGAGGCTTCAATTTGGTAGTACATACTTCATATATAACAATATGAAGTTCAATGAGTGTTCCAAGTGTCCCTTGTATTGAATAAAATGATTCGATATAAAATCAAAGAACCTATACTTGAACCTTAAACTTCTTAAGGCACTTTAGGAAGTTTTAGGTTCAAGTATATATTATTATTAGGCGGATGCAATTATCAAATTATTTGTAGAATGTATAAATGGTTACCTTCTTCCTTCTTCTGTTTAAGTAGTTTAGCCTTTTTGTATGTTTCCATCGCCTTCTTATGGTCGGGCGCAAGTCGCAACACTTGTTGGAAGTGCTTGAAGGCCTGCTCATCTTTATCCTAAAACAACAATATAACTACAATATATCTAAACAAACTATTAATATAAATAAACAAACAATATAACATCTCATTAAATTTTAGTAGAAAAGTTGTAAGTGTGAATGTAAATAAACCTGCACAACTAAATGCGAAACAGTATTTGGTAGGCAGATAATGGAGCCCAAAGGATGATGAAGGTGCAAGGAGGTCTTTGGGAATGCAATATAAAAAGTATGCTTTTTCTGGATTTTAAAAATGTTTAGGATAAAATACGAAAATCCCACCTCGTGTTTTTATCCCTAGCCATTTTAAAATTAAACTTATGCATTATAGATGTTACCTCAAAATAAAGGCACAGTCCTCGAACATAGAGAGCCTCAGTGTCGAAACTATCGAACCGTAAGGAGTCATTGGCGATCTCTTGCGCTTCCTGACAGCGTCCAAGCAACGCCAGACATTCAGCCTTTGTGAGCTTCGCTCTAGAACAACACAAATGTATGCATTTTGGTAACTCACTGTTGTTGTTGTAATAATTCAGGCTAGTTTCAATGAAGTCTTCGCAAGGAATGTAATCATCAACAAGAAATTATAATGAGATCAACTTTTATATCATCCCTACCAAACAAAATAACACTCACAGAAGTTAATCAACAGTTGGCGTAAATATAGCATAACATTCACACAACAAATACAGTATAACCAATTTTTACATTAATTATTCATCATTTCACTCAATTTTAAGTTTCAAATGCCTCTCGAAGGCACTTCTCACTACAAACTACAGTAGCAAGGCTTAGGCATAAGTAAATAGCACTGACTTTGTGCTGGAGGGGCTGTAGTCGAGACAGCGGTCCATGCAGAAAACAACTCGGCGGTAGTCAGCAGCGTCCATAGCGCGTTGTGCGTCTTCGTGCAGACGACGTAAGGACTCTAATGCGCGTCGCTCGCTGGCCGCCACATCTGCACCACCCAGTGACGCCGCGTGACGCACTGCTTGCTCTCCACCAGTTAGCTCACCTGTATATACAGTCCACACATGCTCACTCTTACGCATGCTTAAAACCACCTACCTCGACAAAAATACACAAAAATCTTCAACACGTCAAGTGAGAACACAATTATTTTTAATGTCTTTAAAATCAAGTGAATATGTTTGATGGCTGTCATAAACTATATCCAAACAACCAAATGGCCAACAAGACTAGTTGAACATGAGGAAGTCCATTATGCACTAGAAATCAATGTGTCTATCCATTGTGGAGATGTAATATAACCTCTCATGTGGAACCACACATTGTATCTTGTCACCATTGATTTACTTTTGACAAACATCAGTTCATGCAGATATCTGATTTAAGAGCTATGAAACTGTGTTGTACAAGATTTATCTCATTTATAGGTTTAAATATGATATGAGGTATAATTATAATAACAAACTATGTGATTTAAAATAAGCATTGTATTGCTTAGTTTATAATATAAACTTTTTAGTTTAACATACCCAGGGCTATACAGCACTTAGCAACACGGACATATCCTTTAGTGAATGTAGGGTCTAGGTCAACTGCTTTCTGTGCATCTTCTAATGCCTTCTTGTACATGCCTAGCATCATGTAGCATGCGGATCTGTTTCCATAGTATGCAGCATTTTCTGGGCATAGCTTTATAGCTTCATCATACATCGCCAGGGCCCCCTTGTAGTTTTTGAATTTGTACAAATGGTTACCACTTTCTTTTTTTTCCTCGGCCAACCTGTTGAAGTGTGAAAAGATAAAGAAGAATTACTCAAAATTGAGATATTCCTACTATCCTACTAATATTATGAACACAAAAGTTAGTAAGTATGGTTGTATGTATTGTTACTCTGTCACTTGAAAACTACTTAATGCGTTCACTGCTAACGACGCATATGCGCGTCCAACTGTTAGAGAATTTACGAAGAAGTTGAAATGTTAGCAGTGAATGTGTTAATGGATTTTATTGAAACTTTACAATAATGTAACCTGTACATCAGAATAACACACAGGCTATTTATAAAGACATTGTGTGAACTGTCAAAGATATAAAGATAATTCTATTCCTGCCCCGAGGAAGTCACCAATACAGGCACCAGTTAGTGTAAGTAACATGTCAGTAGATATACTTTTTAGAGTTGATAGCAATTGAAACATGCAACATAAGCTTGATATTGTGAACATACATAGGCTATGGTGGCCAGCCACTTACCATCCGGCCTTACACTTGGCAGGTATGCCAATTTTTTGTATAAATGCATCTGTTTGGAAAGTTGATTCAAGTTCAACACAGGATTAGTCACCCATACCCACGTATTTTTTTAAATGATCTACCTACACTATTCCAATCGATAGGTGCTTGTACTATATGTAGGTCAAATGTCAAGGTACTCCTCAATTAGGCCTTCCTGATATTTAACGAATACAACAAAAAAAAAAATGTTTTACTTTTTTGACACAATATCCAATGCTTGTGTTATGGTGAGAAACAATTTGTAAGTTACACTAACGTAACGACCCCCGAAGGATAAGGTCCTCAAATTCTTCTATGCCTTACTTACCTTTCAGGACTTTTGGGAACTAGTTCGTCAATAGTAAGATCTAAATCCACCACATCGGACTCTGCCATTTTCAGATTTACTTGGTATTCCAGGTAATTTTAATAAATCGAATATTTGCCCTTTATTTTGACGACGAATGTTACTTATTTTCTCACTAAAGAAAAGAAAGACCATAGATAGATAGACAGATATATAGAGGGTAAATTAATGAATGATTGTATTAATAGACCATAAACAGACAGATAAAAATAAAATACTATAATAGATTGAAGATTCTGAAAATTCAAAAAATTTGACTCTGTGTTATTGAAACCCAAAGTTTTAAATGATTCGCAACGAAACCACTGTATAAAAAGTTTATTATATATACAAGGAACAGTACTTTAAACTAATCCACTGAATTAATATGTTTGAAGTCTGTTCTCTGTACGAGTACAAATTTGTAATAAAATTATTTCTGTTATTTATTTAAGTCTGCTCCGACTTCCGGTTCGCTCATACAAAGCGATGGTGACTTGGACGCGCTGTACAGCACAAAATGAACTCAGGATGAATGAAATGGCGACAGGTCACGGGGACAATATGCGACTCCCGATTCCCACTTAAGCTCAAGGGGAAAATATATAAGACCATAATAAGACCTGCCGTATGGATCAGAATGTTGGGCCACAAAGGTGACGGATTAAAAAAAAGCTGCATGCAACTGAGCTGCGGATGTTGAGATGGATGTGTGGCGTAACAAGATTGGACAAAGTAAAGAATGAGTATATAAGAGGAAGTCTGAAAGTAGCAGTTGAAGAATAAACATTTGTGATGGTATGTCAAAAAAGTTTGGTTTATGAATATACAAGGGGAAATGACTGGATTGTGTGAAAGATGATATGGCTAAAATAGGAGTGAGTACAGATATGACGGCTGATAGAGAGAAATGGAAAAGAAGAACACATTGCACCGACCCCAAATAACATGGGATAAGGGCAGGTAGATGATGATGATTTATTTAATGGCGATGAACTTGAGTACAGCTATTCCGCCAATGTCAAGTGGATGTTGAGCAACAAAATCTTGTATATTGTTAAAATATGTGGAGGAACCATTGGATTCCTCCTATGTCTGGTAATATAATACAAAAAAAATGACCATTGTCATTTGTCAAATAATATTGACACTGTGATGATGCAATGTCAAAATTACGTTTCGTGAATTTTGTGATCATAAGGTATCGTATCGTGCGTGTCGTGTCGTTGACGTGTTGTATGTTCCGTTTATTTCCATATTTTTGTATAAACCACATAAATATATTAAATTAAGAGAGAAATGCAGCAATAATACATTACGTACAGATTAAGAGTGAGTGAATACAAACCAATGACATTAAAATGGAGGGTGACGAGTCGCATGTAAACAAGGTATTGTTAAATAACGGTGATGTTGAATGGCAACCACTAGCGCTCACTCTAGTGGAGTATCCAAAAGGTAAATTGTTTGTTTGGTCGTAATACTTAGTTTTGTTACGCAAAATCTAAGTCATAAAATCCTTTTATTTCGTATGTTATCAGGTGATTGGATTGGCAAATTCTTTGCCTTTATAAGCTTGTCGCCGTTTGGAATTGGCGCTGGATTTGTCACACTAATCCTATTTCGTCGTGATCTTCACACTGTAAGTATTTCTACTACTATAATTATTTAATAATATTCAAATTATCAAACTGTATTTGCACACATGAAAAAGGATATGTTTGAAGAGCCTACATATTATCTCACTATAGCCATTAAACCATACCATTTGTTCATTTCAGATAGCATTCTTCACGGGTACTCTACTAAATGAAGCATTTAATATTATACTGAAGCACATAATATGTGAAAGCAGACCACTGTACAGAGGACACCTGTACAATGAATATGGCATGCCGTCATCTCATGCTCAATTTATATGGTTCTTCAGTATTTATGTCTTATACTTTGTTTTAATAAGGTGAGAATTACTTATTTATATTGACATGCTACTTAGGGTTCTCAACCAACCCACTTTCTCAAGACAAGCCCTGTTTTTGGGGAGTACTAGATACTTCTTAAGTAGGGTCCTGGGTATTTTAAAATATTATATAATTTAGTTGAGGATACTGTTATAAGCAATCTGTAGCTGTTATTATTTGAGTTTCATTAACTACTTTGTAAATGTCATATTAATATTATTTTGCTACTGTCTTAATATGAATAGTAATAAAAGTAAAAAGTATGAGTGCTCAGGTCCTCTAACATATTATGCAGGTTTCCCCAGTTTCAGTTATTTTACTGCATACATTGTTTCAGATGAAACAATGTTCATTAATTAATAAAGCTACTTCAAAACATGCAGGTTTCCCCAGTTTCAGTTCTCAGTTATTTTACTGCATACATTGTTTCAGATGAAACAATGTACTTCAAAACTTCATTGAAGTAGCTTTATTAATTAATGAACATTGTTTCATCTGAAACAATGTATGCAGTAAAATAACTGAGAACTGAAACTGGGGAAACCTGCATAATATGTTAGAGGACCTGAGCACCTTTACTTTAATTATGTCATCATCTATCCAGTGCTGCCTATATCTATGGATGTTTTTTGTTTGAACCATGATGTCAGTATAAATATTTATATTATTCAAAGAATTGTTTATTTATTTCAGATTGCACCACATAAACAATAATAGTATAATATCGGCCCTTTGGAGGGTGGTGATCATTGGTGGTTGTCTTACCCTCTCCATATTGGTGTGCATGGCAAGAGTATACCTTCGTTATCACACTCCTGCCCAGGTGGTGGTTGGTGCCCTTGTTGGGTTCATATTTGCCTCTTTTTGGTTCACAATAGTGCACAGAGTTTTTACGCCTATCTTCCCACAGCTGGTGTCCTTGTGAGTATTTAATTACATTTCACATACAAATCATACTTTAATTATATTTAAATATAACCATCATTTCTGTTTTTATGTTAATCAATCCAGTCCAGGATTTTTTACCTACAATGAAGTATTTTTTGTGTTTCAGAAAAGTGTGCGAAATGTTGATGATAAGAGATACATCGTTGATCCCCAATGTGTTGTGGTTTGAGTACACAACATCACGGCAAGAGGCGCGGGCGCGTGGTCGCAAACTTGCTGCCCTGAAGCCGGTGCAGTGACGGTGCGCCTGCGGGCGGACCACGGCTCCTCGGCCGCCCGGGTGACGCCTGCTGGCCGCCGCCGCGCTGGCCCTACTCGGCGCGCTGCTCGCCCGCCCCGCTCGGGACCTCCTGCCCTACTGACCTTCTCCCACACCATTGCACTGGCGGTGCCCTTGTAGGTGAGACGCGGCAATGCGGCCATCCAGGTAACACCTAAATCCAGGTCTTCGAAGAGTATGAAGCTTGTAATACTAGATAGTAACTACAGTTACACTCTTTAAGTGTATGAATAATCATAATTATCAAATTTTGTCATGGTTGCTCACTTCTGTCACAAGTTTCGTATCCTTCCAGATACCGGTTTCTGCTATTCATCATGCCCTAGCATTATAGAACTTCGCGCAATAAATATAACAATATACAATGAGGGCGGCCAAAGTTCACAAGACATGGACTTCTTGCGTGCGCAAGTATCATGTTTAAAGTTAACTAGAACACCAAGTACATCCTTAGAATTGTACCACTGTTGTAATCTTAATTGTAATGGTATTGTAACGCAATAATTTTGTTGATTAGGATTAATTGTTGCGTCTGTCGTGTATTAACTTTGAAGATTGAGCTGTGTTTTGGTATAAGGTAAAGTATAATTATGAAGTTACTGGGTACATTATGTAAGCATTGAAGTGATAAAATTATTAAAATAGGGGCAAATAGATTTTTCTCAGATCCTAAATGTTACAATCAAGCTTTTGTTAGGCATATTGAAGAAAATAGATAATTTTGACACTAATAATTGTGCGGTTGTGTTGTAGTGTTTTTATATGGAAATGTTTCAACATAAGTGATCAATGAGGTAGTAAGATCAATATTACTTAGCACCAAGGATATTTGCGAACAGTAGTAAATATACTTTGTGAATGTAATTTTCTTAGGTAAGTAATTTTACAAATAATTAGCATGCAATAAACATGAGATAAATTATGCTAGGCTTACAACTAGTAATAAATTTATGGTTTAGTTGGGTATTTGTACTTGTTACAATTGGGTCAGATTTATTGAAAGATACTTTTACATATAAGAAATTTTTTTATTATGTAAGTATTTAATAAATATTTATATTTTATATATACACATGTTTCTAGATAATTATCTTTAAATCTGGCTCATGAGATCTTTTTTGAGGACATGAAAATGGAGCATTTATGTATGATTAAAACTAACGAGCCAAATATTAGTTATATGACTATTGTTTATATTCACGCCTTCCGACTAAGGTACGGGTAGGCAGACGTATTGCAATACCAACAGCTCATTAACACCACATTAACTTCATTTACTTAGCCTCACTCAGCGCAGTGATTCTATTGGTTCTTATCAAACACAGCCCTTATCCAGGCAGATCTAAATATGATAGATAGTTGGTAGCTGTCTTGTAGGTAAAGTACCTTACGTGTACTATTATTATCTTATAATCGCTTGTTGAATGTTGCAACTTACATACCTGAAGTCTTGTATGTTAAATCATCTCTACCTACCCTGTCGTATGGGACTCGACGTGATGTGATAGTATGATTATGTATGTACGTACACTATTTGTATTTTTGCTATAATAATTATCATTTTTTTTAATGGAATGAAGCATACTTGCGATCTAGTCTCGGTAAATTCATTCTGAAATCAACCTTGTATGCTCTTCCTGTGACATATGAATCGAGGTGACGTCACGAGATACCTGCCGCGTTATTCTGTAAGATTTCTCAGCCTCGAGCGTCGGTTTCAATTATAAGATATTGATACGTTACACATACACGATAAAGTAAAATTTCGTATCTTTGGAACCGACACGCGACGTCGAGTGCGACACTGAAAAACCTTATAGAACAACGCGGCGGCGCAGGGGCCCTTGACCTTTTGATTGCCATGATAGATTGATTAAGAATGGTTATGAGACAGACGCGTTGTGTATAATTCTCATTGTCACAGCCAAACTATCATAACACGAGCTAATGGTGTTCCACTTCTAGATTGCACTGAAGTTGTCAATAAATTATCGTGAAGTTACCCTTTTTTTTCATTCGTGGGAATGGAATACCATATTGGAATAGTAACCAAAATATTATTGTCCTCCAGTCAGCACTACCAGTCACTGCTTACCCCATTTTGACACTTAAGTACGCTAGAGTAGAAACATTTCCCGCTATGACGATAATGCTGACTGAATATTCTAGTTTAAAAATGACTAAGAATGATTCATAATAATTATATAGTTTCAGTTTTGTTGTAATAATGATACATACATATACTGAATAGAAAGAAATGACATAATGTATTTTTGTAAAAACAATGAATAGCCTTATAGACAAGTCCAAAGTATTAACCGTGAAATTAGTCTAGCTAAATCATTGATATAAAACTCCCAGAACGCTCACGCCGATTGGGGTCGCCTTCTAGTTATAACTAATCAGGCTTGTTTGTAATAAAATTAAGGGCACTAGATGAGCTTCCAAATAATATAACCCTGTTCTGCCTACATTAGACCAGGTGTCACGAGTATTGAGTGCTGGCCTTCAATGCGCAGTTGTCATGTTTTGTTTTATTGTTGGCGCGAACGCGAACATATTCATGCTCAACATTTTCACTGAGCGCTCGAAACCCGTGAGCGCACGTACAAACTACCTTATACACAGTTATGTTGTATATTTTTTTGTATAGAAGAAACACGAATATATACATCAAAGTTTATACCCGTCATTCGCAATTTATTAATCTATACAAATAAATTAAATTGAAGTGTCTGTTTGTAATTCCAAAACTGCTTTTCGGTAAATGCATATGAAAGTATTTACGGTACTGACATAAAAAAAAACATATTTTTTTAAACTTTATCTGTCTGTCTGTCTGTTTGTTACGGGCAATTTCTGAAACGGCTGTACCGATTTTAACGGAACTTTCACTGGCAGGTAACTAATGTTACAAGGAGTAACTTAAGATACGTTTATTAAAAAAAACAGGGTTCAGCGAGAATCAAATGAAATCTACGAGGGTGAAACCGCAGGGCACAGCTATATTTAATATGTATTGAATATTATCTATATTGTTATTATGTTGTAAACATCATCAAACTATTGTTAAATTAAGTTACTTATTACGGTTTTGCTCACGAGTGTTAATATTAAGTATCAATTTCTTTACAATCCTAAATTAATATGCTCTATTTAAAAAGTTACCTTTTAATAAATATTTTTTTCTTTCCGATTTATATACTTTGATAATTGAAATAGCTAACCTTATACAATGTCTTCTTCTTAAGAAGAAGGTAATTGAAATAGCTAACCTTATACAATGTAAGTAAACAAATTATAAACAAAGGGTGTCCTCAGTCTTGTTTAATATTTACACGTTGTTTAAATTTACATCATTTTCTGTGAATAAAGTAATATCTAGTCTTCTTACAATATGTTTTTTTTAACAATATGCTCAAGTGAAATCTGATATTGCTAGCGTTCAATTATTTCAAGGAATTTATGTTCGCTGATAAACATAGTACAGGTCCCGTGACGAGTAAAGTGCGAGTATCTACCTGAATGCCCAGTAGTCATTTAATGTCTATTTGTATACATGGCGCGAGGCGAATAAAAACTTGAGCTGTGTCCCCACTAATTTTCGCTGCGTGTTCCATAGTCGTGACCTGGGGGCCTGCTAACTAGTGACGGCTAGCTAACCTCTTAGCATTGACGTTTAATTTTGTCTTCACAAAATGTCTTTGCTTAAACCGATGTTGGTAGACTCCCTGAAACCGCTTATCGCAGGATGTAGATGTGATTACCCTACCTATTCTAGATGGTCAGTTTTGCCACCTTACCTTTGTATCTACATATAATAATATCGTAGTGTGATAAAAGGGTGTTAAGATGGCAAAACATGAACTTTGCTCTGAGTTATCTAGGTATTAGAAATTAAGCTTAATAGGGTGAGAACAGATATACATTATGTTCAACCTCTAAAATATCTTACCACGTATTCACCTTACAGCAATTTAAAGGCGAAGGCCCTTAGTGTACCCTAGCCGAAAATAAAAGGCAAAATGTCATTATGAATTTATATTAAAAGTGGCGTGTCTACCGATTAACTCTTTTTTTAATATATCGTACGCTGATTAGATGGGAGGGAAGCGAAACCGAGTGTAGTACCCCGTGGGTACAGTGGTATAGTGGCTTGGTTACCCGCTTTAACTAGCCAACCTTACTTATAGTTATTGACTCAACACTCTCTTTTGGTTGTGTGATCGTCGCTTTCTGCAATGTTAAGTTGCATTACTGTTTAACTATTACTAAGGTATACTAAACTACATGGGATTAAAGGGAAGTTGAGATCCAGGCTTTTTGATACACGCGCTCTTTAGCTAGGTCTTAATCTTCCTTTCTTATTCCCTTTAAGTATAGGTGAACGAGGTCGCCAGTGCTAAGAGACGAGTAGCGGACGCATAGGTAGGTTCATATAAAATTCAATGCCCTTACGGATTAAAATCAACGCACAGCCTAAACCGCTGTTCTAAGAAACATGCAAATCGAGGGTGCGTTCTCGGTGAGGTGAAAGAATACATTGAGAAAGGTTTTCCCGATATTCTACACTAATGGGGATTGATAGGTTCTATGCGAAATTTTATTGCCACGGAGGCAAAACTTAGGGCGCATGCTAATTATTTATAAGGTACGTAACGCGCGAGCAGAAAACTATCACGTGAGTGATACCTTCGGGGCTGGTCTTCAAAGGCTGCAATAGCCGCTTACCATCAGGCCGGCTGCTATGCATGGCATGGCATGCTATGTAATGGTATCAAATATTTAAAATGGAAGAAGAACTATGTATGAAATAGACTAAAATATAAACATTTCCGTTCTTGTAAGTTATCTTATAAGGTTACCTGAAGGGGAAATTAAATCATTGGTCACAGTTGCAGTAGTAGCCTTCTTTTTCTTGACTTTTTTAACTTGGTTCTTTACCGCTTCGTCGTCACTAGTTTCATAATCGCTCCAAATACCTTGTATCAAAATGTTTATCAAATTATCACACAAGGTAGGTTTAGGTAGTAAGTAAAATAAGATAAAAATTAGATCAACTTACAGTCACTTTGAAGTTCAGAATCTAGCGAACAAATTGAATTAGTATTTTCTGTGAGACTCTCCATCCATTGCTGTAAAATATTGTTAAGAATATACATACATTGTTGGGGTCGGCACTTGATTCAACCCGATGTGGCTGATCACCTGATTTTTATACGAAGCGACGGCCATCTGAACTTCGCAACCCCTTTTACGAGGAAAATCTTTGATCTGGGTTAACCACTTGTCGGACTATTTTTAGGCCTCCGACTGACCTGTAACGATTGCCAAAGATGATAAATTGGCAACCGGGACCGACGGCTTAACGTGCTCTCCGAGGCACGGAGGATACTCGGGCGGTCACCCATCCAATTACTGGCTAGGTCTAGGGTTGCTTAACTTCGCTGATCGAATGATAATAATATGCGCAATAGCAACTGTGCCATGAGCTCATTATTAAGAATAGGTAATTCATATAAATTGATAAGCTGGCATTGTTTTATAAGGTGTATTTGTTTCTCTACATGTATTGTTTATTTGATTAAATAATAGCTACGACACATTATACGCCTGCACTTATAAAATGTAATAATGATGAAGTTACCTTTTCGCGAGGTATAAGACGATCAGCTTTCTTCATAAATGTGAAATTAGCTTTTTGACCGAGGTCCACTAAATGTCTCGTTACCTCCGTGGTAGACATAGCCTTATCGAGCACCCCTTGCAATGTTTGCGGGTCTTTATCGACTAAATCGGGAAACATTATTGCTAGCGGTTTCATTTGCGGTCCGTCCTCACATTCTACCTAGGAGAAAACCAGAAAATATATACTGTTTTATTAAACCGAGGGTCGGTTTAGTAAAACAGTGAATAGATTTTCATAGATAAAGGCGCGCATAAATAAAATTTACGAGTTGCAGTACTTCTTCCTCATCTGGGGCATTAGGCGTAGCCTTGTCTGTGTGCTCGGAGGTGGTCTGAAGGATGTCCACCCATTCAGAGTCCTTAGCAAGCAATGGGCATAGTGATTCCGGTGACGTGCGCTCCTTCTCATTTTCCGTTGTCCTTGACGTCTGAAAGCGTGTGACTAATTTACTTATAAGTAAGCAGGCATTAATTAAATTGCACAGAGTTGTTTGAGATACTATACTGATGTTTCTGGATTGGTAGTTGAAGTAGTTTTCTGTTTGGGTCTTTTATATTTTTTGTTTAAATCATTGGCATTCATTTTGCAGAGACCATGATGTTGTCTTTTAGAATCCCATTTAGTTACCAATGTAAATATTGAGTACAAATACGAAATTTTGAAACACCTTGTGATGACAGTAGACTGGCTTGAAATTGTCAGCGGACCACAGCTAAGACTAGATATTAGATAAATATTATTTATAAGGAAATCCTGCAACTACCTGTATCAAAAAATTTTTGCAGAGTAGATTTAGATAAAACCGCTTTTTAGTAAAGAAAACAGGAAACCGTTTCCTGCTAAATTGGTATTCATATTCAGAGCTTTCGTGACGCTGATGTAATTTTTCCTTCTATCCTGTTCGGTCCTCTCGGCCAATGCTGTTATACTTTAGGTAATTCATCAGATCAGTGACTAAGTGATTGGTGACGAGCCTTTTCCCCTCTACCTTACCTATACATTTAAAAATGTATCTATGTTGTTAAGAAAGCCGGCATGTGTCCAAAATAGTGTTGCCGATTTCGCGTCATAAGTACCAACTGCTGAGCATTATAATATAACATTGACTATACCAAGAGACGGAGTGACGTGAGGTTTGAGCAGTCGCTTGCTACGCAAGTTCGAATCCCAGCGGGGCCAGTACCAATGAGTTTTTCGAAACACTGATTTCACACCTAGTTACTTACAGTAAAGGAAAACCTCGTGAGGAAACCTGCATCTGTCTTTGAAGTAATTCAAAGACATGTATAGTGTCCGAGATAGCAATAGACTCACTATCTGTCTTGTTGGCACTTAATCATCTTCAGTGAAAAG
Source organism: Watsonalla binaria (assembly GCA_929442735.1). NCBI lineage: Eukaryota > Metazoa > Arthropoda > Insecta > Lepidoptera > Drepanidae > Watsonalla > Watsonalla binaria. Next base: position 5,669,947 of record OV838919.1, on the reverse strand, counting down.
TGGTTGTTCTTATATACAACACCTCTGCCTAACCCTCACCGAAGGGCAGGCAATTGTATGTATTTTAGACAAAATGGATCAGAAAGTGCAGAAAGAGGAATTTACCTCTTTGTAAATAAATTCCATTCATTGTTGTACCAATAATTTCCTATCGATATTTCAATTCATAATGGGGCCGTAGGCAAATTATAGATTTAAATTATGGTTTGTGTATAAGCCACATATTTTATTTTAATAGTTAATTATTTTTTATTTTTACTTTCATTTATTGAGGATTATTATATTTGAAATATTTTATACAACAAAACAGCTTCTGTACAGATAATATTATAACTTGAACATAAGATTTTGTGAGTATTGAGGTACACACACAGTTTTGGTCTCCTGTTGATCTTAAAAATTATTTATGTAATCTATGAGTAGTCATCATCCTCATCCTCAGTCTTGGGAATGGTAGGTGGGGGGACATAGGGCTGGGGAGTACCCTCGGCGCCGACCAAGCCTTGTTGTTGCAGTAATAGCCACTGCTGTTGCTCCTGCTTCGCCTGCTCTTCACGGGCCTTAAACAGAAATTAATTTTGACTCCACTTTCAGTAGCCAGTCTTATTGCATTTGTAATTAAGTGTTACAGCATAAAGATGTCACATTTATTTATGAGGGTATGTGGTATTACATTTTAGGGTAACAGGAATTGTTACCAGCCTCCAGGTAAGTATAATATGATCCCTTAATAGTTGATTGAATGCCCGCAACTATGCCCATGATAATAAAAAAATCCTGTTTTGTTACATTGATACGCATTCTTGCAGATGTTTTAGAGCTTAAAGCCTTCCTTCATAAATGAACTATCCAGCACAAAAATATTTTTTCAATTCTAATCAGTAGTTCCTGAGATTAGCACAATCAATAAATTCTTCAGCTTTCTAATAATATTATACATTGAATGTTTCTGGTTAAAGCTCCTTGCACACCTGGGGTGTGGTGCATTGCAGGCAGGACTTTGGTAGCTGTATATATTGTACTGAATGACACATTGATTGATGTAACCCATCAGCATTAAGCTGATGAATACTGATGTATCCTGAGAGCTGCATTCATGCAAAAACAAGGGAAAATAAGTTTGATAATGTATGCAAATAAAAACTCAGGCACTTACTTTAGCAAATAGTTCTTGTTGTTGTCGCAACAGTTCCTCTTCTGGTATTCCCAAATTCTCAAGCCGTGTGCTCTGCCTCCTCCTCTTGGCAGCAACAGCCTTGCAATCTTTTAAAACCGCTTCTGCTTCAACAGTGTAGTCACTAAAACCTAATCTTTCAAGAGCTGAAACCAATTGACATGATTATCATTTTGCGCATTTGGACCAGTAAGTAGCTATCCTGAGGGTCCAAATTAATGACTCAAATTACCTGTAAGCACATGCTCGGCATTAATAGTTTTTTTATTACTCTGATTACATACTTCGTTAGCTTCCGAACTGAGTAAGTGTATAAATTCTGTACAACAATTCAGAATCAATTCTCTTGATTCGAAGGCTACACGAACAGATGGTACTAATTCCTTTATCATTTTATTGATGCTAGCCCTGGGTAATGTTAACTCATCCTCTTCAGACGGCGGAGGGCACAATTCCCGTTCCGGACTTCCCATGTTTTTCAGTATCAAATTTTTGTAAACTTATCTTTACTTTATTTATTTTGATCAGTGTCGTATCCTATGTTGTTTGTAACAATCAACTATCGATCAATCGACAGAACCGACCGACCAACCGTAGCAAAACTATTAATTAATGCCTGACGGCTGTCTGTCAGTTGTTACTTGTCATGTCATCAGTCATATAGGAGAATAAAAATGTATTACGTACTATTAATTTCATGTTTTACTTTACTATTAATTCCATTGCTTGTAAGCAATCATTCAAGCCGAGCATTTTTCCTTTCTCAGAGCAATTTATTTTTTTCTAAGAAAGGCTAATAATTTACTCAGCGGGGTTACAGACAACGTTACAATAAAAATATATAAGTAGTTACTTAATATGCTCACGGTATATAGAAGCAGCAACAGGGTAGAAAGAGGCTTTAACTCATGACGGAATCGCAGTACTTATATATAAGATGTCACAGTACGCTAGCCATGGATTTACTGGTGTTTACTATACAAGGTACGCTACTGTTAACATCTTTTGAATAGCCATTGCAGGTGGAATACTTGTGTAATAGAAACCATAGATGAAGAAAAAAGTTCTAACACTACTTTTGATGACACTCATGTAAAACTTTATTAATGTCAATGTTCTGTCACTTCAATTTATCAGTCAATCAAGTCAAATAACTAGCGAATGCTCCGCCGCACCGCTCTGCTGCAGCTATAAGGGAGTAATTTAATAGATTTCTGTGCTGCTGCGCTGCCTGCATTCGCAGCAGCCTAGGCTAGGTTTAACAAAATCAAATATAGTTATAATACAAACCAGTGCTTTACTTTTTACTACGTTGGAGTCAGTCTTTTGGCTTTGAATTTGGTTATAACTGACTTTAGTATTATAGTTCACTAAAATCTAAATCAATATGGTTTTCTATTTCACAAGTAACGTCGTTTCACCTACAGTCACCCTCTTCATGGGTGCCGACAAGCATGAAAGTGAGTGTAGAAACAACACCATTGTACAATATACTAGTCTAAACTAGGTTTTAACCCAGTAATTTAATTTTCAGATGAAGATCTAATAAAGTGGGGATGGCCTGAAGATGTTTGGTTCCATGTTGACAAAGTATCATCCGCTCATGTGTACTTACGGCTGGCCCCGGTAAATTAAATATGGTAAAGTTGTAGTGAAACTGCAGATAGCAATAATATACTTGAATGTTTTGTTTTCAGGGTCAAACAATAGATGATATACCAAATTTAGTACTTGATGATGCATGTCAGCTAGTCAAAGCCAATTCCATAATGGGAAATAAAATGAATGATATTGATATTGTGTATACAATGTGGGCTAATCTCAAAAAGACTGCTGGAATGGAGGTAACATAACTTGCTATATTTGTACAAATAAACATATAGCCTATTACCGATGGTTAGCAGTGTCTGTGAGGTCATTGTTTTTTTTTCGATGTTAAGTGTCTCAGGTTATACTTTCTGTGGCTATCTAAAAGTAGTATGAGTTTGATATTCGCCCCTCTTTTCCTTCTAAACCACTTTTGTAGAATTTAGGTACATACTGCTGTGGCATAACTAAAATGCCGTTATGTGACATCTGGTAGATTTTAAACTTTTAATACTATTATAACAAGAAATAAAAACTATCGATCTGTGTTTCCGAATTTTCAATACCTTGAATAGTTTTGGAAATAATCCAAGTAATTAAAAAGTCTCATTGGTTTAAATTTTTTCAGCAGTTTTTGCATGTTATTTAATGCAATGGTTTTGGTACGTAACGGCATTATAGATATACAGCAGCATATCTCAGTTTCTGTGGTTAAATTAAACATCACTTATAATATCAAGACCATAAATATTTTTTTTCAGGCTGGTCAAGTAGCATTTCATAAAGACAAAGATGTAAGGAAAGTGAGAGTTGCCAAAAGAAGTAATGAAATTGTTAATAGACTTAATAAAACGAAAAAAGAAGCATTTCCTGATTTACGACAAGAAAGGGAGAACAGGGACAGGTTAGAGAGGGAAGATAAGAAGAAAATATTGAGAGACAAGAAGGAAAAGGAAAAGGAAGAAGAAAAGAAAAAGAAAGAGGAAGCCGAGATGAGGAGTTACTCAACTTTGATGAAAACAGAAAATATGTCTACTAATTATGATGGAAATGATTCTGACGATTTTATGTAAAGCAAAAATAAGTATTTCAGTAATTAAATATTGTGGTCTTATACATTCAAACAATATTTTATCCCTCCTATGGTTTTTAAATAACTACAAAAACAACAAATAGTTTTCTATCAAGTTTATTCCAACAGAACTCAAGGAATTCTTTACCCACAAAGGATAGTCACCATCAGGATAAACTTCACTAACAAACTTCTTCACAAATTGAGGGAATGTACCCTTTTCTATGTTTTCTCTCATTGTTCTCATAAGACGCATCTGTAATAAAATTATTTTGTAATACTTCTGAGAGAATGAAAAATAGTGAACATTATAGATATAATCTTACAAATCTCTCCAAATTGTGTAAGAGAATATTTACATTTGTGGCATTATTAATAGGCACATGTAATACCTGATAAGCAATGTTGTGTACTGATAGCAGATGACATGCCACTGTCTCCACAGTAACAATGCAGTGCAAATAGGCCCTGGTATAATTCTCGCATGTCGAACATTTGCAATCAATGTCAATAGGGTTCAGATCAGTTTCATACTTTTTTTGCTTCAGATTCAATTGTCCTTTATTGGTCAAAGCACATCCAAACCTCTGTAAAATAAATAGATGTAGTAACTAGGTATGTTAGTTAAAATTGTAAAATGTGATTCCATATTGGTTTGCCTTTTCTCAGATGTAACAAGGTTATAAAAGAGAGATCAATTCTTTACCATCAAGAATTTCCAGAAGCTAACTTCTTTACATTTGTTAGCTCTTTGTAATATTTGTATAGATAACAAGCATAAACTACTTACAGCTGTACGTGTTGGAAATACACAATCAAACATATCCACGCCTAATGCAACACAGACAACTAGGTCTATGGCCACTCCAACTCCCATCAAATATCTTGGCCTGTTCTTATCCAGTATTCCTGTACTCAGACTCACCATAGGCCAAAAATCATCTTTTGCTTCACCACCACTGTAAGTACAGTTATAGACTTTAAAACAACATTAGAAGACAATAAATAAAATGGTAAAATCAGCATGTAAGTACTAATCATTACATGAGATAAGTGAGAGGTGTAATGCGGGAGGTACCAGTGAAATGATGCAGATGAGGACAGCAGGCTAATTTCAATACCACTCTGCACATGCCTTAAGCTATAGTATAATATACAAGATAATGATTTTACAAAATGATGAGGTGTCATTGTGAGTGCAGTAAGAATATTTAGGATTTTGTGCAAGTTTTTACAGTGCCAGACTCAGTAAAAGACTACTGTGAATTCAAGGTATGTTCGTGATGTAACCTGTACTATGTAATTTAATCACCTAAGCCCGCCTATTGCAAAACCATTTACTTCTTTGGTCATATGGTCCTTTGCACTCTGTTCTCTAAGATCTTTATTCAATAAACCCTGCACTATTGGGAATATACTCTGTTCCTCTGGCCTCTGGTGTGCAGAGAGGCATCTGTCCAACCAACGACTTGTCCTGTGAGTTGCTTCCTTGATGCGATCATAGTCTTGGAATGTAGTTTGTACTACATCATCTAATTGCATTATTATATCCGCCCCTGAAATTCTCACATATTATTATTATTTCTTAATGATTGATGAATGACATGCTTGAAAAACTTGAGGAAAATAAATCACCTATACAATTCTGGATTTCAATTGACTTTTCCGGTGTTAACATTATCTCTGAGCCATCATAAGGGGATTTAAATTTTACTCCTTCTTCTGTGATTTCAGCTAACTTTAATAGTGATACCATTTGAAAACCACCAGAGTCCGTAAGTAGTGCTCTTTTCCAACCCATAAATTTGTGTAGACCACCAGCTTTCACTAAAACATCCGTACCAGGCCTATTCCCCAAGTGATAAGTATTTCCTAAAATTATTTCACAGTCCAAATTTTCTAGTTGTGCAGGCAGCAATCCCTTCATAGTTCCCTGTAATATTTTATAACATAAGAATACGATTTTACTCAAGTATTTCTTACCTACCTACACTAATGTAAAGTTTTTGTTCTCACCTGAGTTCCCACAGGCATAAAAACAGGAGTTTTTACATCATAATGCGGTAATTTCATGAGGCCAGCGCGTGCTTTCGATACACTACATTCTGATTGAACATTAAACTTCAAAGCTCTTGTTCTTGATCCCATTGTTTTAGTCAGAAGATCACAGCAAACTTCTACTTTCTTTTCTATTTATTTACTACTAAACTAAAGCACGAAATACTGAAATTCCGACTGCAAGCCTCACAGCAACGTATCTGAACATACAATCTACAATCACATAGCTACAGAATATTATTACCATAGATAGTCTAGTCTATTAATATAAACTAAAATACACAGAAGCAATCTAATATAGATATTGAAAAAAGTTAATAGTTGTCTATGGCACAGAAATATACTACGAAATTAATAAAGAAAAAAAAACTATAACTACTATTTTTCGGATTCCCTATGGTCTGGAAAATCATTATGCACATAGAGCATAGACATAAAAGATGAACTAGGTCTATGGTGATGTCCACAGAAAACTATTAGCCAAAAAGCAGGTAATGTCAGTATTATCTGTCAGCTGTCAGTCAGTTTGCTCGGTCCTCTCCTTCGCCATTCCTAACCTTTACTGGCAAACTATTTCCTTCTAGAAAACTAAACTATTTGAATAAATATAACTTACCACTTATTTTTTTTCATGATTTTGTGATTACTTTTAAAATGTTTAGGTTTGGGATTACCCTATTTCATTCATGATGTATAGGGCGTACCTGATATGAAATGCCATATTTGTTTTGGCGTATCGATTGCCATTTTCTTCTCATGTCAAAAGAAGAAAATCTGTGAAGAGTTCATTTGGTAAGTAGAGATTTTAAGCAATACTAACTGTTAATTATTTCAAATTATTGTAGTATCTTTTTTTTTTCAAATTTTTGTTACTATGTTATAAGGTAAGAGATTTTATATCATGAAACTTCATTACGCTTTTGGCTGAATTGGAACCACGTGTGGTTTTACATTTTTGTCGACCATGGTTCGAATCCGAACTCCGCAATATTTTTTGTTAAGTTTTTACGTTTTGTGTTTCTTACATATAATATTTTGCTATTAAATCTTGAAAAATATGTATTCATTGTTGATGCTCACAGATTTTTGTAAAAATTTTTTCAGCACTGTATGTCATGTCTTTTCACAATTTACTAATGTTTTATAATAACACAATTAAGTAAACTGTTGTCAATTAGAAATACAAAATGAATAAAAAAGGAGTGAAAAAGATCAAACATAATACCAGCCAGGCCCAAAAAGTGCCATTTTTAGAAAAGGGTGATGGGAGTAAGTTATTTGTTCTTCCTCCCATGGTTTTGAAGGAGATGGGCATTCACCTAGAAATGATTAATAAATTTAATGCAAAAAAGGGTTTTCAATATAACAATGATGGTGGAGGTAAGGAAAATACATATTATACTTATATATAAAGTAATGTATATCTTGCCACCATAATAAAATATGAAATTAATGTTTCCTTAATCAGATTTAGATGTATTTAATTTATTTTAAATTACTAACAAATGTAAGTAAGTAGGTAATTTATACCAGAACAAACTAATTAAAACTTTTAAAATTTAAGATTCAGTATTTTTTTTATATTTCGAGTAGGTTTCAAAAAAAACATACACAGTTGAATATTCTTCTTGACATTTCAAATCATACAGCTTGATGAAAACAAAAACAAAATAAGTACCTTAAATAAAACTCGAAAGAAATAATTATTGACCTTACTTTTGAACCATGGCATTCTAGATTCTGTTGTTGTTGTTGATTTTACTTAAAATTGCCTTATTTTTTTAGGGATCCAGCCACTTAATAAATTTCAAGTTGAAAATACCATGATTGGTCCTGAAATTCAAAGTAATATTCCAGATGGGTCATCAATGTTAGAAACTGCAAACTTGATGAAGAATTCTGTATTTTTAAGCCCTACATTCAGTTGCAATGTTGCACATCAAATTCCTGAGGAAATTTCAAATACTATAACAGAGTCTGAAACAAATTGTGTGATGGAAGATGTTGATATCATGTCGCATGTGGACAAAAACGATAAAATATCACTGGACTATACTGTTGTGCCCTTCCCTGATAAGGTTGACATAGAAAATATTATGTCTGCAACTGAACTACATAATACAAAAGGTATATTTGAAAAGGATATCTGTGATGATTTTCGTGATCATCACAAATACTTAGACTGTCACGAACGACAGGACCAAGATGTGTCACTTAGTAATACTGGTGATATGGCAAAAAGTTTTGGGTTCACGCATAATACTGCATCTGTGGAATATCAACCTGATGTAGCATATACCTCAGATAGCACTCATTTAGGACCTGATGACTGTGCAGAAAAATTCTCTAGGAACCCAGAAAATATTTTTTCTAATAAACAGGTGATGCATTCTAAAGATATTAATATTATATCAGAAGAAATAGTAACTGCTTCTAAGTATAAAGAATTAGACATAGATATAAAAAAATATGCTGCAGTACCTATAGATACAATCATATGCAATAAAAAAAATAAAACCCCAGACCAGGCTTTACCATTAGATGGTACTATTCAGTATGACAAAAATGTTACCACTGATTATGAACATAACATTTGCAATACAGAATTGTTAAGGAAAGAGATGGGACATTCTGTAAATTCAATAGACCACAATTATATAAATATTGAAGCAAAACCAACTTCTGAGCCATCTTCTTCCATGCGTGAAGAGTCAGAGCAGAATTTTCAAAGAGAGGTTTATACACCTGTATTGGAGATCTTAAAATCCAATGATGTTATTACTGGCCACAATGAAGGTGAAGATGCCAATAGCAAATATTTGAAGGATTTTGAAAATAATAATGAAACTGAATCTACTGATCAAAAATGTTATAATGTAGGCAAGAACATACACCCTGGAAGTAATATTAGCCATTCTGAATTTCATAAAAGGAGTGAGAAAAACACAGAAGACAAGAAACACAGAAGCAATATACAACACCATGCAGACTTAACACAACTAACACATAATGCTATCAATATGGATAAAAATATATTAAGCGAAAGGGAGAGTTCATTTCAGACAAAATTCTCTGCAAATAAGACTCATGATAAAATTGGGGAAATAGCGACATACTTAAGGGAATTTGTGAATATCTGTCCAAATGAAAAAAAGAAAATTGAGAAGAAAAACAACAGCAGTAAAAAAGATTTTCCAAAGCCAGAGGGTGTTGTTAAGGAAACTAATAAATCTAAATTATGTATTCAGGGTGTTGAAAAGCCAGGTGGAGTGCGTGTCAAATCAAGAAGAGTGAAACATGATATTACGAATTTAAAAACTTACGGGGGTCAGGGACGATCTTTAAAATTTCATAAATGTGAGCTAAAAGAAAAGCTTAAACAAAGCTCACTAAATGTTATTATTAAAACTGAATGTAATCAAGACCCCAACAATATGTCTCATTCTTATAAAACCAAAGAATTTTGTATATGCAAAGATTTTGGACAGTTAGCCTATTACGATAGCAACACCATATATGAACATATACATTTCTGGGAAGCTAAAAGTGCTATTTATAACGAGCTAGACGATTTCAAAAATGATACTGAATGTAACAATGATCAGAACCATATTTGTTGGCATTATCTTGCAGGTGAAGAAGATGAACAAGAGAATGGGGTTGAACACAATTATGTTCCCGACATTTTACCCATTTCTGTATACAATGATTCAGTTGAACATTTGAAAAGAGACTCCAATGTGCCTGTGATAGAAGATCAACAGATTTCATCAAATAATGCTGAAATTGTTTTGGACAACAATACAGACAATATGGTCAAAAATATGAATATACATAAAAGCATTCCTAAAATTGCAAATGATGATGACAAGCCTGACGAAAATATATGTTCTCTTGAGATACCTGGTCCAATACAAATTGAGAAAGAATGTCTTGCAGCTACAATCCACGCAGAAAGTGTTGTACAAGTAAATGAACATCAAGTATCTGGGATAAATATAGCTACTCCTTTTAACACTTGTGAAATTCAGATGCACAATAATATTTTAAACCAGGTTGATAGTCAATATACACCCCATGCAGATTTGGCACAGACAGAAAATATTGTAAAACAAGATATTGAATGTGTAGATGGTATGAATTCCTTTGCCAATCAAATACACTCAGCAGAAAATAATTTGAGTTTACCTTCAAATTCATTATCACAAACTCAAATTAATAGCAAGATTAGCAAAGACTCTCTGATTGCAACAGGAAGTCCAATCATTCCTAGGATTCAAGATGGAGAAATGCAAAATGAAGACCAGAAAATCAAATTATATACTCCAGAAGTCTTACCCATTACTGTATCCAATAATTTGGTTGAACGTTTAAATAAAAAGTCCAGTATGCCTATGATAAAAGATCAACAGATTTCATCAAATAATATTGAAATTGTTTCAGACAATATAGACATAAATATACATAAAAATAAAAGCATTCTTAAAATTCCAAATGATGATGAGGAGCATGAAGAATTATGTCCTCTAGAGACACCTACTCCATTAGAAATTGAGAAAGAATCTCATTCAATCCACACAGGAGGTGATGCACAAGTTAAAGAACCTGAAATTTCAGACATAAATATAACTTCTGTTGACACAAATGATATTCAAATGCTTATCTCTTTATTATACCAATTTGGTAATCAATATACACCCAATGCAGATGTGGCGGGGACAGTAAAACAAGATGTGGAATCTGTAGATGGTATGAATTCCAGTGCCAATCAAATAGTCACAGCAGAAAGTAATTTATTGAGTATGACATCTGATACAGTAACACAAACTACACCAGATAGTCAAAACATTCCTATGAGTAATGATAGAGAAATTGAAAATGAAGACCAGAATAAAACTAATGTAAGTTTTTGATGTAATGCCCACTCTATGAAAACTAAATAGTAGACAGAAAAATAAGCAGAGAAAATTTTGTTCCATTTATTTGATATTTCTAGGTGAAGCCTAAACGCGTCTATGGTAAAAATAATGTAAAATCGACGGTGCCTGATGACCCAAAAATATTGAGTGAACAAAAGAAGGGGCCCTCTGATAATAATGATAATCTCATTGAACAAGTTGTCAGTCCCAAGCCATTGGAAAATTGTAATCTTGTTAGCAGGGTAAGGTAATTTTATTGTTGGTCATTTTTTAATTCCCATCTCATTATGCCGTTTTGTAAAGAAACTGGTTCAAACAAAAATAATATAGTTAAATTATTATAATTCATTTCAGAAGCGTGCTTCTCGACGTACGCAAGATACTAGTTCTGATGAGCCTGATAGCAAGAAAACTACAAAATGTGGAGTTTGCGATAAGTTGCTCTCTGAGGCAGAATGGGAAGACCATACAATTATTGAACATTGCTTCATAGCCTGGAAAGTTGGCGAGGACTTTGTGAGTAGATGCCTCAGTACCAATATGCAATAAAATGTTCGCTTCTGCAAAATAATATAAGAGTTATATTGTTTATTTTTCTATTTTAGGACTTTGAGGACGAGGAATTATTAAGAAAATTACGCCAGCACTTGAAAAATATTGGTGCCCTTAAATGCAGTTTATGTTCGGTGGAAAAAAAGAATTCAAAAAACTTTTTGTCCCATGTCAAGCAATGTGTGCAGTCTGTTATCGAACAGAGAATAGATGCACCATCGTGCTCTACTGCTAATGAATCTCTAATAGAATGTTCAGTGACATGTGGCGTATGTAGTAAGAGGGTCACGACCGCTAATTGGATGACACACATATGTAAAGAGCATAATTATCTTGCATGGAAAGATACATCAGAGGCTATTGTAAGTACCGAAACATAATTGCATGCACAAAGGGTGAACTATTATATTATATACCTTTATTATCTAGGAATTTATAGAGAGAGTGCTCTACTACACTTGTAGAGCATACCGTTTAGAAATGTTATTATTTTTTTAAATTAAATCCAAACTTATGTACAGTGATTTCACACCACGTGCTTTACGGTGAAGGAAAACATCGTGAGGAAACCTGCATATTTCTGAGAAGTGATTCAATGACGTATGCAAAGTGTCTGAGACGGCGATGGACTCACCATCTGTCACGTTGGCACTTAATCATCTTCAGTGAAAAGTGGGTTGTGATTACAAAACCTCTGCCTACCCCTTCGGGGAATACGGGCGTGAGCAAATGTATGTATGTAAATTAAATCCAATCAATATTTTGAAATTGCTGGATTTTTTGTAATTTTGCATTAAACAGCGTCCTATTAATGTAGGCTGCTAGTATTTTTATCACTTTTCACATAAAATGACTGATCCAATATGTAGATAAGATTAAACTGTTCAGATGTGGTTGCAATAAACATTTTTTTTAGGATCTCGATGACGATTTTGAAGTTTATCAGCATTTAGCAAACATTTGTAAGGAGATTGGGCATTTGATTTGCGGCAAATGTGGCATCGTTCGGAAATACGTAAAGGCATTCATGACACACATCAAAACTTGCAATGATGATGATGATGATCAGGTTAGTAAATACTAAATCTTAAGTGTTTCGTGATGTCCATAATGCCGTGGTGGTCGAGTGGTTTGAGTACTCACCTACTACACAAGCGACCCGAGTACTAATTCCAACGGTCTGTATATTGAAACGAGGTTTTTAACGACCTTTACGGTGAACGAAAACATTTTGAGGGAACTTAGTATGTCTGAGAAATTCAAAGATGTATGTACAAACAGTGCCTGAGACGGCGATGGATTCGAAGCTAATTATGTATGTATTTTTTTATCAAAATCGGTTCAGTGATTTAGCCGTGAAAATATCGCTCTAATAAAGTTAATACATCAATCAGGAAATGGAAGATACATCAGTCTGTGATGAGACAGAAACAAATGCGACAGTTGAAGACGAACAAGAAAACAACGAAATCAACCAAAATGAAACAACAAGTATGGTCAAGTGTGGGGTGTGCGATGTCGACGTGGAGGAGGCTAATTGGATTGTCCACATCGGCGAGAAACACAACTACCTCGCTTGGGAACATGGAACAACTCCTTTGGTAAGAAACTCTCGATATTCATTTCTATAGGCATCAAGTACATAATGTACGGCAACTTCGAAACTTACATCGGGATTTAATTATATTTACTTAATTTTTGTGACTTCGGCTTATTATGAAAAGCCCACTTTGCTCTCTATGCTCTTAAAAGTTTGCATTCAGGACAGCACGCCATCTTTCGCCTTTTCATTACAAATTTACCAAATAACCTTTGCAGCTGTTGACTTGCGTGAATCCCACGCTGGTTTTCTTTTATTCCAAAAGATTAAATCTATCGTTATTGTAGTTGCTGTATGCAAATTATATTAATTATAAATTACAGGATCTGGACGATAAGAAAGCTGTGCAAAAGCATTTAAAGATATTAAGTGAGGAGAATGGTGGTTTAATTTGTGCCAAATGTGGCTTAAGGAGAAAAACTGTTAAACATTACACATCGCATATAGAAGAATGTAATCCAGCTTCAGTTAGTGTAAGTATAATTTTAATGAATAATGGCTTGTACCAGTGATTTTCAAGTACATTCCTGTGACCATCCTTGGGGTCAAAGCTATCTCATAATCAGAATCCCCATACAAACAGCGAAGTCGGTCAGTGGTTAAACCATGGAAAGGTAAATGATAAACAGACATTCATAGTTTTGGTAAAGAGTATATTTACCAAAAAATTATAATATATTCAAAATCATGCGCTGGATGTCTATTAACCCTCTAGTTTAACTTTAGTTTACAACAGCTATTGAAATGGTATGATTATAGTTTCAGGCAAATACAACCGCGGACAGTAGTAATGTAGAACTGAACAGTACATTAGATGTGAGCTCGCTCAACGTTGGAGAGATGCAACCAGACAGCACGTTGAAGTGCGCCGTGTGTACCGAGCAGGTGGTCGCACGCGATTGGATCAAACACATTGAGGAGAAACATTGCTACATGGCGTGGTTCGAGGGACAATCCCCTCTCGTAAGTGGACCTAAAGTATACAATTTACACACATCTAATATTTAGCTGTGGATATTAAATCTGTAATTTTTTTACCCATATATTTCAGTATTGGTACGTTTGGATTGTTAGTGGTTCTATATCTAGTTCGATATTTGATTTTGTTTTAAATAACAATTAAAATTTGTAATTCATACGACAAGCTCATGGGATCTACCATGACTTCTTATTGCCATCATAGATTGGCAATGATTATGAGAAAGATGTATATGATGTGTATAAGTCTGTCACTGTCACAGCCAGACTACTATCATGACAATAAGAGTTTATTGGTAAAGCTTCAGGTTTATGTAAATTGTGGTAGAAGGATGAGAAATATTATAATAATATTCATTTATTGATAAAAATATCGGCTACAAATAGAAAGATAAACAATAAGAAAATACAAAAAATATTATCAATATGTATTAATCATTTACAGGAATTGGATGATACAGATTTTATTCATAAATACCTACTGTCAATTGTGAAAAAGATAGGAGCATTAACCTGTTCAAATTGCGATTTGAAAAGGAAGTATCCGAAAATATTCTTGCAACATGTAAGAACATGCAGAAAAGAAGATGTAGGCGCAGTCAATGTCACGGTGGGCGCGATGGGAGAAGGTAATGGAACGTTCTGTTTTTTTATTAATGTTGTGTGTAATAAAGAGTATTTGCATAGGAATGTGTCTTGAAGAATAAACATTTCTATTACAGTCTTTCAATTGAAAACCATGAAGGTTTATTAGTCTGTTTTAATAAGGCGCATGCTTGTATAGTTTGACTCTCTCCCAGTTTCATTATGCTTCTCAATATGTTCTAGCCTTCGACATTTGCGATGTTGTATTATTTAATTTGTTAACATTTTGATCTCCGTTACAGAAGTGCAGTGTGGTGTATGTTTGGAAAAATTAGCACTGAAAGCATTTAAGAATCATGCTACCTCAAAGCACTATGACTTGGCTTGGATGGTAGGCCAGGAGCCCATTGTAAGTGTTACACTTTTAAAATGATTATTAATTTTTGTTGCGAATAAACTATATATACGTCATTATATTGTTTCAGGACTTAAGAAACGGCTCAATTGTGGAAAAGTACCTGAAGTTATACAGCCGCAATCGTAATCTAGTATGTAGATTATGCGGCTTGTCCAGAGCCTCTTGTATGGGATTTTACGCACACATTATAGCCTGTGGGAAAACGGACGAGGTAAGTAGTATATGCTTACGTTCAGTAGCATAGCTCTACTTATCCATAAAATTCCTACTGAGTTCAAGTAGCGGCGTGGTAAGAGTATTAGCCTGTATTGCAAGTAGCAATATTTTCTAGTTCGCCGGTATATGCTCATCAGTTTTAACGCTCAAATATGTCATGTTTATTCTTTACCTTTCTATTTAACTGAATCAAAATTAAGAATTAGTTCAAAATTTTTCAGAAAAAAATATTAATATTGTGGAATAGTTTATAATAATATTAAAAATAATAATAATAATATAACCAATAACTGCTAAAAATTTGAATTTATTTCAATTTCAATTACAATTTATTGCTTTAAAACATATTCTTAATTTAGCACTTACACGTACTGAATGGTAACACTATAAATTAACAATATGGACCCTGTTGGGCACAGCAATTTTTTGAGATTGATTTTTTTTCATTAGAGTGACTAGAGGGCTGGCGTCAGCGCCACACTGAATAGCGAAGCTAATTAGAATGTATTATTTGAATGGTTACAGGAAGTGGAAAAGTTCAAAGATGTTTGCGAAATTTGTAATAATAAATACTTGTGCATTTACAAATACCAACACATGAAAGTGCACAGAGATCAAGAGTTGGCGTCAATACGCAAACAAGAGAAGTTGGCCGCTATGGAGGCAGAGAAAGATGAAGAAGCCGCTGCTGCATCCACGGGCCGCAGGAGGGCGGCGGAGAAGTCAGTTATTTATTTAACTATACGGTCTATATTTATTAGGCGCACATTAGAGAGAATCGGCACATAATAAATAATAATATTTAAATAAATATTTAAATAATTATATTGTATCAGGTATACATACAGTAGATAGTACAAATGGCGGTCTTATTGCACTAGGCAATATTTTCCAGACAACCTTGATTATTTTGATATATTATAACATAACTGTACAGGGTATGGTTATATCTACTATATAAGTCAATCATAATTTTATAGGTATATATTTTTCCAAGTATTGTACAACGAAATTTTTTTTAAAACCTTTGCTTTTTTTTTATTCACTTGGTGTCTTCTTCATTTCAGGGCCAAAACCATCATAGACAAATATAATGCCCGAACTTTAGAAGTAAGTATCCTTGTTAATCTATCAATTGTAATATCTAAAATTTAACGCATTTTGTGGCGAATAGTAATAAAGTAGCATTTTTTTTAGTAAGTTACAATTACTATGCTATTACATAAGTAAACAGCTGCGTACCCCTTCGGGGAATACTGGCGTGGGCATATGTATGTATGTATTATGTATAATCACTGAGTATCATGCTACTAATAAACGTGAAAGTTTGTGTTTATGGATGTTTGTTACCCTTTCACACAAAAACTACAACTGATTTAATGAAACTTTACAATTATATAGCTTATACATCAGAATAACTCTTAGGATATAATTTATGAAGATATGATGCGAATTATACAAAATATAAAGATAAAGTCAAAAGTTGGCTGTATTGTTAATGGTACGTGGGTACATCCGCGGGGCAAAGCTAGTTAACATTATTTTTCGTTACCAGGATGAGAAGGAGCAGGAAGGGCAGAATGATGGTGACGCGGCTGACTCAGACGCATCTATAAAAATGGAACTGAGCTCCGACGATGGCGATGATGATGATGATGACGATGATGACGTCGACTCTGACATCTCTGCCAAGGAGCTAAAGGAACGAGAAGTTAAATTCAACGAATATTATAATAAAAAATCCAAATGTAGCAATAATTCAAGTAAGTATATTTTTCTCATCTTATTATCTTTCTGGCCTTATTTGGTCGACAGTTGATTCAATCCGATGTGGCTGATCACCTCATTTTTATATGTAACGTACTGCCATCTGACCTTCGTAACTCTTTTTACGAGGAAAATGTGTAATCTGGGTTAAACCATTTGTCCGACTTTCTTAGGACCAATAGCAATCGCAATTGCCATTGCCAACCGAGATGTAACATTGGCAACTGGGACGCACGGCTACTACTGGCTTGGATTATGTTAATTTTGCTGACCGAATGAAATGCTCAATAGCAACTGCTACGGGTATATAAAGCTGACGAGTTTACTTGATTGTTTGAACGCGCTAATCTCAGGAATAACTGGTCCGATTTGAAAAACGACTATATTGAAAATGGCTATATATAATCACGCTAGTCTACTACTACTAGACACTACCAGTCGCGGGTTGAAGATAGTAGGTCAATTATAATTCAACATGCGAGTGATTTCTAATTGTTTTGTCAAAATCTGTTTGCACATGAACCTGATTATAGTTAAAATAAAGTTTAAATATAACCTTTGCGCCCTTTTAAACTTTTTCTATTAACGTTCTATGAGTAAAGAGGGGTTTTTTTACAGTGTGCAGATTGCCGTTCGAAGTGGCCAACCCACAGAAATACATACGACAAAGTGGAAAAGAATTGTAAGTTTTATATTATTATGCATACATATAATATGATGGTACCCTGCTTGCTATGGTAGCTTTGTTATCCATTTTAAGTTTCCGTACCCCAAACGGTGCTAACTTGGATAGTATAGACTATTCTGGTAAGAAACATAACCGTCGTTGGATGAGAGGGTGCTGCTGAGAATACCTTTTTTTGTAAAGCTAGCAACGGAATAGTTCGTCTGAGGCATTTTAAACTTATTTGTTATTTAGTCAAAAAGGCTATGTAACAGTAATAAACCAATGGTATGGATGGATTGCAATATGGAAATCGAAACGTTAGTGCACTTTTTGCCCACGACGAGTCTCTCTGAAGAGATTATACGAGAATATAAAATCGTATAATCTTAAAATAATTGGTATGTTGGTGGTATGATCGCTCCCCTCCCCTGAACCAACAAGTTTATGTAGTTTAAACAAAATGTTCTAACATAATCTAAAGGGATCCGGTTTTGGTTACGATGCCATAATTTCCATTACCTAAATTACTAAAGTGTTTCAATAATGTTAAACGCTATTTTCAGTGCTGAAACTCATTTCGCGAAGACCACGCTGTTCAATGAATGGCGTAGTTATGTGTACCAGGTCGTCCCAGATAAGGAGATAAGCAATTATTTGCCGCTCTTGGAACATTCTTGTTCTATAAGATTCAATAGCGACGAGTGGATGGAGTATAAACGATTCGAGGCGACTGTGGGACTGGGTAAGGACATCATAATGTTCTCGGTGAACATTTATATTGAGCACGATAACGCCATCTATTGTAGAATTCAATAAATATGCTTACGACTCTAGTATTATTAAAATGCGCTCTAAAACAACTTACAATGTAAATTACACTTAATGTAAGCGCAGTCCAGACTATTGGTAGGGCCGATTCAAGGCCATTCAAGGCCAGCGCTCAAAACTCGAAGCGGAACCTACTCGTATATATTTGTTGTGTTGATTAATATATTTTTGTGTTGATTAATATATTTTTGTGTTTAGGTGCATGTATATTCACGGGTGGTTGCGTGCAATGCGTGTCGTGGGCGCCCAACATGGAAGACGACGCCGGTAATTATGTAGCCGTCGCCACGCACCGCTCTTCCGACCTACCTCGCCACTCGTACGATAAACTATTTACACACCACAACCTCATACAGATATGGGATGCAGGCGATTTGGACATGTGAGTTATCTTTAATCATTATTGTTATTTCAGTTTTAAAATACAATTTCGTTACAATTTGTTGTAAAATAAATCTACACATACAAACAGTATTATTGTTCTCGCAGTCTGAATAAATATGATACGGAATAGTTTACAATATATTTTAAGCTTATAGTTTGAAAGTTATCGTTTGCTAAGAGTACGATTCCACCAGGGATGTACGAAAGGAATGTATCGAGGGGTGTGTTTATTAAGAATCAATAGAATCTAGATTAGTGTCTGGTTGATACCAATGGGCTCACATCCTATTACATGGGACTTTAATAATAACTAGTAATTTAAATAAATAAATTTAATAATAGCGAGATGTGGGTATACTATTAGTACACATCTGCCTACGTGCTCTGATATATGCAATAGTATCACTTCGCCGAACAAGGCTCATATGACGCGATACTATTGGTATTTTACCCTCGCACGCATCCTCGGACATTACAGGTGGAAACTCTAACTCTTGTTAGAATTTGTGATTTGTGTCGAAACTACATTTCATTCAGTTCATTTTTATCTCCTTTGATTCCAGGAGGGTACCAAAACTATCATTAGGTTTAGCGCATGACTACGGCACGGTTTGGTCAATGAGCTGGTGTCCCTCGGGCGCTCGAGACTCGCTTCCTGATACAGAGCAGTACACAGAAGTGATCCGGCTTGGCTTACTGGCTGTTGCGTGCTCCAACGGACACGCATACATTTACTCTGTGCCATACCCTTGCACAATTGCAAACAGGTATGTAATAATAATAACTTAGCCGCCCGATTCATACCCCTGTTGTTGAAGGCGTCAATTTCATATTTTCATTTTATCTAAAATATGTATGTAGTATTAAATTAGAATTCGGCGTAATGTCGCAATTATTTTCTTTCAGAGGCGAAAATATAATATATAAACTTAAACCTGTAGTGGAGCTTCGCATAGAAAGCATGAACCGAAGGAAGTATGCTGCTACGTCAATATGTTGGTCTCCGGTTAGTTTTTTTATTTCTTGTGATATTCAATTTTATTTGGCGAAAGCAGGATAGGGCTGCCGCACAAGGCTTGTCGTGATACATATCGATGACACACTCATAGTATCACTTTATATTTCAGAAACAGAGTCACTCAATGATAGTAGTTGGGTACGCTGATGGAACATTAGCCTACTTCGACTTAAATAATGATTCTCCACTAGTGAAGACTCGTCACAATGACACCATCATTTTGTATCCTTATAAAGACGAGAGAGCACAAAATATAAGCATTATGGGTGAGTAAAAGGATTTATACAATTTCAATAGACTTAATATACCATATGGAATGCCCCACATAGACATAATTTAATGTTCGGCTTTATTTCTCGAGACTCTAATATTTGTTTAGTAAAATTAACCTAATTGACACCTTGTAACATCAGCCAGTGAGTCCCGTTACAATAGTTCTAACTGTTTGAGAGATTAGCCGGAACATACAAACAGATATTTTTTTCTTATAATATTATATGTACCTTTTGTTTATTCGCCCTGAGTGGAAAATGTCTCTATATCAAATTGGTTTAGCGACTCAGTTGTGCGAACGTATATAATAATTATAATATTACTATCTGAGTGGCTTATTAAAATGGTTACGAACACCATTCGAGCTCACGACTTCTACAAACCGGCGCATTATGGTCATTTGGAATAGGAACTGCACGGTTTGCAGAGACCCTGTGTTCGAATCCCGCCTCGAGTTCGTATTTTCCTAATAATTTTTAAGAATTTAGAATTTATGGTAGGCTTAAAAATCAATCAATTTTTCAAATCACACCAGTGGTTCCTGATATAAGCGCGTTCAACCAGACAAAGAAACAAACTCTACAGCTTTTAACTGAAGAGTTTGTAAGATTAGTATAGATGGTGGTAGTAGATGATGTTGTGTGGTGTGCAGAGACGGCGGTGTACCCGGGCGTGAGTGGCGAGGCGGTGAGCGTGGGCACGGCGGCGGGCGCGGGCGTGCGGCTGCGGGCGCGCACGCTGCACGCGCCCGCGCCCGCCCTCGCCGCGCGCTTCGCCCCGCTCTGGCCCTCGCTGCTGCTGGCTGGCAACACCGGCATTAGTACGTATCCACTGAACTTGTAGACGATGTAACATTGAAATCATCATCTTCTGGCTTTATCCCATACATTGTTGGGGTCGGCACTTGGTTCAACCCGACGCGGCTGATCACCTGATTTTTTATAAGAAACGACAGCAATCCAACCTTCGCAACCCCTTTAACGAGGAAAATCTGTGATCTGGGTTAAACCACTGTACCATGAGCTAAGAAATAACATTGAAAATGAAAATGATTTATTCAGTTTAGGCCCTGGTAAGGCACTTATGAATGTCGAAGAATTGACCACCGGTTCGAAATAAGTTGTCGGGGCAGGAACTTGATTCAATTCAATATGGCTGATCACATTTACTTTGTCCCCGAAGGGGGTAAGCAGACGTGTTGTAATAATAACACCCACCCACATCGTAACATGATATGCTTATGTATCAGACGGTGAGTGCATCGCCGTCCCAGGCACAATATATACGTGTTTTAATTACTTCTCGGACATTCGTAGGTTTCCTCACGATGTTTTTCTTCACCGTATAGCGCGTGGTGTGAAATCGTGAGCACTATGTTTTTAGAAAAACTCATGAGTACAGGCCGTTGCACAAACCCCACAGCCAGCAACACTGCTGCCCCTGACATAAAAACTAGCATGTATTATTGGAAATATCGTGTAAAACAGTGACCCAGCCTGTGAACGAGATAGAGTTGTGCGGCAGCGGGCACCGGCGCGGTATAATGCGTTGCTGGGCGGGTTGCTCCCGCTGTAGCCGCCTCGCTTCCTTCCAGCCGCCCACGTTGCGCGTCACCATGCTGCACCCAGCCGACCCTACCCTGGCCAATAGGAGACAGGTATACATGCACCTAAATAAAGCGTACATCTGTTTTTGTGCGCAAACTTGTGCACTTTAATATCTCCCGCGCTGGCTGATCTCCGTAGAGATTAGTCGCCGTGACCGAAATTCGGTTAGGAGGACATTATTATTGTTATGAACGTATATAGATTTTGTGGGTATAGACAATGTTGTTATTTGTAGGTGATTGGGTATTTGGAGGCTGTGCCGTTGGTGTCGGACCGCAAGAGAAAGCTGAAGACGGACGACGGCCTAGCCGTGGAGCTAGAGCCGCTCATCTACGAGGAAGTTACCAAAAAGTACGGCCTCCAGTGGAAGGTGAGTCATTTTATTTACCAATCAGAAATATGAAGAACCCGCTGTGCCTCACGGTTTTACTTAGGGATACTTTTATTTCTAAATTAAAAGCCTTTTGGTTACTCCTTATTTCATCCACTATTTCTCCACTAAGGGTGGCCGTCAGCTCCGCAAATTTGTCCTTATAATATATACGTTTAAGTGTCTGTTTGTAATTCCATAATAACAGGTTTTTGCTAAATGCATATGAAAGTTTAATTTAAACTTATATAAAAAATATTTATATTTTTTTTTGGTCTGTCTGTCTGTTTGTTTCGGGTGATCCCTGAAGCGGCTTAACCTTATGGGGTATGTGGGATTCTTACCGCACTAAAACCCCCCCGGTGGCTATCCTCAGTGCTCAGGGGGGATAGAATGCACCGGTGTCCCCCCCACATTTTGGCGGGGCACATCCCCGGGGCAGCTGTATTGTCGCCCCTGGAGACCTTGCTGTGCAAGGCAGCGCGAGCCACATCGTGCTGCCACCTTCCCGGGCTCGCGGCTCGGTGGCCAAAGCTCTCACCCCGACCACCGCTAGCAGGCCCTCCGGCCCCCTTTTAGTCGCCTCTTACGACACGCAGGGGATACCATAGCCAAATTCTTAGACCCTGGCTATTGGGTGGGAAGCGGTTTGACCTATTTTAACGGGACTTTCACTGGCATGTTGCTGGTGTTAAGTAAATTTGAATTTATTTAAAAAAATGATTGGGGCTCCGCGAGTAGAGGCACCCATTAAATAAAAATAGTCTACGCGGGTCAAACCGAGGGGCACAGCTAGTTTAAGTATATAATTACATTAATTATATCACATACCTGTACTACTTCCCTGCACTGCTCACCTTTGTCGTCGTACCCCGGGCGAGGACCCAAAGCGGTTGGCATGTAACATTGTCGTAAATAGAAATAAATGTTACAACAGGTTGGTTCGAAGGATCGTTCAAACCCGTCACGGTCGCAGCAGCCGATCCGCTTTCCACTAGCAGACGTGCCTAGAATGGAGTTCTATCCATCCCAAAGACATCACACGCACCTCGCTGTAGCCACGCACGCGGGTTTCGTCATGCTGCTCAAGACTCCATAACTTGACATTATATAAATAAAGGTTATATGGCTATACTCATATACTGAGTCTAGATTTTTTAGACGCAAATTTTTGTTATAGAGTATCGGCTGGTGCATATCAATTTAAAAATAAAATAAATAATCCCTTATCTTTTTTTAATTTTTCGTTTATAAGTACTACATATTTATTTTTGTGATAAAGTGTAGTTGTTATAGGTGCTTATTTTTGTTTTAAATTAAATTCTAAATAATAAAATGCCTCGAAAATTTATAAAATAAACGACAAAGCATTAAAAATAAGCGTTAGACACTTTTAATTAATTTTTAAATTCATATGTAGTTCCAACCGGTGTCCTGTCACAAAAATGTTCGGCTCAAAACATATTATATAATGTTCTACAGTTAAACTGTATGTATATGCTAGGTCAAAGGTTCGTTTTTCAAAGGGTACACGAAGCTAGTAGTATGAAAATTTGGATTGAATATATTTTGATAAAATTTTAATATTACTTCTATCTGCCATCGTAACTTACTTGAAAAACAGAGCCAAATTAATTTAATAATTAGTCGTGTATAGCGTAACAATTTATCTGTGTCTCTGTTAACTTATAACTTTACCATAGGTGAAGATAGTTATGCTTCAAAAGAAATATACTTATCTACACCTTCATTAAATGTAAAACATAATATGATCACCTAAATTTCGTGTTCGTAGAAACCACACTGACTCAAAACAATATTTATAAAGGGAGTAAGACTAAAACTAGGTCAGGTATTACTGTATTTGTACAAAATATGGCCTAGGAACTTTGGATTTTAATATTGTCTAATAACTAACGACCAGAAATTACGAATAAAATTCACTAAACGGAAAATAATGTGTGATGTTAATAAAGCTTAGTATAAATGTAATTCAAATCACATACATTATTATATTGATTCCAATGAATGTGCATTTCGATGTTAATAAGTAAGATGTTTCTGCGTGTTGGAAATAGGTAATAACATTTATATATTGTGTACCCTGTTGCACATATTTATTATTACTGTCATCTAGTAATGTAATTATTATCTTTGTAACTACATGATAGTTATTTCAGTAGAACTTAGTTTTCTTTACCATACTTCATAGACTGGTTATGCATTCAATGACTAATAAATACCACATGAACTAATTAATTAGGTATGTTATGGAAGAGTTAGTCAGATGTTCATATGTACATACTACGTGATATTGTATCTGTATTGTGAATAAAATATGCATGTACATAAATAAATGTCTTTTGTGGTCTATCTATGTGTAACATAAAACCGCTATCCATGAAGGATTCATACCAGAGGCATACTACTAATTGTTTAGAATAATAAGATTGCTTTTATAAGTTTAAATGTATATAATGCTTATTTTTATTATTATTGTATTTATGTTCAAGTTGTTAAGAAAGAAAAATATGATACTAATTGTACAAAAAATATTAACATTTTTTTGTAATATTATTAATGTGTATTCACTTGGTCACAAATCAATGAACTCAAAGCAGGTTGTTTTACATAATTTTCGGCTGAACAATACTGGTGTATTACACTTATTTGTTGATTTTTGTGTAATCAGTTTTAAAGTAATATAATAAATTCATTAATTATTAATATATTTAAGTAATAACATTTCGAGGAAATAAAAGTAGTATTGTGTCCTTTGTGTAGGTATTTCAGTGAATAAAGGCTTAATTTAGTATTAAGAAACACACATCAAAAACTTACTTAATTACCTGTAGATTTACATTCGCATTTAAGTTAAGTAATAGTATGATACAACTGTAGTAAATATTCCATTCAAGTTTGGGAAAATGAAATGCGGCCGTTTCTGTTGAGGCTGACTGGACGGAATTTTTTTTCTCGTATTCAATTTGCAGAGTCACGTCTTTATAGTTGTTATTGTATTTGTACTTAGAAATAGAATATGACTAATAAAGCTGGAGATGCAATAACAAGATTAATTAACTAAATGTTGTCCTTCGAAATGCGGCCTTACCATGAGCTCTTATTGCTGTGACAGGGACAATATTAGTATACAGGTCATATACAACTGTCTCACACGAGAAGTCCTTGGAAGGCTATAAAAGGTACCCTGCCTCGCGGTGAGATTAAAATCCCTAGGAGTTTGAGTACCCCAGCGACACTAAAAGATCGCACTGGGTCACTTCCCCGTAGTAGCTGTGTCGCCACACCTATGCCTGGAACTATCCCGGGTCTAAATCTGCGGTGGTCAGAGCTTCTATACCGCCTCATAGGACGGGCAGGGGATACCATAGCCAAATTCTTATACTCTGGCTATTGAGATTCCAGGAGACAGGAGTCCTGTCCCATCATGACAATAAGAGCTTACGGTGTATTACAAAATTGTGCGATTTGTACTGATGAGTTGAACTCAAATATGTATGTTTTAACAATACAGTTTTATATTATATTTATAACATTGCATCGTTTAAATAAATTGTATAGAATGATGTGTTGGATATGTATTGTTTTAAGTAAGAAGATACCTACAGGAACAATAAAAAACTTGAATGGGATAGGTTACAACAGGTCACTACCGCTTGACTTCGGTTATTGTTATTTGACAATGATGTATTGTCAATGTATTTGTTATTAATATTTTTTACCCTAGATGTGTATTGTACATTGTCTTAATTTAAGCGGTTGTTTAAAATTTCCCTTGTGTAAAATATTTCCTTGCCATATTTTTTTCGGTTTCAGCAAACATGCTCGCCGAGTTTCATATTATTTAGTTTGATAAGTTGCAATAGGTGTTAATTTGTGTAAACGTATGTATAATCAATCAATATAGTTGTTACCGTATTTATTCTTAGTGTTAATGTCCACAAAACTTGTATATCGGATTATTACAGTGATATTATTATTTAACTCTTAATGTATATTTCACAGCTTAATGAATAAAGGGGTTTTCAATATTTCTGTTTCTCTTATTAAAGTTTCACTTCTCTGTCTTTTTGTCTGCCTGTCACACCTTAATATCCCATGAACATAACCTATCAACTTGTTATAGTTGGTAATTGGTGCACCTACACAAGTCCAACGCAGTGTTAATAATTAATAAAATCTATTACATAATAATACAGTTTTTAACCAACAATCAGCGTCAGCTCTGTACCTACCACCAGTATAAAAAAACGTTTAATTAGTTGTGATGCCTAATACCAGGACATAATTTTTGACTAGTTTTTGGCAGTGTCAACTTTAAGTTCAATAAATAATATAAAATGTTAAATGTGATGTGAAACTTTTGCACTCGTTCGTTGTTTCATCCGCGGCGAGAAACGAGTGAGTTTATTGTGGTTGCAGCGAATGCCTCACGCATGGTGCGATGTCGGTCGGACCAACCGAACAGCCGAACCAGTGAGATACAAACCGCGGTAGGAAGAGAACGCTCCGCGCCTTTTGGATATCGCTCGCGCGTTTGCTCACGATATCATAAAAATAACTATAAAACATTTATTAATATTATGAAATAAATAAAAATATTTGTACTATTTTTGTTAAAATAACACGGAATATTTATATTTTTTTTTATTTATTGCGTGCAATAATAAATAGGAGGAAATAAATAAATAATGCACTAGTTGTATACTATAGGTGATTGAGAGGGGAAGTACGTCTGTTTTAATTGAAGTAGTTAATGAGGTGAACTTTGACGATGATGATGGCAAGTGCGAAGATGGTGCGCGAGTGTAGCTCGGAGCTGAGCTCCGACGTGCGCTCGCTCTCCGTCGCCTCCTCCACCGAGGACCACGACTCCACCACCACGGACTCCGAGTACACCGAGGAGGAGAAGGAATATGAATTGGACGACCTGCAAATACTAAAAACTATTGGTGAGTCCACTGAAACTAGAAACAAAAGACAATAACGAGCCTTACTCCAAGGAAAATATTTTGCATCAACTGTGACCGAGGAATACTTCTCTTTAATATCTTTCTACTTCTGAGTCTGTAGGACTATGCTAATTAGGTACAGGCAGGAGTGATACATATTTTGTTTAATCCTTTTTTAAATAAGTGATCAAAGGAATAGGTACCTATGGAAATTTCTATGAATTGATTTACCCATGGCTATGGCCCAAGAATTACAAATTCTAAGTTTTTTTTAAACTACTCAAGGACTACAAACGACACAACAATACCTGCTACAAAGATAACCACAGTGACCACACAACAACACCATTATACCGAGAAGTAACCTCTGATGTTCATACTTTTATTTACTTCAATATATGTATCATTCTATGTTACACTGGAATTGTATAAATAAACTGGTTAGCTGACTCATAAAAAACATGAAGTCCAGACAGATTTATTATTAATATCTACACAAAAACAATTTGTGTGTCTATTATTGGGACACTTAAGCAGCTTATTGACACCATGCGAAAAATAAAAAATCGTTTTGAATATGCTTGGAGTTTGCTGAACCGCTTTTATTGGTTTCTAGACTAAGAGAACCTTCCAATTTGGGAAAATTTTACTGATTTCCAATGGTAATTAATATTATAAGGTCACGTGTGAATGTTAGTTTTTTAAATGGATTAAGTAATTATTTTAGTAGTGTGGTGAATATAGCACTATCGACGAACATAATGTTACGCTTGTGAATCATTTGCTACTTCTGCCCACACGAGCACCTATTAATGTGATTACGTTGAAATAATATCTTTCCAGTTCAAGTTTCATGACTTATAACAACTATTTATGCCTACATAAAATTTACGTGTAATTATTTAATAATGTGATTCTTGCAGTATAATCTTCTATATTCTGCAAACACAAGTGAAATACAAGTTGACTGTGTATAATATAGTAGTGTATTCTTCGAGGATAGGCCAAGATACACATGCCGAGTCACGACAGTAAAGTAGAATAAACTTAGAAAGAAAATGCTAGAATAAAGTTGAGAAACGTAGACAAAACGTAAACAGAACTTGACTATGTTGTATGTATATAATGTTTGAATATCATCACCATCATTAGTTTCATCGGAAATTTTTCCACTGTAGTACATACCAAGGCCTCCCCTGTCGATTTTCGCAACTATTTATAATGGTTTTTTTTTGATAAATATATAAAAAAAACGTATTCTGCACATCCGTATGTTAAAACTAAAATAAACCGCTTACTTTTGCACTATACAATGGACTTTGATAGTATCTTCACCATTATTCAGATAATTTCTTCCGGAAGGTGTATTATACAAGTATAATAATGGCTCACCGTGCGAAGATGAGAAGCAGGTTAGCTATTACCTACTACTTACCCAGCATAAAATAAGTATATAACCAAAGCGTTTATAAGAGAAACAGAAAAGAGTCTCGTAAAGAATAGTAGGTACCCAATTACATACCTGTCTTATATACCTAACTCAATTTTAGAGCAAGAGAATAAAATTGTATTCTTATCTTCAGATGAGAAAGCTAAGTATGTTTCCAGCGTGATAGGAACATACAAAGTTATGGATCAAAGATTAACCAATTTACTTTGGTGAGTAATAAAACCTCACCCCCAAAATGGCAGGCACAACGAATAATTATTATCGGTTCCCTAATTTATTACCTACACAGAATCAAATTCCGGATTCTGGGTCGTCTCCAGCTTATCTAGAGCCGGGGTGCGTACTCGCGACTTCATAGACCAGAGATACGAAGATTCGAAGCGTATATTGTACGTGTTTTTTAAGCACTAATGTAAACGATTAATTTGCGTCTGGTGGAAACGCACCCTTACTCAGCTTTCAATGAGCCTTCTTAACGCCTTGGTTATCAACGCATGGTCATCCGGTGCCTCTATAACATCGGCCATTGCGCCCCTGGGAAATGTCTACTTATACGTGTGAAAGGACGCGTCCTTCTCTGATAAAAATAATGTATGTGAAGTTAGTCCCTACGTAGTAATAGTAGAACTAGGCGGACAACAACGGTCTGCATTGAAACAGATTTGGTCGCAAAAAGTAATCTAGGTACGTCCTTCAAGTTTTTCTGTAGCTACCAAAAACTCAACAAAATCGATTCATTTCTTCTATCAAGCGTCTGACAGATAGGTAAGTAGGTACTTACAGTAACACTTTCGCATTATTTATTAGTCGGAAGTCATATGGTTTAGTTTAATAGTAGATATGATAAGATAATTTGTTAATGATAATTTATAGAAGCTAATATTAGTGAAAGCACCGTATTTATTTCTTTTAACTAAGCATTTATTAAAGTTGCCAGTGGCGAAAACTTAATAAATCTCGCAGCCTGACGTTGATGGATCGTGCGGGGATTATCTAAAAATTGTCTAAAGATCCTATCTCTTTGCATTTAAGTTAAGTAATAGTAAATTTACAACGTTATTGAAAGCCATATTAATCGTTATTAATATGTTTATCTAAATGAAATATATACATTGGCAGCTTCAGCTGGTTTTGTAAATTGAATGTGCTTGAGACTATCTATAATAATAATAGAAATGCGAAAGTATTTGTCTGTGTACCACTTTTTCACACTGATGATGATCTCTAAGCGCATGAGTTATTATCAAGCTCAATTCTAAATATTTCAGATTAGATCCTCTTAATAAACTTTGATGCGGTTGTTACCATCATACATTCTTCTAGTATATAGGTGATAATTTTTGTGGGAATATCATATTTATAGTAGGACGCTTAGACCGAGCTCGAAGCCAAGTGGGTCTGACAATTTATTTGGACAAATTAGTCTCAGCGCTACGTTTGCTACCTAATTAGGTCTAACTAACTGTCAAGCGGTTTTCAAAACGAAAATTTAAATAAAATACGGCAATGCATTTAGCATTTATTGCCATTAATAACTAGGTGATCAAGATCCTAACGGTAGAATGTATTTTTTTTTAAATAATTCCAATTACTATTCGTCTACATAATTATGCTGCAGGTGATCCAAAGTGAGTACTGGCGAGTTGATTTCTTCGGCGTCATATGAAATTCCTAAAGACCCCTAAAATTTACAATACACAATGTGACAAACTCAGCCTGTTTGGAAGATATCGGTAAACTGTTTCGTGCTTAGTATTTTCATCTACAACTCGCTTGCGCCCGTTGCTTCGCCTGCGTGGCAGTAAGATTTGGTATACTAACTTTTAACACCTATTTATCCCTCTAGGGGTGATATTTCATCAAAACATTTTGCACCGTTCAAATCTAATGCTTCTAGTACCAGAGATTTAGGCTGTAGATAAATATAGGAGTCAATCAGTCAAGATTATACATACATTTTATATTATTAGAAACACTAATAGTTGTTTGTAGGTGTGTCACGAATAAGCGTAAAAACTACCTAGACCGACTTCAAAAATTATTTTGCCGTTAGAAAGCTACATCTTCACCGTTAATCGAAGTAAATTAAGGATCCATAATGGCACGCGGACAAGGCCGCGGATGAAAGCACAATAAATCAATGAATTTGAAAAAAGAAATGATCTAGGTTAGGAAAATAATCCTCGACGATGTCCTTGGCAGCTACTTAGTTTGCAACTAACGTTATCTGATCTGCGATTAATATCACACTAGAGTTGATGGGTCAACAAAGTAGATCAAGGACTACACATGTCATTGATTATTATGATAGTGAACATGAGCGCAGTGAAAAGAGTTAAATTATCAGCTCCCATTAGTTACACCTCGACCTAAATCTAGGAGCGCTAGAAATATGGGCCAAGGATGAATAGAACAAAATTGACGCTCGAAAGAAATTGGAAATTTATCGCAAACGATATAGCGTGTAAACAAATATAAAATGGATTTAGGAATACGAATTGGTGCATTAAGAAACCGTAAAAAAATATTACCCAATTAGGTAAGCAAATAACTACTGGAACGTTTTATATCGATACATAATAAATTAGCCTTCGGAGAAATGCTGCGAACTTGTTATCTCCACTGGCATTTCGGTAGCATAAAAAATAATGGTATCAACATTTTTTTAAACATTTAAGTTAGTAAGTTAGTAAAATAGCTGTGAAAGGAATCTTCAGACGTTGGAGAAAGTTATTAAGATTATACTCTACCTAGGTATTTCACCGCACATATCATGTTATAGTACATGCCATATCATATGATATACAACCGACTTTAATATTTTTAAATATTATTTATAAAAAAGTAATTTATAGTATTTAGCATTATCCCAATGCAAATAGAGAATTGCATCAGATACACAGAGGACATATACTGTGACAAGTCCTGGTTGTACTTTGGAGGGTGCGTTCTTTGTGTGGTTGAAGTATCCACTCAGTTATGATTTTCGAAACTGTACCTACCCCTAAATGGTGAAATGGAGTTGAAAGTTTCTATTTGAAATCTTATGGCGACGTAGACGAAGCTATGGGCTTAAGCTAGTTCAACTAATACATGTACGAAGACGACGTTTTTCTAAATTTTCCACAATGTTTTTCTCATAGGGTGTAACACGATGTCGTGTAAGAATTACAATACTTAACTATTTCAACCTAAGTACACAAGCGTCGAACAGATTTGCGGTAAACAGTCAATTGTGAAGGTGAAACAGAGCACGAAATATCTGAGGTGTCCGCGGCAGGCAGATCTAGTTTGTGCATTATCCTCGGCGCTCCAGTTACAGCGTTAACTACTGCATCACGGCGCACGCGCTGCCACGACCCGCTCTAAATACAAATATGTATCACTTTCAGTATTGGTGACTTTACTATTTGACATACAGTGACCCAAGTACAGTATAAATATAAGCTTTACTAGCAGTATGCAATCTAAGCCTATTTTCTGAAATCAGAACGTTTGTTGCATTGAGTGTGCGAGTTGTCTTTAGAACGATTTGTTAATAGATTCCCTACTGCTTCTAAGCTTTATACCGAGCCCAAGAATAGGATTTGACGTGTGTTAACGTTGTCGATATTCAATTGCAGCTTTGGTGTAATTGGTGTATCTCGAAATGTTTTGATCTTTGGGATTCAACCACGGCCCGTCTCCGAAAAAATATCAAAACACTTCTATATATAACCCAATTATACTTGGAGAACTGATCCTGATGATTCACTAATGTTGTTAAGTTTATAATATAAATAGATAACGTGCTAATAATAAATAAGAATATACATATAAGATTTAGATTAGAATCTCCCAGACAGCAAATAATGCTCGCCATAACCCGCAGTAAGGATGGCAAATGTTTGTCGCCACTGCATACTCTGTTTATTTTGCTGTGCAAATGAATTGAATAATTTAATGATGATTGGTTCGTAATAGTATCATAGTGTTCTCGCACGCGAACAATTGTTATTGTCACGCGTGATTAGCCACTGATATGTAGGCCAGTGTACCGCGATATTAATAGGCAACCGAAGCTAGATGATAATAATTACAGGCGTATTTACAACGCGTGTACCATACTGCTATCTTCGGGAGATCTATATGTACTTGTTATCATTTATTTATCACGAGATAAGGAAGAATGGATGTCTGTCGTTTGTTTTTCAAAGTAGAAAACAAACTATTTGAGGTCACTGTCCCGTTTTCATGACAACAATTAAGTTTATTTTTTTAATATTTACTTAAGTTTGCAAACAGGAATAAATTTGAAATGTTTTAAATGAAACTTGCAGTTTCTCTAAATATTTAGGATGTTAGGAAAATACTAAGCAATATTATAATTATTTCTTAATTAGAAAATATTTTTTTGTACATTTTCTACCCATTAAGACTTGAAATTCTCAGATGTATTATTGGTCGTCAGTAAAGAAAAAATATGATAATGAAATAACTTGCCTACCGTACCGTGACATGAAACAAAGTGGTTTATCGAAGAAAATCTTATATTTTGGTATATTGTATAGGTTAACGACTGTGCGTAGCGCACTCAGTTAATTAGTGTGCGCCACTGTTAATTAGTGCGGTGTGCGTGAAATCCGTCAAATTGGTCGTTCACACAGTTCGCACGGAGACTTCACAGTACGCAGTTGAAAGTACTTGTATTTGACGCGTTCAGACAGAGTTGAATAAAGAAAAGAAAGTCAGGGAACAATGGTGGTGCGAGAGCAGTCACGACCGGACACGGCACTCCTCACATCCATCACATACCTGCTTATTACCACCGCTGTGCTAATTGAACGACACGTTTGTTTACTTAGTAGGATATTCAAAAATATACATTTTATTGAATGAAACATACACGAGAAATTTTCAATTAACGATGAGCAAAACAATTTTTGTGTTGTTAGTGGCACACGCCGTGTTTGAGAACATGTGGCACTCCCGTGAATTTACGCATGCAAAACTAAATTCGAAATATTATATTGCCTTATATCTAAAACCCCTTTATTCAAGAACTACCTTGTGACTTTACCCGCGGAGGATTGATAATAATAATTATCTTACTTAATGACATTTTTTGCCGATTTTGTAACTTTTTCATTGATGCTTTGCTACTTACTGGTCGGTGCGTGATTTTATAAAGCCTAAAGCTCGATAAATGAAATATCGATCACATAAATCTTTTTTTTAGATTGGAGAATAGTCTGGAACAACACGTTGCGACCTTATTTTTTTCGAGTGAAACACAGTTTAATCAAGGATATATACGATTATAGTTTCCGTTGCTTAATTAGGAACCGCTATTCCATTAAGTAGTTAGATCCTTGCGAAAAGGTTGCTCTGCTTGATGCAACAGCACGGAATACATAATAGGAGTATAATGGGGCATTTTAAAGGACATTTGTTCTTTGTGACATCCATTCTTGTTATTTATTGTTGTAGTCATCTGGGATGCGGGTTATATCGAAGGTCGTCCTTATGAGAGCATTTACGAACCTGTGATTGTTTATTTCGATACATTCTCTCCTTATCAAGATGAATAAATATAGCTGTTTCATTTAAGTTCTCATAATGATGAATACTATACTATATATACGAGAAAAACTATCATACATAAATATATAAAAATATGGTGATATTGATGCTTCATACTTCTGCATTACGTTATAGATTGAAAACATTAGTAAGTAAGCATCTATAATTGTAAATTTTTCTTCGTCCTTTACGATTGTCATACTTGTACATGTTATGCATACTGCTACACTGTTTTCTATATGTTAATTGTTTTGTTAAATCGTTTTAAAGTCACTGATGAAAGTGTTTTAGGTGTCCACTTCACTACATCGGAAAATGTCCAGGGGTGTGCATTCCATATAAGCAGATAAGCAGTGCTTACCATTTGTGATGACTGAATACACTCGTGTCATGTGTGTGTGTCTATACCAAAACGTATGTAGCTACACGCCACATTGATATGTAATTAACCTACCTATCTACCTACTTACTGTTTGTGCTTACTCTTCTGAAAATCCAGTGTACGCCGCTGAAAACGTCTATATGTAAATCTAATCTTGGATATTGACCCCCATAAAGCATTATGAGCGTAGGTTTGTGACATACTACAATATGGTTAGAAAACAGTTATGTTGTGATTTTCCACAATCTTTACGATCACTGTTATTTTTAGAGTGTTATTATGCATACCGACAGGCTAAACTATAAATTACTTTCGCTTTTGTAGTATTTTATTGCCTAAGTCGTTTGTTATTTAAAATATAAATATTGATATGGTGGATGCAAAGGTGATATAGGATTGTAGAAATCTTTTTTTTGGATCAGAGTATGTTTTACTAAATCCTTTTCATTAATTCCATCACATGGTTGCCTGTAAGAGATCGCCGTGTGTGATTAGGCCGCCATTTGTGTTATAAATTAATTGTAGCTCGTATTCTTATAACATTCTGGTGAACAATAAATATATCTATAAATAGATGAATAAAATGACAAAGTGTCTGTTTGTAATTTCAAATAAACCATTCTTCTTTAAATGCATATGAGAGTATATATGATAACAACTTTAAAAAAAAATTTATAAATACTATCGGTCTGTCTATCTGTCCGTCTGTCTGTTCTAGCTGATCCCCGAAACGGATGGACCGGTTTTAACGGGACTTTAATTGGAAATAGCTAATGTTACAAGGAGTAACATAGGCTACTGTTATTAAAAAATATCATAAGGGTTCCGCGGGCCAACCATAAAAAAATGTCTACGGGGATGTATAAATAAATAAATCATCAAGTATAAACGAGAAATGATACCATTGCGCAATATTCGCGGCTTTTTGTATGAGATTTGCCTGTAACCTGCGCGTTATTCATAATTCTTATGCAGAGCGTTGACTTTCTCTGATGCGCGTAGGCATCGCGCAGCCGTGACATTGTGGCTTATCGGATGTGGACAGGTGGATTTGCAATTCTAAGTAATCGCACGGTTCGTTTATCGCCGGCATTTTAGTCTTGACATTATGCTTATTCACTGACTTCTTATATATATATTCTTTTTGGTTTGGAGAACTTATATCTATCCGAGTTTAAACTGTTAGTACCTAACTGTATCATGTAATTATTACTTATTGTATTTAACCTCATGGAAATCAACGATTAGTTCCTTATTCTTAATTTTCCATTGAAATCATGTTTAAACCCAACTTTAAAAATGGCGATGTTTTTTAAGTTGGGATGTAAAAGAAGCGGATGCGATTTTCTCTTCCTTCAAGTTTCAATGAAAAATTACCTATTTCAAGAATGTATACATGCGTAGCTAATCGACCAGTTTAAACATGTACGTACATAAGTAATTATATGACGGCTGGTACACTCCCATACCTATTAGATAATAAAGTAACTCATCAA
This sequence comes from Watsonalla binaria, assembly GCA_929442735.1. Lineage (NCBI taxonomy): Eukaryota > Metazoa > Arthropoda > Insecta > Lepidoptera > Drepanidae > Watsonalla > Watsonalla binaria. The sequence goes on along the minus strand of OV838919.1, from coordinate 5,634,011 downwards.
TCAGTGTAATGTAATGGAATAACGATGTTATAGTAATTGATAGACTTAGGAAATAGTTTTGAACACTTTCATTCAATTGACTCTGCTTGTAAACGTAATAATCTAGTACAAATGTACAAATATATTATAATTACAGATACATACATACATATACTCACGCCTGTAGTCCCCGAGGGAGTAAGCTGAGGTGTTGTAATAATAACACCCACTTTTCACCGAAGATGATTAAGGCACTATACATACTTCTTACATATCTATACATACGTCTTTCCGTTACTTCTCAGACATATGCAGGTTTCCTCACGATGTTTTCCTTCACCGTAAAGCACGTAGTGTGAAACCACTGTACAAGTTTTTCTTTAAGAAAGACATTCCCCGCTGGGATTCGAACTTGCGTAGCAGGCGACGGCTCAAACCTCAAGGCCACCATGGCGCCTTATAATTAATACATAGGAATATAAGTGTTTTAAAGCCTGTATTCAATATTTACAATAAATATGTGTAGAATGTATAGGTATCTTAAAACTCAAAAAAACAAACCTTGATACCAATCAGATCGAACGCTGTCAGGAGTGGTTACAGACAGGCTCTTTATGTAACACTAACGTAATCATCGAATACAAGACGGTTTTCGACACATCAAAAGCCTGTTAAGATATAAAAAGTGAAATGTTTGTAGAGTCAACAAACTCGAAAGTTGTGAAGCGCAAGTCAATTTAAGGTGAAGTCACAGTTCGGAGCGAAGGCGTTGTCATCAGAACCTTAGTCGAATAACTCGCTGGGTATAAATATATTATTAAAACAATAAAGGTGCCGTTATAAGTTATGAGCGCTCAGTGAAAATAGTGGGGGTAACTAATTTGTTTTATTCGCGTCATGTCATATCAGGCTGAGGAAGAATCATGTAATGACTACTGCGCATTCAAGGTCACCGCTTATAAACTCCTAAAACGTATACCTACGTTACCTACCTACCTACTACGTTAAAAAATTGCTCCGAAGAGCAAACATTGAAATTATTTAGTGCGACCGTAATGTCCCAATAATCTATTTAACGGCATGAATATAAATAAGTTACTTATAACAATAAAATAGGAGCAGATCTTCCCTCTTCCGTCGAAGGCGACCTACATCGCTTCACGTGTGTTACTCCCACGCTTCTGGGAAATGCTCATTTTGTATCTTGACAATTTATTAAAACGTCAAATCTGACGTGTGAATCGCGCGACTTCGTAAAACGTCCAGTTTAACGTCCATTATAATTACGCTTACCCTGACGCTTTTATGAATGTACGACGTACGTCACCCTTGTTATATTACCCCCTATTTAATGTATCACGATATCTAAAGACTCAGCCGCAAGTGATCCTAAGAAGACTGAAACACAATAAATATAATTTTGCTACCTGCATTACGGAATCTGGAAACAAATCGTTCCAAATAACATACTCTCACAGAAGCTCGCATCTACGAGATGATAAGCGGCCTTGGCGTTATGTCAGTAAGGAGTGGCACGTCGTATCCGATCGCACATTTTTTTAAACTTTAAATCGACAAATCAACATTACTTTGACGGTAAATACTTCAAGGAGTAAATTTATAAAACTTTAAGTGTGACAACCCTCACACTCGAAAGAGGAACCGTTCTTATTTAAAACAAAATGTATAATATCTTACTGGTTAGTTATATACTGTGAATAAGAGAGTTGAGTAGTAAATGCTTGAGTAGCGCCAGTGTGTACGGCAATGTACGTCAATATTCCAATTACATTGTTCTCTGCGATCTAATCCGGTGGTTGGTCACCTGTATTTTATACGAAGTGACAGTCAACTGACCTTCGTAACCCCATCGACAGTGAAAGTTAAAATTATAGGTTCCGGTAAGCGCTTCCTAACTGGCGGACTGTAAGCTTGTTTACCACCTTTGTATTATATAGACTTAAATAGCTCAGCGTTTTGCGTCATTCTTCATTATACTTATATGCCTTTTGATAGATTGATACGATATACTCTTGCGTTTCACTGATTATTGTTTGGACTTGGAAGATCTGCGTGTTCAACAATGTTAAAGATGATTGTATTGCTAGTTGCCAAAACGTGCCGTCTGAAGGGAAGTGGGTGGAAACTGTACTTAATAATATTGGAAGATTTCACATCCAGCTGCGCACACGCCTCGTAATACGTGTTTTATTTGATCACTTTTGATTTGATATTCAAAATGGTTATTTCAGAGAGCAAATTTATTTAGGGAATGAAGTAATGGGGCATTTAAGAGGTGTTTCTGATGCGATCACTTGAAAAACATTGAAGCATTTTTGGAGTAGATATTCTAAAAAAAACTATAAGTACATACTTATATGTACTTATACTTATGCTTGAAAAGCCTGATTTGTTTCTTTTATTTATTTTATAATTTCACAGAAACTCCTATAAACCTATCTATTCCTTCATCATATGTGTAATAACTGAAATAAAACATGCATACATAATATCTACGTTCATTGCTTATACATTACACGAGATCACGCGGGAGATGTTATAATGAACACTGTTATTTTAAGAAGTTAATTACCTACTGCCTTCGCTCAAATGATATTACACCCACACATCGAAAACTACCAACAGTGAAACAAAAATAATTAATACAGCAACGATCTGCAATTTCTTCTTAAATAAAACGACCTATCATGAACTTGGGAACGAGTGAAAGGAAAATATAAAAAAATAAATGGTCATGATTAATGAAGACCAAATGCTGTTTTAGCATAAAGAGTTATTATAACGAAATATTTTACACGCGAACAATGCACAATTCAGTATCAGCAGAAAGATTTGTGGTAGCTAAGCTACATGGAAAATATACATTTTATTGGCAAATTGTTAAGCGCTTTTCATTCAGTTTAAAAATAATTTATTTATAATAGTTCAAGAAATATTAACAAAAAAAGCGTAGTAATTGCAAATCATCCTCGTAACTAACTATGACAATAGGTACATTGAATAAAAACGTCTGATAGGCTTCATTGAGCTATTATGTACGCAGACTGTATGTGCGCTTTATACATCCGATTCCGGCCACGTTGTAATACAATGGAAACAAAAAGTGTAGTGTAACTCTATTACCAGTGATTACAAGCAACACGATTAAAGACCATTGAACCATCTGAACTTGCTCCCCATGAATATAAAGCACCTTTTATGCCCGCTAGTATTAAATATTCATTGCTTACCTGCAACGAATTAGCATAGGGATTGACACGGTTCTATTACTACCTAGTTTGAATGAGCTAAGTAAATTGCTTGCTACATTACCTGTACTGTATTTACATGAGTACATTTTCAAATATATACCAAAATATAAAATGCAATGTCCTGACCGCCTGATTAACCGACAATGTATCATTACACATTCTAAAACGCTGGTCCTAGAGGTATTTGGAGGGTGTGTTTGGAGGTGTGGATATGCACTAAGAATGGGTTTCCCAAATTTCTACCCCTAAAGAGGTGAAAATGGGGGATGACGAATTTAAGGTTCTTCATTTCACACGAATGAAGTTTCAGCCAGCTAGTTAGTTCAGAAGCTAGTTCGAGATAGAAACAAGCAGGTTTTTTACATAATAATTTCCAGGCAGCTTTCCATTCCATAAGTTTTTTTAAGAATATAATATTTTAATATACTTATGTTTCTAAAATAAAAACTTGTCGAGTCATTATTCGCTTGACTTAATATGGCGTTACGTGTCGACATATTCTACGTAATTATAAATAATGGCAGTTTTTAATGAATCATGGTGGGCTATTGTAATAGGTTAATGTTTGTTATGGGCCGACTTTGCACGCGATTCAGGAAAACACCTGAATTTCACGATAGCCTTCACCTTTGTCACGAACAAACCTTATTTTCCTGATAAAAAGCTTCAAATGTAAACTGAACATTTTCAGGGTTCCATCGCTCTTGCTGGCAAATATTATTCTGAGTAATATTACGTTAGGTACATGCTACAGTACAAATACAAATAATTTTGTTTGCAGTTGTTTTTTTCATACAACGCGTTATTTTAACATGGAGTTAAGAGGGTATACAATTTTATAGTTTTTAACGTTAAGTTTTTATTATTTAGGTGATCTTTTTAATTCGGAAAATAGTTCGATATCGGTCTACGATACCATAAGGTCAACTGATAAAGTATTTTACATTTATTTATGAAATTGTAACGACACAAAGGAATACTCTTGAATGATCTTATTAAACGACGACGTGGCATAGCTAATTTGTTACAGTGCATGCGGAAACCTTTTTGTTAGGGTTGCAAACTACATTTGGATCCTAAAATGGTGAGGACTTTCTTGCCTTGACTTAATCTGCCTTATTTCTGCTGGAAGGATAGGTAAATAATAGCCACGTGATACCGCAAGTGAAGTTCGTTACAAAAAAAATACATATTCCGGAGACTATATATTTCTGTTTTGTTCGCGTGTCTCAGTGTACGGTTTGCCTCCACTGTTTCAGTTCCTGTTTCTGGTGTAACAACGAACACAATGGTTTGGTAATATAAAACTGTGGCTTTAATTGTTTAATTCAAGGATCTGTAACGGTTAGAGTACGACTAGGAAATAACCAGATAAAGTTACTATAGCCAGATTACGAAATATCAATAGATGCCTTGTTCCTGTGTCGTCTTCCTTTTTAATAATTGTAATACAAATGTGGTAGTCAATTATGTAGTGACCGCTTAATTTGCCAGGGACTGTCCCGCTTGCAGTCGTATTGATAATTACTCAGTGGGAGGGACGTCACAGGGAAGCACGTGCGTCCCCAAATTAGTGATCTGGGGCCTTACCAATCTCTATAGAGATCAATTTGGTATCATGAAGTTGGATGCAGAAACCAGAAACAAAATGTAAGTTACCTGACTTGAGTATTCGAAGTCCTGGTTTCAATTTAGAACACTGTCTCGTTGGGATCTAAATATAATATATTCAGTGAAATGGTGTTACAGCGACTACCCTTTCCGAGAACCCTTTCAGGAAGACACGTAATTTATATCATGTGCTGAAAATTTAATGTTATTTATGCTTTGCTGTTGGTAATTGTGAGAAGCGAGACAAACCTCAAAAAAATATACTTCCGAGGATTTTGTTTTTCATCATGAAAATAAACGTCTTATCTTATATATGATATAATTTACTCAATGTTTCTTTGCTCGTGCCATCTGTTATGTCAAGACAAACACAATTTCTTTAAATATGCCTATTTACGGTAGCCTCGGTCACACATGACCACAAAACCGTTAAAAAGATAAACACCCAATAATGTCGGGTATTTTTTATGTCACTACATTAAATCCTTTACTGTACCAATTGCCATTTTTTACAATATGTATCTTAAGAATGTAAGTAAACAGCGTGTGTTAATAAGGAATTGGGCATTATGACCCGGAGTCCTTCAAGGATGAGAGAAATAGAGCCCATTATTCAAATATTTCATATTGCTACAAGACATTGCATAGCTGTATTATTTAACCGTGCAAGTGTTTATAATTGTAGCATTATTAATGTTGTTGGTTAAACCAGTTTGCCACAAGCCCGGAGCTAGACAACTAGATTCTTGCAGTGGTGTTGTGTTACATCGAGAGTATTTTGTAATCGAGTAAGTTGTATTTCGGGTTTTGTAAGTAATTACATTATTCAATTATTCGAAACATCATTATGGGAATCGAACATTTTATCGTCGCTGAAAGAAATATCTCGTTTATCTTTGCGTTGCATGGCTGTCTAGTGTCTACCAATAAGTCTGCGTAGGGGTAGGTACTATAAACTAAAGATGCCAACGTGAATAATATAATATAAATAAGATATCAAAATTGTTGAAGCGACTGCCATCTGACCTTCGACGACCCCTTTAACGAGGAAAATCTGTGATCTGGGTTAAACCAGTGGTCAAACTATTTTAGGCCTCCGACCAATTGGCAACCGGGACCGACGGATTAACGTGCTCTCCGAGGCACGGAGGGAACTCGGGCGGTCACCCATCCTATTACTGGCTAGATTGATATGCGCAATAGCAACTGTGACGCGAGCTCCTCTTGCTTACTTGTGGTGGATACTTGTGAAAATGTAATATAGGGCATCCTTAAGTGAAGATTTAGTCTTTATTAAGCCAGCTATTTGTTTTGTTTAATAAAGTGTTGATTTTCCTTTGTTTGTGCCTATGATAAGAGAGCGGTGAGTGGAACTTAGTGACTGCCTACACTCTAAATAACCTTCGGATGTGAACTATTCTCGGCTTAAATCTTGATTAGCAATATATTAAGTCTCGACAATTACTGTGTTAAGCGCACAATTTCATAGTTATTTTAAATTATACGAAAATAAACGTTGTATAATTTTTGTCGTTTGCAATAAAACTTAAGATTTTCATGATAACTTGGGAATTATGACCCATGATATGTCGCAAAATGTTTGATGTTTTATTGAACTAAATATCAATAATCCCTCTGGAAGGCACTCATAGTAAGGGAGTTTATTAAATAAAATGTTAATGATGAGCTTCAAGTTCATGTTACTTTTGCCTTTGCAAAATACAAATACGTGCGCAACTTAACGAGGTTAAGTAATATGCAATTTTTTTTATATATATTTAGATTTTAGGGAGTGTTTAAATTTACCTTATTGTAGTCACAATTTTCGTTAAACAGTTTCAGTAGTTTTCTTTCATCACTTTTGTGAACTTCTTGACGTGACGTGCTTCCTTTTGTACGTATGTAATGTAAGTACCCAAGTAATGAGTTCGTTGAGTTCATTCATAAATTTAAAGAAATAAGACTGTAGTTTGACACGTTGGAGTTGATCCAACACAGTGCTTTGATGAACAGCCTTGACACGGAGTGGTTACTATAATATTAGCAAAGGTCTGTCGGTGTTGGTTCTGTAACGCGACTCACTAACTAGCCAACAAAACATGATTCATGTCGAATGTACGTATTATATTCTCTCTTCACACGTCTCATGCATCATTATTAAATTTAATGTGAAGAGTTACATATTTGTTTTGGATAATTTACAGTTGTCCGAGCTACGCATTACTGATTCTTCCTTAATTTTCCTTATACGATGAATTACGTTATTTAAAAGAGAATAATGTAACCTATTGTATTAATGGGTACAGGCGTGAGCATATGTATGTATGTTCTATTGATGGAGTCTAAATTAAGTAATTTAAAGTTCAATCTATCATGCATGAATTGTGAACACAATAGTGTTCTATTTTTTAACACCTTGCGTACTTCTTCACTCATGCGATTCGATTGACCGATTTACATTACATGTATAATCATATACATATTACTTCATCACTCCAAGCCACGAATCCCTCACAGGCTAGGTAAAAAAGCACCAGTCCAAGTGTCGTTCATCTACCCATGTTATTTAAAAATATCTAATATCGTGCCTACAGACAGACACGATTTCGTTTAAAATTTATTGAAATAGATCGCTGTTTCTGATCACGAGGGACCGTCGTGGTTATTATATTTAAAATCCTAGTTTTTTTAGATGAATCACAGCATTGGTCAACCACACGATACGCCTTGATGCGTCAAGTCTTGGTCTCCGTTTTTTGTAGTTGGCCATGTTTTTGTATGCCTTCATGTGAAGAATTGTGTAGGGCGTGACCTATGAGATGTCACCACCACACTTTATTTCGAGTAAGAAAATTAATAAAAGCTTTAGGATTAAAAATAATACTGGTGTCAGGTCCTTGTCGCGGTGTATGAGACAGCTGTGCGCTGACGTCACTGTCTGTACAACGCCTACAAATCTTAGTTTCTATCTGGTTTATTTATTCATTATTGGAAATTGAATGTGATTTTGAGCTATATACGTGAATTAGCAGACTCTGTATTTGTAATATTGGTACCTATATAATTTACTGTTCTTAAGAAGTTCAGCAGAGGTTTTTACTGCGGTATCATGTGTGGATTTAGCAATCGATTTCTTCATAAGTAGGCTTTGTTAGTAGTTTAGTACGATATTTTTGTAACGAGTAATATTTGTCTGGGACTTTTATTAGTCAAGGGATATTTTAGATTCCATGTTTGCAATATATTCATAACTTACCAAATAGTTACTAAAATATACACATTCATTTTTACCAACTCCCATCTTCCGAATTGACTGCAAAAATTCACAAGTTCAAGGTATTTTTGAATATAACTAAACTAAAATAATCATATACGTAATAGCCAAACGAGCTTACATACAAAAATTATATTAAATATAATTTCGTTTTATATTAACTACTATAATTTATTATTTGATGGCACCTACTACCACTTGCTTAGGGCATGTGCGTCAATAACCTGACTAAATTGAAACAGCTAGAAAAACGTTTGGAAAGTACGCATGGAACGCGTAAACATTTATTTATTTAATCAACATGTGACATGATGATGTGTTAATTGCTTTAGTCTTGGCGTTTCCGCTTTGTTCCTTATTTACGAGGAACTTGTTAATTAATAAATTACAATTCAAAGATTTCAACACGTTGCCTAGTAATATTTTGGATACCTAGCAGGCTACTTTAATTAAGATTTGATAGCAACTTTGCTAACTGTACAAGTGTATGATAGTATGATATATGTATCAATTGATCGGAATTGATGAAATTGACGGTTTTCATGACACGAACGTTTGGTTGTACAAGTGTAATATACGTTACTTACATTTAAAGTGGAGCAAGGTTGCCTCCAAAATAATCTTTGTATATTGATACTAAAACGTACCAAAATATTGTCGATGACCCAAACTCTCTCGGTTTTTTTGTACTCATCAATAACCAGGTTTACAACTGCTATAAAGATGTTCATCAATCTTAATTGAGGCTTATTTAACGGTATTTTACGATCAATACGTTGGTTTATGCGATGCGGATATGTGTGAACTGTGCACCTATTAATAATAGGTTGGTAACTGATTACAGCTTATTTTACACTAGCATAGCGCTCGCAGTCACTAACTAAACCATCAATATACAGAAATAGACTTACATACGTAACAAATTTGCATGGATATTAAAGAAATACGATCAGAAGCAGATTTCTAAGCCACAAGCTGAATTAGTCTGTATTTGTAACAAGCTTAAGGTATTATTAGTTCACTGAAGGGGCGTAGGTAGGAATCTACGTATGTTATGTATGTTAGATTTATTCATAGTTAAATTTTAATATCTATTGCTACTTTTGTAGATTTTTTAAGGCCCGGTTTTGTTATTGATACTAAAGTACATAATTTGATGTTTATCTACAATAGTGGAGCATGGAAACCTAGCAGCACCTTTGCGTTTGGCTTGGCATATTTATTCAATTCATTCTAGTGATAATCAGTGGTATCGATGTGACTACGAATAGCGCAGATTTCACCAGTGTGTGCCAAAGTGGCTTCTTGTTATTATCAATAAAATTGAGCTTTGCGAGTCTTTTATATCGCCTCATACGACGACTTTCCTTGATAACCTATATTTTATATATTTTCCCCGCTTTCTCCAAGTGATGTGTGTTGAATGTATCTATGAAAGTGTTCAAAATGTACTTATACAGTCTACTCTCATGGATTCAAACGACCTTTGGTTAGAGTGGACCTAAATTAAATTATTCACGTCGGCTTACAGGAATGAGTTTGGTTTGTAATAAGTGATATATAAGTGGATACGTGCTACAATTAAATATTGAATTGTTGGGTAATGTCAAAATTGGATTACAGCCTTGATATTGATATGGGCAGTGCGTCGGTCGGCCCAGTGCTCTCGACACGGGACAAGGTCGATCCATTTTTTGTACGTCTATGATTAACTAGCGTTGGCTGATTCACCCGCTGTTTATCATAAAAGTCATCATAACATTCAAGTCTTTGAGCGAGTGAAATCAATAATTTTAGTGTAACCTTTCCGCGGGGTCAGGTCAAGTGAAAGATTAATCGAAAATACAGATAAATGAACTACAGTAAACACGTTTACGATTATGTCGGTTCATGCATGGGTAAACATAAATTTCTTCTATTACAAATCCATAGATATAAAAGGCAAAAGTGATTTACAGATGTATCTAGAACATGCCAAACCCTTAAGGTTAGAAAGTTGAAATTTCGCACACGTAGTGTCCGCTCCATATGTCGAAGCTAAGGAAGGGTTTATCATATTCAACCCCTAATGGGATTGAATGGGGGTTGAATGTTTGTATGTTAAATTTTACTGCCACACAAGCGAAGTTGCGGGCGTAAGCTAGTTTTATGTAAAACGAATAGGTTGTAATTGGGTAGCTGACTAACCTTACTTATATGGTCATATGAAATAGTAGTTTTAACTGTGTACATGGGTGTTGTATGGGATGGGAAAAATTCACACGCCTTTGTTATCTATTTAGTGTATTTTGGTCTGAATTTTTCCAACCTGTATAGCTAAATGGTTAATACGTAGGTAGATATGATTGAATGTTGTCCCACTAGAAATCAAAATTCAGTGCGATTCTCGATGTGATTAGGTAGTTTGGTCAGTGACACTACGGCTTCTCAAACTCACATTTGTATGAAATACTTATCTATCTATATTTAATTTTGATAGTTTTGTATCACGTAAAAAAATAATGACCATAACATGAAAGTATCATGAAATGAAATGTATGCAATCGGGAGCAATCAATTTTAATAATTAATCACGTAATTCTGTAACTGCCTTTATCATTCGTAATACTAATGTACCAGGTGGTAAGTTTGTCGCGGTCTTTCAGGATCTACTTCCACCTTCAGATGTTTTTTCCATTTCCATTGTTCGAGTAACTTCGAATTTTTTTTCCTTCTTCATTTGTTAGATTTATTTCGCGTCGCTAAGCTTTACTCGTCGCGCGTCGGTGCAGGCGAACACTCAAAGAAGACGGCCATCACAACTTAAATTAATTTGATTAATGAGAAATTATTTATGAGTGATGATGAAAGTGAGATGCGACGGACGTCATAATCCGGTAAAGACAATAAATATATCTAAACATAGTGACGTAAATCCAATGAGCCAGTAGTGTACCGTATACGATATTCAGTGAAAGTGGTTTGACAGGCGATCGGCTCAGCTGGTTACTAATGCCCTTCACTGGAATATGTAATCAAGTGATAGAAGAAATCTATTATGAAAGGTCATGCGTTGCTTTTATTAGGTTTTAATAGCTTTTACATTTAACCTTAGGCTAAGTAATAATCTGCCGCAAATCGCCATGTTGACAAACGAATCAAAGTAATTACTTAATTAAATTACTGAGGTGTAAATAATGATGGCTTGAATAGACCATTGTTTGTAAAGGGACTAAATTAGTGTCTAGTAAACCTAATTGTATCTAAGGCTTTGATTGGCAAGATTAAGGTGAAGATCAGAACAGAAAAATGTAGATATTTATATTTTTTCATCTGGTAAATTTAATCAGAACAAAGACTGACATGAGATCGACAAAGCAGCAGATATGTTATCGGTTAATAAGTCTGTCTGATTGTATGCAAATCTAAAATTACAATGTTCTTCCTATCAGTAACACAAGAGGACACATATCTTGTTACGAATTACGGTAACACGACCGTGTGGGTGGGAATACAGATAATGTAACAACTACCCATTAAAAGAGAAGGTCGCAAAAGAATATCACCCAAAATTAAAAATACTTCAACTAGAGTTATGTTGAAATACAGAGATGCAGATGCATGTTCTATTACGATTGAGAACTTATGCTGGCTATTCAGTTTTCATATATCACAATCGTGCATGTTTTCCATCACTTCATCATCCAGCATAAGATTGATAGCGATGCCAGTGCTTCGAAACATATTACAAATATTCATCGCTGTAAAAGAAAGTGCTTTTTTAAAGCGATGAATATTTGTAATTTATTTCTATAATATTAGGATTTCGCAGATCCATACTATGAATTGTAGTTATGCCTAGTCTGCTGAAGTGCATATTGATACTATGATTTATTGCCTGAACGATCGGGATCGATTCACATTCTCAAGATTAATAATGCTATGGAGGTTCATGGCTAGGTATACTGTATATTATGACGTACGTCCAGATAAATATTGTTCAACGCTAAGTTTAATGCATGACAACCGATGTGATGGATGATGGAATACAGTATCTGTCAATAGTATTAAATTTCCCGATAGCGCGAGCTTTTATCTTTTCAAAGATATCAGCAAATGGATATAATCTTTGTGTTTCAGTGATAGATACTAGATGAGACATAAAAACATATATGACTTTATCTCTTAATTCACTCATTGCTAGCTTCTGGCTTTATCAAAACTTTCAGTGACATATACCAGAGACGGTTCTGGGTCGTCCTTAAAAACCACTGACTGACGATCAGTGCGCTTGCGCAATGTGCCACAGAAATAAAGTAGAGTGAGGAAACCCATGAGATAGTGCCGGCTTGCTCGCAGCGCCGGCCGTCTCGAATTAACAAGTGTTTCGCAAAGTAACATTCGGTTAATAGCATATATATTGGGTCAACTGGCCTCTAACCCAAATAGTACTCTTGTATCAATATTGTGTTGTAAGGCACACTATTTGTAGCCACTATAAGAGACTGCCCAGCTGCTATTCATTTAAACCCTGACTATTATTAGATTAAAGCGGTTTGCCAATCCTAATATAACTTAGTTTATTCGTTTTCCTAAAGGATATGTGTTTAAACGTGATATTAGAGCCCAAACATAACAATAAATAATGCTGTGCTTGAGTTATGGCTAGGAAGTGTATTTAAACGATTTATTTTAATAAATACATCCCTCGACATACTCAAAAGGTGGATCTTAACATTACCATCATACGCACTCATATTGATTGAAACGAAGACGTTCCTTTGGTCACGAGATGTTTAATCAACTGTTTATTGTTATCGGGTATCTTCTTGTTGCTATAAATGTCAAGGCGAGTGGAAACTGTGCAAAATATTTATCAACATGAACAACGTGAATCACTACATTGTTACAATGTATTACCTACTCCGTATAAACGATAATTATCTATGCTCTAACGAGAAAATAGCTTTATAACTTCTGTCTGTGATCTTATGACGGGCAGATATATTGGACCAACACACACGCGTGTTTAGATATGCATTTCGGGATTTTTATTCTTTTAAATTAGTCTTTTTCCAAGATAAGTGCCTTTAAACAAGAAATTACTGAACCAGTTTACAAAGTACGAATAATTATTAGATACTCCTGTATCTATATATTACAGGCATTATCAGAAAATACAATTGTAAGGTTATGCTCAAGTAGTTACAGAGTAATCCATATGGAATGGTGGAGTAATTCTGTCAGTTTATTTGCCTATACATTCGTATCTCTTTCATGATACCTGTCTATGTTTGTTAGTTCTAAATGACTATGTAGGTAATCTAGCCACGAAATCTTTTAAATACATATCATAAGTAACTTGAATCATACGGGAACGTATAAATCTTCCGGAAAAATCTACTTTCTTATAACTGAGTGAGCATTGAACTTTCTTTGCACCTACTGATAGTAGGTAAGAACCTTACGCTGGTGACAGATAAGATACATTCGTAGATTTGTTTACATAGGACCAAGGTAAGGGAAAAGTTTTTCCAGGGTTGAGTAGTGTCATAAATATAAAGATTATAGCTTTACTCAAATTCTAAAATAAAAGGTGTGTCAGCCACATAAAAAAGATGACTCAAGGCTACGAAGAATGTTTCGTAAACTTTTTAATATGGTGTAAAGTCATCTGACTCCTCAGAAGTTTTATTAGTAACCAGAGGTCAGCACATAACTATACACACACATAAATAATTACAATGTTAATTTAATGTAGTCATTGCAGAAGTAACAATGCTTTACTTACTTTACGAATGTTGTCGATTCAAGTCTAGAATATTTTCGTGGTTCTTACTAATTTAAATATCTGTTGTTCAGGTTCATTAAACCTATACAATTCGTGAATTAATTAGGATAGTAATAGTATATTTGTACATGCCAATATAACCACATAGATACATATAAATTGATAATTAGTCACCAACACCGATACACCACAGGATGCTATAATTCTACTCCACCTACTCTTTTTGAATCGATTAAGCAAATTATCAACTCTGGCAACTCCGATAAATTGTTTTTCATTAATCAGTGTTGTGAGTGCTCGGCTAACATATAAAAACAATATTATGATTTCCTTAGCTTTAGCCCGCTACTTTTTATTTTTCAATAAATTAAATAATGTTGGACTATCTGAAATAACTTATCTATTAATTTTCAGAGAAGAGCCTTAATACTTATTCTTACTAGCAATCTTGGTCTCAAAAAAATCAAAATATTACATTACAGTTTTATAATAAGTATTTACAGCTTGCTTGAGAGTTGGTCCGCAAAAGAAGCTTCCTTAGACTCCAAGTTAGCCCAAGTAGCTACCTACTGGCAAAGAATCGTCCGCACGTATCATAGCTTGTAACTAAGAATGGGGATTACAGAACATTGCAATGTATGCATTGAGCGGACCCTGTTGCGGTGACTCACTGTATCGATAGATGGAGAAAAGCCGTACCCCCAAGTTCTCGCGAGACTGGCACGCGCGTTTGTTTCTCGCTGTGTTTACGTATCTACACACAGGTACATCGCAAATTGCTTAGTTATGTAGTTACATATTCCTACAGGCTACTCAGACTCCTCACAAGGCGGGAATCTCCGACATTGAGTCATTCATGTTTTTTCCTAGGAAATGTTTGTACCATTTTCGTATTGCATCCGGTTGATTAAATTCTTCAGGCGATGATAACTGTGTGAAGTTGAAGAGCATTGTGATTGGATTGCTCTTGTACCAGATATGCATATATATATAGGTATCGCTAGTGGCGTCTGCCTTTGTAAAGAGTAAAAGTTGATATTTGTTGTTATAACTGTTGGTTGGTGGGCCTAAATAACAAAAAAAATGCAAAATATTCTTGTCGTTTAATGAAAGTAATAACGAGTTTATCTCCTGTACTTCTGCAGTTTTCGAACCCAAGTATATTTGAAATAGCACAATTAATTTGAACCTTCAATAAGGTCAGCGATTCCTACACAATAGATAAACAATTTATCGTTGCGCTCTAGGGCACCATTAGACCTTGATTAAATATGAAACGATACTATTGTGGGAAGAACAATACGTTAATTGTTTAATGTCTTGTTCCAGGTACGGGCACATTCGGTCGGGTGTGCTTGTGTCGCGACAAGGCAGCCGATGAGTACTTGGCTATGAAGATATTGTCGATGGCAGACGTCATTCGCCTCAAACAAGTCGACCACGTCATGAACGAGAAGAACATCCTCTCCGAGATCAATCATCCTTTCGTTGTTAATCTGTAAGTAATACAATGGACATGTTTTCTGGCGATGAGTGTGACGTTATAGATATTTTTGGTGCGACTCCAAGCGTAAAGTAAATGCAGACGTCCAAAGAGTATCTCTTTCTCTGGATAATAACAAAGCTGTTTACCATTAAACAACGTCTCAGATTTAATTAACACGCATGGGTACGCGTTTGTGCGACGCACGTACGTCAAATTATGCTAGTTAGAAGTCGGCATTCCGCCAATTTTATTACTTACTTCTGTTTTGATCTCAAGTTGCGATCGGATACCAAATAATTTGATGAACTTATTATACATAATATATATTTATACCTGTCTTTTCCGAAGGGGCAGGCAGAGATGTACTTATGGTAAGCTCACATTACACCTGTAATGTTTAAAGACCCTAATCGGTCGGTAAGACTGCCCGACTTCCTTCAGTATCAGGACCTCGTGTGCCTATACGATCACTAAGTACTAGGTCAACGAAGCAGACAAATAACTTATCATCTTTTTCATATTCAACGATAGTTTTAGAGCCGTTTGAATTGAAATTTTCGAGTCTTTAAGTACCTATTTTATAAGATTCGTTACTAATCGTTAAGTACCGATGCGATGTGCTGATTTTCGATTGACGATTGCTTCTCAACATAAATCCCCTTCACTGGTGTTATTTCCTACTAACGATTACACCTTCTGTCTAATATTGTTCAAACCCGGTAACCTCATAACGGATGCTATTAACGCCAGTCCAATGTGTCGTTATATCACTCAGTTTGATTATGGAATGGATAGCCAATATATTGTATCACACCACACGGAGCATTGATGAGCTGTTCCAATTTCCATTTATCTGAAAAACAAAATTGTTTTTAGAATGTTTCGTGTGGATAATTTGCTTAGTTCGTTTTCTGTGGTGTCACCTTTGCGAAAGATTCAATTACATTGATAATTGGGGAGGAAAAGGAACAATTGCGGCGTCAGGATGTTATAAAACAGAAAAATCTTTGGAATAGGGAATATTCCTGTGTACATTATTTTGTAACTGCCTCTAAAATATAATTATGCCAGCAAACCGGCAGACCAGATAGATATATTGCGTTTTCTATTTATGACCATTCATCTGGCTATTGTCAATACGTGATATATAATTTTATAGAGCAGCATCGTGTTTATCATATCTTGCAATAGTATATTATGTACGCTGTTTTTAAAGATATATAATTCTAATGGATCTATTAAATATAGTGCGTGGCTGTGAGTTGGCATCCTTCACGAGTGCAATTATTAGCTCAACAGATGCGAATCTGGGTTGTCATTGTGTAGCTGTGCTAGTTACCTTGAACTTATTCTTGTGAGGGGCTATTTCTCTTGATCCTCTCAGTAGTAACTACTTAGGTAATCTTTGGTCAATAAAATGTGGATGAATTCCTCTTTAGGAATGATGGCTAAGGAGAAAGGCGTTGTTTCCTATGTTAGTTATTCGCAGGGTCTTATCAATTTTATGGCTTCTGGGGGCCTACTATGATCGCCAACGGACCAACTAACTTCATAGCTTTGACGTTGAATTTTTGTATCACAAAATGAAACGTCAAAGCTAAGAAGTTCTTGATACACTCTGCTTAAATCGAAGATGGTAAACCCCCTGGATATGTCTCAGTACATAAGATTTAAATAATAACACAAAGAAATAACATGTAAATTGTAAAATTGTATTGGCTTCTTTGACACTAAATGTTATTGTAATAGCTACTTGATTGCAGGCGATGGTGGACGCACGACGACTCCTGCCTATACATGCTGTTCGACTATGTTTGCGGAGGTGAGCTCTTCTCCTACCTGAGGAACGCGGGCAGGTTCAGCAATAGCATCGGTAAATACACTCTAATATTACCTTAAGTATTTTAATCTTGACCTACATCTAATGTTTTGTATCATTTGTAACGCTTCTATTTAACGAGTGAGACAGGTGGTTTTATTAAATGAAATGTAAGTAAGCAATTATCTCCATGCGCCTCCGTTGATTCGAGCTGTAAGAAACTGTTTGCGATCATCAATATATTTTTGTCATTTGTTTGATGGTTGTATTGATTGAGATAATATGACTTGTGTGATCAAATTGGTATTGTAATGTCATTATTTATTGTAACAAAAAAAATTTAATTTTTTACTCACCGATAAATGTAAATAAATAAACTGGAGCGGAATAAATAAATAAGGCTTGGAGAAAAGCCAAGAGAACAGAGGCGGGCGTGCCGTCCGAGCCGGCTCGTGCGCACGATGTTCGGTAATCACCCACGATGTCCACTTCTCCGTCGATTTTTATCACATCGCGGGCAAATAAGCAATCAATTCCACCATTATGTCTGGTAGTCTAAAGTATAATCTCGTTTGGTGACAAAATCGCCTTAATACTATTTGAAGAGTAGTTTGACAACAAACAAGTAACAAACGACTAGTATAAACTTTAGGTACTCAGATTCATGAAAATGCGACAGATGTTTCCAATTTTACACACACAATTATTCACACCGCAGCAATGAGTATCTGAATAGAACAGTTGCAAGGAGCGAATTTATTTTAAAAAAAATTGTTTTTGAATCAATAGCGTATCCTTCAGTAATAAAAGAAATAAAACGAAAAATAATAGTGAAAATCTTTCTGCCTTTTATAATGGAGGTGTGTGCAAAGATGGCGAGTGTATTGTGCTATTTGTGCCAATTGCTGTGTTTATCTCAAGGTATCTACGATACGCACTAGATAGCGTTAGTGCACTTGGCGTGAGATTGTCCTGTTTGTAATTGGTGTCATTTTATATCGTTACAGTATCTCATAAATTTTAGACCTCGAAATAGATCCGCACATACAAGTAGCATGTTTAATGTTGAAAGATATAAATTAACTTTGGAAACGGGACAACGTCTTGTGTTGGATGGAAATGTATGCAGTCGCAAGCTAAAAGCAAACGAGCATAAATTAATAAAATATCAATTAGAAAATTTAAAATCAAAGCTTTAAATTTGAACCGTCCGTTCTCGAAACAAGTAATTAATATAAGAAGATACGACAGAGAAATGTTTAAAATTCTGCCAACAGGCTCATGTTTCTGGAGAATGGACAAGACTAAAATAAACTAGAGGATCATGTGGGTTCAGTGACGCACCCTGATGGATGCTAACTGACGCCCTCCGGCACTGCGAGTACTTACCACATCATATGTAGAGTACATGTTCATTCGGTACTAGCTTTGTTACATTTGGACAGCGATATGAATGACGTTGTTTTACGGCTTTACTGCGGGCCGACAATAAAATGTGTGTCTGCGATCAGCGGCGGCTCTCGCGCCAGACAACGTGACGCCCGCGCCCGTGATTGCTCTGCTCCCTTTGGCTCGCTACGTACAGAATCATCAATTATTTATTCATTTATAAAAGCTCCCTAATACCGAACTCACTTTTGTAATTCTTTAAATCTTGAGCTTTTATTATCGAAACTAAAGTTGCGGCGAAATCCGTGTAAAAAATATCCTCCTCATATGGTTGCTGACGCCATCTACTCACTCAAAACTTAAGATCGGAGAAGGTTTATTTGTTTGAAATTTTATAGGAAACTTAATTAAGTATTAGCTTTCAGGCCGAGTCCGTCTACTTCGGCCTGTTACAAATTTTAAATAACGTTTCATCAGGAACACATCTTGTGGTAATTTTGGATTACTAAGATGACGTGCGGCCTGGTTCGGTTTCTCCGTTCGTTGTGCGTCGAAAGATATAATATAACGTTATTTACCTCACGTTGGCATAATGGGTATAAAAATATTTCATCGCATGTCCTTGTGTGGGGTGGATGGCGTGATGTCATGCGATGCCAGTGATGGTAAGCACCATACACAGGTATGGTCAGCCCGCCGCTTGCGCCCACTACTAAGCCGTTGACCTTACAACTAATATTTGAACTAAATCTAATATGATAGATACTGCTTAGTTATAGCTAACGTCGTTTATGCCAACGGTATGTCGCTCGAAACGAATTCTAGACGTTTTATAATTATATTTGTGAATGCGAATTAGATAACTGTGTGTTGTAGATTCTTGTAATGTTAAGAAGCCGGATGTAGATATCAGTTGATTTTAGTCTGTCGTGAACGTAGCGTAGTCTCATCAGACCGTCCCCGCGTCGTCGTCCGACACTATTAATATTATAATATACTCGACCGCAAGTGACGCCCAAACTCATCCCGCTGGCATTGACTTTAGGAATACGAAAATAAACGCTTTACTAATCCTGTATCGAATGCTAGATTTTTTCATAGATCATGGCGTAATCATTAACTTAGGCACGAGTGGGTTGACTGACTGTGTTCGTAGGTAGCTCAGATTCATGCCCGTTTATATTGTGTACCTTATAAAGAATAGAAGCACCTCCACTCTTCCCCCTCTCATGGAGCACTGGCGACCTTACTCACCGCGGAGTACAACATTAATCATCAATTAATTATTTTTTCCTGCAATTTTCTGTAAAGGGGAGACACAGACTGTACACCTTTATACTATGTTATATCGACTGCAAAGTACGTAAGTTCGTATTGCATAGATTTTTATGACTTGTCATGTTTTTCGGCCGAAGACATCGTAAACGTTACATATTATGTCCATCTATCAAAAGACGTTGTCAAAATAATAGTAAAACTGTTTATTTTCAAAGAAAAGTGGTCTAAAGTATCAAGATTAAACATTTGAATTGTTTATATGAGTTTCATAGAAAATGTTTTGTAAAGTACTTAAAACCGCTACGATATCTATTGCTGGATTGCTGGCGACGATGTTGTATGTCGGCATGACTTGTTTTTAGAACTATAACAGAATTAAGAACATTAAATTCCAGTAATCACAGTAGGTTTAAAGCGTTCGTTTCATAAAACATCCTTATCATAATCGCCCGCTTTCAATATGTCTCTGATAGCTTGCATTCTATGGGACGTCACAAAACATCCCCAGTTTCACCTGCCCGCAAAATCGTCCCGGAATGAATCTTAATGACAAAATATAGCCTAAGTAGGCCTTCCACGACTTTAAATCTCTTATTCTAGTCTAGCTAGACCGTATTTCAGAAAAATTTATAGTATTAGTGAGATTAATAAGAAGAGCCACTTTCGCATTTATAATATTAGCTATTAAGTCTTGAGCTTTATTAAATAAATCAGGGTTTAAGAATATAAGTAGAGAAAGCATGACTTGCTTATTGCTTAAATCATTTCAGAAACTATGTTCTAAAATTTGAACATCATCTTAATGTTACCTACGTTGTGAGCTTCTAATTTGACTTATTATTACTCAAAATATTACGAGAAAGTTTTTTAACTGACTTCTAAATAAGCAGGTCTATTAGACAGTTTATATTTTTTGTCTTTATAGCTTTATACTTTATAGGGTTTTTTCCGCTACTTCGTCTGCGGGGAGTGAGTTTCCATGACCACAGTTCAACACCTAATTACTAGTTCATACTAAAGTGATGTCATAATATTATTAACGATAATATTAATTTAGTTTGTAGTTTTCTAGTAAACTATTTATGGGCAAGTTGGTGCGATGCCGTGTACAAAACCAATTTCCGTGCGCGCACTCGTTATTTACAAGCGAGTTTTAAGTATATTTTGTACTTATGTTAAATCTTGCTTGCGACTTCGCTTCTTTGACCATTCATTATACGCTTTACTTTCCTCATAACTTTATCACTAAGCGTGGTATATAGATATTTATTATCTTAGACGCAGCTGTCATAAAACAAGTGGTTGTGTATAAATAACTATGGTAAATTTAACCATGTTTGATTAATAAATAGCCTGATTAAGAAAATATATCGGTCGGATTGGGATGCTAATGCCAATCCGGTAGCTTTAGAAGTAAACATGCTCGTGCAATAATTGTATTTCTTTATGCATTGATAATTCTTTTTTGAATTGACAACACAAAAACTCATTAATCTATGAATAAAGAAAATTACAATCCGTTACTTCTTAGTAACAAGACTTTCAGATAACACTATTGGAAATAACTTTCACACAGGTAATTTGCTATTATAAGAGATTGATTTAGGTGGTAAAAAACAATCAATCTTGTCTAGGTTATTTTACTAGCTATCTGCTTTCGTTCGATGAAATGAATGGTGCACTAAAATGATACCACTAGTTTGTGCAAAATAACTCGTACTTATCAGAATTGAGCGGCAATACTCGAACGTTTTAAATCATCGCAAAAATAACAATATTATTTAATTACTGCTCATAAAAACACTATGAACTAAATACTGTGAAAGTCGTGTGAAAAAATACGATAAGCAAAGCACGTGGAGGCATTTAGGTCTTTGTAATAAATATGAAATCACAAATCTATAAAGAAATCTTTCTTGATCAAATGCTAACCAAATATTTATAAAGTTTACATTTTGAGGACTGGTCTGGCCTAAGCTTAATAGGAGATATAGATAGATAAATAGATTACCCTAGGCTGAACTAGTCCTGTCCTGATATTAATGTTTACACTCCAGGATAAACTAGTATGGCTCGGTTATTCGCTGGTAAATATCACATTTGTTGTGGTTGTGGTAAAACTAAAGAATATAGGTGTTAGGTTCATACTTCCCTATTCTCTGTGAGTAAGAAAGTATAGTAACGTGAAAATATATGTTCCAGGCAACTTCTACGCGGCAGAAATCGTGTCAGCTCTGGAATACCTTCACGCCCGGAATATCGTGTATCGCGATTTAAAACCGGAGAATCTTCTCCTTGCCAAAGACGGACATTTGAAAATAACAGATTTCGGATTCGCGAAGAAGCTGACAGATCGCACGTGGACTCTATGCGGCACACCCGAGTACTTGGCACCGGAGATCATACAGAGCAAAGGACACAACAAAGCTGTTGATTGGTGGGCGCTTGGTAAGATTATCTTAGTTCTTTTTTTCACCGAATTCAAAATAGGAGGATGATTATCAATTCGACCGTATATATTTTTCCACATTCCTAAGAACATCAATTGCAAAGATTTTTCACTTTTTTATTGCATGATAAGCCATAGACATAAAAATACTATGATGCACATAAACTCTCTTTTAAAGTTTTCCAAAAGCACCAGAGAAACCTTCTTGGTGCCTGACTAAATAAAAAAGTAATACGAGAAAAAGTTAGTAGTTCATAATAATAAAACAAATGAATTAGGTATACGGCCTCCGAAAAGTACCCTTTATAATTAATCGAATTTAGCCGGAATTATGTAAAGTCATGCAATTTGAAAACTAATCCTATTATGTGGGTAATGGAAAACAATAATTATATTTGTTTATATTGAACTCATTTCAAGATTTCCATAATTAACAATATTTATGACTAGTGGATGTCACGCAGTTTCACCCGCGTAGTTCTCGTTCCCGTGGGAGTACGGAAATAAAATATAGCCTATATTTCTCGCTGATAATGTAGCTTGATTGATAATTGCTGATATGTCAAATCGAAAAATCCTTATAGCAAATTACGTAAGAGCAACACACTACTACATACACACTTTAAGCAACCCGAGTTGGGTTTTTCCAGGAGTGCTGATATATGAGATGTTGGTCGGATACCCCCCGTTCTACGACGACAACCCGTTCGGTATCTACGAGAAGATCCTGAACGGTCGCGTGGAATGGCCGCGGCACTTGGACCCTGTGGCCAAGGATATCATCAAGAAACTGCTGGTGCAGGACCGGACCAAGAGACTGGGGAACATGAAGGTAAAATATTTTCAAAATCAGTCAGTACCTTCTAAAAATGTTGATAGGATCAGTCAGGGCTTTTGATTGTATAAGTATAAATTATAATGTCGAAAAAGACATGGTTAAGTGCAAGGAAATTGTCTATATTGAGAGAGTATCAAAAGTGAGTGAGAGCGAACTTGAACTACCATCGCCACCTGTTTATACTGACTTTTTTCAAGACTGGTGCGTGACCATGATGTCAGTTTTTCCTCGTAGGCTCACTAAAGGATGAAAAAATTTGTTGCTACGAAGAAGAAGCAAAGAGATTAAAGCGCCATTTATCTTTAGACACACGGGTAGTGTCGCTTCATCACATTGTCACCTAGCAAAAGTAGTGTGTCACGTATCAACGATCCATTCATCCGGAGATTACGTCAAGATATGTTTTGCAACTAGCTTAAACGGATTAGTCTTGTTTAAGCTATCTTAGTAGGTACTAACACCTTTCAAAATAGTATATCAACCTTGATTCTACCACGATTCAACCATGCACATTTTGTGCATTATCCAAAATACAAATAAGGGCGTTGCAGCGCTACTGAACTCGTATTGAATGTTGTTTTTCTTATCCTTAACAAAGTAGCTGTTTTGCAACTACTGACGTCAATGTGAATGTATGAAGTGTTGTTATTTCAAATACGATTACATGTTCTATAGAGATGGGGAACACGAATATACGAGCGTGTTTGAAATGGAAAGATGAAAATAATTCAGACTCGCTCTTGACCCGAGTTTGAATACACTATAAAAACTACACATTTTCTAGATTTACGATGTTTTGTCTTAATATTGTGGTTTCAATACACATTGTAAATGAAGCATTGTATTAGCTTCACAAATAAAATTTGTGTTTTTGCAAGACCACTTTGTAATTAATGGCTAGTCCCAACGTCGTGTCTCTTGCAAAGCACTGCCGATCCTGAGACGAGAAAAGTTAATTTGGGTGGATGTTAAATAACGAAAAAAACTGACTTTGTTGGAAAATTTAAGTTGGCTGCCATCCAACTGTTTCCATAATATATAAATCCTAATCTTATTCCTGACATTTTGTATGCAAAAGATTTTTGTTTTAATTTGCGAAGCAGTTCAGTTTTATCTCTGTAAATTAAATTTTGATCATGCGATGTTACACGTGCTTTCAACAATTATTTTTCAGTCCTTTTCAATATATTTTACTTTGAGGAAATAAGTCGTCAGAGGTACATTTATAAAATTACTATTTAATTAGATAGGTAAACTTAACAGTCATTACATTTAAAGGTATAATAGTGGATTATTATACTTACTGCGTTACATTTTGCGGCACTAAAATTATTATCTCATAGAGCCATTAGATATATATATAATAGTTATAGAGATGGAAATTAGAAACCGATTCATTCCATAAACGCGGTATTTTTTACTATCAGTAATTCAACGTACTTAGTTTTTAGTAAATATTTTTGTATATTGACGTTAGAGTTTTGGCTGCAACCCCACAAACAATCTACGCGGTGCGTTGTCACAGAGCAGAAAAATATATTGGATGCTTTTAGGCGTTACAGTCTTGGTTATAAATTAAATTCTAGGCACCAGGCCAGCGTGTTTCCAGTCTATGTTTACTCTGCTTAATTCGCACCAGCCGCGGTCCGCAATGAGCGGCCATATAATTGGATGCCAATCATTGGTTACGGATGCAAATAAACGCTCTTGGAACGGAATGGCTTTCGGTAACAGCATAGTCTCTTGCACAATACCGCTGCACCTTCACGTGCGGCTGCACGTTACAACAATCTTATTATTTCCTTCTTTCTCTACGGATAAATATTATATTGAAGAGATTATAAAGGCTCCTCGTTAATATACCTACGACTTGTGGCATAATCCAAATAAGCAGCAGAGAGCGGCTACAAAAAATCAAAACAATACCAGTAAAACATACTACGAGGAAAAAAATATCTGTTCAAATATGTAGTTTTTCCATATTGGAAATGAGAAATCGGATGGAAACGCGACTGGTAACGAGTGGAGAGTATCTCACGGCTAGTGTATTTTTAAATTGCTGCAGTTAGTTGTTGGACGTTTTCTCTGGGCTGTTTGCCGACGATATGTCGCCGAGATGTTTAGAAAGCCATCCGTCAGGTGTCCGCCGTCGGTGACATCAAACGACCGCTGTTCGCAACTACAACGTTGACGACGTATATAAATACGATACTTTACAAAGTGCTAGAAAAGTGCGTGACTCG
Organism: Watsonalla binaria; assembly: GCA_929442735.1. NCBI lineage: Eukaryota > Metazoa > Arthropoda > Insecta > Lepidoptera > Drepanidae > Watsonalla > Watsonalla binaria. Next base: position 5,608,603 of record OV838919.1, on the reverse strand, counting down.
TTAGACATGGTGACTTGCACCAACGAGCACGGGTGCGTTTCGATTCGATTCTTCTATTGAGTAGTAAACAGGGGACCAACTGATAGTTTTTAGCAGGGCGAATTGAACTTGAACCAAAATGAAACGTTTAAGCTTAGAATTTCTCAATACACTTAATTTCTACAAGCGATTATAGTTGACCACATGGTACTCCACCCCACCAATATAGACCGCTGAACCATTCTGCAGATTTCGTTGCCACTAAACCGTCCGCGACTGTGACTCAGACCCCATATTTTCGCCGTTAAGTTCAAAGTGCTCATTTAGTTTGCGTCGGAAAATATTTTAATGAGTCAGGAGTATACGTACTGTGGGCGAACCGTGCACAACGTTTTAACACGGCTAATAATGAAAATTAATAATATTCTAGAAGATTATTATAAAGATAAGCAACCTCGTGAATCGAGGACGTTTGTCTTGACCTATTCCATGATATTAGCGAGTGGCCCGGTTGGCATCATTGTAGGAACATAAATTACCTTCCAATATGCTCTTCTAACGCTAAATCCAACAATTTATTCCCTCGCTGCAGTGGAACGCTGGGGACGCCAATAATAACAAAGTTGCTCTAATTTCGGCCACCCACAACTTATGTATGTAGCGTAATCATATTCGGTCAGAACGATTGTATAAAAGAACTTTATTGCCGTATTGACTGATTGATGTTACAGTTATGGCCACCGAATGGGAGTTTGATTATTTCAAACCAATTGTTTTACCTACTATGAATAATGATCATGATTTGTTTGATTAAGGCTTAGATTGTTTTAACTCAGCTGTGTATGTTTTGTTCCAGTGTGGCTCTGAGGATGTCAAGAGGCACCGATGGTTCAAACATTTGGACTGGGCCGATGTCTTCCTGAAGAAATTGCAGGTGAGATTAAGAATAAACTTTGTAATATTAACCACTATGTCCTTTGGTACCAAAATATCTACTAAAATACCAATACAAACAAAACACGCACCCCCTTATTACTAAACATGATTTTGACGAAGTCTAGACAAACTAAAACTATGAGCATCCCTTTTTAAATCCGTATTACAGAATTAGATGTAGCTACATTTAAACTAAGGACTGTCTGAATCCTTGGTTTGTTATAAAGGCATAATAGTTTACAGTAAGCTATCCCTTGGGCAGTAATCACGGCCATAAGATTACATGCCCTTATTGATACACCTTAGTTATTAAAAATAATATACTCGACCATATTTCTTGTTATGTATCTGAATACTCTGATCTGAATAACTTGAAGAATGACTCTAATCTGAATGTGAAGTATGTGTGGGGTCACCATTGTAGATCGTATGAAAAATAGTGTGATAAGAGACAGTTGCAAGTTGAAGAATGAATAGTTAACCAGAATTGAAAAAAGTATGTTGAGATGGTTTGGACATATGGAATGAATGAGCGAAAGGCGATTAACGAAAGAAATTTATAGAGCGAATGTGACTGGAAGTGTCGGTAGAGGGCGTCCAAGGAAGAACTACCATGACCAAATTAATAGTATTTTTCAGAAAGGTCAAATTCGGAGCACTCGTAACCGAAGAAAGTGTATGAAGAGATGCATGAATGTGGATGAAGCGAAAGAAGTATGTAAGGATCGTAGCATGTGGAAAAAGGTGGTCTCTGCCTACCCCCATGGGATATAGGCGTGAGCATATATATGTATCTGAATAATAATGGGAATATTGTTTGCCGACAGCCACCAATAATGCCGTCAGTATCTTACGAAGGCGATACGTCCAACTTCGACGAGTACCCCGAGACAGACTGGAAGGCGGTGCGCTCCCTGGACCCCGACGAGCTCAAGCTCTTCGCCAACTTTTGATGGCCTTAAGTTCCAGTCGCGGTCTTGTCCACTAATTTAATAGATAATAAATTAATCTGATAGCGAGGCGGAAAAGAAAAAGATTTTATGTACATATTGGTAGCAGTGTTCTTTATTTATCTATTCTAAACTCTCATTAAGAAATTTCTACACCTTTTATACAATAAGTACGTCATTTGAAAGCTTCCAACTTGTTGGCTTTATCAAACCGTCCGTGAGTAGAATAGAAGTGTATAACTATGAGACTGCCGGAAGATACCTTTGTAAGAGAGTTGGTACCTACCTATCCAAATGTTATACGATTAGGGTATTGGAAGAATTTGTATGAGAGTGTTCATAATATACAACAGAGACATTTTCCAACTGTAATTGGCAATCTTTTCATTTCGCGTGTTTTTCGAATAAGTATTGAAATAATATCAACAGACACTCAGACCAATGGGTTCGTTGGTGATTTTAGAATACTTATAAATAATGCGTTTTTTTACGAGGTTACGATATTTTTCATTGGTTTGCATTTACGAGGTACTGTGTTTGGCGAAATCTTTTAACTATGTTTTATCGACATTAAATTTCACAAACGTCCAGTGTCACAAAACGATACTTGAAGCAGTATGATGTTCTGGTACTATGACCACTTATTGTCTTCATAGATTCTCAATGATTATGAGACAGATGTATATGCCGTGTATAAGTCTGTCACTGTCACACAGCTAATCTATCATGGTAACAAGAAGTGCTTATGGTAGAGCCCACTTTTTGCGAAGTAATTTGGTAGTAAAGAAAGACGGAATTGCTTCACATTATTAGAGAAATGTAAATATTTATTGTTTAAGTATATTCACGAATTACAATTCCAATGCTTTTGAGTGCAAATACGTACCTACCTATGTAAGTTAGCATAGTTTGTGTCCAAGACGACACGGATATTGTTTGTGATTTCTAAACACTAGCATTAAGGGAATTATTAATTGATAGCGGTCATGTAGATTATTGTGTTATTGCTAAACTACTTAATTCTAGTTAATTCAATATATTCGGAAACCATCGCAATTTCATATGCGACCTTTAACGCCATCTAGCGTCATACTATGTAAACTTTGTATTCCTTGAGTACGAACTCTCGACCAAGTGGTTCAGTTTACTGAAGATCTCCACATTTTAATACATAATTTATTAATAACAAATATGTATTATGTTTTATTTCTTTTTGTTATTTTTTAGTTGAACTTCCTGTGATGTAGTCTCACTTGACTATGTTTAAAACGATGTATGTTAATAAATTTAATATATTAATTACGGTAAGGTATGCAATTTTACCAATGCAGTGTCATATACTAAAATGTGTATTTATTTACATATATTTTGAATTTAAGCACAGGGTTGTATTGTATTGTAATAGGTAGGTTATGTTTATTTAGAAATTATGTAAATACACAAATATAAATGTGTTATTGAAATTATAATTGTTTTATTGATATATTCAATTACTAATAAGTTGACTACGAAATATTTGATTTTTTTTACCTAACCCAATCAAGTACTTCAGTAAAGTGGATACTTAATGTAGGTACCGAAAGGATTTCCTTTTATTTATATAATTGATATTTATATAAGAAAATAATATAATTAAGGAGCTCGTGGCACAGTTGCTATTGCGCATATCATTTGATCAGCGAAGTTAAGCAACCCTAGCCAGTAATTGGATGGGTGACCGCCCGAGTTCCCTCCGTGCCTCGGAGAGCACGTTAAGCCGTCGGTCCCGGTTTGCCAATTTATCATCTTTGGCAATCGTTACAGGTCAGTCGGAAGCCTAAAATAGTCTGACAACTGGTTTAACCCAGATCACAGATTTTCCTCGGCAAAGGGGTTGCGAAGGTCAAATGGCAGTCGCTTCGTTTAAAAATCAGGTGATCAGCGATATCGGGTTGAATCAAGTGCCGACCCCAACAGTGTATGGGATAAGGCCAGGGAGATGATGATGATAAGAAATTAATAAATATTTTTAATATTGTATGTGAACTAAACTTTATAAAATAGTTATTTTATAATATCATTAACTGCGGAATCAAAAATAGCAAATGAATATGTTTTGCTGTTATCGAATTCATTTTTAACCCAACTCGGAAACCGATCAGAATACACATCAGCCAATAAACAAAACTGATCCCAAAGCAGATCAGATACGACCGGAAGATATTCCTGTTAGAAACAATAAAATAAGTCAGTTCCTCAGACGAAGCTGAAATTCTGTAAACTATTATGTATTCTCCGCCTGTGTTTAAATGTTTACTGTTACAATAATATTGGCAACACACAGTCGAGATAGAACAAATAAACCGAGTGAAAAACTTAAGACAAACAATCTGTGTTATCCGTTACTATGCCTCGACGCATTCCCCGCCAGGGGGTCAGCTAGGAAACAGGCGTGTTGACTCGATCTGTAAAGTTAATGAGATTTAGCACTACGAAGAGTAATAAAGTCTGTTAAAAAAGAGAAACTTAGAATGGGAGGGCCACTACTGGGACCTAATATCTTTTTGTTTAGCATGTACAACAGCTCCTTTGTACTATTTGATTTTTTAGAACTGATTAATTTTTTGGTCAATGACAATATTAGTGTAACCTAGATGGCAGTGATGGGTGCAATGTGAATATCGTTAGTTATTTTTTTGGCCGCGAATGTTCTCTTTCTGATCCCTCTCCAGTACATACGGTAGGTTGGATTACTGCCCAGCCTTTCCCCCGACTCTTAGATAGCCTATTTGGTAATACTAAATATGTCTCATTGCTCAACTAGTGAGCAGTGGGTACATCAGAATGTTTACCCATTGCTCAGCTGAGTAGTTAGTATTATCCATTGCTTAACTAGGTGCAGTTGAGCAGTAGGGAAGTAGCGATATAAAAAGACTACCGCGCCATGCCATCCTGTTCATCAGCCTGAACTTGTTTACAAGAAATCTTCCAGGTCTTAAAAGTAGATAGGACAATACGACTGATACATGATTATATACTGTAATGATGCAATTAGAATTAGGTCAGATAAAACCAATATCTGTGTGTAAAAGAAATCTAATGACGTAGAACTTGATAAGGTAAATAAATTTGCTATTACGGACTGTTATATTGTGTTATAAAAGCAAGGACCTTCAATATACAAATATCTAGATATTTTCAGATATGCCTACATTCCAGAAATGGACCAGTTATTCTTGGAATGACATAATTATATTTTTTGCTATTATGAAAATAACATGACAAAGCAATAAGTTATGTAAGAAAAATTCGATAATCCGACGCCAAATGAGCGTTGTCACAGATAGGAGCACTGATGGATTATATTATGTTTGTACTAAGATACAATAATTAAAATTACATAAGTAAATCACATTGGAATCGATACGCATCAATCAACAAACAAGGTCAAATCAAAACGCAAAAGGTCAATGATGAAAAAATTTACAATATCATTATTTCCAATTAAAGAATGTAGTTTAAATGCAATTGTCAATTTACTAACTATTTTTAGTACGAATAACGTGAAAATTACGAAATTTGCGAATAACGTGCAATCTAATAACTATTCCAAATCTAAATTTCTGCAAGGAATTAGATCTAGCAGTGTAAATTTCAAATAGATTATAAATTCCCTATAGATTTAAGTTCCTTTGGAAATTTTGTTGGATAATAGTCTAGATAGCTAATCAAAGATAATTTATCAAATTACGGGTAAGTAGATATGCTGGTGGGTTTGTAGATCGGTGCAGGCATTTCCGTGGAGTACACGTCTGCAGAATTGTGGGTTAAAATGGGTTTGCGTCCGTTACCTCCTGCGCTGGCAGAGAAAGCCCAGAAGGAGCTCAATGAGGACCCAAACAGGGTCCAAGCTGACCTGCAGCACATCAAGGACTGGCTGGCTAAGCAACCACATTTACGAGCTAGGACAGGTAAGACCAACATTATTTGAATATTCGTACTAATCAAATAATATGTATAGATGTATAACGACCCACCCTCCCTTCACTCTGGGTTCTATCTCTAAATATAATATAGTTTACACCCAACCCATTGGAGTTAAGCTCCTACATATTAGCAAAAACCGTATCAAGATCCATATTGTGGTGGAATTTTACCGAATACAGCTTGAACGCCTGAGAAGGCACGAAAACGTTTTTTCACGCAAACGCAAGTTGATAATTTTATTCCAGTGATTATCATACTTGCTGCTGCTGAAACAGTTTTTAGTAAGCTGTATAGCCTGGGCAACTTGAACGGATCCAAATATAAAACAATACTACCTAATTCTATCACATACGATTATACCCTTCCTTATGATGTTATAAAATAATAACCAACCTCGTATAAAAGGTCGTATACGATACATTATCAGATTATAGACATAATGCTTGAATTCAACTAAGTACTATAGATAAGAGTACCGTCTTGTGTGCAGTCATAATAATTTCAATAATTATTTCTTGTAAAATATGCGTCTACTACTACTACGTTCTACCTTGTTGTCATTCTAGTCAGAGTTTTATAGTTATTCTTCTTTGAACGCCCAAGATCAATGTAGTGATAGACATGATAAAATGCATGGATGAATGGTAATTTGTATCAGAAAGAATATGCCGAGGAAGTTCACTTACGTACTATGATGACAACCGAAATCAAATTGATCTCACGATCAATGACTTAAGGTATGAATATGAACAACGGTCGACGTTTGTATAACTAGTTTGGCTGATATTTTTCCTGTTTTTATGATTTTGTTCCTATTGGTTGCGGGGTGATGTTTTTTTTATCTTTATTGAATATGAAAAGGGAGTTTGGTCAAATTGTAAACATGTCACTCCCGTAAGGTACACAAATATAATATGGACAATATTACTTAGTAATAATCAACTACAACTAAGTTTCCTATTTTGTAAAGTTTCCTAGCTTCCTGAGAGGACGGTAAAGCTAACATGCTGTTACACCAACCAACATTACTCATTATAATATTTTTATTTAAGGCACAATTCAAGGTGTAGTGACCAATCCTAAATGCATGAACTATCCAACACAATAAAAAACAGTTTAGAGCAGTTCCTGATATCATTTGCGTGCAACCAAACGAACAAACTCCTCAGCTTTACTTACTTGCTTACGTATATATTTATTATTTATTTGTCTTTAGATGACCAGTGGTTGGTAGCGTTCCTACGAGGATGCAAGTACAGCCTGGAGAGGACGAAGGAGAAGCTAGATCTCTACTACTCCATCCAGACCACGGCTCCGGAGTTGTTTGGAATCACTCACAACAGCCCCCGCTTCGAAGAAATTATGGACTTAGAGTGTGTTTTAATCATTACTCTGTTAGCACGTTAGAAAATAATGAAGTCGTATTGATAATGTTTTATAATTATTTTATAATACATTATCTACCTATTCGTTTGTCACTTATATTAAATATAAAGGTAATATAATAATATATAATAATGAAAGGTATCCTATGTCATTATCTGTACGTAAGGGCTGCACATATTCCACTTTATTACAAACTGGTTTAAACAAAGACTAGACTAAACTCTGACTAAAACTATGTCCAGTCCCTTTAAAGTCCGTAGCACAAAAAGAAAAGACTTAAAACCGAGGAATATCTTAGGCGATGTTTTGTAATAAAGGGAATTGTGTTCAAAATTGTATGTTGATTGGTTAAACGCAACAAAGGAAATATACATAATTATATTTGCTTAATATCATATAAGTGAGAAGGGATTAATTTTATTTTCCAGGTCATTCGTAGTGCTCCCAAAACTGTCAGCGCCAGACGGGCAGCGGGTGGTGATGGTGCGCCCTGGAAGATATGATCCTAATAAGTACACCATTTTCGACATAGTATCAGTAACAAATATATTACAAAAGGTAAATTGAGATACATTTATATCCTTGCCTAGATGATATTTAAAAAATAGTATAATTTTGGTATACATACCACAATAGTTTTATAAACAAAAGACTGATTACTAAAAGTGGCGTCATTAGTTATGAGCGCGTACCTTGAATCCGTAGTATTAATTTTATGAGTCAGTCTCTGTCTATATGTATGGCGTGAGGCGATTAAAAACATGCGTGGTATTCTTACTATATTGTGTATATATGTATATTAATATTCAAAAAAGCGTTGAGATTAATTGCTGCATATTCGCTGCCCTAATTCGTAATATTCTCTGTTAAATGAAATATCACTAATTGCCAAAATGTTTACCATACTTTTTGCATCTTCTCTTACTTTATGTGTTACATGATTTCAGATAATATATGTGGAAGATGACAATGCTGTAGTAGCTGGCACCATAACTATATTGGACCTGGAAGACGTCTCGATGGCACATTTCATGCAAATGACGCCAGTTACTATGAAGAAAATGGTTGTAGCCGGCCAGGTAATATCCATTCCATACACATAATCCAAATTTAAGCCTCTGTTTGTGAGTCCTAATTAACAGCTTTTCATTAAATACACATGAAACTATACATGGTAATTATATTTTTTGTCTCTGTTCATTCCGGCTAATCTCGGAAACGGCCGGACCGATTAACGGGACTTTTACTGGCATATAGCTGATGTTATAAGGAGTAGCCAAGGCTACTTTTAATTGAGAAATGTATTGCTCGTACTACTCGGGTAGTCAACATGCTCAGGAAAATACCGCAATCACTGTATTGGAAGATAATGCTAGAAAATGATTTAACATGTCTGTATTTCAAAGGATGCGACACCATTCCGAATGAAAGGCACCCACTACTTGAACACACCACCTGGATTCGAAACCGTATTCAATGCCATGAAGGTACTACTGAATGAGAAAAACAGGAACAGAGTAAGTGTCTACCATAAACTAAAATACATTTTAATGCAGCTGCTTTTTCCACCAGCCTACATCAGTTACTAAAGATAAGCCTCGATTTTAAGTAACTTAGATATTGTATAAGGTGTAGAATGTACAATCTCGTCAGTTATCAAAATTTTCACCCAGCCACCAATCTTGGAGGCTTCATAATCATGTGTTCCCCCGCACTGGGCCATGGATGTGTGTAGATGTATCCTCTCCTAAGACACTGTTGTAATTTTCAGTTATACGTCCACAACAAGAATTATGAAGAAATGTACAAATACATCCCTAAGGATATTTTGCCCGTGGAATACGGTGGTACTGGAGGCACTATCAAGGAAATTACAGGTAGAAATTTGCAATACAAACTACACTAATACGTCTTTCTGTTGGGTCAGGGGGATACACGAGAAAGGCTGTGCCATAATTAGATAAAGCATCAGCCACGAGAAATGGTTTGTAATTTGTAGGTCACTGGCACATTTTTTAAATAGAAATGAGAATGACAAGTATGTAATTTACATTACCTTGAATTTTACGAAGTACGGTATCAATAAAAACACAGTGTAAAGTCACGATTACTGAAAACTTAACATTAAAAAGAGAAAGACAACTTTTTTCTGACTCATACTTGTTAGCCATTTTAATTTTTATAAATCGTTTTCTAGAATACTGGAAGAAAAAGGTGAAAGAGTACGGACCATGGCTAGACGAAGACGATGCGAAGTTTGGCACAGACGAGTCGAAGCGAGTCGGTACACCCAAGACTGCCGAGAGCATGTTCGGCGTAGAAGGCTCCTTCAGACAACTTCAATTCGATTAGATCATCTGCGTGGTTTTACTAGCGTTAACCATACGTAATAAACATTTTTGTACTCTTGTTTTGTATAAATCTAGTTTTTGTTTATCCCCTAGTTCTAGTATCTAAGTGCTGACCAGTAATAAAGGTACTCCATCAAAAAATGTTTTTAATCAGATTGAGATTGTTACGCACCCCTAATATAAGGATATTGCTGACTATGCAAGCCCGACTCACCACAGCAACAACGGGCAGCGGTAGAAACCTGAGGCGCTGACGCAGCTCCTTGGACGATTCCACGTTCCGTGGGAACCTGCGTCACTCCGTGTTCACCCATCGACTCGGTCTCACGTTTAAGTTAGAATATAAGTCTTATTGTAATTTTTATTCTTTAATTAAATTAGTTAAAGCATTTTGGTTTTTTTTGAGACCTCCGGCCGCCACCCGCTTAATTGGCGCAGTCGGTAGGATACTCGAAAGCCGCGTCGTGTCAAGATCTCCGACCAAAAATCGGTCCGAGGCCCGCGTGGCTGCCGGTTTTCAAGCCGAAATCGAGTATACAGAACGGGAGGAAGCCGAGGTGATCTGGACCTTGATCGTCAGAGATACCAAAATGCAGTGAGTACCTTGAATCTTCAAGTATTTGCTATTCCTAGTTCCTAACATTTCATTATCCTTTATACGCCCACGTTATATGTGCGATATTATATACATATTATATACTAAAATTTAAATTAAAACGATAAGATAGGGATATTCTTTTGTGTTGCAGTGTTAATATAAAGCTCAAAGATTTTCCACCCACGCGAGTTTATGAGTGCTAGTTATAGGAGTAGTAGTAATATTAATAGGCACGCGTGTATAGATAAGCATAGGAATTTATCGGGTTTAGAAAGTCTAGAAAATTCAGATATTTTAGAAAGCATGGCTAATGACTCGATTGATACCATATACAAATCCCTCCGATTATTGCCAGAATTCGATGGTAATCCACATATATTAACCAGATTCATAAATCTGTGCGATCAATTAGTGATAACACATTTTAAGGTGGGAGAAGGTCACGAATTATCAAACTTAGCGTTATTGAATGGGATATTAAATAAAGTGACGGGACCTGCGGCTAGATTGATTAACTCAAATGGTATTCCAGAGAACTGGATCGGGATTCGAAATGCCCTGATAAATAATTTTGCCGACCATCGCGATGAAACCGCGTTGTATAATGACCTTTCCTTACAGACTCAAGGCTCTAGTAGCCCACAGGAATTTTATGAGCGATGTCAGAGCTTGTTTAGTACTATAATGACGTACATTACATTACATGAACCTGTTCAGACCACTGTAGAAGCGAAACGGTCCCTTTATCAAAAACTAACACTTCAGTGCTACTTGCGAGGTCTCAAGGACCCACTAGGGTCTAGAATACGTTGTATGCGTCCGGAAAGCATGGAAAAAGCATTGTGTTTCGTACAGGAGGAGCTTAACACCCTCTACATACAGCAGCGCAACGAGGGTGGACCCTCAAAGAAAGATTGGCAACCGCAACCACCTGTGAGTACATTTAATTTGCCCTTGAATAAATTTCATATGTCAAAACCCGTCGATCATCAAAATTTCAGTGTGCCAAGATTACAAAATAATATTAATATGCCCGGTCCGTCGCGACAATTCATAAACCACCAGCCTTACCAAGGTTGGAGGCCTACACTAATGTCTCAGTTCCGTGGCCCTAGCCGGACCCAACAAATATTCCGAGCTCCACCACCAAATTATAACCCACAGAGCAATGTATTTAGGCTACCCCCTAGGCCACAACCACAGCCATCGACCTCTAATAACTATCCGCGTCCTATGAGCGGTGTGAGCCACTTTGTCACAAAGCCTCTGCCACCATCTGGGCATGATTGGCGTAAATTTGGCAACCCGCCGCCTAATAACTATTTTAAAACACGTGAAGTTAATTTCAACGAACTTGACTATGGATGTGACATTCCCGACTATGAATACGGCTATGTTGATGATTATTATGACGACTACTATAACTGTGAACCACAGCCAATTTTTTATAATTATAATTATGACCAACCAAATTATGCCGAAAATGTTTCTGTTGAGGAGATCAACCAAAACACTGAGCCTGATAGTAACGAAAATTTTCAAAAACGTTCGAAATCCGAAAAGCCAAAATAGAGGTGAACTTACATACGCAGCGACAACTTGTCTATATTCAGACAAGTAGCCCCTCATTAAAACTATTAATTGATACTGGGGCCAATCAATCTTTTATAAGCCCTTCTGCTGTCGAAAAATACTTCAGACACATTCCTTTAAATTATGATCCGTTCGAAGTAACGAATGTACATGCCACAAGTAAAAATGATTACTCAATCACTTTACCGTGTTTCTCAGAATTCAACGAAGAAGTTGACATTACTTTATTCATTTATCAATTTCATAATTATTTCGACGGTTTGATAGGCTTAGACTTGCTGAATAATTGGGAATCGAATATTGACCTTAAAAATAAAACTTTAGTCACACGTAACGCGGTTGTTCCAATACAAATGTATGATTCACGTAATGTCAACCTCTACGAAGACATTATTCCGGCTCAATCGTCTAAGATAGCCCGGTTGCCAATAAATTCAAAAGATGGGGAAGTGTTTGTACCCAACCAGACTTTGTGTAATTGTTTAATTTCGGATTGTTTGACAAACGTAAAAGATAATCGGGGCTGGGTACAAGTGACAAACCCAACGCTTAATGACGTCATCTTTTCTATGGATCGTCCAGTATCATGTGAAGTTTTCAATGTCGAATGCGAACGTACACAATATTGTAATATGTCAGAACGTGCTAAGCAAGTTGTTTCTCGACTTCGAACCGAACATTTAAATCAGGAGGAATTTGCTAATTTAACATCATTATGTGAACAATATGCTGATGTATTTTACCTTGAAGGTGAACCCCTCACATTCACTAACAAGATAAAACACAGCATTAAAACCACGGATGAAATTCCTGTCCATACTAAGAGCTATAGATACCCGCACATTCATAAACAAGAAATTAAAGATCAGATAGGCAAAATGTTAGAGCAGAATATTATACGACCTTCAGATTCTGCGTGGAGCTCTCCTATTTGGGTCGTGCCCAAAAAGGCTGATGCTTCCGGTAAGACTAAATGGCGCATTGTCATCGATTTCCGAAAGGTTAACGAAAAAACGGTTGATGATAAATACCCAATACCAAATATTACAGATGTCCTTGACAAACTTGGTAAATGTCAGTATTTTAGCACGCTGGATTTGGCTAGCGGCTTCTATCAAGTAGAAATGAGCCCCACAGATATACATAAGACAGCATTTAACGTAGAAAATGGGCATTACGAGTTCTTAAGAATGCCAATGGGCCTTAAGAACTCGCCTTCAACTTTTCAGAGAGTAATGGACAATGTCCTCAAAGACCTTCAAAATGACGTTTGTTTAGTTTACTTGGATGACATAATTGTCTTCAGTACTTCACTTCAAGAACACATAATTAATTTAGAAAAAGTATTCAAAAAGTTACGAGATTCTAATTTTAAAATTCAGCTAGACAAATCGGAATTTTTAAAATTAGAAACCGAATTTCTTGGGCATGTCATTACTACAGAAGGCGTAAAGCCTAATCCTAATAAAATTAAAGCCATAGCTAAATACCCATTACCAAAAACTACCACAGAAATTAAGCGTTTTCTCGGTTTGCTCGGGTACTACAGGAAGTTCATCCCTGATTTCGCTCGCATAACGAAGCCGATGACTCAGTGCCTGAAAAAGGGTAATAAAATCACTTTAGACAAAAATTATATAAACTGTTTCGAACGCTGTAAAACTTTACTAACAAACGATCCAATACTTCAGTATCCAGATTTTAATAAAGAATTCTTGCTAACAACTGACGCTTCCAATGTCGCAATAGGCGCTGTTTTATCACAGGGTCCCGTTGGCGCCGACAAACCGATAGCATTCGCATCACGAACATTAAATTCCAGTGAACTAAACTATAGCACCATAGAAAAAGAACTTCTTGCTATTGTTTGGGCAACAAAATATTTTAGACCGTATTTGTTTGGCCGTAAATTCAAAATTTTAACTGACCATAAGCCCCTACAGTGGGTTATGAATTTGAAAGAACCCAACTCAAGACTTACAAGATGGCGCTTAAAATTGTCAGAGTACGACTATACAGTAATTTATAAGCAGGGTAAATGCAACACTAATGCAGACGCCCTATCACGCGTTGAAATAAATAATGAAACCACAACTTCAATTGTAGTTAACCTTTCAGAAGAAGACCCCGATGATTCTAGAACCTTGACAGCAACGGAAAGTGTTGACGGTTCCAGAGACATGACAGCTCATACTGATGCTGAGAGCCCCATTCTGGAAATTCCGATCACAGATCATCCTCTTAATAAATTCACCAGACAGATCATTCTTACAGTAGTAGGTGACATCAAAGGAAGGCCAGTTGCTACCAAACCATTCGACACACATACACGTACTGTAGTTCAGGTATCTGAATCCAATCTTAAGGAAGACGTCATTAATGCTATAAAGGAATTTGTTAACCCTAAAATAAAGACCGGCTTGTTAATCAATCCACTAACTGCTATGAGTTCCATAGTACCAATTATACAAACCACGTTTAAAAATTCGGCAATGAATCTTACATTGGCTAAAAGCGAACTAGAGAATGTTAGAGAATACTTACGACAGCAGGAAATCATAAGCAAATATCACGATGGTAAGACTAACCATCGGGGTATAAATGAGTGCTACTTGGCTTTGTCTCGCAAATATTATTGGCCTAAAATGCGAGAGCACATAACAAAATTTGTTAACGATTGCACAATTTGTGGTCAAGCTAAGTATGACCGCAATCCAGTCAGGCAACAATTCCGCATTGTTCCACCTACTAGTAAGCCATTTGAATTAGTTCACATAGATTTGCTAACCATCGAGAGTGAAAAATTTCTGACAATAGTTGACGCTTTTTCTAAATATGCTCAAGCTTACTACCTAAGAGATGGCACTGCCGTGAGCGTAGTTCAAGCTTTACTTAAATTCTCCACTCATCATGGTATTCCAGTAACTCTAGTTTCCGATAATGGCCCAGAATTTACAAATCAGTTATTTGCAGAATTTGTAAAGTTGCACAAAATACAGCACCACAAAATTGCACCACATACCCCTAATGAGAATGGGATCGTAGAGCGTTTCCACTCAACGATATTAGAGCACCTCCGCATATTGAAACTCGAGCGCAATAATGAACCGACTATCAACTTAATGCAATACGCCCTTCTGGCCTATAATCATTCCATTCATAGCTTCACGCGATGCAAACCGATAGAGGTAGTCACGGGGCATTTTGATCCTCGTGATCCCTTTGACGTAGATCTTTCTTCTCATCTTTTGCAACAGTACATAACAGATCATAAAAATCGCATGAGTATAACTTATAACTTAATTCATGAAGCAGGCATCTCTCAACGAACTGAAATAACCAACAATCGTAATACAAATCGCGAAGTAGAAGCTGAATATTCCCCGGATCAACAAATCTTTGTCAGAAATCCACTAGCTTCGCGAAGGAAACTAGCTCCACGTTTTACTCATGATCAAGTAATGGCGGATCTTCCGATTCATATTTACACTAGAAAGAAACGCGGACCTGTTGCTAAGTCTAGATTAAAGAGAGTACCCAAAACTGCAATTTTGTTGCAGGACCCTCCTCGTGATTCACCTACTCCTGGGCCCAGCTCTGTCGCAAGAGATAATACTTGAAAACCTTGGAAACGGCCCGGGCATACTTCCCTTTAAACTAGGCCCTACACGCATAGTATCGCATTATCATTCATTTGTACAAGCCGTAAATCTTCAAGAATTACAAACTAAATTGTATTTAATCACGGAACAACTACGCAATGCTAGCCCTGAAATTCACGACAAAACTTCTGTTTTATTCGAGCCACATATGAATTACCTAAAGAATAAGCTTCAAAGTGTGTCTGACCAGTTAGAATCTTTTCAATTAAACCGCGTCAAGAGAGGACTTGTAGATGGTCTCGGGTCTGTAGTGAAAAGCATTACTGGCAACCTTGATTATACTGACGCCTTACGGTATAATCAAGCCATAAAAGATCTACAGGACACTGGAAAAAAGGTAATAAGTGAGTATAATAGCCATGTTAGTATTACAAAAGACTGGATGGCTCATTACTCCAAAATACTGGATACAGTAGTTGAAAATCAGAATAAAATAGAATATTTTATGAATCAAATTGTTAAAAGCGAATCAACTAGAAATAATGATATGGTTAAGTATGCGCACCTTGCGCAAGTATTTCTAATTTTAGAAGATAATGTAGATTATATTTCTCAAGAGTTATACAGATTAGAGAACGTATTGGCTTTCATTAGAACCTCTACCATGCATCATTCGGTTTTAAAAATAAATTCAATTAAAGATTTAATTAGTAAATTGCAACACTTATATGGTAAGGATAAAATAATAGATCTAGATATTAGAGAGTATTATAACATTATCCAAGTAGGATCATACTACGTGGATAATGAAATTATTATAGTATTTAAGTTTCCCGTTGTCGTTGCCCAAGTATATGATATGTATAAATTATCCATAGTCCCAAATAATAATTTTGAAATACTAACGCCACCTTTCCCCTTCCTGGCAATATACGGACAAGATTTCAAGTACATAGAGGCTGAATGCCCGAAGATCAATAAATGGTATCTATGTTATAATAACCGAAACATGCAAAGCAGATTACCTGACGATTGTATCCAGCATCTGATCACTACCCAACAACGGAAAGAAACCTGCAATCCAATCAAAATCTCGCTACAGAAACCGGCGCTTGAAGAACTTGATGACAGACATTTCACTCTTTGCTTCCCCAACTTCACCAGAGTACATCTCTCCTGCGGTCAAGATCTCTATAAAGTTATTCAAGGCAGCTATCTCGCCATCATTCCGCATAATTGCTACTTAGAAACATCGGACTTCATCATCTCAAACGTCCATGACCGTCTAAAAGGACAAGCACTCAAAATTATGGACATACCTGAAATCCGTGTAACGTCGTCGCAGGCTCCAGTAATCAAACTAAATACCATAAACCTAAACGAATTGCATGCAGTCAACGCAAGGGTAGCCACACAACCGGCACTAGAAGTAAAGAAGACAGAGATCGATTACAGCATTTATCATACAACGATCCCGATATATATAATCATATTAAGCATAAGCGCACTCGCTATGTTCCTGGCGTACCGCAAATACAGCATGAAACGGGTTAACATTACTAGCAACCATGAGAAGAATCAAGTCGAACTAAGAACAGTGTATGCTATCCCCAGCGGCTCTAAAGACGATCCTGAGCAGCCTCCAGCTCCATTTCTGACTAAAGTCTTCAATAGTCGCTGTGCTACGGGGGGAGGTGTTACGCACCCCTAATATAAGGATATTGCTGACTATGCAAGCCCGACTCACCACAGCAACAACGGGCAGCGGTAGAAACCTGAGGCGCTGACGCAGCTCCTTGGACGATTCCACGTTCCGTGGGAACCTGCGTCACTCCGTGTTCACCCATCGACTCGGTCTCACGTTTAAGTTAGAATATAAGTCTTATTGTAATTTTTATTCTTTAATTAAATTAGTTAAAGCATTTTGGTTTTTTTTGAGACCTCCGGCCGCCACCCGCTTAATTAGATCTCCAGCCAGTTTGGTCATATTGGTAGTCTATGTATGTATACCCATAAAATTCAAAATCCTGACTGACTGGCTTATATATCAATGCATTTGTATTTGAAACCTAGTGTCACGCAAGCGAAACTCGAAAGCAGCTAGTCTTATATAATAATGATTTTATTGAAAGAGAACGATGGACTTTCTTCGAATAGATTTGACGTACGCTGGTGTCGATTATGTTGTCAAACCCTGGCAAACATAATTTGATATTTGTCGGTAATCTTACTCGGGGATACTATCTAACTATACGAAAGCCCAAAGATTTCATTCACCATGTGGTCAGTGGCACGAGAGTGATGCCCCATTTCATAGGCTACAGAAAACACTTAGGTACCATCACTGATATGTATGTTTGTTTTGCCACGTACTTTAGCAGTATAAACATTCTGGCGTCAAGTGAGTGTGGTGAGGTGATATCAATTAATGGTTTATCAGTAAGTCGATACAGTGATAAACGCTAGGTAATGCCTATGTTTTTATTGTTGATGTAATATTTTTTTCTGTAATAAATTAATCAACAGATATCTATCGAGGACAACAAAGTGTGACAAGAAGTTACAAGTCTTTCTGAAAAAGACAATAGAATTAAAAACTCCGACACCTATGACGGGACACGGTTTCATTCTCGCTGGAAATAAGAGAGCCGAGAGAGAGAAGTACAAAAGGCGTAAGCATTCTTGATGCTTGCACAATGGCGGAAACATTATTTAGAAAATGATTCCCCAAAACATATTTTATCAGTTCTTCAGACACACCAGTAGAAAATGTGTTGGCAAACAAGCAGCTTGCTGAATTCATTTAATTTGGGAACCTTCGTGCTTAGATTACGACGAATCAACGTACCCTTTAAGGTGTTGCATAAAAACACAAAACTACGCACAATTCAAACACGACTTATAAGTATCAAATATTGATGCCAATAACATGACAAGGCAATAATAAGTTATCTTGTAATGTAAATTCGTTAGTCCAATATCCTCTGAGCTGCAGATAGTGATAGATTTTGTAGACATTGCTTGTATAACTCACATAGTTTAGTATCAAATATATATTTTTAATATTGGAAAGCATTGGATCTGCTAATTCAAAATACTTTTTCCTGCTTATCCATCCTCACTTCTGTATCTAAGGTTTAAGTTCCACTGTATGTTGAGTTGGATATTAGCAACTACAGATAGCTAATCACAGAAAATTTATCAAATATCACATATAGATACGTTGGTGGTTTTATAGATTAGTGTGGGTAGGCCTTTCCATAGAGTACACGTCTGCAGAACTGTGTGCTAAAATGGGATTACGTCCGTTACCGCCTGCGTTGGCGGAGAAAGCTCAGAAAGAGCTCAATGAGGATCCAAACAGGGTTCAAGCTGACCTGCAGCACATCAAAGACTGGATAGCTAAGCAACCACATTTGCGAGCCCGGACAGGTAAGTCAATAATCACTATCCAATCTCACTAATCCATATTGTATCCATACTAATTCTGTACTTGAATTCAAGCATTAAGTAGTGTCAATATATCATTTCACATACATGCATACACACAAGTACATATGCTCACGCCTGTATTCCCCGAAGGGGTAGGCAGAGGCGTTGTAATAGCAACACCCACTTTTCACCGAAAATGTGTAAGTGCCAACGTGACAGATGGTGTGTCTATCGCCATCTCAGGCACTATACATACGTCTTTAAATTGCTTCTCAGGCATATTCAGGTTTCCTCACGATGTTTGCCTTCACCGTAAATCACGTGGTGTGAAATCACTGCACATAAGCTTGAGTACCAGGAGTCACCACGGCTCTAGTTTCCTTAGTCTTTCAGTGACCCTTTCGGGAAGAGAAAGCTTTATGACTAAGAGCTTTAAGTTTAAGAACATGTCTAAGAGCAAAGTAGAGTATTAAAGAAAAAATAAATAATTACTTACCTAATGCATGTAGGGATTAAATCTGCCCACCAATTCCATGTGGATTAATCCGTGTTGATTAAGTTTCCTTAGTAAAATAATGTCTTATGTCTACGTGCGTGTTAACTCT
The DNA here is from genome assembly GCA_929442735.1 of Watsonalla binaria. Classification (NCBI taxonomy): domain Eukaryota; kingdom Metazoa; phylum Arthropoda; class Insecta; order Lepidoptera; family Drepanidae; genus Watsonalla; species Watsonalla binaria. Next base: position 5,589,205 of record OV838919.1, on the reverse strand, counting down.
TTGATTACTAACCTAAACCTGTAAGATGTTAATAGGGCTGATTCGAGAATTTTAATTGAATAATATTATGTGTTATTTTTCATTTTTATTATGAATATCACTTCAGAGGTACGGAAGCAGGGGATATTTTTTCAGTAGTCAAAATTTATTTATGTGTGTTCAGATGACCAGTGGTTGGTAGCGTTCCTACGAGGATGCAAGTACAGCCTGGAGAGGACAAAAGAGAAGCTAGATCTCTACTACTCCATCCAGACCACCGCTCCAGAGCTGTTCGGAGTGCCCTATAACAGTCGTCGATTTGAAGAAATTTTGGACTTAGGGTTTGTATTAATCATAAATCTCTTATCTTAATTCCACACGCATATTGTGACAAACGTCAATAGTACGGTCTACAAGTGGTCGATAAGGGAACAAATGAATATAAGTAGTAGTCGAATCATTAAATACCAGGACGGTATTTTAGTCAAACCAACCAAGATCTGCTCCGATTGATCATGGCTCTCAGGCCTGATTTGTCATACACATAGAATATTATTTTCATTAAATCACGCAGAATGGGTTTTTATAATTATACTTCTGAATGTACTACCCAAAGACAAATTATATTTAAGTACCCGTAAGTGGGAATTGTGTCTTCGCAACATATGGTAGTTGAATGGAATCTCGAGCAATGTGCAATAACTCCGCTTCGCACAAGTCAGAAACAAGTGCCATGAGATGTTAGCTAATCTTCACTATTGAGAAGCACCTGAAGAAGAATATACATTAATATGTATCTGATTTATTTTTCAGGGCATACGTATTGCTGCCAAAACTCCCGGGACCAGATGGACAGCGTGTTGCTATAGTACGACCTGCTAACTATGATCCAAACAAATACTCCATTATCGATGTAGTAGCTGTGTCGAACGTAATCCAAAAGGTAACAATTAATGTGATTATTGTCTTCTGTTTTATCTGTCTTTTTTGTTAGATTGATTAAGATGGATTAAAATTAGATATGCAAGGTTGTTGTACGATAAAAACCTCTGGGGCCCAACAACAAGAACTTATTACAATGATATATGCACGTCATATATGAGTTTAACTATTATGGCAATTAGAGCATTATGGTAGGGACCCTGACGTATTGCCGCATTGAAATCATCGGTATAAGAAAACCTGACTGTTTTAATAATTTTGTATCAAAGAAAAAAATCTCTGATACAAAATTATACAATATAAGTTTTGAGAATAATAATAATGACTGAGTTTAGTCAGAAACACCAACCTACATTTTGCATTTCTGAAAGTATCCAACTAAAACCTTTGATATTGATTAAGTGATCCTGTACATATTAGTATATTAACTTTAAATAATTAAAGTGTTCCATACTAAGTTAATGTATGGTTGCAGATCGTTTTCATGGAAGACGACAACGCCATCGTGGCTGGTACAACAAGCATTTTGGATCTAGATGCTGTGACGATGTCACATTTCGTACAAATGACACCTGTCACTATGAAGAAAATGGTTGTTGCTTCTCAGGTAAATAAATATCAAAAAGGTTATACAAGGCCATCTGTCATGAATCTATACCATGTTTAGGATTGGTACCTTTTGACTTTATAAGAAGTCAGGCTTAATTTATTCTTATCAGGGGGTCTACCATCATCGATTTAAGCAGAGCGTATTAAGAACTTCTCAGCTTCAATGTTATTTGTGGTACCGTAAAATTGAAAGTCAAAGCTAAGAAGTTCTTGCTTGATACGCGCTGTTCAAACGATCATAGTTAGCCCGAAGTACTTATAAGATTCAAGTCTAAAGGTAAGTGCATAGTATAACTTAGCTCGTTTTGTTCTTCTTTGTCATTTGAAATTGGAACACATATTATGTAATCCGAAAAACATTGCAGTAGGCGAAGAAGAAACTACAAATGAGTCTCCTTTAATACCTTGAGTGCATATTTTTCTTATGTTGCAGGATGCATCACCTTTCCGTATGAAAGGCATTCACTACTTGAACACACCAACTGGATTTGAGACCGTATTCAATGCCATGAAGGGACTCCTAAATGAGAAGAACAAAAGTAGGGTAAGTGCTTCCCAGCCACTAGAGAATAATTTATAATACTTTTGTTTTGAGCCGTGGTGGCCTTGGGGTTTGAGCAGTCGCCTGTTACGGAAGCGACCCAAGTCCTGGGATTCGGACTTGCGTCCTATAGCGGGGCCTGTACCAATGAGTTTTTCTAAAAACCTTATGTACAGTGATTTCACACCACGTGCTTTAAGGTGAAGGAGAACATCGTGAGGAAACCTGCATATATCTGAGAAGTAATTCAAAGACGTATGTATAGTGCCTGATTCAGCGTTGGATTCTTCCTCCGTCACGTTGGCATTTAATCATATTCGGTGAAAATTTCACAAGGATTTAAATTACATTTTGATATGCTTCTTTCGTGACATTGTATGTACAATTTTCAGTTATACGTGCACAACAAGAACTATGAAGAAATGTATAAACACATCCCAAGAGAGATTTTGCCAGCGGAATACGGTGGTAATGGAGGCACGATGAAGGAAATCACAGGTACTACTATTTTACTTGGAGTATTGTAATTGTATTGTAATTTTAAATGGAATCTCGTTTATCACACGGGTCGGTGGAGTGGCTAGGGTAACCTAATGACATCGACTCATAACATCATATTATTATAGAAATGTAAAAGGTAAAAGTGATTCCATGACATTTTTGCATGGGTTTACATTTCTTAAGTCATTTATTTTGTACAATATTTTTGAAAAGAGTTATTACTGAGTTTTTTGCCAGGTTCTTCTCAGTAAAAGCAACCTTCTGAACCTGGCGGTAGCATATATAATTCTGTATAATTATGTCATTCTGACGATTTGAAAGGACTTTGTGAGTTAGAGTTTGACTGATGTATTAACACACAGCTTAAACCACATGTCCTTCAGGACTGAAATTTGGGGGGTGTGGTAGGTATACACTGAGAAGGGGTTTACGAAATATTGCCTATTGTATATAACAGAGTATAATGTGAAATAGATTTCATTTGGATGATTAGTTTCATCAAGGAATTAATAATTAATCTTAGGAAATTTAAATTTTAGAATATTGGAAGAAAAAAGTGAAGGAGTACGGTCCATGGCTAGAGGAGGACATGAAGTTCGGTTCAGATGAAGCGAAGCGAATCGGTTCGCCCAAGACTGCAGAAAGCATGTTCGGCGTAGAAGGCTCCTTCAGACAACTTCAGGTTGATTAGGTCACTAGCCTCTGTTTTCATTAGTACAATACCTAATAAAACTTAATAAATTTGTACTTCTGTTTCGTATAAAAAAATTGTGTTTCTTGCCCTCTATCCAATTTTCAGATCACCCAAATTGTTTCATCGATATTTTACGCAGTAGGGTATATACTGCCACAAATAAACTGTTGAATGGATTCCTAAAATTGTATATTATATTATGCCTGTGTGTCTGTGGTACTAAACGTGGACTTATTTTTGTCTACGACTTACGACTGCCACGAATGACTGTCCTTTCGTAAGCCTTTTTACGAGGAAAATCGGAAACCCAGGTTAAACTAGTTGTCAGACTCTGCTAGGCCTCCGACTGACCTGTAACGATTGCAAAAGATGTTAAATTGGTAAACGGGACCGACTGGCTTGACGTGGTCTCTGAGGCACTCGGGCGGTCACCCATCCAATAACTAGATTGTGTTAGTGTCGCTTTACTTCGATGATCGAATGATATGCACAATAGCAACTGTGCCACGACCGACAGCTTAGTTCAGTTATGAATACAGAATAACGCAACAGGCCCGAATCCACGAATCAGTGGTTCAGTAAGTATATGGAAAGACCTTTAGCTATGAACAAACAAAGATGCCTTAAAGCAGCATTCAAATGAGATGGTAGAAAAGAGTAAAGAGGGCAAATTTCAATATAAAATGATAAGGACTAATGCGATAAAAACGCTTCAAACGTACATAAGCAAACGGTCAAATATTCTATGAGCGTGAAAATAAAAGAATATTGACATTTCATGTTCATTGTGCAGCATTCACTTGTCGTTGCTTGCCGCTAGGCAGGTAAGTGAGTGTCGCGGTGATAACAATATTGGTTTATCATTTAGTCGATACAGATCCGGTGATAACAACGCTAAGTACGTTCAATGTTTTATTGTTGGTATATTTAGTGTTAAATATCCTTTGATACATTATTATACGTTTAGTTTACATACAGTGGAACTGGTTTTGGCAAGTTTAATCAAATAAGTTAGCATAAATAGCAGTCCGTAGGCATATCGGATGATCGAATGACTGGAAGTATTTTAAAGTAGTTTATACCACGAAATAGAAAGATATAGAAAATGGTTCGCGCTTTGAGTCCGGAGCTGGCTAAGATTGCCAGAGAGGAATTGAATGAGAATCCCAAACGCACTGCAGAGGATCTTTCACATTTGAAGGAATGGATCGCTAAACAACCCCATCTAAAGGCGAGGACAGGTATGGTACCTATATATTATTTACTATGTCATGTTTTGATGTTCCTTATTTAGTATGAGTTAAAAACCAATGATATAGTACGCTTTCCGTTTGATTTTGGTCGACCTACTTTTGAATAACTCAGAATCGTGCATTTCATGAATATTTATCTTAATAAACATGAGGCGTGGAGTATTCTTATGTAAGTTTGAAACAGAAAAAAAGTATTTTACCTTTAAGTTTTTAGCTAACCTTTGGAGATATATCTTAAAGGAATTCTATCCCCAGGGTATTTATATTCTTTTAAGTCCGGCTTTCCACGCTTTTGTTGATAGTTTTCATTACCGTTTGTATCGTTTCTTAAGAAGGCTCAATACCACAACAATTATTTCCTTTACGTGATATCGAGTAGGAATAAACTTTAATCGAGCGAAGCCGGAAAGTTGATCGGCTAGATTTGTTTACAAAGAAAGTATTATTTAACGATACAAGTCTATTTTTAAGAGTCTTGTGAAAGAGAACTACCAAAAAATGTCCACCTCAATTTTGCTCTTTATTTATGCATTTTTTTTTCTGTGTCACTGGTATCTATATGTTTATTTATATTGTATTGATTTATATAATATTTATATATTGTATTGTTTTTATTTTTTAGATATTTATTTATTCTATGTATAATTTGTTTATATATTTATTTGTATCTTCTCATTATTATATTTATTCATATTCTCTGTCATATGTTTGTTAGACTAGTTTAGTTTTTAAGTATGTAATCAGTTTTTAATTTTATTTTTCCTAATTATATAGCACACCCGCTTCTATGTTTGTCCTCTATTGTAAGGTTGGCTGGCAGAAAATGCATTAAGTCTACCTGTGTACTTTGTGCATAAAGTTTTTAAATAAATAAATAAAATAGAGCGATGCGTCATGAGGTGTGTCACAGTAATTAACTTACCTATCTAATCGTAAGTAATATAAGCTGGTCCGCGTTGAACTGGAAACCCATCGACCCTTGGGATCTTTTGTACTTCGTCTCCTACTATATGATTAGTAATTTCTTGTCCTATATTGATATATAACACAGGCGGGATACATGAAGTTATATAGGACTTACATTACAATAACTTGCTTATTTGTATTCCAAACGTTATTTATAGGTTTCTTTGTTTGTTAAACAGATAAATAGGCATTTTATAGCTTAATTGATTTCATATGTCGTTATGATTCATAGTATACTTCAAGGAAACGATAAGGGTTGACATCGTGGTACACTCCACTTGTCTTCATTATGCGAAATGAGTTCATAAGTACCTATTCTTTTGTGACGCTATTATTATTGACGTTTACTATATACGACTTAAAAGATATATTTTATATGTTTGAGATATATTGCGATATAGAGAGACGTGTGCCGATAGTACACCCACATTTCGCCAAATATATTCCCATGTAATAGTTAACCGGGCACCAATCCAAACACCGAGCTGCTACTGGAAAATTCTAGAATTATATAAACACCCAATGACACTTCCCGACCATAGGATCGAACCCAACGTAAAACAAAACATGAGCAGCCGTTAGGACAGCCAATGTCCAAAGGTTGACAGCCTTCAGTGATGATTTAATAATAACACATATATGGACTTGCAAGCCTTTTGATAATTTTTCAGTAGTCGAGTAAGCTTGTTTATTAAAATGTTGTTTAATTTTTCAGATGATCAATGGCTAATTGCATTACTGAGAGGTTGTAAGTTCAGTTTGGAGAAGGTAAAAAAGAAAATGGATCTATACTACACGTTGAGAACCACAGCTCCTGAACTGACCCTAAGGATCAGACCGACAGATCCCAAATTTATCGAATTCTTTAGATTAGGGTTAGTTTTTCATTAGATAAGTAAATTTTTCAACAGGATACATATTATGATAAGTACCGTCAACCTTATGATCAACGACTACGTAAATAGGGACTACTTCATGCTTCCTCTTCTTCCTGCATGGAGCGCTGGTGACCTTTATCACTGCAGAAACAAAACACTATTGTACGAAAGCGTTACTTGACTGCAATCTTTTAATTTTACAGTTTCCAGTCAGTCGTTGCAAGTCGTGGTGGCCATGGGGTTGTGCAGTCGCCTGCTACGCAAGCGTCGCAAGTTCGAATCCCAGCGGGGCCTGTACCAATGAGTTCTTCTAAAAACTTATGTGCAGTGATTTCACACCACGTACTTTACAGTGAAGGAAAACATTGTGAGGAAACCTGCATATGCGCATGAGACGGCGATATGCTCACCATCTGTCACGTTGGCACTTAATCACGTTCAGTGAAAAGTGGTTGTTGTTATTACAACACCTCTGCCTACCCCTTCAGGGAAAACAGGCGTGAGCTTTTGTATGTAGTATTCATTCGGGAAGTTAAAAATCTGAATGCTGTCTGGGAAACTACAAATGGAAAAACATAATAACACTTTGCCATTAGCATTTGCGTTTAGACTAAGCATTAATAGAGCCAGTATTTTTTCGATAATTTATGATATTATTTTTTCTCAGAACGTGTTTAGTACTTCCAAAGCCAAAGGAGTTGCAGCCCCGAGTAATTCTCATCAGACCCGGAGTGTACGACCCGGAGACTCATAACGTAGCTGACATCATGTGCATGTTGTATTATTTAGTGCAGGTACGGACATTTGCAGGGATTAAAAAAAATGGAAATGAGGGTTATTTTTGAGTTGACAGAAACGTCGTCAATTCAATAGACCGAGTCATTGATACCTTAGAAATCTTTTATAATGCGATTGCTTAGCACAACAGCTACAGTTTTTCTTTAGTCATTTTCTTTCGTTGACTGGAGTTCCTTCACTTGTTTACTGATTGTTAATAGCGGTTTCGACTGCAGATTAAGATTAAGACGCAATTTGATTGATATGTCTTGTCCAGTATTAGACAGCTTTTGACCGATATGATGGTGATAAAAATACAATCTATAAATTTTAATACTGTAACAGACACTTTGACACTTTACTCATAATTCGGTTTGGAATCCAAAGCAGTAAAGTGCTTGATCTAGTTTTGCTCAAACAATCACTGTTCAATCATAAAGGCACCAATATCTCTTAGCTTAAAATAACCTTGTTTTTGATAAGTTTCATATCTTTTTCCAGATAGCAATAGTAGAAGACGATGAAGCCACTGTTTTGGGCACTAAGATCATGGTGGACTATGAGGGAACTTCTATGAACCATATTATGCAGGCTACCCCAACCATGGTTAGGAATATGGTCGCAGTTTGCCAGGTAAACAGTAACCTATTATATACGAGACGGTTACAGTAAAAGTTCCGGAGTAAGGAGTAAGTATGTAGAGTTCAAAGGTCACCTGTTATTCAAAAAGCCTAGGTTTCTTGCTGATACGTCTCAGAAGGCTGTTAGCATTAGGCTGTTAGCCATTATCCATCATTTTATTTTGTTAATAGTAAACAATTATAAATTCCGTTCCTCTTCAATTTTCAGGAGTCCATGCCACTAAGACTCAAGGGGAGTCACCACATGAATGTGCCTTCGGGCGTTGAAAAAGTTATAAATTTGGTGTCGGCATTCTTAAATGAGAAAACTAAGCAAAGGGTGAGTAGGACAGGACGTAGGAAAAATATAAATTATAGATAAAATGCACCCAATACTTTTAACTTACGATCTGTCTAATTCAGTGCATTTAATACGAGTGATAACAAAATTATACTTAGCATTCTGGCTTAAAACAAAAAAAATAATACCTAGTCTTTCGAGTAATTCTAAATAAAGTTTTTATATATGTATTTTCAGCTGAGAATTCACAGATCTCATAGTGAGTTACACGAGTTTATTCCAAAGGAGACCATTCCAAAAGAGTATGGTGGGGACGGCGGTACTATTAAAGACATTACTGGTATGTATCTTATTTGTATACATTGACGACACTCCTGTTACAAGCGTACATGGGTCCAGAATGCGATGTTTGGATTAACCTGAAATCATTATTGAATGACAAACACTAATATAAACTTTGAACGATTAAAATATCTGGTATGAGTAAAATACTTCCCAAATTAAACTATCCAAGGACTCATCTCCTAGGGGTTTTCATTGAAATGCAACCAACAATTCGATTAAATTTATATAATACCCAAGTATTTATTCCTCTAATTGCAGAATACTGGGTGTCCAAGCTGATTGAGTATAGGCCTTGGATGCAGCAAGAAGAACAATTTGGCACTGATGAGTCTAAACGGCTGGGGGGTGCCATCACCGGAGACATGGGGGTAGACGGCTCCTTCAGGAAACTGGAAATAGATTAGAATTATTTATTCAGCCATTACCAAATACTCCAATCCCGGTCTCATTCTATACATTGTTGGGACTTAAGACAACTCGATGCGGTTGATTTTTATACAGAGCGACTATCTGGCCTTCGCAACCCCTTTTATGAGGAAGATTGGTAAACTGGGATAAAACAGTTGTCAGAATTTCTTAGGCTTCAGACTGAACTGTAACGATAGCTACAGATTTTGAATTGGCAAACATGAGTTCATCTGTTGTAATTCATAACAACAAACGAATTAACAAATTTTTATTGTAAAATTCAGATCAAGTATCGAAATATTGTGCAAATTCTATTTTTATTTTATAATATTGTCTTTAGTTAAGTAAAAGCGAGAGAAATAAATACATAAGTATAATATTTAATTCGGTGAACATGGTAGTGTGTAAAGACCAAAATATATGTAAATACAACATCTGCATTTGCAAATCAAAGTTTTTATTCCACAACATTTTCTTATTTAGGTACCTACCTAACTGCCCTATTGGAATAACGCGAAGTCATTATTTTCACAAACACTAGTAACAAAAGCCAAGTTTCAATAAGCTTCCAAAGTGACGATCTCAGACAATATTTCCGTCACAAGGGATTTGCCAAATGATGTTCAAGTTTTTTACAATATAGTGCCTGCAATACGTAGGCACGTTCTATGTAATATGTTATTTATCTTAGCTTAAATATAATTTAGGATTATTCCAAAATTAAACAATAATTTTGCTAGGCCAATAGCTTATTTTAAGGACACATAAATCGCAGATTAATAAGTAATTGTAGGAATACAAGAACATAATTGAAATTTCATTTCATTTACTAAAAAAAAATTAGATAAGTAGGTAATTCTTTTTCATGCAACCCATCTTCTTCGTCCTGTCTGAAATATTACGTCTGTGAAATAAATCTGTTAGTATCCCTGTGTGTTTAACCAACCATTAAGATTCCATTCTACATGAAACATCGCCTTAATACGTATGTATCTATCGTTTACGATATGCAAACTTGTCAGTTAGCTCGAGCCAGCCACGGAAGATACAGTGCGATAGTTCAATGTTATTAGCACTTATAATTTACTGCATTTTCCAGGCATGGAATAGTTTGTGATCTGAAGTAATCAATAAGTACTTAGTTAAGTACACTTCAAGTGTTTATTGTCCTTGTATCAATTGAAATTGAGTTTCAATTTGTGGTAAGTATTTTATTGGCTATAATGATGTGGGTACTTTCAATCACATACACTTATTAAATGAATAGACTGACTCTTGTCAAGCGTCCATGTGCAATAAAAAATCGGAGGGTGTGTCGCTTTTATTAATATTCCCTGAATGTAAGTATCTCGTCTACTTGGTTGCTTATACGATTTAGTAAAGATAATAACAGCTACGGAAATAAGGAATCTAAGGAAATAAGGTCTAGAGAGAGTACTTAATTGGATACTAAAAAACGTGAAAACACAGTTATTCTATACAGATAAATAAAATTGAAGTGTCTTTTTGCAATTCCAAATTAACAGCCTTTTAATAAATGCGTATGAAAGTAAGTACATACGATACGCATATAAAATACTATTTAAAAAATCTCCGTGTCCCTTCCTGTGTCTCTGCGTGACTGTCTGTCTGTCTGCGACATTAGCGTACCGCGGGCCACCTTTGAAATTAAAACTACGCAGGTGAAACCGCGGGCACAGCTAGTAGTAAATAAGTGATATCGTAGCTTAGTGCACAAACTTATTGCCAGTGGCACAAAGTAGTTGTAAATAAATCTCATCTCATAATTTGTACTACCTTACTAAATAAGCGTGACCATAAATATAAACGAGCACAAAACGCTTAGCTGTCAGAAATGAGAATGAGAACAGTCGAAATTACAGCGTTTATTTCAATTGGTGTCGATGACGTCATGTTGTTATCATGTCAATATGAAGGTTACAGTCAGTGGTAACGTTGCAACGTTCTATTTAAATAGGTATTGGTTGTTGCTCCAATATAAGTTCTTATTGCTGACGCACATCTTCCTTTCTTCCCTACTTATATTCGAATGTTGTTGGGCGGCTGTTGCTGCCTCAAGTACCTATTAAGTACATATATATTTTTTGTGATACATTAATAGGTGATTTATATTCCACAAAATGTCCATGTCCCTCACTTTATTTAACTCCTCAGCAGCTAGTGTTGTGTTATGTTATTGCAATGCATCTCATTGGTCAGTTGCAGCCAACCGTTCTTGCAACGAATTTGTCGTTGCTACGATAACAATGTGTCATTTCCGATTATTCGTAACGATTTTTGAACACTTGTGATGCCACCATGCAAGCTAACTTGGTTGGATCTATTACATTAAGTAATTTATTAAAAAGGGTAGAGAAAAATACGAACACGTGGCGGGACTTGAACCCACCACCTCTGCAAACCGTGAAGTTGCTCTTACAACTGAGCTACTCGTGATTCTACCTCATGCGTCGAATCTTTCCTTCCCTTGTCTTTGCGGTATAGGGGCCGCCTAATATTAAGTAATTTATGAACAATTACCGAGATTTACATTGGGTTAAACTTATGGCCTGTTTTGTAATCAAAGGCTATTCAAAGAATACTTGTGTATCTTCTACAATTATGTTCAATCAAGGTCACGCAATCAAGTGTAATCCATCCTTTGAAGATTGTTTAAGTTGAAAACAATTAATTAGTAACACTCAAACAAAGATAAGTGAACAACCTCATGGATATTTAGTAACCGTGTGCCATCATGAAATGGTTAGTGTTATCTTATGCCTTTATTGTGTTTTCATATCTTATCAGAGATGTAGGTGGAGTTTATCGTCACCTGCCAGCCGTAACATCTATTACCTATAATGTTTCTCTACAGTTTAGTTATGGGTTAAATGTTGGCAGAGTAGTAAATTCATAAAACATGTGTATGCTTTGCTGATATTTGTGGTATTTGAAACTTTGAATATTGAAGGAATATGTGTCATTTTATTAATAAATACACACTAAACTAAACATATTACTCCTGTTAACGTTATACGGGTAAAGTTGTAAGTAAATAATTGTTAATAAACTCTTCGATTTTCGAATTACATAAATTATAAAGATATTTTGAATTAAAACTCTGCACAAGTACCTCATGTCAACATGGTATGCAAATATGTTATGTAAATCATTTGGTATTATTTTAATAATTTGATTACTTTTTACACATGCATACTGATACAATTTCACTATTGTGAATAATTTTATGTGAATTTTATTGTAATTAAACATTATATACCATGTCATGAAATGTACATGATTATAGCTGAGTTTCTTGCCGGTTCTTCTCAGAAGGCTAGTTTAAAATTGGTGGTCAATTCTTCGACATTTATAATTGCCTTACCAAAGCCTAAACTGAATAATCATTTAAATTAATTTTCATTGATAAATTAGTTTAATCCTCCGTTTGTTTAACTTCTATCTTGTATTTCCGAATATCAACTAACAACGCTTCTGTGAGAAAAAAGCAGATTATCCATGCTAAGAGCAATAAAAGTATGTTTAGTCATCCTCCGAATGACTGCATATGTTTTATTTAGCTTAAAAACCAGTTAATAACAAAAAAAACATTGTAATAACCCAGTACAATTTCTTAGTACAAAGATGATTTGACATTTTTGGTACTATTTGTTAGATCATTTTGCTTTTTTTATATTTTGTGCAGTTTTGTTTCTGGCTACACAGATTTTAAAAAAACATACATGCGAATTGATTTTTTTAAGTCGGTTAAAAATGACTTCGATTTATTTAAGGCTGCCTGGTAAAAGATTGAAGATATTTTTCTAAGACACAAAAATTTTGCAGCTCTCATAATGACCGTGAGGCCGCTTAACGATGCGCTACGAAAAAAGGCACACGTAGAAATAAATGAAAATCCGAAGGCAATTGAATCTGACCAACGAGCTCTCAGAGAATGGCTGAAGAAACAACCACATCTGCAGGCCATAGAACCATGTAAGGTATATTTTATAATAATAACAAAGACGTATTTTTCCTATCTTAATTTTTTTTTCTTCGTCATGCATTAAATCGTTTTCCAGTCGGTAATGCTATGTAGTGCATCACAGAAAAAAACTAGCTCCATAACTTGCTAAAATTAGGCTACATTACTTTTAACAACGTTTCTAATATTTGAAAATCCGCGGAAAATTTGTGGCTCTGCAACGATGCGGCGAACTTTAACACAACACCTATATTTAATACCCAGGTAAACTGATAGATGGCGCCATCGGTCGCTGAAAAAGTATTAGTTCCGTGAAAGTCTTATTAGCCAATTTATATTTTAATGTCGGGGCTGTTCAATAGATGTCGTGAATATTAACAAAGTTAAGTTTTATAAGAGCTGGATTCTTTTGTATAAAATTAGTAATATTACAAATTATAATATACAATTTGATATCTACCAGAAGCTGCTAACACCAAATTTGTTTTTAAATTTTCAGGTTTTTTTTAATTCAAGTATGTTTTCCCTTTTTTTACAGCGGATCAATGGCTAGTAGCGTTTTTACGAGGAAGCAAATTCAGTCTTGAGAGAAGTAAGGAAAAACTGGATATGTACTACACACTGAAAACAATTGTTCCAGAGTTCTTTGCAGACAGAGATCCATTGCAACCTGCAATTCAAGAAATTCTTAAATTGGGGTATGATTTTATGGAAATAATAACTGTGCCCGACTACCTTGCATTGCCATATTATTTCATAGCCTTATCATATTAGGGATTATGAAAAATAGATCTCAGACCAACCCGATATGTAAACTAATTATCATACGAATCGGTCCATCTTATAGATCATTTTATAGATTTTATTTTGCCACTAAGTTTTGTTTGATTCCATAAATTATATTGACTAGTTTTTTTGATCTGTTCACAGAGTATTTGTTCCTTTAAGAAAATGTGAAGAGGATGATTCGACAAGAAAATGCATAATGAGACTTGGTGTGGTGGATCCCTCGAAGTACCATTTGGCGGACTTTATCAAAGTATCATTCATGATTTCAGAAATCCTTATGCTTGAAGATGATCACTTTACAGTGGCTGGTGAGGTAAATAAAAATACCGCTATATCGCGTCCGAACCAAAATAATATGGGTTGCTGGAAGCCAAAATATTTAACTCTGCATATGAAAGCAAAGATTAGACTTCTACGTACAAACATTTCTACATTGACCGCTCGAGCAGGCGCAACTGCTTGTGTATGAGGTACTGAGGGCTCTAACAATCTTAAAAAACGAATCCTTATCGACATAGAATCCTCTTCATTAATTTGGGCATTGATTTCGATTTTCCAGGGCCACTAATGGGGACCAATATAAAATTTGAAGAAAGAAAGAAATAAGAAGATTTATTTTCTCGCACAGCCTAATAAAAGTACAAAATATGATTGATTTGACTGTAACATAATTCTAAATATTTAATGATAATACGAGCAAGGACTTAGTTATCTATAGGGACCTTGTTATTATCACCAAATTCTAACTGCATTATAAGTTTGGTATCAGCTTACCTCGGAATTTGATGATTCCATAATAATCTCAAAATCAGTGTAGAACAACCCGTTTCCCGTCTTTATAAGTAGTGACTTTGATGCAAACTTCACCATGATTCGGGTAGTTTTTTTTAATAAATGCTATTGTAATGTAAGAAAAAAAAATCGTACGGAAAGTACAGAGAATTTCCTCTATCATGTGAAGATGAAAGGCAGGTCAGCTAGTAAAAAAATAATAATAACTAGTTACTGCATTCTAAGTACGGTGGATATAAAATAATCCTGATTGATTCGTTAGCCAAATATATTATGTAGATAAAATATGATAAGTAAAGTATTTCTCAACTAAAGCAGATGAGTGCATCTCATCTGCTTTAGTTGTCGCAAGACAAGTTATACATAGCTTGTGTTGCCTTTGGATTACACGCAATCTTATCAGCCGTTTGCACATGAAGAAGTAACCAATACTCACAAATAGACACAATCCCTAGAAAGGTTCCCTATAAATTTTTTTCCCAAATAAATGATTTGTTTGACCGGGAAAAGTGTATTATAAATTGTATTACCTGTAAGAGATTGATCACTGTAGTTTCGAATTGAAATGATCCGGAATGGTAATTTGTCTATTCCGGATCTAGGGCGCGCATCAGGAATAAAGTTGGGAAGAAGGCGACTTAATCTTTTGTTCAATTAATAAATGTAAAAGTTTTTAACAATTTCCAGTGGCAAATACCGCCGTGGTATACTGGCGCAGTTAAACCAAATCTCCCATTCAAAATTCGTGACTGGGGACAGTAGTCCTTCCCTACAGGAGATCGTTAGCAAAACCTTAGAATAGAATATAATTATGTTCCTGTGGTTTAAAGCAACCAGTACTCCACGGAGGGGAGGAGTGAAGTCGGTTTTCTATCAATAGTTGTCATTATGTTGGCGCAGTTTTTCTATTTTTTTATAAAGTGTGCAGTATCTGGCTCGTGCAAATGCTGCAGTAGTCGCTTATCATAGACGGACTGCACGCTCGTTTGCCACTTAAGTAGTGTTAAAAAAAGTATTTATGTATTTCTTACCCATAGGAGCTGATATTAGACATGAAGAATGTAGGAATGTCTTTGATGAGCCAGTGGACACCAGCGATGGCCAAGAAGGTGATCTCGTGCTTGGAAAAAGCTCTGCCTGTTCGGGTGAAGAGTAACCACATGTTGAACACACCACCAGGCTTCGAGGCGGCTTACGCTATATTCAAGAGGTTTTTGGGGGACAAATTGAAGAAAAGAGTGAGCTTTATTATTTTTGGTGGTAGTAAGGTGTCATATCCAATGGTCTGATTTGGTAGGCGAAATAAACCGCCTGCTTTATTAATATTATAAAGAAGTAAAGTTTGTGTCTAAAGATGTAGGTACATGATATTATTATGGTTACAGATCCAAGTACATAATCAGAAGTATGACGACATGTACAAAACCATCTCTAAAAAAGTTTTGCCAACTGAGTACGGCGGCTTAGATGGTGCACTGGATGAACAGATCGGTCAGTGTAGTTTCTTACCTTTATCTATCCCCATAGTTTATATAACTTTGCTCTAAGCTGGTGAGGAGTTGGGCATCTATACTGGAGGTATTTCTAGGTGATGCTGCATAATCTGGTCAAAGATACTGCATTCTTGCGATATTATTGAAGTAACAGAAAACTGGGTGCAAATTGATTAGATCTGTAGAAGCTACTCAAATCACTTCATCATTTTCAAATCAGATTCCAACACTTAATCGAGTGAACTTACCTTTCGAACAAGGAAAAGGATGAATCAAAATCAATTGCATTCGTTTGGTAGCTAAGTACTAAGCCTTAGACAGACATACAGATTCACCAGTGAAAGATATGATACCCCTCTTTTCCATCATCCCGTCACATAACGTCGGGGGGGAAAACATTGTACCAAGATTTATTAGCAGTATAGATCAGTTCTCAGTGATAATTCTTGGAAAGGAATCAATATAAATAAGTCTTAGGTACGTAAACTAAGGAAACAAATATAAAATCCTTTGCAGATCACTGGAAGGCAAAAGTAGAAGGCTATAGAGACTGGTTCCTGAAAGAAGAAAGTTCACGATCTGATGAGAGCAAGCGGCCGGGTAGCCCTAAAAGTTCTTCAGTTCTTTTTGGCGTCGAAGGATCTTTTAGGAGCCTCGATGTGGATTAGACGTTACTTTGGATCAACTGATAATATAATCAGAAGCCTTACTATCGACTTTTACTAAGATGACTATTTCACTGAGCGATGGTGATAGATGTTAGATACGTTACCATACAGAACACAATAATAGTTGACAGTATCATCTTAGATAATGTATTGTCAAAATATTGCATAACATACCTTATTTGCGTGCATATTTAGTTTATGGTTCCATATGTGGATGATGATACAGTCTAGTATGAACAAAGCTGTAAACGTGCAAGTTTCATATTTGCGCCTGCGCATCCACCTACCTATGATAGAGTGCATTTCCACCAGAGATGTCTGTTTGTTTAAAATCTGTACAATGGCAAATGAGCTGTGGTGGTCGTGGGGTTTGAGCAGTGACCTGCTACGCAAACGACGCAAGTTCAAATCCCAGCGGGGCTTGTAACTCTAGTTGTGATGAATGAGTTTTACTAAGAAAATTATGTGCAGTGATTTCACATCACGTGCTTTACGGTTAAGGAAAACTTCGTGAGGATACCTGCATATGTCTGAGAAGTAATTCAAAGACATATGTGTAGTTCCAGAAACGGCGATAGACTCACCATCTGTCATGTTGGCAATTAATCATATTCGGTGAAATGTGGGTTTTTTTGCTACAACACCTCTGCCCCCCCCTTCGGCACCCATCTGGGATGGCGCAAGAATATTTTTTTTAGAATAGCATCCAATAGAATCTTTCTTCAAATTCAAACTCAAAAATATCTTTATTTGAATAGTTATTTTAATAAATTACTTTCAAATCGTCAGCATAACATGATTACACAGGATTATCAAGGCTACCGCCAGGTCGCTTTTGCTGAGAAGAACCTGGCAAAGAACACTATAATAAATCCTCAAAAAAAAAAAAAACATACACTGGATACAGTTCCAATGTTAACAAACAATTAAAACTAAAATATAGTATAATAATTTGTACATAACTGTGCTTGAAAAAACACATCCCTCGCTACGGGTACTCGCACAGCTACACCTTGCCTTTACCAGTGAGATGAGGTTTCTGGCATCTTGCACATATTTGTGGAGTATGTCATTAAGGCAATAATAACCATGTAAAATATTATTCAGATACTTAGATCAATTTAATCACTAGTTAATGTTTTTTGTTGTACTAAAATTTATTGAAATGAAATGACAAATTGTTTTTAAGAAGGTATAATAGTGTTTTATAAACAATGATGACATGTTTATAACTTTTCCGTGTCCTGCAAATCATTGTTATTCTCTTTCATAAATTCTAGTGGAGTATGCTATATTGAGTTTTTTTTAGATCTTAAAATGTATTATCTGCGTGTCTTTCATACGTAATATAAGTAATTGTTGTTAGAATAAATAGTAAAATTATAGTATAATAAATTCGTCAAAATTTCGTTATATAAATATTTTGAAACATAATTTGTTCCTATAGATATATTCGATGATATCGTTTAAATAATTAAATAAAATTGAATTAAAATAATTGTTATTTTTTTTATTATTGCGTACTAATTTGTCTCATGAGCAGAAACTATCGAATAGTATTTATAATCATATTTTACCTGAAAATTGACTAGAGAAAGGACTACATTTCTAGGTAATAAAACAATGGAGTTGGACTCCACCATCAGCGTTCAGCACTAATGTGATCTCACAGCTGATATTTACTACGAGATCGTAAAACAACGTAAACAAACCATTCATAAATAAATCGAAGGATTTGCTTATTACCTACTCATACCTTGGGTGTAAAGTGGTTATTCTAGTACAATTCATTCCAAACATACGTATATACTCGGATAGTCATTAGTTTAAAAGTCGCTCCGTTTCTTATTGTGATACGGATCTTGAAAGAGTAGGACATAGTTTTAGTCTTAGTTTGGTCTACTCTTCGCTCAAACCATGTTGTGAAATGAGGGGCCATCTATGATCGTTTAAGTGAACTAATATTCAACGTGTCATTTTATGGTATTAAAATGTAATATCGAAGCTATTATTGTTATTTATTATTATATTATATATAAGAAGTTATTAACACGGCGTGCTAAACCATAGCTGCAGGTCGGACCCCCAGAACACTTATTTTGGTTAATTTGGGGATTTTTCTTTTAATAATATTATAAGTTTTTGTAATGACACCGTAAGCAAATTGGCTTCCTATTACACTTATTCCGTAAATTTCCAACAATATTTCTTTTTAATTGGTTGGTTTCCGGGAAAATCGGGAGCGGTGACAAGCAGACTCCGCAATCTTCCATAAGTAATTATTCCGCATATTATTCAGTTCATGAGATTTATGTATTGTTTTCATATAACGTAATTCAAAATGATAATAATACAATCATGCCACGAAAAGTGAAATTACAATATTTCAACAGATCTACATTTAAGAAAAACGCTACTCCGTCCTGGAAATTCATCATCGGCTCATAGTTAGGCCTGCACTTTGTAATTTTGGCTGGTATTGATTTATTCTCAACATAAATTTTTATCGATAAAATAAAAGCAACGTAACGTATTGATGTTCCCACCTACCCTCAAAACATTAAAATGTGGTTATATCTAGAAAAAAGCGTTGGGTTATTAGAGTATACTCCATGTTTTGTGTATTGTTTATCTTCATCTATGACGTTGTAAGTCATAAAATAGATTTTTTAATTAGCATATTTTTCACGGTAGCCTTGTTAGAAACACGACGCGGTCTCCTAATTAGATTATTCACAAGTAAAATACGAATATACTGAGAATCAGTCAAGGCTGAGACACAGAAGACAGTCAATAAATATTTATGTAAACAAACACAACGAATCGTATTAGCAAAATATAAGTTGAGTATTAACCGAGAATTTCACGTTCCATCCATTGAGTGTATGTGAAATGAATGACAAGTTTTAGCATCGGTGGAGGCGCGAGCGCCGCACCGCTCCGCGCGCGGTCAGTCGAGTACAACTTCCAGTGGTGTGCGCGTGTCGGTTGTGCGCACTTATAGTGCGCTTTGATATGAGCTCGCCTGCTCGCTCTAGTGGGCGTTTGTGTATATTTGAATTTCACAAAAACCAGCCATGACACAAGAGCCATACATGGATACCCAACCGTCTTCTGGAAACGCCTCCGAAGATGAAGACGTTGTCATCAGAAAGGAAAGAACTAGCGTTCGAGAAATGATTCTTCGCTTTGAAAGGACAAAGATCAATATCCTCGGTGATTCTACTGAATCCTTAGAGAGGTCCAAAGACCCATCTCTGGGCAGTCTTACTAGTGTCGTGAATCCTATTCAAGCCCATTTTCAACATTTGTGCCCAGTGACAAGATCTCAAGACCGAAATTCAAATGTGTCAGTGAATTCCATATTATCAAATGTCTCTGATAACAGTTGTGGATCTAGTTCTTCAGGGTTTATATCTGATCGGAACCGACCTCATAGGCCTGCTCCACCTCCTCCAGAGCCATTTAACGACAACTCTTCAACGGAAAGCAAATCTCCAGTTCCAGAAGAGGTCACGACCACGGAAAGGCGATTTTCATTCACGACGCCGAACTCGTCACCCGTTGTTATGCGCCGTACGCGACAGCCACCAGTCATAAGGAGAAAATCTTTAGCTGGCAGCCAAGGACACTTAGGTGAAACGCATTGGTCGTATGGTGTTAAACAAAGTGATTTAGAAAAGTTATTAAGGTTAAAACGTTCGGAAACGTCTGACAATGAAGAAGAAGGTAATGTGGAGAAATGTGATAGTGTTGAGGAATCCGATAGCGATAGTAGTAGTGACGATTCCAATGATAGTGACAATTTTAGCAACGGAAGAGAGTACGTGATCAGTAGAGATGGTGGTAGAACTGACACAATATCAACCGATCATTCAACGGACACCCTGATGAACGAAGATGATAGTGACGAGGAAGAGAATGCATCCGAAGTTTCTGGTGACTCTGGAGATCGTAGTAATTTAGACAATGTTAGCATTAAGTCGATATCTTCACTTGACATGGTCCCATCGCAAAAGTATGACGATAGTATAACCGTATCTTCGGATGAGTTTGGTTCAGAGGTGTGCCACGCGCCGGACACTGAATTCCTCACAGTGAGTGCAGTGAACGAGTGGTGTCTTTCTAGATCCGTGGAACCGGTATTGATGCCGGTGGAATCGAAAAAGGAGAAATATCGCAGGTGAGATTATTTGTCACTTTGTAAGATATTGTTCAGGTATAGTAGAAATACTTACGGTATCAGTTCAGCCAAGCTTTGTCATGCCCGTGATAACGTTATCGCTTTACCTTCTAGTACGTGGTGATATGATTAGTGCGATGTAAATTCGTCTTTGTCCATTTCATTTTCTTTATTATCTTTTGATTTTAAAACTTATAGACATTCCTTAGATTATTCACAACCTGTATTATCATCAAATGTTTTATTGATAGTGTCTAGTTATGGGTTCACAGGAATAAATAATGTTATTTTTTATTGGATAAGATAATGAGGATTGCACGTAGGTGTATATAAATGTAATGGTATTGTTTCACACAAGCCCGTGGTGTCAGTGTGCAGCGGCGTGTTACGTGGTTTCACCTTGATGTTTATTCATATGGTCAGAGACAGATAGCTAGTGTTTACCTTCTATATTTTTTAAACTCCTTAGCTTCATATCGGTGCCAGGTACTCAAATACCGTCTTTGATTAAATAGTGAAATGCTCTATAAACATTTATTTTTGTTGCCTTTTAGTAGGTAGGAATGAAGGATAAACCATCGGATTATCCGATAGTTAACCCGTGCGTGGGTAACTGCGTAACATACCTATGTACTAGTTGTTGATATTATTCTAGATATTTCCGTGCTTTGTTTAGTTATGGGTTCATATCAATGAATAAGATTAATAAGAATGCTGCCAGCGTGGGTGCCAAGGTCATTTGACGAAGGTTTGCGTATAAAATATGCGCTTGCTTGATATTTATTGCAAATTATTTAGGAAGGCTAAAACAATAATTCGCGACTAATTTAATGTTCATAAATTTTGCGCCCTCTCAAAACAGCCCTCACGTTTCAGGGAAGAAAATTAGTTGCTGATGTGACAGGTAATGAGTCCATCACCGTCTCAGGCTTTAAACATATGCTTTCCCTTACCGTAAAACGGTAAAGTCTTGTTATATTTTTTTTACCATTAGACATTGGTGAGATTGGAAATAGCATCGCCTTGAAGCAGGCCAATTGATCAAAACACCCGACGCCGGCACATTTTTAAAATGGTCAATATCACAAAAGCATTCAAATGTATGTTCTCGTGCCATTGTTATCACATCATTATCATTAAGGGTCTTCCCCAAAATGAAGACGGAAGTAATGGAGTAACTAGTTGATTAGTTGGTATGTAATTGACTAATCGCCATCCGCATTATTAAATCACACTTGGCAATAAATATAACTGATTCCACGTATTTATACTGCGGTTCCTAGAACATACTACATAAGTACATACTTAATTTGCTAACAATCTGGCATAAAATTATTTGGGAACCACTGGCATTGTTTTAGCAATGACGTTTAATTTTGGTATCATTTGGTATATTTGGAAGGCGAGTTTCTAAGATTAATTAACTAGATTAATAAAATGTTAGGTACACTTCAATGGACTTCTAGTATAGTAATACAATTCGGCTTTCGAGTGATGAAAGACGTATTTAAGAATTGGCTTCTCTGGGCTCTCAATCATGTATACCCTATTTACTTTAGTTAGTAGTAAGAAATACCTAGTCTTCCTTAAACTACCTTTAATTCGGTTCGGTACATATTACGGTGAAGGAAAACATCGTGGAAACCTGCATATGTCTGAGAAGTAAATCAAAGACATATGTATAGTACCTGACACGGCCATGGACTCACCCTCTGTCCCGTTGGCACTTAATCATATTCGGTGGAATGTGGGAGTTGTTGTTACAACATCACTGCTTACCCCTTCGGGGACCCTTCTCGTATGGCGTGAACATATTTTTTTTACTTACATATTACAATTCATTAAAAATCTGCTTTTAATAGTTGGAATTCTTGTAATTTTTTTCTGCCAACATCATTTTGTATAACATTAGGACCATTTTAAAACTGATCATTTAAAGAGCCTTGGCAGTTACTAATCAATTAAGTGTCGATAAATACGCAATTGTGACTAACTTAAATAAGACAAAAAGTTGTTATTGGTATTAAGTGTTCAGTACCTACTCTGGGCCTTATGTCATAATGTTTTCAAATCATATTGTGTGCTAACCGGGCCGCCAGTTGTAGGCGGCGAATTGTTGGCGCTATGTTGATATTATCGATCTATTGAATCAGCAATTACTTACTCTGATTTATATCAACTAGCTTTTTTACTCAACACAATATTTATAACTTGAAGTGAGAGACTCTGAGATTAATTGGGATGTTCCTCCAAATTCCGTTTATTTACTATGCCATGGGCTCCTATTGACGTAGGTTGATGTAGCTAAATGATATCCTAAGAGATTGAGCTGCACAGCACTGTAGGCTTACTCTCGACACTCGATCGTAAACGGAATTGGAAATTGGGATCGAGAACTTGTCATTTGGCACTCTCGACAGCTACACTAGCGCACGATTGTATTCAGATTTTACGGAAATTTTCGGAACTAAATGATATCAACTTCGCTCGAAAGATGCACTTTTTCGGTACTCTTGACGAGATTTGACATTGACAGATCGAGCTTGAATTCGAGTTTGCGATAGAAATATTACGATTACAAAAAGGCCACTTTTTTGGGTTCGAGTTTGTGTATTGTGACTGATTTATGATTTTTTTCTGTGAATTAAGGCACATTTAAATCGTATTACTCATCTTTTGGCTCATTCTGTCAAAACAATAAGTATTTGTATCAAGAAAAAGCATCTAATACGTATTAAAGTTCGTAGGAACTCAATGCGATTTACCTTCATCTTCTCGTCTTCCCGATTGAAGCATTTAAATAACACTAACTTGAACATTTGTACAATAAATGTAACACATTCCACATCGAAACACTTAAAAACATTGTTCTTCCGAACTTCAAAATGTTGTTTACATTCCTTTCCTTGCCTTTATTTATTTAATGGCGATGAGCTTAAGTAAAACTATTCCGCCAATGTCAAGTGATTGTTGAGAAAAATATCTTGTAAATTGTTAAAAATATGTGGAGGAACCCGTTGGATTCCCCTTTGTTTACATTATCACAGCCGTTCTTCAAAACATGTCAAGTGGATGTCAAGGGCGCGGGGTTTTTTTTAATAGAATGTATAGGCAAAGACAACGGGGCACTGACATCCACAGAAGCTTTTGTTCCTTTGTTATAAGCCTTAAAATACTTATGAATGCAAATAAAACATGCGTTCATGATACACAATGTATAATTCTATGTCAAAAAAAAATTAATGAAAGATTTAACGAGTTATAAGTATTTATAGATTTAGTAGGATATGTTTTGATGTGTATGGCAATCTCATGGCAGTCAGTGTACTCGAACATGCACTCGATTCTAAACTCAATCTCGATTCCGTTCAAGAGTGCCAACTTTCTGGACATTGGAATTGAAACTGAATCGGATTGGAATTGGATAGAGATTGGGATGGTTTTCAAGAGTTAGCTTGCTAGCCATGCTCGGAATGTCAAATGTCAAATATTTTCACCGAACGAATTATTTGGAATTAAATTTAAAGCGAGAGCTGAATAGCGATTCCTATCAATACACAGTACTGGCATGACAATAATTGCCTATCAGCAGATTATTTGCGCTTGATCAGAATGTATTTTTATAGTAGGTACATTATCTGTACATTTATATCCATACAGATAAATAATATTGAAGTGTCAATTTGAAATTATAAATAAACAGCGTTTACTAAAACAAAGTATATACGTAACTTAAAGAAAATAATTTTTAGCTAGTCCAATTTTAACGGAACTTCTATGGCAGATAGTTGATGCTTTAAGTATTAACTTAGGCTTTTTATTGTTAATCCTACGCGGGTAAAACCGCAGATCGCAGCTAATATTCCATAGCCTACCAAGTAGCTTGGTAGGTCCCTACTCGTTCTAGGGATCAGCATTTGAATCATCCCGTAGTGGGTACTTACTTTACTATATCTACAATTGACAGGCAAACGTCATTATGTACACTTAGTGGGAAAATACGTTTTACAACCTTACATAAGGTGTTAAGGTCGAGCTAAGCGCAATGCCCTACTGGATTTAGTAATCCAATGCAAATTATTTGTCAATCTTCCTAACAACCTTATCGTTGGAGCTAGATATTTTACGACTTCAACATAGTGATGTGTTCATAAAACCCTACAACTTCTAGAAGACAACTGTTCCTTTTTCTCCGACACCCTGTATAGGGCCTTCACGTAGATAGGTTACTTAACGTTGTAAGAAGTTACTCATAAAATATACTTTTTGAAACAATGAGTATCAGGTAGGAGTACATAACGATATGGTATAGCGATTCAATCTATCAATAAGCTAAAAATATAGCAAACATATTCATGACTTCAAGTACCCACTTGTATCTGCACTTATAATAATTAAACAGGTATACGCTCGGTGAATTTTAATAGGCAATAAAGTTTAATTGGGTACAAATTACATTGTAACAGTAAATATACCGGTTTTGTCTCATGACGTCATTGACGACTCTATTTACGAAATAGCCAATGTGACATTATGATGCCCGAGAATTGGTTTCTATATTGAGAAAGGGCAGCCGCGTTATTCACTAAGGTTTCTCAGCGTCGCACTCGTCGTCGAGTGTCGGTTTTAAAGAAACAAAATTGAACCTTATCCTCTATGCATTATGTATCTATCCTACTGATCTGAGTCCAATGGAAGAAAAGGTAGCGACTAGGTATCTATCAAGAAAAGAAGCGCAGTGATACAAAATCCAAAGCGTCTCTTTAACCATACCTAATATTATAAAGTAACGGTGAAGGAAAACATCGTGAGGAAACCTGCATATTTCTGAGAAGTATTTCAAAGACGTATGTATAGTGCCTGAGACGGCGATAGACTCACCATCTGTCACGTTGGCACTTAATTAAATCCGGCGAAAAGCGGGTGTTGTGATAACAACACCTCTGCCTACCTCTTCGGGGAATACAGGCGTGAGCATATGTATGTATGTAATATTATAAATGCCTACATAAATTAGTCGTGAGGAAACCATTAACAGATTTAAATAATCGCCATTAATACGATCGAACTGTCTGTTGTAACAAATCTGGAATATAAATAGTTTTAAGCCCAAGGAGGACATAGAGTAGGTCTCTACTCATCCGACGTCGCGGGTAAGAGCTAGTTATAAATATTTTAGAACCTACATTACCCAGAAAAATGTTGTTGGTCGATAGTAATTAAATACGTACGTAAGTACTTAGTAAGTCAATGCCTTCTTCAATAGTAATGCAAAAACAGAAAAATATTGTATTTTATTTTGGACGATATTTATGAAATCTGTTACACTGAGTTAAATGAAAATACTTAGTCCCAAATTGATAATTTATACCTATTAATGAAACGGCAACTCTTATCTCGATTTTTTGTGAAAAACTTAATTTCTTTTTTTGACGTTGTTGAATTCGGTATGTTGAGATAGTCCATAATCCACTTAAGGTAATGTTACCAAGTAGATAGCTGCAAAAGGAGAAAACTTTATTAGAAACTTAATTCATATGAACCTAATACTAGATGACATTCATCTACGGTGTTCGTTGATACATTGTAAGCAGCGAATGTCATTTGTCCCCATACATAACAAAAACTAAACGATACATATTTATTCATCACCTATTTTAGTTGATTTTAATGACGACGTGACGTATTTTTACACGACCGAGCAAGCGCGCTCGATGCCAAGGCCTTGCGTACGAAACACATCATTTATTTCTCCTGACCAATACATATTTATAATGTAACTATTCTTGAAATCATGAGTCTAGTTCTTGTTTAGATAAACACATCGTAAAGTCATTGAATTGTGAGACAAAAGATAGCCAAAGCAATATATCTCAAATTGACACAGTGTTGTCGGTTGAGAAGTATTGGTTGAAAATTATGATAATGCTAAAGTGATTGAACTTTAAGACAATATAATAACGCTTTATCTCAAAGAGACAGGGCCTTGCTTAGATGAAGAGTTGATTAATACAAAATATTAAATTAATTTATTTAAACTTCCTGCAATATATTTTAGCATTGGCAGACTTAATATTAACAGTGATCTAGATAGAAACATTGATGAGTAGCATTTGAAATGGTAATTTCTTGTTGAATTATGCACACACACACTAAGAACCTAATTTCAACAATACTGCCTATAACGGGGATTCAAGTCATAACACTCGTTTGTCACAAAATTATGCAATTTCATATAGGTGTGTTATATTAACCAAGCAGAGAAAGTACTAGGTAAACATTTAGTTAATATATATATCTCTACGTGGTTGACTGTTTGTACCTTTATTCGAATAAATTAATAAAAGCGTTGCTTTGGATTAAAATATTCACTGCTTTATAAAGATATTTATTTTTATTATTTAAATGCTCATGCCATCCCAGAAGGGACACATTTCACCGAATTTGATTAAGCGTCATCGTGACAGAGGGTGAGTTCATCGCCGTCTCAGGCACTATAGATACGTCTTTGAATTACTTCTCATATGCAGTTTTCCTTCACCGTTAATAAGTTTTTAGAAAAACTCATTGTTACAGGCTCCGCTAGGTTCGAACTTGCGCCCCGAGGCCCACATGTCTCTCATTACAAAAAATGCCAACAAATTATTCCTGTATAAAACCATTCTTTATCAAATGGGTATAAACAAAGTATGAACACACTTTGGGCTTGTTTAACATAACAAAGTAATAATTAAGTGGACCACTATTACTGGTCAACGAACGTGTGAAGGCAACGGCAACTGAACAGCTAATTAAATTAGTACATGATGTCTTTAAGCGTTGTTTTAATTAGAGTCAGCCACATGTAGCAGGCTCGTGTGACGAAGAGTGCTAACTGCCAATTGAATTCATAAGCATAAAATGCAGTGTTTTGGCATCAGCGTCTATCAATGCCAACTAGAACAATTTGTAAACATTGTAACGTGGGCACGAGTGCTGCATTCTGACAGACATACAGTAAGTTACGATTTAACACATTCACTGCTAACATTTCAACTTCTTCGTAAATTCTCGAACAGTTGGACGCACATACGCGTCGTTAGCAGTGAACGCGTTAAGCCTATCATTGAACACTTAAGAACTAGTCGTCAGCCGAATTTAGCTCGTTTACGGATCCAAGATCGCACGCACAGAAACCTCATCGACGCCCTTATGTGCTTTGCTCATCTCAGGGGCAGAACTAATGCTGTCATGAACATTCCCTGTGCTCTCAGCCCCACCATGACCTCATATTGCCATGATAGTTTAAAATAGTATGAGACAGATGTACCTATATGATGCGTATAAGTCTGTCACTGTCGCACAGTGGAACTATAATGGCGATAAAATTTATGGTACGGGCCCAAAGCTCAATATTGCTGTAGGTAGAATCTCTATTCCGACCACTATCAGATCCTTTCCAATCGCTAACTATAGACAGGGGAAACCCATAAGACCTTTTTACGTACCAAATACAATGTTATCTGGAACTGTATAAGTATTTGTAACGGTATATTTATTGGTCACATTATAAAAGTAACGCATATAAAGCTACGGCAATATTTAAAGGTTACCTTTCACTATGATAACACAATCAACAGTGTTTAATACTCCCAGATCAGTCACGTTCTTATACATTACGTTTATGCCAACTTTATTGTATGATTACTAAATGTATCGTTCGTTACGTTAGCGGAAAACAGCCAAGGTCACATTTATTTGGGTGAACATTGAATTATCACGAAACACGTTCATTTATTTTTTATTTAATATGATTCTTAAAAGAACGGAAAAATCATGGAAGGTTCTCAATAGGATTGCTCGAGATTTTTTCGTTATATGAAGCAAAGGTTATATTTGAATTATGGGACCGGAGAGGAAAGTACGATATTACTTATTCCACATAATAAATAATAAGTCTTCCATATTCTATTGAATTTAGATTTAGCTCATTTTATATGGACAAAGTAAGTGAAATAATATTCCATAATAATAAAAAACAGTCAAGCTTCTTCAGTTGAAGATATTCAACATTTCGTTTGAAAAATTCAGTAAATTCACACCATGTACTCTACAATAAAGGAAAACATCGTGACGAACCTGCATATGCCTGAGAAGTAATTCAAAGACGTATGTATAGTGCCTGTGATGACGATAGACTCACCATCTGTCGCGTTGGCATTTAATCAACTTCGGTGAAAAGTGAGTGTTTTTATTACAACAATTCTGCTTTCTGGGAATACAGGCGTGAGCATATGAGTGAAAAATAATGCCGATAAAAAATTTCCGGTGCAAGAAAAAGCAAAATGTATCGCATATCTAAGTACAACATCCTTATTGTCCCATTAATCGACAAACACCAACACACCGAAGGCACGAATGTCCACTGCACTCAAATTCAAAGGATTTCAAAAACAATCAATGATGGTCAACAGACTGTCAATTATACTGGAGATACAGAATGTGTATTTATGACCGTGACATGTAAGGACGAAAAAATATGAACAAAAATAAAGAATGTAGGTATACAATTAGCAAATGCAATTGTATCTGGTAAATGCCGAGAAAAGACACGTACTTACAAAGTAGCTATTTGGATTTTTTATAATAATCACGTTTAATGAACAGCTTTTTAAGACACTTCGTAACAAAAATTATTGTCTAGAACTTCCAAGAGAACTTCAAAAATAATATGTCCCTGCTGTGCACTCAACTCTATCTTAGTTTATAAAATCGCATTGATTATTTACTGCTTGAACACACTCGCATTTGTCGCACCGTGTCTTGGTGCGACATTATGTGGGATTTCACAACCTGCACTATTCACATGGTTTATTTAACAAACTACATCGAACTAGCTAAGCCCGTTTGAAAATTTGTGTAGAACATTGTGAGATAATCTCAGATTCAATCAGAAAATATTGTAAATAAAAACATATAAGAGTAGGTATATAGTATTTTATTTGTAATTTATTATAAAATTATAATTATAATTTATATATTGTTTGATAAAATTATCTACCTAGATTAATTTCTTTTTAGCTTTCTAAAAGTGATACGACTTAGTTATATTAATATTTATTTTGAATACTCAACTTTTTTAATTAGACTATGACTATTTTTTATAAAATGATGGATTAGATTTAAGATTAAATTGAACTAAAAAAATCAAAAAGATTTGGTGATGCGTTTTCCGGATTAAGGTATGCTGTTACTAAGCTATTGTCATTGATACGCTACCACAAAGCAGGAAACTGTTAGCGAAAAATAAACTTGGTACTTGTATTCATAAAACATACAAATAAATACTACTACTACATACATACTATTATAATATAATATTAATAAACTACATAAATCTTATAATATAAACAATGATGACTCATACTCTGTTCCGTCAAAATATAGGTCATCTTGTATTTTACGCTTGTTTTGCTCAATTTATAAAATAGTTAATAAAATATATACATTTAGCGTAACAAGTGGTCCGTCTATTACTGCTACTATTTATATAATAACAGTTTTAGCTACAAATCCACCCGAGTTTAACTCATACTAGTAAAACCCGTATTAAAACCATATTAAGACACGTAACGTAGTTTAGAAAAACGCTACATCCATACAAAGAAATGGCGACTATTTATACTACATTATTTATTTAGATTTAGTAGTATAGATATGACAAACTGTAATTGTGACGTGTACTTGACCCAAATCGATAGTAGTTGGGCTCTCATTATGATAAGCAAATATTAATTCGCAAATCACAATATATACAAAGGTGAAGGTTGACACATTTAACACGTTTCCTTATTTGTAAAACAAGGTACACATGATATGAGTGCCGAAATGAGTTTAACGAGAATTGCTTGAGAATAATTAGTAAAAAACTTGAATATTCATTCACTGTTGTTGTCGTCCCAACGTAGTTTTCCTAAACGAGTAGGGAATCGGTATCTTCAAGAAGGGTGTGAAGAGATTTTACAGGGATGATGGTATAATAAGCGACCATGGGCTGCGGCAATCACTTACCATCAGAATTCAGATGGGCCACATGCCTGTTTGCCACCTTAATGGTAAAAATAAATAATTCACGAGAACATAAATCATTTTGTGTATTTTTGCTTGGCTTGAACTGATTGACTAAAGAAATGTACACTTTATTCATAATTTGTTTGTAAAAAAAGAAATTCAAAATGAATCATGAGGGACTGAAAATAAATGTGACTGATAAATGTAATATACACTGCAAATTGCGAAAATTTTATAAAGTAATATCTTCCGCGATACAATCTTCACTAGGTTATTTCATATGCATGGTCTAAAAGTAGTATTCCATTTCAGACGATTGACGGAACGTGTGAACGAGTTATTGCATACAGAAAACGTGTACGTGGATCGATTGAGGCACGTCGTCGAAGATTACATTCCGGAGATGAGTCGACCAGATCTCCCGCCAAACTTTAGAGCCCTCAAATCCGAGATCTTCGGGAATATCGAGCGAATATTTAGGTTCCACTCCGAGGAGTTCCTGCCTGCGCTAAGGGACTGCGAGAACGACCTTAGGAAACTAGGACAGTGCTTCAGGAGATTCGTAAGTCCAATATTACCTAGCCTAATATCTTCAAGGCTCGACGACCCCGACAGATCTGATATATTGTATTTAAAGACAATAATCTTTAAATAACACACTTTCGATAAAACACGTCAAGGATGCGAGCCTAAAAATAGACGTACGTAGTATAGGTGTAGGAAAATTTTCGTACTTGTATCGTATCGGCGGAAGCTTCACGCTGTGAACGATATTCTTTATTACAACTTATTACTGAAAACGTATTACTAAATGTTTCGTTTTAGGACAGTAAGGAAGGTCAATAGAGTATGATAGAGAAGCTGCTTTGAGCATTTTGGCAGCTTGCCAATCTGCTTCATCAGCAAAAAACGCAGTCGCCATAATTGTAACGCAACAAAACGCTGCCAAGTTTCATTTAACGCGTTCGTTAATTAGAACTTCTCGCAATTATTTTCTAAACGAAGCATTCACCTGTATGTACTTATCAGGTATCAACTATTCATTAAACAGAACGGCTATAATTTGTACAATGTATATTTTCTAGGTTTTTATGATGTACTTCACTGGTATTCTCAAGTTAAGTATTCTTAGAAATGATCTCGAGAAGTAATGATCGCCTTGAATAGCACAGTACTCGATTATAGTAACAGCAAATAGATTCCATAATGACCGATTAGGTATAAATAGTAGAAAAAACATTTGTGTCACGGTCTGGCGGCGCGTGACTGTATGCTATCCACCACTATTCACCATTAAATATAGATCTTTCATCTCCGCTTCAATTGATAGAAACAGCGAGAACGGGGAAACTCGCACAACGGGTCTCTGTTCATTAGACGGGCAGTGCTAGCATTATTAGTAATGCACGGTTCTTCACAGTTCCGCAAGTTATCGCGACATTGCCCCTGCTCGTGAGTTTACTTCACTTCGGTGAAAGTATAATGATTTGCACTAAATCAACGATGGCTTCAAGCTGTAATCCAACAACCACAGTGGCTAATGGGATATTTGATAATACAATTTCAACTGTTATGTTTTTGTTTTTATTTCAGGAAAAGAGATTCAATATGTACGTCATGTACTCTAGGAATAATAAGAGAGCTACGAGACTGGTATTTGAACACAAGCAGTTTTTCACTGTAAGTATTGTTTTACTTAATCATTTGACCTTTCGATGTCTTGCGAATAGGATATCTTGCTAGTGTTAAGACGTTTCTTTCTCAATAACTTAAAACAACTGAATATCATTTGATTTGACGTCATTTTTCATATATAGTCATATCACCTAAATAGATTAACATATTAGATACTTGTCATACCGGAACTATTAGGTTCCTGTGGAATAAAAATAATAAATAACGCGGGCGAAACTGTGGGCGGAAGCTAGTACCAATTATTATATTAATAAGTGCTATTAATTAATTCATTATTATTTAACCGGCGCAAAGATGTGGTTTTTTAACCTTAATAAATGAATGTATCAATAGCAAACCTTAATTAGTTACATAAATGCGGTACCCTAATAATAGTTGTTATTAGGGTACCGTAACAAAAAGATAAAAACGGAACCTTTATAGTTATAATTCGTCTGTTTAAAAATAGTATAGAACACAATATTTATTTATGTTCCTTTTGTTGGATACTTTAATCATACTGACACCGATCTTTAGAAACAGTATATTATAGTTTTATATTAATTATACAGAATCTTGTGTGACTAAATCCTCGCGCTTGGCGAGTTTTTTTTGTTTTGCTTCGGAAACTATCACGTATCACTTCTCATTGAATACTTAATTGACGTAATGACATAACAGGTTTCATGTAAGTACCTAATTGAAAGTTGCCTTTGACGCCGCCGATTTACCATTTGACAGCACCGTCCTACAAACACACCTTACAACTTTCTTGTCAAGTGGATTATGAAATGAACCAATAAATTGCAAAACCACTAAGCGCCTTGCACAGCGTACTATGAAGTAAGGAGTGCTGTTATTTTAATGTTGAATAGATCAAAGCAATTTACCACAATCACGTAGTCGCACGGTTATATATAGTGGGCATATCACGTCGATGATCGGTATCACTTCCCCTTAACAGTAAGTATACGGTGCGCAAATGCAGTTAAATAACCATCTAACTGTGGTTCCTACCGTTACGCATAGCCACTATAACATACCCACTTTAGTAAACATAGAAACACTTATAGAGATATTTGATATTTTTTGATCAATATCCAATCTTCTTTCGCCTGAGTAGAGTACCTACTTCTAAAGATACCTCATATATTGGGGACGGCTACTGACTCACTGATGGGTTCAAGGACCAGGTAAAGCCTTAATCGACGGGGCTAGTGATTTTCAACTTCAGGTGAAAAATTCTTTGTTAAAAAGTTTTAAAAAAGAGGAGCCTTTTTTGACCAACTCATAAAGTAATTCCGCCTGAACTGTGCAGGTGACAATAAACTTAAAGCTGTCATTAATCGTACATGTTAATATTCATTTTAAAAACGTTGTAATGAATAAATTTACACTTCCAATTATCTGTTATATTACAGCGAAAGTAAATGAGTAGTCTCGCGCCATTTCCATTCTATGAAGCTTCTCACTCTACTTGTTCGGATAAAATTCTGCTCCAATTATTGTACACTTGCGACGCAACTATCGCATATCACTCGACCTAAAATACAAGAAAGCTGGTGAAAGGCTAATAATAAATATGATTGACATCGATTTAATAAAATATTAGCTAATGATACCTAATAAAATGCCACGTTCATTGTCATCCACCCAGGTTTTACAATTCGTCGGAATAATGTTACACACTTTTCATCGGTCTTTGTGATCCAAATTGCGACAGTGCTCGATTAGAAAACTAAGCAGTTATTTCTTAAATCAATTGTTATTTTATAGACTTCATGAAAAAAGTTACAATCACACTAACCTGGCATTTCATTTTAGGACCGGCAATTTGAATTGGGCGATAGATTAGACTTATCCAGTTACCTTTTGGAGCCAGTGCAGAGGATACCGCGGTATAAGTTGTTCCTTGCAGACTTGGTGAAGACGTACACAAACTATGAGAATGAACGGTGTGAGTCCGATTCGAGGATATCCAAGCTGAGTGTGGACAGTGATGAGACTGGGGGAAGTAATGGCGAGTCATCGGACAATGACGAAACACCATTGGAAAGTTTGAAGCTAGCCAAAACTATGATCGAGTGCGTATTGACGGCTGTCGACGAAATAATGGCCTTGGAGAATATTACCGGCTGTCCCGTAAGTACTATTAGGTATACAACTAACATAATATAATTTACTTACGCCATTTGTATCATTGAAAGAAGGTTAATTAACGGAACTTATGTTACCTGCGAATGCAAAATTATTTTTGGATTCTTTCCTAGAAAGGTGCTGTATTTAGGGAAGGGAATGGGATTGACTTTTTTATGTGGACTACCATAATTCTAATGCTAAATTAACGAAGGAGTCAGTTACCGTTAAAGCTGAGGGTAAAGATGATATATTATGTCATGATGCCATAACTAGCAGCCGATCTAACTACATAGGTACCGTAGTTTTAATTTTGTAAAATGCGTTCAGTATTTCAAATCTTTTTGTTGCGATCTTTCATTATAAGTCGGGGTCCCAAAGAAAACAAGTCGACGAGACATAGCTCTGTTGTTCCATTTAATTTTCTACGTTTTAATTACCTTGTTAAGTGCAAAAGCAAAGCAGAAGTCTTACACAGGACGAACGGAAGCTGATAATACTCGCCATCTCTTCGACTATACTACAGAAAGTTATTTAAAATTCTGTCGTATTTATAGTTGAATGTCGATAAAATTACTTACTATACATCTGATGTTAATGATCATTTTGCGTCTGCAATATTTGAAAATACAATTTTTGATAAAATAATATCTATGTTCACAAACATTAGTGGAATAATATGCGATATTATGTCTAAAATTGTGTTGTATTATAATCATTGGACCTTAACATTATTAAGGTTCTCTACTAATATGACGATTTCCTAACCGAATTTCGGTCACGGCTGCTAATCTCAACTAAGATAAGCCATCTGCGCAGAAGATATCATGTTGCAAAAGTATGTGCGCAAACACAGATGCACTCTTTTTTCCCTGATTGTGATTTCTTGTCAAGTTAAAATAGGTTTTGCTCAATAAATGTGCCCAAGACTTCTAAACTAATTTTTTTTGTTATTTTTTCCAGCATAACCTCAACTTGCTATGCCAGGGTCGACTCCTGCGCCAGAATGAGTTCGTAGCGATGGACACAACGCGCCGGCGCAGACACCTCATGAGGATATTCCTGTTTGACAAGCTCGTACTTATCACTGTAGTTTATAGAAAGGTTAGTCATACGTTCTTTACTTCATTACTTTTCAAAAGCATTGTTATAAAAAATATGTCATATTATTCCCATCTTTATCTATTTATACATATAGAATTCAATTCTGACGGGCTTATTGTTGGTTGGTCGTTGGTGCTAGACAGAAATTTAGAGGATTTGTTAATTGTGAGGTGTAGGTATCCACCAAGACAGGGATTTGCGAAGTTCAACCCCTAAGGGGAGTTAAATGAGGGTTGAAAGCTTGTATATGAAATCATAATACAGACTACCTTGCGTCGCAAGCGAAGCTGCAGGTTTGCTATTCTGTTTGACAGATGAGAGGCAAGTCCCTATCAAATGAGATAAAACTGGCGAAATGTTGTTGTTTGACTATCTCGCTGCCCCTTCGAGGAATATTGTATTCTACTTGTCATATGAAAAGACTTTAACACGCAGCTACAACTATAGAAACAGAATACGGTGTTAAATTTCATTGGTGACTTCACTACACTGTACTCGTATTATTGAGTGTTGGAAACCACGGATATAGGTACTATATCTGTGTTAGAAACGTTCGCTGCAGTCGTCATTTATTGACGGAAACTTTGTTTGGAAACAGTAGTTTCAAAATAAAATAGGTAACGTTTGTTCTTTGCTTTGGGAAAGTTTGCGATAGATATTTTTCGTTCATTTTTATTTCATCATTAAAATTTATTAGTTAACTTACGGTCTATATAAAAAGTTTTAGTTCGTTTTGCTTTTAGTTAATGTTTTTATGAGGATGAATCACAGTTGATGATTCATTAGCTTATCAATATTGAAATGAAATAATACTATTAAACATTGTCACCAATGTGCGTCGGTTGTCGGTCGATAAGAGAACAGGAGCCGGGTAACTTAATACGACTGAATATTTGTCATTTCAACACTCACGCAATTCTAAATATGTTTCAGCAAGACTGAATTAATAGTAAGTATTTATAAACGCTTATTACAAGCATTAAATATCTACCTACTTTAAATGTATTCATGTTATTCCAGTAACAACCTACGTAGAAATGTGTTCAGTCGATTTTATAAGATTTCGAAAGGCGAAGTCTAGGTATTTCAAACAAAAACTGATGAATGCCGTTCATTGATACTGGTCGTGTAGGCGGTGTTATTAATATTTTCTTTCGGAGTGGGATTTTAGAAATTCACTGAATTAATTAACACTTTAGTAATACGCTTATTTTCTCAGACATAAATATACTATAATTTATTACCTACATACTCTTCTACATTAGTTTCCTTAATATTGTTTGGCAATTGTGTACAGATGCAGACACAATACAAATAATAACTCATCTCTTCCGAAGACTGATGTTCGTAAAACCCGGACAGTTACTTTTATAATTAAAATTACTCAATTATTCTCGAAATAATTATGAAACGCAAGTTCTCGGTCGCCAGTGAATTAAAACACGTAATCTGAACCTAAAATAAGTTGAAAGTTGTTCAAATAAAAACTCAACGGTAGTGCAGTGCAATGCAACGACGAATGTAAATAAGGGGATAAAAAACATAACAACTCGAATTATAAGGTTTGTTTGTTTAATAATTGATACTTGGTGAAGACTGCACTTAGCTCGGTCGATAATTATATATCGCACAGACAGACATTACTAGAAACAGTTTATTACGTTGACGCGCCGCCGCGTCGCCACGCGATTCTGCCGAGCAAGGAATTGTGTGCCTCCCGTGGCTTTCACTCAACCATTTCTTGTTGTTCCAAAGTAAACGTATTATACTGTAACCATGCCATTACTTTATTGACTTCATACTTACGAGGAATCCATAGATAGTAAAGTACAGTACTCGGTGGACATCGACCTCGGAAAAGAGATAATCGGCTAAATTCGAGTTCGTAGAGTGTTGTCTCTGTCGACCTGAGGTCAATGTGCAATATTATATCTAACTAATTCTAATTAAATATTTCATTAATTCTAACAACTTCACTAAAATCCTTAGAACAACTCTATTGTTAGATTAGAGATGGAGAAGATAGAAAAATAAAGAACTTATAAACTAATTTAAAAAAATAATTTTACTATCATAACGTTGACCGCGAAATTAATTCAACGTTTGTACCTCTGACAGAACAAGGTATGACGTTAATAAGTTCCGAAATACTCACGGTAGGGAATACAAAAATATGGCGCAGTTACCACACAATGCCAATTGTTTATTACAAGTATGCAGAGAGTTAAATGACCTTGTAATTCTTCACGACAAATTTATCACACTGAGTTCAGGTTCAGCTGTACTGTAGGAAACACTTAATGAGACGTTTGCGTTAGGCATGTGCCAGCAATGTCAAGTCGATACTATTTATAAACTAATATACTGCGTTATCAGATATTTAACTACTACCCCTGATGAGGTAGTCAGTATACACTGCCCTCTCAATGTGAAAGCGTTTCGTACAATGAGAGGTCA
This sequence comes from Watsonalla binaria, assembly GCA_929442735.1. Taxonomy (NCBI): domain Eukaryota; kingdom Metazoa; phylum Arthropoda; class Insecta; order Lepidoptera; family Drepanidae; genus Watsonalla; species Watsonalla binaria. The sequence continues at coordinate 5,551,060 of OV838919.1, read as the reverse complement.
ACAAAATTTTAGTTTAATGTGTAGGGTACACATCAAACTAAAATGTTGGTATAAGTACATGTTTTTTTATTATGATATTTCTTTTTAAATTTAGATATTATGAGTTTGAATATTGAATAGTTTTAAATCTTGATCTTTTTTGACCCAAATTACTATACATATAAATTTATTACAAACTTTTTAACAGAATCTTATATAAAATCATTAAAGTTATTAAATTAAATTTGCGATACCATCCGAACAATTCATCTCAAAACGTACACACTGTGTGGATGTTACTTATGTAATGAGATTCTTTGTGATTGTATTCATCATAATGGCAACAACCTATTCAAAGATTTACTTGTATACCTGTAGGAATGTGTACGAAAAGATATTGAGCATAGAGTATGGTATTGAATCTCATTATATCACCACCAAATATAAACATTTGATTAATCTCTCCATTATTTTACATGAATGAGCATTGAAAAATAATAAAAGTCCCGCGACGCCTGTAAATGATGAAACTGACACTCAATGATATTTATTGAGCTCGAAATGAAGCTCGTTACACCCGAGCCACGATTTATGATGTACTTTTGACTGTGAATACTCATTGGGATATTTTTAACATTCCAGCAACCACGAGTGGAGTACTTCGTTTACAAAGACCACATTTCCGTGGACGATTTGGGTATCACCGCTAAGGAGCAGGACCAGCACAAGTTGACTATTTGGTACAAGAAGAGGAATCTTAAGTCTTACAAACTGGAAAGTAGTGAACCTGCCGTCCGAAATGCTTGGGTCGAGGATATTACATCTCTTCTATGGGAGCAAGCTATGCAAAAGAAACGTAAGTGATCCATATTAACTATTGTAGGTGTGCTTAATTAATACAGAAATCTATTAAGAAATCACTAGACGCAAAATATGCGTAACAGCCTTTCACAATGTACTAGCTAGGCAATCTAACTATGTTGCAAGTACTTTGTATAGGCACAGTGGTTACGGCTGATATTGGCGTCAATCAGAAAAAAAGCTATGGTTTGATTTTAGCATGTACCATGCATTTTTTTTAATATAATGATTTGATTCTACTGAAGTATACAAGTCGTGGAACGAAACTAAAACAACAACAGATTGAGAAGTGTAACGAGTCCCAAACTTGTGAAAAATACGATAAAAAAATAATTTACGAATACTATTAAATAATATCAAATAAATAATACAAGTACTCTTTATTGCACACATTATAAAAAAACTAAAAATTATAAACAGAAATTAATATTTTCCAAATATAAAAAAAAATCAAATCGGCTGATCCAATTTTCTCCAAACAAAAGTAACGTAATTATTACATATAAAATAAACATACATATTAAATATACAGTGGAATACTTATAATACATTCTTATAACTAAGTAGTGAACACGCAAGGGCACACATGGCCACATTAGGACAGAATTACTTCCTCAAGTTGATTTAAGCACGTACTTACTCAAGTTTGACCTGGAATTGAGTCTCGATTTAAGATCACAGTTATTATAACGGAAATATGTCCCTCGATTCTGCTATTTCTGCCTCATTCAAGATCCAAATTAATGGGGTAGAGTTTTGGTTCGACGATAGATAAATATTTTTCTCTGCAAAGAAGATTATATACTTATTACTGTGGTGATTGTGAATATATTCAATATTTTAATGAATGCATATGAAGCGTAATACGTTTACGATAAACGCAATTATAAGGACAGTCGAGAGCGCAGTGACGAACAGCGCATGCAATTTTAGTATTGTCTGATGAAAACGGATATTGAAACTATTCATTGTCTCATCACAATACGCGATTTGTTTGTTAATCCAATCGGAAATGTGTTTCATAACAGTGGATATCAGAATATTTTTAACAGATTTATAGATGTTTTCGTATTTACTGCTCAGACGATTTATACGAGGGTAAATATTTTTATCTAGTTATTTTGCATATGAAATGCAAATAAAGTGGTGGTCATGTAAATAGGAATATGTATTGACAATCATCCAAGTTAGAAGAATCAATGAAAATCTTTCCTAAATTAAAACTGCATGTTGTGATATACCTACTGCACCGATATGAATGGTGTTTTATGCAATAAATGCAGACAGAGCATGCATTTGCCTACAATTAAATTATGTCATTAGCTCAAGTTACATTTCGCCACTACATCTTTGGATATTTATTATGATATTATTTCTCCGTAACAAAAATAGCATCACTTGAATTTAAATCTTCCTAATATTATTTATACCGCACATTGTGTGCCTTGATTTATTATCAGTGAGGACCTAATCAGCAAAATAAACGGTCTTTTATAACGGGGATATAATGTTGCAGTTAATTGCACTTAACCTTTTAAATTACCGACAGACCAATATTGAAACGCTTCCTGCTCATAATATGATACATATCATATGAAACAGGCTTGTTAAAGCTTCTGTCATCAACCTTATCAAGAGACCCGTATTTAACATACGTTTATATCTCATAAAGAAATTGTCCGGATCCATCTGGCACGCAAGTAGGGCCGAACTAATTCCCGCATAGTTAATACGAACAAACTTTTTAATTTATCGTCATCTGCTCCCCGTATTTGTACGTGACGAAGTAGCGCGGGTTCTTTATCAAGGCCTGACGCGACCGGGGTCGTCGACTCACTTTTTTATTGGACACTTGCAGGCAACTTGCATGTGCATCGCCTTGTCTGTGGGAACGCCGGGAACATGACGTTTTTCAGTGATATCCTTGTGTTGAACACGCTATAGCATAATGATCGCATATTATACCGTCGTATGTTTACTACTTCAAAACGAAACATGTAAAGTCTTATAATATCAATAAAATTATACAGCGCGAGTGTGTCGCCGTCTTGACAATTGAAATGGTAATGTACTGTTTCGTTTGGAGGTAATTAGATAGGCACAACGCGAGGGAGCTCGGCAACTAGAGTGCGATCGCTTTGAACTCTCCTGCCACAATGCTACATTTCTCGCCTGGAGATTACACCGATAAGCGTAAACTGGTGTTTAAATCTTTCTGTTAACACGTTTCTTTGTTACTTCATTGCTATTTAGCGACAATCGCTATTTCCTCAAATAGTACAATGGTCTTTTGTCTAGTGCAAAATACTATTGAAAACGCGTCTTTACGTTTATACATCTTCATGTGCCTCGTAGGTATTTGAATCATGTTTGTTGTGTGATCGAACTGCCAGCGGCATTGTTGATTTGACTGGGCTTTCTGCGTCATTAACTTTACTTTATCTTAACTATTCACTATTCAAGTGGAAAGCCACGAGCTCTATTAATATCTATCTATTAAGCTAGTCAAGTTTAGTTCCCGTGTTTCCAGTCAAACAAACATGCGTAACCATAACATCAACAGCATAACCCCTCGCGCATTACATTCCTACCTAGAAAACCGTTCCGAATATGTCTCACAATATATCCCTTGCCTCATTTGAATCTCTCAAACACTTAATTAATATGAAATCAATGACGTTTTCCTCGTCATTGATTCCCGAACCAAATCTCCTCTTGAATCATAGCCGTCTCAAAAACTTCAAATCTGTATTATACACACTGCAAATGTGGCGAACAGCGCTATTTGTATTGTATCGGCTTTATCGCAGTTATCAGTCGATTGGTACAGTCAGGTGTGGCCTCGGTGAGATAGCTACAGAGGTACTCGCGAACATTATACACATTTGCCTACTTGCACATAATATAAAGGTAACATAAGGGCAGCTTCAACCATAAATCGTACGTAGACGGTACGGGAATCTCGGAACTAGTTGGACTAATTCAGTTGTTACAAATGTTATTTAATCAGCCAAGATAAGAAGGCAGTCCCAAAGTCAGCTAGCAGCTGGATGGGTGACCGCCTATGTTTCCTCCCTTGAAGATCACGTTAGAGTTATCTTTGGCAATCGGCAAAGGTCAGTCGCAAGCCTAAGAAAGTGTGACTACTTATTTCCCTGGTTACTGATTTTCGTCGTAAAGGGATTTGGAAGATCAGATCTATGGTTGTTACTAGTGCCGACCCCAACAATACATCGGCGAAGTTAAATGCGAAGATTACTTTAGTTAGAGCCCGTTCGCACGTATGCGACTGAGGGCACGCTCTCTAGCGGCAATGTAAGAGAACTGGCCTTCTGTATAAGTTTATATTGTGGTACTAGCGTGCATAAATGTATTAATATATTTATCGCATTGAAATTGATGTTTCGTGTATCATATTATCTGACTGATATGTTTTGCACGTAGACAAAGGTAACTCTTTTTGAGAGTTGACGCGAAGGGTTTTGTATTAATAATAAAAGTAATAATGATCTATTAATACCTTATTGAATCATGTGTTTAGAACCATAAGCACTGCTGTGGATTTTTCGCTTACTTTAAAATTTCTGGATTTTTTCTCGGTGAGAACCAGGATATGTACCTAACGAATATAAATACTCATAGTACGTATTTGTATTTGTATGGGAAAAGGGCAGGAGGATGATGATGAATACGTATTTGTATTCATTACGTAAATGTATTAAATAATATTGTCTCAACAGCTGAACTTATTCTAAATTTCTAAGTATACACAGTATAATTAGAAATTAAGAACATGTAAACAGAGTATCAACATTTGGGAATTATACTCACGTAAGTAGGTACATAATTCGTACACATTATCATACAAATAAGCTCTAAGATAATGGACGATAAGAATGTTAGTTTTTATTTGATGAATCATTACCTAATCATAATAAAATTATAAAATCCCCATGTTTATTTATAGTCCGACTCGTAAACATATTATATTATACCGCAAAGCTTACGTTTATTGGGAATCCCGGGGGCCAACTATGATCTTTTAAGCAGCGCGTATTAAGAAATTTTAATTTCATGGTACTAAAGTGAATATCGAAGCTCGGAAGTTCATAATACACTCTTGGTAGGCCCCTGATCGTATAACAATTATAATTTTATACAAAGGTAACAAGCACACAAATGACTGGTGTTTGAGGTGAGACGCTGCATTATACATAATATGAAGTCAAATTTAAAAGATCTTTATTTGATTAAATGTTACCATGGGTTCGAAAGTTTGCTTTTACGACAAGGGCTTGGCAAGGAACTTGGTAATTACTTTTTTCAAAAGTATTTTAATGGTTGACAAAACGCATGTGACACGTATTTGCGTAACAATAGCTTATGAGCTGCTGCAGTAGCTGCTTGTTAGTCACCTTTATAGTATAGCAAAGGTAATTCTACAACAACAATTAGAACGTCTCTTGAGCTTTTCTCAACCCTAACTCATCACACATAAAGAATCATGGTCTAGAAATTAAACAGATTTATATTCAAAGCATGGCAAAAAAATTGTCATACGTAATATTATTGATCTTCTTCGGTATTCTTCTAAGGTTTTGAATTTGAAGCCGATTGTACGGGAAGAGGTCTTACAGTACCTACTGCCTTAAATATTGTTTTTCCTTGTGTAATTTAATTAATTCAATTAAATATATTTTGCAGAGTTGCTGCTTCAACAGCGCAATAAGCGGGTATCCATGGCATCAATGGACAGCCAGGAGTCCGGGTCAGACAGGAACGATGACAAATGTAAGTCAACGGATTATCATTCTGTGGTTTTAAACATAGCTGTACGACTAGATAGAGGCATGAGGCATACCACAAAAAAATATTCTATAAATTGTTCTACGAGCATGAGAGTACACTTTAAGTACCTACTTGGAATTATACTTCAATCCGTCCTAATAATTATATATAACAAGCAATACAGTTTATTTTATATTTGTTCCCTCTTTACCAAATACAAAGTTCAGGAACTAATGCATTTGTAAATAAATACACCCATTTAATATTAAGTTACAAATTGCATCGATCGTAAAAAACTAGTAAGTTAGTAATAAGCCATGTCACAAATCATGTTCCCGGATGAGCACGATTTATTACATGTGGACTGTTATATGCTTTAAATAGAGAACATATCAATTATATGATTTTTGTTTTATGACTATAATGACTATACATTTATTTAATGTGCTTATTATAAATGATTTGAATTAAGACAATCAATAAGAAATCCCATGATTTTAAAGTCGAAAATATCTTTATTTGATTATCCTTTTTGCAATACACTTTCAAATCATCTGGTTGACATGATTATGTACAGGATTATCAATGCTACCGCCAGGTTCGGAAGGTTGCTTTTATTGAGAAGCTGTATTTTGTGAAACCAATAACTATTGTCTCAATCGATAGTGTTTATGGGCCATCGTTGGGTGATGTTGATTGCTCTCATGTCATTGTCACACCTAACTCCCTATCTACATAGGGATCTATCCCTATGTTTATATTATGATGAGTGGAAAAACATGTTTTTTTTTATAAAACTGAATGTGAATTAGTATGTGATACACTTGTACATAAACGTCTTTGCTGCAGGTCTATTAGATGGTTTCGTTCTCGTGAAGTTGCACCAATGAGTTGCTTTGTAGGTCAGTAAACTTTAGGCACGCTTCCAAACATTATTTTGGTATCTATTTGGCTTTCGTTTTCCGTACCTTCGCTTTCTGGTGTTTTGACGGTTTGGCCACTTCGCTCTGTGACAGTTCCCATTCCGTTTTACGACATGGCAATACCACGATTCTTTTGTCAACACATTCTGTTACGTAGAAATCTTTTGCTACTTAAAGTTCTAGAAACAAACGTTCCTAATTGTATGAATCTTTACTGCACTCTTTACGGTCGATTTCTGATGTTATATTATTTATAAGCTAATTATATCTCTTGAAATACTTCAAGGGGACAGAATGCAAGGTTAAGAATACTTTAATGAGAATGCTTAAGGGTGATTTTTGGGTAATTAGTTTGTTTTAACTCTACTTATTTAGTAGGTATCTGGTTTTCCGCTCTTTATTTGTAATTTCTCATTCTTGATAATTTTTAAATATAAATATTATTCAAAATGTCATTGTGCTGAGCTTCTTAAATATGGTGTTGGAGTTAAATCTATTCATTCCTATTCTCTTTGCGTATTCTTGGGTCTCAACATAAATTAAGCTTAATTACGTTTATTTCAAGGTTAATTTGAATTGGTTCCAGATAATTCCCTACGCGGTGTTCCTGGTGAGGTGCGTCGGTATGGCGACAAGAAAGTGAGACGAACGACATGGTACTGTGAATGAAAATGACGTAATTAACGAATTTAGTAATAGAAAGAGTATGACTGACTTATTTGTAAACAAATTAAGTGGGGATTATTTAATTTCACTCACCTAATTGTAAGAAATCGGAAACCTTTTGAAACTTAAGTGTTTCTAAAGTAAATTTATTCGATTCATAAAGGAAAGATATGGAATTCTAATTTTTATTCAATGTAAATATTCACTGTAAGATTCGTAAATCCCAATAATAATGATATGTCGAAAATATAACGTGCATAAAATAATAGATAATGTTAATTATTACGTAGACAAAATTTAATTAAAAAAAACTTTCCATGCAATACTAATACCACAGCTTAAGCTATAAACTTTACTGTACTAATATTATAGCTATTCTTTACCCTTGGTTTGAATTTCTTTCTAAATAAAAAAACACAACCGAAGAATCTGAGGCCCTACCATTACTGTTTTATTTATTGCCTTGATAGTTAACTCTTATTACGAGACCGATGTATATACGTGTATAAATCTGTCACTGTCACACTGTGGAACTATGACGGCAATAATAACACATGGTTAGGTCCCTGGTGTCCTAATATGCATGGTATAAGGACTAAGTAGACTTAAGCTATTGAGACTTTAGATGTAAAATTGTTATCAAACTGTAAATTATGTGAAGTTGATTATTAAATTGTAAATTCGTGTGAATGAAATCTGAGTGCCTGAATGTTTTAAATCATAATTTAGGAACCCGAAATGTTTATTACTCCAACACATATTCGCTGACCGGCAGGATTACTGAAACAAAAATTGGGTATTCTTGAGAATATTTTGTTTCAAAAGATAAAAGATAAAGAATAAAATTAAATTAAATTGGACTGCTATTTCTATCAATGTCCACACGTAGCTAGCGTATTTCAGACTATAACGGATTTTTAAGCGTTCGCAGACTTCAGAATATTTTTTAAATTAATGTTTCATATATCGTTCTGTGATGTTATTTAAAAAAGATTAAGTTGGTTATTTGTTTTTAATTTTTAATAGTGTATCCAAAGATTCATCCGTAATAGCCTGTATGTATAACCTAACCACCTACGTCCTATTGACAGGGGGCAACTATGATAGTTTTACTTCGCAGAGCTTATTAAGGACACCTTAGTCGTGATGTTCAATTTTGGTAAAAAAAAAAACGTCATAAAGTTTCAGCAGATTGTATAAAGGCAAAGAAAGTCTTAATTAGCTTTGCTTAAAATATCATATGCCCCCAGGAGTGCTTCACAAATCGTCGTTGGATTTTGTCTAGTATGTGGATGCGTGTCGTCACCATGTTTTGCATACCAAATAATTTTGAAATAAATAATGCTTTAGATGTAAAATTGTAAAGTAGAATATCGCTAAATTATTATTGTTCAGTCTCAAATGTTGTTACTTTAGGGTTCATTGAAAACACTAACAAAGAAGAACACAATACACACACATATAACAGGCAAGTATCGCAATAGATATTTTACGATACTTCCAGCGAATGTGATAAAGTTCGATAAAAGTTATTCGAGATGGTATTATACTTAGTTTATGGTAATTTCAGTCATTATTTTATTGAACGTATATTGTTACAATGTTATTTAGTGTCGAAGTTGTAATTTTATATTTTGTAAATAGGTAAGTACCTAAGTTGTAACTTAAATAGACAATAACTGCTACACGGTAAACAACTAAACAATATTCATGATAATTTTATTCAAATAAATCCAAATATAAAATAAAATATATCGTTGTATTGTTTTACTGCAAATCCTAACTTTAAATTTCCATTATGTGACCCTGATTTTGAACCAAGTAATTTGTAAAGGAATCAAGAAGAAACTCAACAATTGACCTAAGGTTATGGGGAAATATTGGTTTTTATGTAAGCACTATAGGGCATAATAAAGTAAAGTAATCAGCCTATATAAACTTGTATCTTTGTGTCTATCTCTCACATCACTTTCTAGTTTAGAAAAGTTTCAAAAGTTTGGCAGATCAGTCTGTATGTTGCATTTGTGTGTAAACTTGAAATGCCTTCAATGAAGACAATCCGTGAAGTTGGGCTCCACTCGTAGCTCGCGACAGGCAAACGATGATGCAGTGCATTTGCTATGCGGATCTTATCAGGTCTGCACTGGAACTTCCTATTTATTTAATGCAGTGGTACTGTTTATTTAGTTGGGGAAAATACCGTTGAATATGTAAATTACCGATTGAGCAATTATAAACGTCCATTAACTTATTGCCAGTTCGCTAACTAGTTTAAAAAAAAAATTAAGTACGAGTTGTATTCAATTATTAAAAATTCATAAAAATCCTTACAATGAACGTTGAAATTAGATAATTGTGTGTCTGTTAATAATTTGAATTTGAATGAGAAATGTGTGAATAGTTACCATGAAAACCACCATGTCCAACGTGGAAACAACTTAAAGATTTTAATCAATTTGCTTCAGGTCGGTATATAATATAAATGTGTTTTCTAGAAAAATATAGTTAACGGCGTAGTAAGGTTTTCTCTCTCCAACGATAAAATGTGTTATACCTTTGCCTATAATAATTCTAGTCCGGCTCTGGATTAAACTCTCAGATGGAGGATCACGCGTTCAACCTATGGATAACATTCGAAAAATCAAGATTTCATTTTGATTTTTCTGTCTGCGTGCATTCTGAGTGGGAAAGGTAAAATATGTTTGTCTGTGAGCCGTGGTGGCCTCTGGGTTTGAGCAGTCGCCTGCTACGTAAGCGACGCAAGATCGAATCCCAGCGGTGTCTGTACCAATGAGTTTTTCTAAAAACTTATGTGCAGTGATTTCACACCACGTGCTTTATTTACGGCGAAGGAAAACATCGTGAGGAAACTTGCATATGTCTAAGAAGAAATTCAAAGGCGTATGTATAGTGCCTGAGACGGCGATGGACTCACCCTCTGTCACGTTGGTATTTAATCATATTCGGTGAAATGTGGGTGTTGTTGTTACAACACCTCTGCTTACCCTTTCGGGGACCCTTCTGGGATGGCGTGAGCATATTTATTTTATTTTTTACATTTGTCTGTGTAATTGATGTGTTAATTACACGTTAACAAATATATTTATCATGTAAATTTACATCAATTTAATTTCTGTTCTTTCATTTATTTAATGGCGATTCTAATCGCGAATCTATTCCGCCAATGTCAAGTGGTTGTCGAGAAAAAAATCTTGTAAATTGTTTAAAAATATGCGGAGGAACCCATTGGATTACTCTCAAATTTGCTTTCTCTATTCTTACTTACTGTCAGCGTAATTTGGTGCAACGCATTCCGCAGTAAAAGCTAAAGTCAAAGCTATTTGTCATCTTTGAAATTGTCCTTAGTTTAAGCTTTAAAAACCAGTATCGTGTAACCCCGGGTGGGTAACGAAGTACTTACTTTTGAATCGCCAGAATGGCACGATGCGATCAAATAGGCTGAATGTTATTTCATTGGATACATTTTAGTCTTATAATGACAGCTTATAACATTATTATTATTTCTAAAAGGTATATATACGTAATTCGAAGTAAATACAACAATGACCAACTATTTCTCATGCATTGATGACCGTTCATAATACGAGGTACAGACTTTCTTAAGACATAAGTCAAGAGTTAATATCTGGTGTCACAAATTCTATATATGAAATAATTATATGCTCTCATGTGTGGATAATAAGGTTCTTAGAAAAAATTCCAGTAAAACAAAGTACCTAATTTCACCTGAAATCCGCAATGCGAAAAATTATAGCTACGGCTGCGAAGTGGGGTAGAATATTCTACCTGAAAGCTAAATTTTATTGGCTTGCTCTGTTTTCGAACAATTGCATTAATAGTGTATCAACGGAGCGCCTCGCCGCTTTCTTTACGGCCATGGAGTCAGACGGCGGGATACAATTAAACTTTTAATATTTTAACACTGAGAAATCATAATTTGAACTAGAGCTGTGAGAAGCCTGTATAATTAAGTGCATACAATTCTTTTTGCTCTTACTTCAATTTACTTTGTTAGATTCAACTCGAAAGAGATAAAGCCCAGTAAATTTACGCACTGGCTATAACTGTCGTTTTTTTTATTAAATTACAAATAATATTTGTAAAAGAACTGAACCTATTAACGGCTAGTCTTGTAGTAGATACAATTTAAATCTTCACCTATCACCCATTTATCAAGAATATTTCCCCACGCTCTTTTGCACTTCAGCATATGTCGGAGGCATGATTCGTAAATATTGTTACAATATTGGACCGTTTGGGTGAAATATACAATTCTTATTATTTTTTTGTGTTCCAAACAGCAGTTACGTTCGAACCAAGAGCAGAATGACGTCTCAGCGGATGGGGAGGTTTACGGCGCCATTTCTCTGAGCCCGACTTGTTTCGACAGGAGTTCTTTGGCGGCGTCTTTAACACTCCCTCGAGGGTTCATTTATATATTCGCAACACGGAGCCGGCAATAAAACTGCGTTATCCTGGTCATTATTTAGTCATCGCCCGGCCTTCTCGCCTCCACTCATGAAATAAACTGCAGCTCAGTGACCCCCGAACACTGCACTTTTATGCAGTGCTCATCACGGGAACGGAGAGCTTTCAGACTCGTAACATGCTTTATGATATTCCTGACGCAGGAACTTCTAGGCGAAACAAAAGGGTACTTTCTCTGAAAACCAGCGGAACTTAGAACATATACTACTTAACATCGAGCTGAGTGAGGTTAGTATAGAGACAACAGCAAGGGTTTTATTACAAGTAAACAAAGAACTCTAAGAAAAACAATAATTATAAAAGTTTCGCCCAAATCTAAGAGTATAGTTTTGCTATCGAGATTCGTTAGTTGGGGAAGTGGTCACGGGTTACGAGCTAGCCATTTTATGAGGCGGCTCCGAGCGACGCCGCTAAATCTCCTTATTTATCTCAGAAACATAAACCGTAGCCTCAGCAAAAATTAATTGGCCACAACAGTTTTTGTCTTGCACTAAGTATGGGACGGATTAAGTTTAGTGTATTCGTTCTTTTAGGGTAGTATATGGATCCAATGGTATTGTCAGATAGGTGGTGTAGCAAGGGATGTTTTATTCAAGGTTTATTACAATCTCACTCGGATTAGACGTGGTACATTGTTTGCGCCGTATAAATAAGTTTCATAGCGTGTCTTATACCAGACTACTTTGCTTTTTATTTTTATGAGGGGACCAAATTTGGCGTGTCGCTGAAACGACGGATCATAACCGTTGGACACAGCAACTGTTTGCAATCCTATCCTTAAACCAGGCATTGTTTGGTTCACAGGGGAATCACCATGGATATAAATGTCAACTTTGTACAACTGTATTAAGGTACGTTTTAGCAACGATGTTGTTATCTTGTGGTTGCATCCATCGGGACCTGTCCTTACTTACGCGTAACGATTTTATTTTAGTCGCCATAAAAAGAGTTTGCTTTCACCTGGAGCTTCTGGAAGCACAACAACCTGTGTACGAGCGGACACACTTCATTAGTACCTGTGTTTCTGTTGCCACATAAAACTCGTTTTATTAATTTTACTGCTTTTTCCAGACAAATGGCCGTACCTTTTATTTTTGAGGCGAAAGTTCACGGTTCGGTATAAAAGAAAATGCATTGTTTAGTTGCATCGGCACTCACTTGTGCTTACACGACACGTTTCGTAGTGAATGAGTGAAACAATGGCTCCAAGCAAGGATCACCGCACATGCGGCCTTTGGCTGTTATTGCCAACAATACAGGATGAGATTGGACCATATCCAACAACAAGCACCTGATTTCTAGTATTGTAAACACAAAAGTTTACTTGCAGTCCTACAATATATTCCAAATAAACGTAACCTTTGCACTTACTCATATGAATTGTAATAAATTATTAATTACAATAATGTAATGAAAATCTTTTAAAAGTACGTACGTTAAATATTTATATACAACGTATTTGCTCGTAAAACTGAATAGTTTTATGGATGGCGGACATGATTCTGAAACTGCTTCAAGTTTTAAGAGGGGTATTACCGTGTGGAGCATGAAGATCTTGTGTTAAGCAAGTACGGCTTTTACAATATTTTCTTAAGCAACTTTTTGGCAATTTTGTTCTCTTCTTTACTGAGTTAGAAAATAATTCTGCAGACTTGCTATAAACTTACCTGTAGACGCAACAAAAAAATCTTCTGTGCCTGAAAAAGTAAAATGCTTTCCGAAAGCCCAGCGCGTCGTTTGCATTCTTAAGAATTCGTCTACAGCTTTTTACATCTTGATTAGCGTTGATCGCCTTCAATACAACAATTTAAGTTGAAAGTAGATGGGCTAAGTGACGATAAATGTAATGTGCCATATGGTTGAGTCGGTAGGCCAGCTAGTAAGGTGGTGTTGTTTAGACGCCATATCACGGGGTGCAGCGATCCATTGCGATGGCCGCGTAATCCCGGCTCTAGGCTTCGTCTCACGTCCAGCTTACTTTTATTACCGTGCCTGCATCGCGAAATAAAACAAAATTGGCGGGAATTTATGGGCCACAGCTAGTGGGGTGGAAAGTTTTCAATTTGAAACGTATAACTTGTTTGTCTCGAGTAATAACAAAGTAATAAGGAGGGGTTTGCACCGAGTAATATGGGCCCGCAAAGACTGTCGCGGGCTTCCTTAAAACTACTTTCTTGGTTTTATTACCTAAGTGCTGTGGGCGGAGATCTCGGAAGGTGTGTTTATGTTGGTGGTTGCCGTTACGTTGGCTGCAAATGTTGGCCAAACACTGTACCAGTTTAGGCATGGCATTATTAGTAGAGTTTTAGTTAAGCCTAGTTTATACGAAAGGTAACTTAAGTAGCAATATTTTTTATTTAAGGGCAAACATTAATCCAAAAACATACGGAGATATAACATTAAAGATAGGAAATCAATATAGGAAAAATAAACTGAGCCTAACAGAGACAAGCGTAATGTTTAATTCGGAATCAAATTCAGTTACAAGACCTGAAGAACTTATTTAGTCGCTAAAGATATTAAATGGTTACTTATGTAAATTTACATTTAATTGTTCACCAAACACTTGTCCTCCGCTCAAACTCAATTCAAGTGCAATGAAGTCACATCTTACAAGCGAGTAACGTTCGCAACGAACGCGTCTTCAGGTAACAAATTGAATGTTAAAACCCGTAACCCGCCCCTAAGTGAATAAGTTATGAGGGAGCTATTGGTAATGAAACTTGAATGACCCCGGGTGTGCTAACCGTCTCTGGGATGGAATTTCCATGTTTACGCCCCAACAGTGCTAGCTGAGTGCTACTACTATGTACTACACGTTTTTAACGGACTGCAACAAGGACACTTTGCTCGACATACTCGTTCTCGTTCGAGATAGTACAATCGATAAACGTAATTGGTGAAGTACAGGGGTCATACTATCATCATTAAAGTAGTTACATCCTACTGACTTCTTAGCTTTGATGTTTAATTTGCATTACACAATAAACCGACTCAGCGAAAAGTAGTGGGGGTGACAGATAGATATAGACTCATGAAATGACTGCTGCGCATTCAAGGTCAGCGCTCATAATTCATGACGGCCCCTGTATCAATAATCATACATACTTACTTACTAGACTGCTCTTGCAATGGAAATCCAATTAAAGTGTTGTAAAAGTTTCGAGTAAATGTTAAGTCTACCTATTATAATAGTGTGAAAGCATAATATAATCATTTGTGTCTTATTTTTGTTTGTTTGCTTCGTAGAACAATATGGGAAATCCATAAAGATTAATCTGAATCAAAAGATGGCGCTACAAAAATCTATCACGTGGACAAACTTGCTGGTAAAAGCTGGTATTTTATGAATTTTCACGCTGGATTTGATCAGTAACAACAACTTAATGTCAAAGAAGACTTATGTACTTATTTCCAAGACTTACTTATTTATTTTCCCTCAACATAATATTCCTATGAAATCTCGTAATGTTTTCTTTGAGCATCGGATTGAATAAACAAACTGAATACAGTTACCTTCCAAACAACTCGTCTGGAGTTTGTAAAGAATGCAAGTTACTCAGTTAGACTCAATCCTGGTCTGTGAGAAACTTTCTATTTTTCGATTGGCCGTGTTAGAAAGTTGGCAAATGTAGTTAAGCTTACAGTAGTTCACACTGTCGCTGGTTCGCGACAACTGAATTTCATTTGTGCTGTAAGTTATTTTGCATTGTGCGGATCGCCCTGCATGGACGCGACACCATTATTTACTCAATGTCTACAACCTACGCAGCACTAAACACTTTTAGGAATATTCCATTTCACGTTGTGTTTGTTTTCAATTCAGTTTGTATTTAAGTCGTGACTCTGAGATTGTTTTCACTGATATCGGCTTCTTTAGCTTAAGGCCTTAAACTATTTGTTCTTACATTTCCTTTTAAACAATTTGCTGAATATAAATATCTAGAGCTCACACCCGTATTCCCCATGGGGTAGACCGAGGTGTACTTATAGTACACCCACGTTTCACCAGTTATGTTTAAGTCTGATGTTATAGGGGGCGAGCCTTAATGAAGTATCGGGTGAATTACAGATGGAAAGACCCAATAATACATTTTCTGATCTGGGGATCGGATCCAGAACCTTGTTTTCTGCAGGTGCCTTTTACAACCACTAGACTAACGAGGCAGTCAAGGAATATGTAGAGTATATTTTTTAAAATATACTTTTTTACACTTTTGAATGCGTCATATGTTGATATTTAGTTCCATTGATTATTTTATCCGATTTTCAATCTTAACATTTGCAGAAGAAAATAATGGGACCGAGATGAGTAGAGAGGTGTGCAATTACTTTACATTTATATGATTTTTAACCGAGCTTCAGATTAACCGCTTAGATGCTTATTTTGTTTGTGAAAAAAGTGTGGCGTATGGCCATAGATAACGTAAATTTTCTGCAGTCTTTATCACTGTGCGGTACTAACTAGGGTGAGGCCTACATACATACAATTAATAAGCAACAGAGAGAGAGCAACAGTGTCTTTGTTCAAGAGTTAATGTATGTCTGTGACGTTATAATGTACTTAAAAAACCATCCATTTAGTACCTCAACTAATTTTAATTAATGCTGCGTCGCATTTTTTTTTTAATGAAAAATTAATTTTCTTTCTTTCTATATGTGTGCTGTAATTAAATTGTCAGACGGCTAGATATTTCACAGAACTAAATAGTCTGTCTAGAATTAGAAAGTTAATGTAATAACATAAGTTGAAATGCAATGGTCAATAATGTATCAAAGTAGCGACCAAAGCTTGTGGGCGGTGTTGTTACGTCGTCTCAGCCGGCGATTATCAAAGCAATCAGCCGGTCTGCAAACTGTTAGTATGCGACTTACAATAGAGAAGACAATGCTGGCGATGTTTTTAACTACGTTATTTATCTAGTTTTAAATCTGAAATTGCAAAATTTGTACTGTAAACTATGTTTATAAAGATGTTATTTTTTTCGGCATGTACCAATGAGTTTTTCTAAAAACTTGCAGTGCAGTGATTTCACATCACGTACTTTACGGTAAAGGAAAACGTCGTGAGGAAACCTGCATATGTCTGAGAGCTAATTTAAAGACGTATATATAGTGTCTGAGACGGCGATAGACTCAACATTTTCTTCGCTGAAACGTGGGTGTTGTTATAACACTTCTGCCTACAGGGAATAAGTTTGCTAAGCATACAACAGAGTTACAGAACATGATCAATGCGTAATTTTTACCGCAGATAGGTATACAAGAAGGGCCCAACTTGACATCTTGACTTGACAAACGAATCCCTCTTGATAATGTGCTGGAGTATTAATAGATGCGATGTTAAATTAAAAACCTTTTTAGGTGGAAAATATTTGTGGTCAAATTAAAGCTTTTTTATCGACATCGTCCCATTCCCATCTCGAGGGCAATTGTCGAGTGTTTGCTTGAGTTTGGGCGGCTACACAGTACGGAAGTGGTCGAGGCTGTGCCGAGTTTAACTGTTGCGCCACTTGATTGTCGCTAACGACTTTTTTGAAGTACTTAGACTGACGCTCTTGTGTTAGTTGTCTATGGTTAGTACTAAACTTGATAATGGGACCTATCAAGTATCTCTGAACTTAATTGAACTTACTTGAACTTAATGTTTTGGGCACCCCTTGTATAAATAAAGATTGTAAAACGTATGTATTGTATGGTGTGAGTCCTAAAACTGAAACTTACCGCAAATTTAAAGGATTCCACGTCGTCACAAAAATTCAATTTCGGAATTAAAATTGAAGGGCTCAAATTTGTGATGAACTCAGTTTATAGGGAGGTTTCAGAACTGGGCGGTACGGTAGTATTAAGTACTTTTCATCTCAGAACTAAAGTGTTTGTTAAACTTTTTCGTTAGTTGCATTAATGTGTTCGAAAGTAGATATTTGAGATTTTTCTCTTTATACGAAACCAACAATTACGGCCATATTGCAGGATTAGAGGGTAAAGTGGTGAAAATCGGGACACTAAAAGTGATTTACATTTAACGGAGAGCGAGGAATATATACTTCGAATTACTAAAGCAATTCGGTGCTTAATTCGTAGGCCAGCCAAGAAAGATGGGCGAGCGACTCCCCCCGCACCCTACTTTAATTACAAACGCAGGTTTATTCACTCTAATTTCGGGAATTTTGCATTCCCCACGCGAACCGCGGAAGGGTCAGACCAAAAGAAAATGACATTCGTTATTCTATTACGTTAAGCAAAGGAGCAAAGAAACTGTGTACCAGTAATTACTTTTGTGCGGCTGTGTTTTGGACGGACCGAATCTGTTTTGTCGAGGGTAATGAGTGACAGAAAATGGGATAGAATGGCTATTGTGACGTGCCACGTGTTTATGCCCCTTCTGCTGGGTTATAAGACGAATAATTATTTAATTTTGTTCAATATTCTTTGTGTCTCGTTTAATGCAATTTGCGCAAATCTGAATCAACATAAATACTTATGCTTTTATACATCTATGACATTTGATTTATAAGCAGTAATTGGTTCGGAAAGTTTTGAAGGCACTTCCGTCAGTGGCTTTACAATACGAGTTTTTATGTATATGCTTTTAAATTACTTGAGAGTTCTATATTAATACTAGCTTTTGCCGCGACGTCCTTGGGATCAAAGGTATCACCGTACTCCAGCAGAACGGGGCCTACTATCATCGGTTTAAGTAGAGCGTGCTGAGAACTTCTGAGCTTTGACTTCCCATTTTGGTACCGTTAAATCAAAGTTAAAACCTAAGAAGTTACTAGTTATAATACGCGCTGCTTAAACGTTTAAGGTTGACCCCCTGTTCAGTGATTAAGCCGGGAAAAGGTTTTAGACACACATATAATTGTAATACTTACAAGAAGGTGCCACAACAATGATAAATTTGTTAAATGGTGTAGCTTTCTTCGTATTTTAACTGACGGGTCACTTTTACCATTATGAATGATTGTACCCTAAGACATGGCACAATAATAAAACACCAAGCTTGTATATTTTCTTGTCTGTCTCCTCAGTTGTAATTCAATAAAGATGGATAGAGGTCAAGTGAGTTAGTTGCGCGGGCGCGTCCTACCCCCGTCTCAGTCTTCGGGCGCTGAAACGGCCCAAGTTTTCTCCTCCGGGTCGTTACGAGGCGCGAATTGCCCGCGTTACAATTACAGCGCGCCCGCCATATTTATGCCAGCGGTAACCAAATTGCCCGATATTATTCCATCCCATTGAGTGCGAAAAGCGCAAATTAAACCGATTTTATATTGGACGATTTTCGTCGAGAGCGGGGGCGAGATATGTTCGTTGTTAGATAAGAACCCGAGAAGATTGCGTTATGAAATAAGAAAGGAATTGTACAGTTCTAAAGAGTTGCTTTTGGATAGATACTCCGCCGCCGCCGTATTCGGCAAAGGTTTTGATTGCAGTTAATTTTGTGAGCGAACTCTGTTGTTTCCTAATTAAGCGGTTGATTAAAATACAAAGTATTTCTTTGCTCCTTAATTTATGTGAGCATAAATTTTACGTGCATACTTTGTTTCCCTTTTCTGTAAAACCATGAACTAAGGTTGCATTGAAAAAAAAATGACTTCTTCATTAAGCAGGTTATATCATAAAACAAAAAAGGCTTTCGGGTCATTGATTTTATTAATCATATTAGGTACCCATAGTAAAATATTTGTTCAGTTTGGGACCAGACTATAAGATATACAAATATACCATCATGACCTTAATCTCGATTCCGAGTCAAGCAATAATTATTTATGTGTTTGTTTTTCTATGTATCTATTGAAATATTGGCACATCCATACATTTTTTCTATTATCTCACCTGAAATACTAGATATTGTTTGAGAGTAAGTTTTGATAAACTCCTATCGTTATCGCATATTGTTGGGGTAGGATTAACAATATACTTAATTGAATCCCAACTTGAATGTTGTAAAAATCAATTTAGCATTCAATTCACAATTTAAAATTTACAGCAACCCCTTGCTTATTGTTTATGAAATAAAAAATATTCTCGGGTTATTTGCGCCCGGGGCGTTGAACAAACCGCGAAACACTACTAAAATTTTACAACTGAGTTGCTCCCACCCTCCATGAGCGAACTGTTAGAAGAAAATGGAAAAGCAACCGAAAGATATATCTCTGAGGGGCTCAGATATTTGGGAAACTATATAGCCTAATGAAAGTGAACGAGGGCCGGGCGCTAACAACTAATTGGCTATTCCGAAAACTCATTTGAACACAAAATGGATTCTGTATTTAAATTTTCGTTTCCGTAAAACAGCGGCGAAAGTTAAATGCATAAGGCATTTTGGTTTTTGTGGACTTACTCCCATTTAGATAACAGCTGTCGATACATTAGAACGCCAATGCATTTCGCGCCTTGCGGAAAAGTGTTATACTCCTTCTGTATCTATGTTTATTTATCACGGTTGAACAAAGTAAGTGTAAGTAAAATACGAAAAACTGCATTTATTTAAGACAGTTAAAACAATAGGCTGTACTGTAGTATGTTAGCCTCGTTATAATTTGCTTTTCAAGCATACAAAGAAATTACATCGCGCAAAATAGGACGCATCTTAAAAAATAACATGTAATTCTAAAGCAACTGGAAACCCTATGGCTCCACGACATCATTATTCAGCAGGTCTAGAATGGGACCTTGGTGGTGCTTGGGGGCAATCCAATGTCTGGCCGGGCTAATGACGAGTGCGCCCTGAATGCTGAGCGACCTCCGCTTGCGAGGACCCTTTTACAATCACCCCTCGCATATGTACCTACCAACGAAACATCTTATAGTCCTAGCCAATATATTTACAACTAGGCAACTAAAGTTATAGACCTAAATCAAATATGAAGTTAACTTTCTCTGCCGCGTTAAATTGTGTTTTGTTTAAGTCGTTCGTTCAGTGTGCGTTTGCTCGGGTAGTTCGCGACATATTGTCTGAGAACTCCGCCGACGCCTCTCCAATAAATAAGCAGGTCACATATTGAAGGGGGTGAAGGGGGAATACAATTGTAACTTTCTCGCTCCGGCTTACGGGAAGGCAAAGTTTAAAAAATACAAGTTTTCTTGCCCCTAGCTCGCGGACACGCATGACAACATCCCGCCACCTACTCACCCCTCTCGAAGACACTCGCGGGGTGAGTGCACTACTTTTCACACTTCCGTTTTTAATACTCTTGGTTTTATTGAAAATGTCTCCTAAATTGCTTCAACTATATAACTATAAGGTACTTATAGGTAAGTTCCGTCCGATTAGTATGCGGTCACCATTTCCGATGTCCACCCGCCGTAACGTTAGTCGGAATAAGAATGAGAACCCATTAAAATATCCAAAGATTTAGTGCATAACAAGCAGCTACTCTTTAAGGGGTCTTTTCTGTAAGTTATATTTTACCCCGTATTTCAGTATTCCGTTAGATCATTTTTGCAGCGTCGCGAATAAAAGTCATTCCAAATTGAAGCTTATAAAAAGGCGATGTTAAGTGATCGATCAGGGGTAAAAGTTGTTAATCTTGTCTCGCGCGGCCAAAGTTCCGGTGGGTAAGTTCTGAATATTACTAAGGGACGAACGAAACAACAACCAATTAGTATGCGAAGAAGTCGCCTAACATTTTTTTACATTATACTAAGTCCTGAAGAAAAACTGTAGGAGCGCGAGGGGTGGCTCTCGATTCCCAATAATTCATTAGAGCTGCCGGCGTCACGGGATACGAATTAAAATTAATGATTCACGTAGATAGTACCTCCGACGGAGGATCTCATTGCATTATCCAGTCACTTTTTATTCCTAGAGATAAAACGTGTCCTCAAACAGGTGTCGTAGATACTTTTTCTTTATTAAGCCCTTAACGAAAACTGATCAAGACATAATACTACTTCAAAATTAGTAGTTTTCATGCATATTGTGAACTAACTATTTACTAAATTCAACTTGCCACTTCATCTGTGTGGTATAGACGCCGCCATCGTGGCGCCAGTCCTCAAGCTATATTCATAATCCTGATAATCATTCAAGACACTTCTAGTTTATTTACCTGTATATCACATTAACTGTTAATTCTGGAAAAACACACGCGGGCAATCAAAGTAGGTACCTGATATTTTCATATTAGCGGCCAGGTATATATAACAGAAAAGTAGGATACATAATATGCCAATCCTAACAGTGGATTACCCAATCACCCCGAGCCGCGCAAACAATCACATTAGAAACCTGATTTAGCTGGCACAACAGCGCCGCCGCCGTATTAGACAGGCAAAACATACACGTATGCAATTAGGTATCACGCTGTTCCGCTCCAATTTAGCTCTAATATCTTTTGATCCCGTGTTGGGATTTGCAACGACATTGTCGCGGGATGATTTGATGAGAATTCGGGCGACAAGACGCGACGAGACATACAAGTTGAGTTTCCAGTTTCTCGTCACGCGCGCTCGGCTCAAATAAGGCTTACTACCCCCTACTGCCGCCCCGTCTCGCGCCCTAGTATAAAGTAGACTGCAGAATACCTAATGCATGTACGTGTTAAAACTATTCTTTCACATTTTAACATATTTTCCGAGCGAAAACCAATATGATGTCAGATCCGCCTCTTCATAATGTTAGCAAGTAATATTTCAAATCAGATTACGCAATATTTTGCGAACAAAGTTGGAAAATGTAAGTACGTACTCAGTTTGATTATTTTACTGAGAAACATTCTTAAAAATATGTGAATTATGGTAAAGTTAAGTGTGATAATATGAGGAAAATGAGCTAGTAAAATTTCATTTGAACGCATCATCATGTAATTAATTACGTAATTATTTGTCGAAATATAATTTTGTTATGAGATTTATGTATCTACATACATAAATATACTCACGCCTGTATTCTCCGATGGGGTAGGCAGAGGTGTTGTAATAACAACACCCACTTTTCACCGAAGATGATTAAGTGCCAACGTGACAGATGGTGAGTCTATAGCCGTCTTAGGCACTATATCTACGACTTTGAATTACTTCTCAGACATATGCAGGTTTCCTTATGATGTTTTCCTTTACTGTAATGCACGTGGTGTGAAATCACTGCACATAACTCTTTTAGAAAAAATCATTGGAACAGGCCCCGCACCACGGCTCATATCTAGATTGAATATTCCTTATATTGTACGTAATTCTGACAAAACTCGATATCAAGGACGCCAAGATGAAAGTTTAACTTGGAAGAATAAAGGGATGCTAACACGAGTTGTAGCTAATCGTGTGACGTGTCAACTTTGTTGTTCTTATTGGTGTGTTCATAAGCCGGGGTCGGGCGCTGGTCGCATCCTAAACAGCGCGACTTGCGCCAAACAAATTGACGACAATATTTGTTGCCAGTTCCCTGTCACCCTAACTTTGGTTATTAGTGGCTTGACACACCGGCGGCTAGAACGCCGAAAGCTTTGTTTTAAATCAAATATTAGATACTTTAAAATGTATAGTTGTATAAACTATCAATTTTGAAGGACTCATAGGCACTCAGCAAAAGTAAGTGAGTAATATGATATTTTAATAAGTTGGAATATTCAGCTAAGCTAAAATTGCCTTGTTTGTTTCTTATTTTTATATAAGTAGGTAATGAATCATAAGCAATCTTTAAAATGTAATATTTATGATTTTTGTGCATAAATATGCTTGTTTTCTAAATTTTTGTTCGTATCCCATCTCTAATTCGAATTTCAAATGAAAACATTATGATTTCTGTAGTAGGTACACGAGTGTTTAAGCCGCAGCGTTCCAAACGCCAATCTATTGGTGTTTCGTGTAACAGCGTGCGTAGCTTCGGAGATGTCCGGCCTCGTTTTAATTGGCCGCCAGTGTACCACCTCGCGTCCAGACACGTACGAGCGTGTGTATCGAGTTGATTACTCAAACTAACACTGTCATATTTTATTCGGACGTGGATTGTTTGAGGGTCGGTGCTCAGAATTTGTTGGTTCAAATGACAACATAACTGGCCACGATGAATTAACTTGGGTTGTTTGGATTTGGACTTAATAATGTTAATATTATTTCAGTTCTACGTGCGATAAAAATAACAGGGAAATTTAATATAGTCGCACTGCAGTTATGAAAAGCTTGCACCACCAGGGGTGCCACTAAAATTATATTCATCACTGATTGATCCTTCCTGTTTGGTTTTGTCGTTGATCATATTGTAATACGTATATTTTTGTATCTGCTTAGAAAATCTTTATCAACTTAATTCAGAGCTAGACATAGGCTTCTCCCAGCTGGACCCTGACACGACTTGGCCATCGCTCCATTCAGATGAACATCGTTATGAACTACGTTTGCCTTGACGTAGTATCTTCTCAATGATATAGTCCTTCGGACTAACTATCTGTCGACGGACGCGAACCAAAATTATCTATAGGTAATATTTCAGAGGCATTACTTACGACTCATAGATTGATCATACCTTCATGAAATACTGAAGTGAAAGCTTGAGAAACTTTATTTGTAATCATTTATCTTCAAAGATATTACGCCTTATATAAATTCAGCTATTAGGTTGTACCACTGAATAATAAATGGCAATAGATTTTAAGGCTCTGAAAAAATATATATGTGCGTGACTCGGCAGGCGCCGCGAGGTCGCCCTGCCATACAATTGTGTAGTCCTAGAAACGGCGGCCAGATATACGTGACCTCGGAAATAATGTTCGTTGCCCCCGCCGTCACCCTCCCTGGGAACCCAGAGAGGGGCGTGGGGTCAAAGTTAAACTGGTGGGTGTATAAAGTGGCTAATATGAGCAGAGCACGCGTATGGAAATTACAGTGGAATCAATCACGAACCGCCCAAACATGCCGCACAGATAGCACAAACAATGCTTTTCTTACCTTAATGGTTTTCCATAAAGATTTCAATCTGGTATTCTTCTCGATATATTAAGATTTTATGTACTTTACACAGTTCTATTTCTGATATTCAGTAGAGCACTTTACTTTACTTACTTACTAGAATACTGTACATTACAAAAAGTAGGATGGTTTAGTAACACAATTAAAACCTACTAAAATAAGATGAACCAAATACCCAACATAAAGAAGGGCCCTAAGATATGTGGTCGTAATGTTTTTCCTATGGTAATATGTAGTCATATTGAGGACACATAAAATCAGATAATAAAATACACATCAGAAAATTCAAAATCACTTACGTTTCAGGATGAATCCGGCAGGCGGTGTCCTAGCATGCCAATAAAAATGTAAATACCGTCGATAAAATTTTGCTTTTGAAGTAGTGAGTGCGTCGTCGCGTCGGCTTTGATATGCTCGTCGTAATCAGAATTGTTTGCGGGCCCAGTGGTCCACGGTGGCATCTCGCACTGAATCATAATAAACACCATGTCCCAAAGGGCGGACCCATAGCTGATAATATGTATCATTGAATTATGGCTTGAAAAGATAGGCACAAGAACAGTATTCTTTTATAACATGAATTTCATTTATCTGTATAAAAACATATCGCTCTCTGTATAGATGAATAAAACATATATTCAGATAAATTAAATTGAAGTGTATATTTGTAATTTTATTATTACCAGCCTTTTACTTAATGTATACCTATGATAATATATAAGGTACTTAGGTTAAATAACTAATAAAAACAATTCACTTCAAGGACTTTCACTTTATATAGATGAATAAAACATCTATTCAGATAAATGAAATTGAACTGTATACTGTATATGAAAATACATACGATACTAAGGTTACATAACTAATAAAACCATTTACTTTTTTTTTCTTTGTCTGTCAATCTGTTTGTTCCGTGTAATCTCTGAAACGATTAGACCGGTTTTAACGGGATTATCACATATATTTGACAGATATATAACAAGGAGTAACTTCGGTTACTATTTTGAAATTAGGATATCGCATTACAATGCCACCTTCATGAAATTAAGTCTACGCGGGTGAAACCGCGGGGCACAGCAAGGCAGTGATATTTTTATTAAATTATTAAATTCCCTCAACTTTACGATGTTTTCATAGATTACGTCATCAAACGAAGTAAAGTCAAACAAAAGTCAACATTAGTATGTAATTTGTCTCCCAATACTTGACAATTGACAATAAAGTCGGTATAAAAACGTGAATCGCTCAATTAGAAAATGGTATTCCTTAATTCAACGCCAAAGAGAGCGCATTAATAAAATTGGTGTTTCACACATATGGGTGTTGTAAACATATTCATAGAATAATACCGTGCAAAAGGGGTGGGGGAATTTCAATATGTACTCGTATAATATTATGCAGGTTGATTCTTTGAGGCCGGGTCCGACACGAAGCATTTGAATAAACCGATATCGCGGGAGCCGAGCAAAATATTGTCCGCCGGAGGTCGCAGTGTTACCGAACCCTCAAAATATGTGTATTTCGCCTCCAACGAGCCCCGTTATTAGATTCGAGATGTACCAAGATCAGGGATCGTAAAATATCTACCGGCTGTAGTGGCTTCATCCGCCTTTATTTTAACGAGCCTTTGAATTTATTGTCTTTCATTCTTAAGTCGTAAGAAAATTGACTGTTAATCAAAATACTTGGATCTGTACCATCAATATAGCCGATGTAAATTAATTAGAGAACATTTTTTATCTACCTTTTTTATAGCAATTTTAATTTTCGTATACTACAGGTAATCGTATAATTACATTTACCTGTGATATTCGGATTTAGCAGTTTCACCTACGTTACTACAATATTTCAATTAAACCTTCAACCCCTATTTCACACCTATTGGAGTAGAATTTATAAAAACCTTTTCTTAGTGGATAACCCAAGAACAAATTTCTTGTCTCTAGGACCAGCGGTTTAGGTTTTTGCGTTGATTTCATTCTGTCAGGACTTTGTTATTCATTTGTGCTATAGCTATTTCCACTACTGAAACAGCTGATAAAAAAATAGCAACTTCTTCTTTCTCTTCTCTCTCTTCTTCTTTAGATCAATTAACTGTGGCCCGCGGTTTTACCCGCGTATTGTTAATTTCATAGGTTACCCGCGGAACCCTAATATTTTAAATAAAAGTAGCTTATGTTACTCCTTGTAACATTTGTGATCTGCCAGTGAAAGTCTTGTGAAAATGAGTCCAGTGGTTTCAGAGATTAGCCGGACCAAACACAGACAAGGTAAAATTATAAAAATAGTTTTTTTTACGACTATGTCGCATATACTTTCATATACATAACTTTATATTATAACTTTTATAATAACTTTACAATAATTTACAATAACTGAAAGTATTGAAGTTGTTATTTTATTCTCGGCAGTATAATTCACACATTGGTATGATTGTAATGCTGATCATCACTGAATCGCGATAGTGATCGACGCGGCTTGATGAGCCTCACCCCGCCATTACCGCTGTACTCTCACTTACATTAACGCTCTGCAAGATGAAAGATAAACATTTGACGTTAGGATGGGGCGAATCCGTATTCTCGTCACACGGACCGGGTTAATTCAATAGCTGATTGGATTTGGGGCACGCTAGTCTAAAGGCACTTTTACAGGTTGCGACCACATTTACAATCTAACGCCGACGGTTTATGATGTATCGTAAAACAAAACGTAGTATAACATTTAATTTGTATTGATTAACATGTTTTAAAGATAGATAGGTAGAAATAAAAGTACCTTGCGTTCATTCAGGTGTATTATTAGGGTAAAATCATCCGGAAAATATTACAGCAAACAACGAGCTTAGTTAATTCAATTATGAACAAATGAAAATTAGATAATAAATAATACAATGTTACTTAATTACTTGGTCTGAATTCTAGCCCAGATTGACCTAGAATTGTAATTGGGTACTGCTGTGAAGGTTTTTAAAATTCAGGCTTGGATTAACCGAGATTTGACTGTGTAGTCTGATACGTTGATTTTTTTTAATGTAACACATGCTTTTCCATTTGAAGTGTTTATACTGTGCTTGTAGTAAAAAAGGTCATGAAATCCTAGTCTTGCTGGCTCGGGCAATTCGTAGGATGTTCTGATGACGATGAGGACTAAATTCATCATAATCTTTCTGCCCTTATCTCCTGTTATTATTATTCTCGTCGTTTACTAGGTCTTCCTATCCCTTGTATACAGCTTTTTATAGAACTTTTTAGCAACATTATTTTCAGCCCTCATACAAACCCAAGGAGTAAAATCGTAGAGTGTAATGGGGCTCCGATTATGGGCCGGCACTTCGCGCGCTTTTATATTCCATCTTGTGTTGACACAGCATTGTTCTGCGGCCACCCTATCATCGAACTGATTTGTTTGCATCACGACGCCCACGGCACACGACGCTGACGCACTATCCCGTTTATAATTGACATTTGTTTGTGTAAAATTGTATTAGTATCACATTGACGTAACGATCATGTTCACCTTGCTGGCGTTACAAAAATTGCGTCACTATAGTTAATATATACGTAATATAGTTATTCAGTCGAGAAATAACTCGATAACTAGTTTTCTAAGAACCGCTACGTAACCCAGCCAGGCAATTCAAGAGTAAATACTAATATACCCCACAGGAGAAATAATTAATTTACATACGTTAGAGAAAACTAAAAAGGAAGCTGAGTACTCTAGTGTAATACGCAACAAAAAAGTAGGGGCAAATATGTTTTTCAATTCCGAGACACATTCGTGAGTGACCTTGTGTCGGCACAAATGCGGGTGGTTTTACGACGCCTTTTCTCGTTTGTGCCAGAAAGGTAAATTTTGGGGGAATCTATTGGACATTTTGACTTATTGCACCATCGAGGAGTTATTTTACACTTCTTACCAGAATGTTTCGCGGTGAGCAACAAAGAATACTAATGGGATATATCGAGCATAGGACGTTTCGCAGTTTTGGAACATTATGGTTCCGAGTATTACCTTGTTCTTTAAATAATTTGTAAACGACAAGGTGATATCAAATACCCAAATTACGTCTAATCTCATCAAGATTATAAGAAGTGGCTTTTAGTGTACCAAAATAATATACCTGAATTGAGTAATTAACTTATATTTGCTTGGGTTCAAGTTATTTCTCAAACTAAAACGAATAATTAGGGGCAATTATACTGGCTAGACTTACATAACGTAGATACATTTTATCATGATCTAAGTAATTAACCTTTATCAAATTAAAGTGCCCATTTACTCAAAGTGTGGCTACACTGGAAATTAAATTGCTCAATTTTAACTTATTCAGGGTGATAGACTATATTACGCTTTGCTCATTTCAATGAATGTACACATACTCCAATATTTAGCAACTAAGTAAATGTCGGTGAATCCGATTCTTAAAGCAATACTTTAGGAATTTGATATTCGCTAGAATCTTCTCGTCTCGCATTTAATGTGCAAACAAAATTAGATCTTGTTATTTTACGTGGGTGAGAGGTTTAAATTATATTATAGGGTGGAAATTGCTTCCACTCGCGACTTTACCTAATTAGACTCTTGCTTCACACAATATAATGTTGTATTAATATACAAAAACCCAGTGCCCCTGAGTGCAATTCACTGTAATATATTGACATTGCGAATCAGGGTATTACAAAGGCGTGTTCCTCAAACAAGTGCCATAAAGTACTCGTATAGACGCGGCTATGTCACATCTAAACAGGCGGGGGTTGACGGCGGAGAAAGCTGTGCGGTGTAAAAAAATACCCTAATCTAGTAAACAGGGGCCAAATGACTCACTTCACGGCGGGGGCGCCACGCATTCGGGGAAATTCGGGGACTTAATCTTTACGGGATAAAGTAAAAGGAGACATGACCCAGGTGGCACACACCACGCGCGTAAATTGTGAGGCCCTTTGTCTTTTTGTAATGCTACAAGGGCTTCCATGTTAATTATTAAAGTGGAACTTATTTGAATTACTTTAGGAACATCCCTTGTGGTTATTTAAACCCATAATTACCTGGATTGTGTTGATGTTTAAAGGAAACTCATGTTTCATTTTCGAGCTCATGTTTGAAGTGAAGTAGGCAGAAAAATACATAGTTATGTTCGTAATACATTTATTAAAATCGAGTGGCAACGCTACGTGCTCCTGTTGTTAAATTACGTTATGGTGTTAACTGTCCATTTGAGTCGTAAACGTCTGGGTCACAGAGTTAAGAAGCCATTAAAATACAAAGTAGAATAAATCTCGGGGTTAACATTTACAGCATTACCGGAACGGTTTTTCATGTTTAAAACACTGGCATTAGGCGGGCCGAGGAGTCCAGTCTGGTAGCTGGTAGTACAAAATAAAAATATACAGAAGAACAGCTCTCGTACATGGAGGGTTACAGATATACGCATAATCGACTTTACTTTAGGGTACGGGTACATATAACGGGTTTTGCACCGCTTTTGTAATTTGTACTACCACATAATATTTGTATGTTATATTTTAGTTACCACGTTTATTGCTAGGCGGCGCGTATGATTTCTGAAAAATATATTGTGCGGAGCGATATAAAAGTGCAGCGTGGACCTTGAATGCGCAATATTTTTTTTATGAGTCTATATTTTAGCTGCGCGCTCATAACTCGTGACGGGACTTGATTTGGAAAACGCCGACAAAAATTTTAAAAGCTACAGAGCGTTTTGCTCTAAAGTTACTGAAATATGCGTGCGATGACTCGGACAGTGTAGGTAGTTCTTTAGTATATTTTAATTTTGTAGGTCCGGTCTGGTACTCGTAGGTAGGTACGTGCGGCGTAATCGCCGGGCGCGGACGTCTGTGTAACACGGAAAACCGTTCAGACTCACCCCTACCTTCCCCCCTCCCACGCTCGCCCACCACTTTTACGATGAATCTTCGTTTCTCCGCATCAAGAAGTAATTTTAGTGTTCCTTTGCCGATTCAATGATAGCACTCGGCCTGATTGGTTAAGCCCCTCTTTGATTTAATTTTGGGTTAAGTTGCTCTGCGGTTGGACCCGGTGGGATTTGGACTTACAGCTATTTGTATCGGCGTCAGTTATGCTGCGTATGGACTTTGGGACTCGGCTTTAACAGCACCATTCTGTTTATCAAGTCAGGTGTTATTCCACTCTATTTTGTTGGTTTCCAGACCGGTGAAAAGGCACGTAAAAGGGACCCGGTACCCACATGTCAATCTATTTGAGACATGTATTTAGTTGAACACCGATAGAAACAACTTTTTGCAATAGCACGAATCAGGAATAAAACTAACTTTATGTAATTTTATTTTGATAATGTTCTTAAATGTTACCTGATTGACTGAATAAAGCATAAATGCATGGCTATGACCTCCTCAAACCTCTTTGTGAGGTTCACTAATTCTGTTTCTATGAGGTTAAAAAGGGATAGGTGTGACAGTTTGTATTTGGGAGCTAGTTTGTATAAATATCGGTCCAATTATGAATTAATCAGCCTACAAAACACGTACAAGTATTATTTATTTAATAAGAAGTCCGGGAGACGAAGAAATATTTATAAATGTATGGTGATTTCGTTAATTCTGGGCAACGCTATTTCCAATTTGTCTTAAGTAATGCTTAAGTTATGAATTATGTTTTTTTAAACAGACTTAAGTAAATTGGATTCGACAGCAAGAGCCTTGACTTTTTTCTACACGCATTATAAACAAAAACTGCGTTTGAACTGATGTATAATTTACGTATTTATAAGTATTAGGTGGGACCATGTAGGTATGAGACGCGGAGCATGTCAGGCGAGCCAAAGCGTAGTGTCGTCCGCGGGCCAGTCGCCATGAATACGTAATACAAGGGCAGGACGCGAATTCTTTCGTTTATTATTCAATCATTCGTTCGGCGCGAGTCGGCTTTAATTTCATGGCGGCTGGGCACAGGCCCCGGGCGAGTCTCGGGCTCATAGTATGGAAGCGACTTTACGAATTATACTATTAATTTCAATATCTGAGATAATAGCTTCAATAGTTCGGCTTGTCACGACGAGCTTACGGTAAAAAGAGAACGTTGTGAATCACTTATAATTTTTTTATCTGTATACTTAATAACTTATTACACAAAAAATGTTTATATCTGAATTTGTCATCTAATATGCATGTTACCTAAATGGATAGCTAATTTATGATCGATTGACGTATGTCGTGCTTGAGAGAGAAACAGATGTACCGTCCTTCGCGTCGTCACCTTAATATATTTGGTGTTAAGTCATAGGTGTTTTAATACGTTCGCCTGCTTTCAAAGAACTGCAAGAAGGATGAGAATATGTACATACTTATTTAGCAGCAATTATAAGCTAACTTCTTAGCTAGAAACAACGTACTGACGTTACGTGTGAATCGAAATTCTATGGCGTCAAATTCGCACTATAAAGGCTGTGAGAGACTCGTCTTCTCGCTGGTTCTTATCCGTCTTCAATAAAAAATGTAAACACTACGCTCTTCGAAACGGTTCGAAACTCTTGTTAAAAAATTAAAACGATACGCGGGCAGCTACGACTTGCTACGAAACTGTTATCGCTACGAGTATCGTAGCACGCAGTAAAAGTTACCTGCAGCCCGATTCACGTAATGAAAACCGTAGCGACGTCGTAGCGACTAAGTCGTTGATAGTGTTTTCGTATTCATTACATCAAAGAAAAAACGGAATAGCTCAGTCGTTGTTTCGAAAACGTCCTATTTAGATGAAGTCCTACCGAACTATGATTCGGATCACGAGAATAACACATTGGGAGAGGATTTCGATCGAATTAATTTAAGTGTTCCACCTTATTTCCATTGTTTGTTCAACGTGAATCGGGGTACTGCGTCTTTGTTGCTTTATTGTCTCGAGTGCGATGTGGGGCGTGGGCTCCTGCTTGTTGTTGGGACTTGTGCAACATTAGTTTGTTGCAATATTTTCGTTTTTTATTACTTTACTTGTACATATTACACCGCAGCTTGCTAAAATTAAGGTGGCTTGATTTATACGAACAACTGAACATGCAGTAATAGGTCATTAATTTCTATACTATTTCTATAGAATACAAATTACGTATGTTATTAATTTTCCTCGCAAACCATACCTTGGGAACAACTATGATTTAATTATACGGTTCCAAAATGAAACATCAAAACTCTGAAATTCTTAAATCGATGAAAGTCCCTTTGTATGCAGGAGCTTCAACTTCAATTTTTTTTTAAAAGCGTATTCCATACCAGTGTTCCGTCACCACAAGTACAGCGAAAAAGACAATTCTTATTCTAAAAGGCTCGACTGGTGAGGATGTGGAGCGAGTGCGTGCTGGTTTTGATTGAAACCGGCGCCGCCCCCGCAAACGACACACAATTGAAAACGCAAATTTAGTGACACATCTATTAACGGAAACGTGAAGAAGGCACGACCAGAAAATAGGATCCGAAGCGGAGAGTGTACTTAGCGACACGCAATATGCTTCTTGCGTGCAATGTTATGAGCATACTTGTTTTCCTTCTACTTTTTTCTAATGGTTTCTAACATTATACGTCTACGTCAAGATGTAAGAACACGCCTTCCCTAAAGCGCCCAGGAAAGGGTAGGCAGTATTATAAACACACAGTTTTTACCGTAGTTGATTAGGTGGCTGCATATGATTTCTTAAACATGTGCAGGTTTCATCATTATGGTTTCCTTTGCTGTAAAACTCAAATCCCCTTATTACAAAACTAAGACAATCTTTGGTTTAAAAGTAGTTCCATCTCTTTCAGTGATACGAATTTGAATAGGGATGGACATAGTTTTAGTCTAGTCTTCGTTTAAAGCAAGTTTTGTAATAAGGGGTAAGGTGTTTTACAGCGTACCATGCAATTTGATAACATGGTCTCATATTTTCATTCGAGAATGGAGAACATTTGGTGTACCGATAAAAAAAAGAATATAAATGTCATGGCTTAAGCGTAATAACAAAAATATCTAGACTACACAGTAATCCGTATGTAATCTACTCGTATAATCTACAAAGAACGTTGTGACGAGGAACAAAATATGTTAACGCCGAGCCTCGGGACATTATACTGGCATCTTTTGTGAAACTAAAGTCTAGTAAAGGATGATATTCGGTACACAAATGCACGAGTTAAGAAGCGAACGAGATATGCTGACAGGAAACTTGACTTTTCATTTCTAACACTTTAACTAAGGTAGACCATAACGGGACCCTCTCGTTTAAATTTCGCAGCCAACTAGGGAACCTCCAAATATATCTTAATCTAGCTACCTTGCAGTGTTGTGTTCGTGTACTGAGTAAGGTGACCAGTCCTTGAAGGAAGAAGGAATAGAGTCTTCTAGCTTGGCATAAGATTTTATCGGTACATATAAAATTCAATAAAAGGCCTAATTTCAAAACATCTTTATTTGATTAGCCTTCTAATAAATACTGTGAAGGATTATACATTTTACCAACGGCTTCGGGTTTCTTTTGCTGAGAAGAACCCGGCAAGAAACTCAGCAGTTACTGAATGATTGATATCAACGGACAACGTGAACCGCTGGTCCTAGAGACATGAGGGTTTGTTCTTGATGAAATTCTACCCCTAAAGGTAAAATGGGAGAAAAGGTGAAGCTGCCGGTTATTATTTATAAGGTAATCAATGTGACAAATTTTAGTATTGCAAGCGTTGCTAAAGTGCGCTGAGGAACCTTACACAATAACAAGGCTGTAGAATGCGAAAAAAAAGTAGGACCCGCACACGAAGGGTTTCATACCACTGTCTATAAAAATGGCAAAAATATCACCTTTGTCATATGGGAGCCTCCTTAAATACGTAGTTCATACTGTTTTTTAGTATTTGTTATCATAGCAGCAACATAAATACTTTATGTGCGAAAATTTCAACTGTCTAACTATCACAGTTCATGAGATACAGCCTGGTGACAGACCAAGGGAAAGACAGATAGACGGACAGCGCAGTCTTAGTAATAGGGTGCCGTTTTACCCATTGGGTACGAAACCCTAAAAAAGGTGTTTCAAGGGAAGAATAGCATTAAAATTCAGGCGACGGTCATAAGACCTTGTACTAACATGTCGCTACAGGGCCCTCGATGGGAGGAGC
Organism: Watsonalla binaria; assembly: GCA_929442735.1. Lineage (NCBI taxonomy): Eukaryota > Metazoa > Arthropoda > Insecta > Lepidoptera > Drepanidae > Watsonalla > Watsonalla binaria. Next base: position 5,516,280 of record OV838919.1, on the reverse strand, counting down.
TGTGTAAAAATTCCGACTTCTTTACATAAAACATGAACAAAGACATCTCATCATGTCTGCATAATGCAACCTTATTTTCGTAGATCGAATAATAATAAACTTTTATATTTTTAGATCGGAATGATGGATGCAGTGTGTGGATGTGTGAATGATGATATGGTTAGAATTGCAGTGAATACAGATATGACGGCTGATAGAGAGAAATGGAAGAGAAGAACACATTGCGCCGACCACAAATAAGATGGGATAAGGCATAAAGATGACATACATACATATGCTCACGCCTGTATTCCCCGAAGGGGTAGGCAGAGGTGTTGTTATCACAACACCCACTTTTCACCGAATTTGATTAAGTGCCAACGTGACAGATGGTGAGTCTATCGCCGTCTCAGGCACTATACATACGTCTTTTGAATTACTTCTCAGAAATGGGCAGGTTTCCTCACGGTGTTTCCTTCACCGTAAAGCACGTGGTGTGAAATCACTGTACATAAGTTTTTTAGAAAAACTCATTGGTACAGGCCCCGCTGGGATTCGAACTTGCGTCGCTTGCGTAGCAGGCGATATTAATGAATAATTAGTAAAGAAAAAAATCAATGGAAAAGGATTTTTACTAATTATTTTTATTTATAATAGATAGTATGATTTTATACATATAATTTCCCTACAAAGTCATATTTGTGGAACTTGAAACTGAAAAAATTGCAAGTGGATAGCATTTCACTACACAAGCATATTATTCAAGAAAACAAGGAAATAAAATCGTGTCTAGTATATTCATACGTTTACATATATTTATTTATGTAGGTACAACGTCCCTGTTAATAATGCGTAGTAACAACGCGTTTGGGAGCTTGGACTTGCGCATTCGCACACGATTCAAATAAAAAAGTCCACCATCACTCAAGTATGCGTCGCCATTCACCCGCTTGCCTAGAAATTTGCTCTTTCGACCCGTTATGTTAATGTGGACATCCTTTAGAACAAAACCTTATTCAAACTGCTTAATTATACTGAAACAAAGTTTAATCTGTTTTTTATTTATCAGGTTTAAAGTCAGTTAGTGAGAAGAGAATTGCAAAAAAATTATGTACTTAATGTGATCAAGTCTTATCCACGCTAGCAAGTACATACATAGATCAGTGATGTTAGGTTAGAAGCGAGATGTGATGTGACCCCGGGTTCTACACGGTCCTTGCAAATGGACAGGAAAAAGACGCGATAGGAATGCTTGGGTACTTTTAATTTAATATCGACTGACACCGAATTGGAATCGCAAGTTTGCCAAAGACGTGCCCTGCCGTTTAATCTGACTGCTTGCCGTTTTAATATTTATTGCCTGTGCTTTGGTTCTTAGGTCAGTATATAAATATAAATAAATATACTCACGCCATCCCAGAAGGGTCCCCGAAGGGGTAAGCAGAGGTGTTATAACAACAACACTCACATTTCACCGTATACCTATGATTAAGTGCCAACGTGACAGAGAGTGAGTTCATCGCCGTCTCAGGCACGATACAAACGTCTTCGAATTACTTTTCAGACATGTTTTCCTTCACCGTAAAGCACGTGGTGTGAAATCACTGCACTTGAAAAACTCATTGTTACAGATCCCGCTGTGATTCAAACTTGCGTCGCTTGATTAGCAGGCGACTGCTTCATACAATGTCAATCATGTACCTAACCAACATTCTATTGAAGTACTCGAGTGCATTTGCACGAATACTTTTATTGAAAACATAATTTGATAGTTATCGAATAAATACTTGACAAGCGAGCAAACAAACACGTAGCATTGAATAGTTCCTCACAGTAATTGGACCACGTACTGCAACGTAACTTCGTACAAAATTCTCTCGTAAGGTTTTGCTGCGAAAAATAACGTACGCATTTAAAACAATAAAAACACATTCGAGTCAGGCGGGGGTTGGTTGAGTGAATTTTCTCCGAAGCAGGTCTGGGCGGCGCAAGAAAATGCGTATTTACCGCGTACCGTACTGGCTCTTCGGGCCGTAAATGTCGGATGTGTACTGTTTATAATTAAACAAGCTCGCTATAATATTGTTCTGCGAAAGTACTGTTTTGAAGACAGTAAGCAACTGTAAGGAAACTTTGACGACCTACGTCCTACCTCCATTTGGTATTCATTTGTATCAGTTAAGAAAAATATTTCATAGTTTGTCATAAGTCTATTTCATACTTAAACTGTAAACAGCTTCAATGATAAAAGTATCTGTATCTGATCAGTCAGCTGTTTTGTCTCAACGGTAAAGTTGTATATCGACTTTAAATACAGGACATTCGAAGTCCAATCATTCAAAGGTAGCATAGTAATAGATACCTTGTACTTAAGTCCTTATGCCTCTCGTGACTGACAGCAGTGGAGTAAATTTAATTTGAGCCGACGCAACTTCGCAAACTCGAACGCGTGTTAACACTCGTCTCTCAAAAAAGTAGATAAAGATCTTATTTATATGGGTCCAGCGTACGACACAAAGGATGATAATGTTACTGCTGGAAGCGACTCGCTTCTCTCATGTACATAACAATATTTATCACTCACGAATTACACATTCTTTTATTTTTCCCCCAAAAAGTGTTGGAGGAATTTGATTGAAGTATGTTTCTAAGAAAGCTCTTTTTTTATGGAGATTCAATTATTATGTCAAAAGCGAAGACTACTAACACTGGCATACATCATCATAATGTAATAAAGCGTCGAGGAAATATTCGGAAACAAATAGAAAGAGATTTGAGTTCGAAAAGTTGTCAAATATGTTCAGCCTGCGGCCCTACCATGACCTCTTATTACCATGATAGTTTAACTCTTATTATTACGCAGATGTATATGACGTGTATACGGTGTATAAGTATATCACTGTCACTCTTTGGAATTATGATGGTAATAAGATCTTATGGTAAGGCCCCTGGCATAGTAGTGTTCCGGTAGTTTTGCCTATAAAGCTATTGGACACCCTATTTAACTACGGTACTTATCTTTAAAAATATATGGTTTTTATTTCTAAAGACACTTACTTTATTGATGAAAGTACGAAGTGCGATAGCACTAGTATTTTCTCATAAAAATAAAATACCTAGTATGTGCGATAGGAATTATTTTGCTTTAGAAACAGTCTGTTACTTATATGTTTGATTTATTTTATTTACCAAGCGAGTTGGTTTTCTCCTCGCACGTACTAAACGATATTTGGCGATCCTTAAGACGAGCCGTTTGTCACGTACGTGAGGCGGCGGACAACATGGAAACTTCACTGTGTTGCCGAAACGGACAAATAAATACCTTAATGTATTGTTAAAAATTGTTATCCCCCCTCTACGTGTCGGTTCAAAAAGCTAGGGAGTTTTGAGTCATTGTGACTCCACAAGCACACTTATTGTGCTTGTGGAGTCACAATGATATATTGTGCATGGAAAATAAACACACAAACATTGCTAGTTAGGTTGATTATCAATCTATACTTTAATATGTTAAGCTGAAGAGTTTGTTGGTTTAATCTCAGGAACTGCTGGTCCAATTAGAAAAAAAATTCAGAGTTAGTTAGCCCATTTATCAAGGTAGACTATCATTACGCCACGAACAACAGGGTAAAAATTTGCGTTAGCCTAAAGTAACTATAACCACGCGGACGAAGTCGCGGCAGAAGCTAATATAGAATAAAAAATAAACAAATCAGAGTTATTTAACGATCTTTACTCGTATTTATGTTTTTAATGTTTTAATGATCTTTCATGTACATAATTATAGCGCCGAGTCCCGAAGGATTATGCGGTCCTCACAGGGTGAGCTGGGTAGGTACGGGGTAGTCGATGAAATCTCATATAATTATAACAATATAAAGTCTCATGCTTACTTAAAATCCTTAAACAAGATGTTGGCAGCACAATAACTTTTAAAATTAAATAATATGGCATGGAAGCCTGGGGCCCTGTCATGACCTCTTATTGCCATAGATTGCCAATGTTTATGAGACAGATGCATATATGACGTATTAAGTTTATCTCTGGGGCCTACCATCATCGGTTTAAGCAGAGCGTATTAAGAACTTCTCAGGAGTAAAAATAAATGATAGTTGGCCCTACTCTCTGGGCACATATTTTAAATCACATTACAATACTGACACCCGAACGGCGTGGTTCTTAGGTAAATATTAAGTATTTTCATGTTATACAATAAATTGTTTAAATTTTAATACATGAGATATAAATGACCCTTACATACCCTCAAGAGATCGCGGTGACATTACCAATAGCCTTGTATATAGATAGGTATTGGACGTACATTTTAAGAGCAGAGTCTCTTTTCAATAGTGTTTTATTGTTCATTGTCTACGTACGCCGGAGGATCACGCCTAATGTTAAGGCATAATATGTCGATATGTCCAGCAGTGGGCTTGAATGATTAATCGACTTTTATGTCCATGTTCAGTATTTTGTATCAGATCTGCATATTATGCTACAGAGTATTTTCTGCCATATCATCAATCTATTTTCGTGCGATATGCCTATAAGAGTATATGTAACATAATGCGTATTTTTGCTTATCACTCGATGCTCACCCTGCTCGTCCAGACAATAAGAACAACCGGGTTATATTGTAGCATTTTGAAGTGAAGTTACTGTAAGTAGATCGCTGCTCTGAGGTCGTTAGCACGGCTCATTCGGACTCCATCTATTATCTATATAATAGATTCATGAAAAATCATCGATAAATGATGAAATTGTATGATCTGACTGAAACTGGTAAGATAACATTGAATTCCGAAGGAAAATACATCTTGAGTTTAAGTCCTCCAAAGACTGGAGATAAATTGTAAATTTAATGTAAATCGCAAGTCAGATATAGTTCAATTTTATTTATTTGATTAACTAATATCACAATAAAACATTATCAAATTAACCCACTTAGATATTTAACAAAACATTTGTAATTTATAGCAAGACGTTCGGTTTCGAAAGGAATGTTGGTACGAACATTTCGATTTAATTTCTTGAGTCACGACACAGTTGAATTCTTAGCAAAGTTAATCTGTAGTAAACCTTGAAAGTTTCCTATATTTGCTGGCATTTATGTAAACATCGTGACCTGTATGGTTCTAATGGTTACATAATTACGACAGCTATAAATGCATTAGTCGCATTAACTGGAGGTTACCTCATAAATATCGCTTTTGACCTGACGTTTTCGAATATTTTTTTCGCGTAATACAGAATCAATATAATATATTGCTAAATAAAGAAAATTTATTACGGTTGCATTATGTACCCTTATATTATAAGATCTAATGAAGCCTGCAATATTTAAATAATAGAAACGTGAGGTTTTTAAGTCAAATAAATTTCCACAATTATCTCAAAGAATTTGTAGGTTATTTTTTGAATATTCTTGGCGAGTGCATCACGTTCGGTGCCGTAAACGGCGGCGGCGGCGTGGCGGGTGTATACTACGAGATTAATGATCCGGCACCGCGCACTATGGAGCAAAGGCCTTCGACAAAAGGCCCTCTTACTTACTCTTTGATACTCAAAAGTCCCACCAAGAAAACAGCCAGCTGTAACGTACCGTGGAAACGATGTAATGTTTTCACGGGGGGGTCTGCTATAACGATACTTTGCCTATTTCAAAAGGTTCTATCAATCCATTTTTGAGTGCGAAAGAAATTGAATGTAGTTCCTTAAGGGATGGTAAAGTATGTGTTTGAGTGCAGTTTTTAACCTAAGTGTCGGTTGGTGGATATAAACGAATTTCGTAGTTATGACAAATAAGAAGAGTGTTTTGCTGGTAAGGAAAAAGGCCTTCATATCTACTGAAATAAGAAAACTGGACGTTGATAATCCAGCAATCAAAACGTGAAGCACGACTAGTTCATAATTAATTATTTTATAACATATATCATAATTATCAAGTATGGTTGTTATATCTACCTACGTATGGTATAAATTGTTTGTAAATATTTAAAAAAACGTATATATATATTGACCGAAATATTTTTTGATATCGGACACGCGATTATTACTGTAATATTACAACAAGAAAACATCAACAAATCACAATCCCCACGCAAACCAAGTCGTGGGCAGACATTAGTACCATATATGATACTGATGAAACTATAGCTCATTTGAATAATGATAACACAGAAGACGTAATTAGGCTAAGAATTTACGTCATTACTTTTAGACGCGAGTAATTTGAAACGACAATGTGTGTAATAAAGCTACGTCACACGTCGCTTCCAAGGAGAATGGGAGGAAAATGAAAAACGTTATCAGAAAATAAATCATAAGTAGTAAATGAGGTATTGTGTCACTGCGACGCACCCCAACGTATCTGGCTGAAAATCCTGAAATGGAAATCGCAAATGATGACAAAGCGGACCGACACGTGAATTAATGTACCCTTTAAAATGTTTTGCACCGGTAAAAAATAATTTAATGCATTCGAAAGCTCAGTTGGATAATGAATTTTAAATTCGATAATTTATTATTATTGTAACCCGTACAAATAATATTCAATTATATTTTCATATTAATATTTCTTTATAATTCGGTAGCAAAACGCATTTGCCTACATTTAACTGTCATATGCGCTGTCAGTCCTGTCTGTTGTCAAACTCTTCACATCTGACACTTGTCTATGACATTCGTGCTCGCACGCAAACCAAAGTGTTGACCTACCCTTCCAAGTGGAATCTTATCGATAGCCGATAAATCAAAGCTCACAATCTTTGCTAGTGATGTGTGCTTTTGACTTGGTGATTATTCAGATACAGTAAAAGAGGTACGTGTGCACGATATTTTTTTAACTTGAAGGTCAATTTGGCCTCAATGCACTTTAGTTAATACATACATACATACATACATGTGTTCACGCCTGTATCCCATGGGGGTAGGCAGAGAGTACCGTTTGCCACATGCTACGATCCGTTCATACTTCTTTCGCTTCATCCACATTCATGCATCTCTTCATACACTTTGGTTACGAGTCTTTAGTTAATGGGCAGACCTGACACCTACTCATCTTTGTAGACTAAGGTTCATATACCGGTAAGCCACCTCAAGACAATATTTGGCAATAACGTTATTAATTTTTCATTCTTATACAGATAAAGTACTCTACCAATAGTCACAAGAAGTGCCAAATTGGTAACAAAATCATCTAGGTAGCAGTATGACTTAAGTGAATGTTGGCTGTATAGTTGTGTGTAGTGGTTCCATGAGTGTTCTAGATTTTCAATATTCGCCTGTTGGTCGCATCATAAATCTTGCGAGCGCAGACTCTGCGACAACCTGCACTCCAGCCCCGCCTTAATATTTAATGAAAATTGTTGGTTTCGCTTAATTTCCTTTACTATACTCGCCGCGCACTTTAACTGTGGGGCGGGAACTTGCGGGTTTTGATTTAGATTTTAGATAAAGTCGTTGCGGTGCCTTTAAGTGGTTTTTAAGTTACGTTACTATATTGATACAATATTTATATTTGAGGTAATACCTTGTATAATAAATACCTTTTAGTATAGTAGACTTGCTTTGCGTATCACTGCAGTGTCCAAGCCGTATGAAAGTGAAATTAAGTCATCATCATCATTTTATATGGTACATAATATTTAGCATAAAAAACAGTTTTAACGAAGCCAAAGAAAATGTTCAATAAACATACTTGCACTATCCGCCGAGATGTCGCTATGGGTAGAGGAAATTATAATTATTATCGTTGATTAATCTCATAGAGCTTGACATGAATATTCCGGTATTCGTATATTCGATGTTTAGAAAGAAGAACATTTACGGCGGGGTGTGTATTAGTGTAGTATGTATGTTTGTGTAAGGTAGGTAATAATGGGTTATAGTTAGATGCAAATGCAACACTAATTGAGCGAACAGCGTCAATGTTTAATCCGGCGGAGCGCGGCGGGCCGTTTATCAATCGGCCAAAAAACAACATATTTCAATATCCGCTGATTAATATCCGCTGCCAGTCCGCCGCCGAGGCAAACATGAAATTTATGTACTGCGACCGAACGGTTTATTTCATTTTGCTTTTTAAATTACGAATGTTTGGCGCGACAATTGGCCGCGTCGCTCCCATCTGTTGCGGCGCCAATTAACATTTGCATTAGGATTACTTTTTCCTGCCTAAATCCGCACCATTACCGTAACTCACATTAGAGCTTTATTGTTTCGCCTTTTATCCGAATTAGAGACTTATGTTAGAACCTATTATGGATACTTTCAATTCGGGGTAGTCAGCGCACGTAAAAAATTACAATTAACTTTCATTACAAAATTCGCTATCTACGTAAATATGTATAATGTACTTAAAATCTACACTTCATTATATTTATAAACTTTGTCGCACTATGATGCAAATAGTTTAGTTTTATTAAAAAGTTAACTAATATCTAAGATAATAGATGCGGTGCACCTTGGATATTATGCAAACTTCAAATCCGTGCAGTTTGCTGCGGAACGACAGTTTAATTTAATAAAGATTTCTCCTCAGCCATATTAGCATAAAGACATAATTGATGGGTAAAGTAATTTAATGTTACACGGCAATTATGCTAAGGCGCTCATGGTTTACAACGCCATAAAATGTACTTCCGGTCCCCGAAACTGCAACGGAAGTAATAAGCAGTGCAATACTCCGACACATAAATTAGAATAAGCAGTTTTAAGTGAAGAGGGCGCCGCGCAGCCTCCGCGCCCGCGCTGCGAAACCCGTATTTTATATCAAACTTAAATACATTCGATGTACTAATTAACTACTGCGTCTCTACAGGATAAACTTCGCGAACCTACATGTTGATATTTGAAAACATAAACAATCCCACAGAGCAATGGCGAGACTCGTAAAAATGGTACACTAAGCAACTTAACGCGCAACTTTTATTAAAATAACAACATTAAGCCGTTAATTTGTTTGTAAAAGTGCGCAGACTGTAAAAATTACTTATTCAGTATGGAACCGCGAGGTCGAGGAGTCGGTTTCCTGACTTCTTGGCGAATGTCGCGGCGCTCGTCTATAATTCAGGAGAGAGGGTCCCCTCCCTCCACTCGCCTGCACCATTCCTATATTTGCATACGCGAACACACAACGACACTACTTACTCCTCTATCTAGTTAATTACTTTTGTATCTCGTAAACAAACAATCTCACTACTATACCAACTTGTTTGTAACACTACTCCAATATTAACTAGAAACATTGCTTCACATTTTTGCTCTCTCAAGTCTAGATTAGTCCCGATCCCATAATCCCAGGATTGAATTCATTAGATTAGACCGCCGTTATTGCCGGTAATAAGTTTTTCTATGTCATAGAAAATCCACTTTATCTCGAAGCCGACGAGTGCCGTGTTCCGGCGTCGATGGGCTAACAAATGAAATTAATGCATTCCTCCAGAGAAATAAAAATGTCATTAGTTTCGCTCGATGAGTTCGCTGCGAGGGATCCTTCTGAAGTCGTGGTTTATTGTTTATTTCTATACTAGTACTACTTAATATGTACTATCATTTTGCTAGTAATAAAAAGTTAGCAAAAAATATACAATCAAGTCTATTAACATTCAAATAGCACGTAAAAAGGCAAATTGAATCGGAAGTTTCCTTCAACGACACAAAGGAACTAAATTCGTTCACAATATTGTTTCCACTTACTTCGCATGGTTTATTTGTATGAATATAATGGTATTATAACTATAACTATCATGTTTAACATTACGAGGCTGAAAACTCTGTAGGCATTACGAAAATATAAGAAGCTGGCATTTTTCCATTACAAACTCATATATGAAATAACGAGGGTCCAGCGGAGTACAATTGCTGTAATACAAAAGCCTACTTCGACGATAATATCGGAGTGCCATGTAAATTACGGGCCTGAGCCAAAACGTAAGTACCTATTGTGAGGTCCAGTTACGTCTTATTTTATCTAAATCCTATTTTGTGTCCCACGCATAAATCCCGTGCTAAGGCGTGTACGGCGCGTGAACATTTTCTTATTTTCCTCACAAACGTGCCGAGAACTGTAAGTATGGGTCCGTTTGCCCTTCCACATTACTTACAATATATTTTTATATATAGTTTTTAATAAGTCACTAGATTATTGCCTGGAAACCGTTCTAGGGATTTCAAATAGAATAAAGTTACCGTCACATCAGGGCCGGCACCAGTCTCACAAAGATACTCTTTAATAAGTAGCAGATATTTTTTCAACACTGCGACATTTTGGTATTCACTAAACATGATAATTTGTGAAGTCCTTTACAACAGGTAAAAGTTTGTGTCGCTATTTATGAGATGCATATTCATTATTCAGTACCGATTACTTAAGTAATCGTATTTTTATGAACTATCCATTATGAAATGTCCATGCATTAGGTGGTTAGAATAAAATAAAAATAACAAAGCAAGTGTTTTTGTAAAGTGTATGTCAGCTTATAGAACACGGCGGTAGATTGTAGAATTGGACCGTTGCCATTGCAGTAAAAGTAGAAATAAATCGACTGCGACGCATTTGCTAGCGAACGACCCAGATCAAAAAAGTAGCTGCTTTCTGTAAACTGCCTAAGTTGCTTTGAATTCACAACACATCTAATATAAAGGAAGTTCCCAGCACAAGTTTGTATGTCTTTATGAAAGCGCTTATTTCGGGAACAGCTGGATGGATTTGAAGACTGCACAACGCTTACGAACTTAGATGGAAAAGACCTACTTGATGAAGATGATGATTTATACACAATATTTATAATGTTATATTTGTTATAAAAACAAGTAGTCATAGCCGTGGCCATGGGGTTTGAGCAGTCACCTGCTACGCAAGTTCGAATCCCAGCGGGTCTTGTACCAATGAGTTTTTCTAAAAACTTAACTGCAGTGATTTCACACCACTTGCTTTACGGTGAAGGAAAACATCGTGTGGAAACCTGCATATGTTTGAAAAGTAATTCAAAGACATATGTATTGTGCCTGAGACGGCGATGGACTCCCCCTCTGTTTCATTGGTACTTCATCATATTTGGTGAATTGTAGGTGTTGTTGTTACAACACTTCTGCTTACCCCTTCGGGAACCCTTCTAGGATGGCGTGAGCATATATACAAGGGGCTATCAATTTATATCATATCCGCAACCCGATCCAAAAGCGATCTGGAAGAAATTGCAACGAGCAATAAGACCGCCATTTGTACTCGTATTAAGTTATTTAATAATGTACTTTAGAAAATAAGATGTACAATAAATTATAAGTAAATAAATAACTAAACACATTAATAATATAGTATGACCTAATATGATAATACAATATGGTCTAATATAATGTGTATTCTATTTATGTAAGACAATTCGGCATTGAATATGACACGTTCTTGTTCAATTACCATTACATTATAGAGTTGACGTCAACATTTTACAGCAAGTTTTATCTGCAATGAAACGACGGGACAGATCTCATGAGTTCAGACCTCATAATTTATTTATTCGTGTAACGTTCTTAAGTAAATTGCACAAGTGCGAAAAAGAGCTAAGACACTAGTGTTTATACCTCGTCCCACATAATTTCTGGCAAATAAATAAGTGAAGCTACTATAAATCTAAATTACATGCGAACGAAATCCGTAAAAGACAGATTTGTATTTTTGTATCTAACGAATAAAATTATAAATTATCAGACCGATTTGAACAAATCTACGTGGCTACCTACGCGCGTAACGTAGGATATATTTTATCCCCGTACTTTTACGGGAACGGGAACTGTGTGGGTGAAACCGCGTGACGTCCGCTAGTCGAATTAAATTTATAGTAGAGTGAAATCAATCGTCACTGTATACTTAATCGAATCGGCACGGCCCTTTTTGACTCTATCCTAGTTAGTCTAGACTTGGCTTATTAGATGGCATCTTCTAAAATAATCTTAGTCAATTAAGGTTTCTCAGAAAAACGTTTTTAGAAGCAACTCCAAAGTTAACAACATTATGGACCGCCAATGACGTATTGATCGTTAACCGTAGAGACGTCAACTTGTAACTGATATTGAAACGTCTGAATCCCAACCATGACTAGACACGAACACTGAATAATTCCGCTCCAAATAGAGCGACTGTATTCATATAGTACATGGCACCGAATTCAATACAGTCACACTCTATATTGTTTCTCTAGGCCTCCAATGTTTAAGGCGGCCCTTACGATTGGGGGCAATTCTTCTAATCCATTAGGCTGTCTGATGTTCAACTTTTATGTGGGTCCTACCACCGAATGTCTCGCGAAAAACGACTAACATCGCTCAAATTATTTTCAGTGGGGTTTTTACGATAGCTGTATCTTTTTACACGCACATCATGTGTAGATATGTGCACGTAATGTTTAGGTATGCTCCGACGTACGAGCTAAGTGTTCATAAATCGAATTCGTGAGTCGAATTGCATCGCTACTGTGTACATTATAGAATAGTTTGGTATTTTCATTGAGTACGTGTACGAATAGAGGTTTGATCTACACTTTTATTAGATTAGACCTGTAGTTATATCGAGAACATTGGGTAAGTTTGGCAAATTATAGTTGGAATCTCGGTTTGGTGGCGTAGAACAGCGCCGCCGTCGAGTCTAGCCTTCGGGGCCGATGACGTACTAGCTAGTGGCCATGGTAATCGGTTCCATCTATTTTCAGTTAGTTTTCGAAGGCGAAAAAAGTTTCTAACTCTCCCTCATGGAATAGGGCTTAATTAGAAAGTATGCAATTTGCGAGATATTGATAGAGTAAGGCTTAAGTTATGTCCACTGTTATTATTCCAGTTAAAGTTTTAGGTTTGCTGTGTTTAGTTAGTGTTAGTGGAAATTAAATACGTTGAAGAGTAAAATTGTAGTAATTAACTTTTACGTAAAGATTGATTTATTTATCTTCTATCTTTGCCGTCCCCCCCCCCCCCCCCGGGTTCACCCGCGTAGACTTACGTAATTTCATGGATGGCTTTATTTCGCGGAAGCCTTATTATTTTTAATAAAAATAGCCTCAGCCAGTTAAAGTTCCATTACAATTAGTTCAGTATGTTCAGAGATTTCTGGAACAGATAAAAAAAACAAAAAAGTATTGTTATGTACCGTATATATAATACTTTTATATACATTTAGTGCAAAGCTGTTATTTTGGGATAACAATCAGACGCTACAATTTTAATTATCTGTATTATATAGATTCAATTCAATTCAAATCAATTTATTAATAATATAAGTAGGTACATAACATGTCATATCGCCATCTAATCCCAAACTAAGCAAAGCTTGTACTATGGGTACCAGATAACGGTATAACAATAATACAATACATACCTCAAAGACTAACATACATAGATGGCTCCTAAATCTGCCCTTTGCAGTGTCAGCATTTTAGAATAGCGTTACATGGTCTAGTCTTCTAAACGTAATATACCTTCGTCTAACTAACACATGTTAGTGGAAGAATTTGAAGTCTGCTGACGTCACTGCGTAGTTCGTATCCGAGATCGATTTGAATGAACCCCGCCAGATTACAAGTGAGTTCTACAGAGCTCCGTACTTCCTTTATCTCGCACAACTTAGTTGGAGGTCAACTTTATTCAAGGCTAAATAATCTAGTTAAGTAAGTACTTACATTATTCCCAGACGCCAGAATATGGCCAGTTCTGTCTTTCGCTGCCATACGTTTATAAAGGTCTTTATTAGTTTTATGGTAATCAGTCGAGTAAGTACTCGTATTTGTCTTATTTGTACGACTGTAGCGTCTAGGCATTTGGTCGCTGGTGCTGTATATAAGTAGGTATAAGAAAAAGTAATAAGATGTAGTAAATGTGATATCTGACTCGTTGGTGTAGTGGTCGCAAGTGCCACTGCGGAACACGAGAACCTAGGTTCGTTCCCCTGTTTGGACAAAGGGATATGGGGATTTTCCATCTTTCATCACCCCTTAACAGCCCGGAGTTTGGATTAGTGCCCGGTTAGTGGCGCTAGCCTCGCCCTTTATTACCTGAGAGTTCAAAATAACTGGTGGAATATGGGTGTACTGTGATTATTACCCCTTCGAGGTATACGGCCGTGACTATTATATGTATATTTTACATATCTAGGAATAATTAAGGTTGACTCGTTTGACTGGATGTAAGTTGCTTTAAATATGGGGAGTCAGAGCTGATAATGAGCAAAGTCAATTACTTTTATTATTTATCTTAACGCAAGTTGTATGCTTAAGTCAGTTTGGTCATTGTAGTTTTGTTGAGTTGGCAAGTGCGTTCATAAAAATATTATACGTGACTTGAGCGTGTGTATAACCCCTTTCATCCAGTGTATCTTAGGCACACAATAAAGTCTAGTCTAGCTGCGCTTGGCTGACGTCATATACCATATTTTACACACTTAAAGCTGTTTGTCGTGTGATACCATTATTCGCCTTGTAAGGCTCAGACTTATTGCCAGCACACAGGAATAACTCAGTTTAAATTGTTTTCGGAGTAAGAACCGCTTTATTACATTACATTAGAACGCTATTTCATTGCATTTGTTCTAATGAAATTACGTTTATATTAAGAGTTATGGGTATTTTTGCGATCGATAACAATGCACTCGTTTAGTATTTCGAAGGGTTGGAATTTTTATTCTATCTTCTCCTGTCATGCCGTTAAATGCACAGAAGAATATGGATTTAAATTTTTCAGTAGCAGCTCCCTAGTCTGGATTAGCAATCGGTTAATAGACTTATCCCATATAATACGGAACATTAAACATAACTGAAAAAATATGGTTATACCATAAGTGAACCCTTGCCTTGTAATGAATTATCCTTGGGGAAATACAGGCGTAAGTATATATGTATTTAATAATACGGAATCAATAAAAATAATCGTCAATTTCCAAAAGACACGAGGGTGATCCGCAGACAAGTTTTGTTATTTATTGGTGTGGCTCAGTGATAGAAATGCTGTGGAAAGTTTCAACAATGTGGTGCTCTTTTAGAAATGACCATGCTCACGCCATTCCAGAAGGGTCCCCGAAGGAGTAAGCAGAGGTGTTATATCAACAACACCCACATTTAATAATAATAAGGGCCAACGTAACAGAGGGTGAGTCCATCGCCGTCTCAGGCACTGTACACCCATTGCCAATTTATAGATTCCAAAGATATTATGCGCTTACAAAAACACGGAATACAAAAAAAAAACATATAAGATACGTTTAGATATGTAAATAACGTACAACTCAAGAAATATTTAAATGTTTAAGCGTATCAAATCCCCCAAAAGCATCGTAAGCAGTGAGCGACGACAAGTCATTTTCCGCATGAATTGACAGGAGTGATCCCGGAATTAAACATCGAATAATAACACAATGAGAACATAATTCTAAAATGTTTTTCTTAAATTTAGCATGAACACAAATAACGAAAGAGTTTCCCGCACCCAACCGGGGCCCGGAGGCTAAATATTTGTGTAAGGATTTCTGTAAGTACCCATTGATGTTTCTCTTCTACTCTGTTATAATCTTTTTTACTCTTTCATAAACGAATATTAGACGACTTTTTTTTTTGTACTTATTACAATAAAACCTATTGTAGTATGTTGATAGTGGAAGCCAAGTTGTTAAGTCGCCTGCAACGTGAACGACCCGAATTAATTTCACTACTCTGTGCCCCAAGTTTACGTTGACGATATCGCCTGCGTCTCCATACAAATGAAGCTCAAAACGCATAAAATGGAGTTTTCAAAAATTTTGGTGCAGAGGCATGGCTGGCATACCGCGATCTTTATGGTGACAGAAGAATCATATGGAAACCTGCATACATTTGAATATAACTTATAAATGATATATTTTATTACACCTAAATAATACTGACCTGATTTAAAGCAATAATTTTCGATAATTCTCCTAAGTATTTGTACCATGATAATAGATTGCGCAATATTTATACTACGCAGAAGGGGAAATATGCCTAGAATTGCCTTCATAAAACGTGCTTTTAAGTAAAGAAAATTGATCCAGTAAATTTATACTTTCTAGTCCTATTATGTGTTTTCTAAAAACTAGTTAGTTTAATACACTTTGAATTTTTATTTAAACCTCAAACGGTCCCTACTGATGGACACTTGAAATATCAAGAACGACACTTGCGTGTTACTAAACATTATAAAGAATTGCAAGATTTGAAAGAATCGAATCTCTATTTAAACGTAATGTCAGATGAAAGAGTACCACTATAATTAGCACATGCCTCAGGGCGAGAGGACCCTAGCGTCCGTTATATGTTTCGTATCGTTAATTGCCGCAGGAACATAACTGTTTGATACCATTTGATCTATTTGGAAATTTGAGTGTGATATGCTTTAAGTTTAAAGACTATTTTTAGTTGGGTACTCCAAAGTTGAACATACTGCCTTATGACAAGTCTTATTTATGTAAAATAGTGTAGAGAAAGTGTACTAAAAATTTTGAAGACACAAAGGATTTTTCTATCGACAAACGTAAACAAAATAACGGAACAGCTTTTCGGATTTGCTTTCTTCGTGCTACGAAATTTATGCTCAATTTGATAGGAATAAAGTAAATTATTCTATTGGACAGAATCCAAAGACACGTGAACATATTTTAGAGTTCACAAAAATCAAAACTGAATATTTAGTCTGAAGCATGTTATTTGTAGCCAGTTAAAAAACATTTACGAGAGCTGGTCGAAGAGCGGAGGAGGCTGTGTTACGTTACTGCAGCTTGTTTTATGAACACACAAATGTGCTAGGAGGTTTTATTTACGAATAATAAAAACAAGGAAGAGCAATGAATCTCTGGCCACTTCATCTCGTCGCTTTAATATTTTACGTGACCCCTAAAATTTGGGTAACATCTCGTCTGAGGGGCGCACTTTTCATTAAGTTCTGATTACCCGAGTTCTCTCAGACGTCATGCCGGGAAGATCCACGAGGTTTTTGGCGAAGTGCAAAAGTTTTATGATATTATGATTACTTGCATGAGACGAGCCCAGGCGGACGTGACGGCTTGCTTCTATTCAGTCGTCGGGGATTCAACGCGCCTAGATGGTAAAGGCTGTATGCTTACTCTGCTTTACGATTCGTCAATTTATTATTTATTGAAAAAGAAAAGATCAATCACACTTCGATAGTAAATCGTCGTGACGCGAGTCCCATTCTAAAAGACTAGTTTTACCTGCTTTGTTCGCTTAAGAATATATTCTATAAGTTATTATTGGAATGGAATACAAAAAAAATAATGGACTTAGTTAAATACCTACTCCGTTAGGTGGAAATTAAGTATGCTTATATGAAAAATTATTTCGGTACATTACAATAAAATTTATTATGACTACGGTATTTTTGCTTTATCTTCTATACACAGTCAGCCGCGTTATATCAGCGTCGCAGTCGACGTCGAGCGTTGGTTTCAACCACAGGAAATTGATACATAATACATTGAGGATATGGTTCAATTTCGTTTCTTTTAAACCGCACTCTACGACGATTGCGACGCTGAGAAACCTTACAGAATAACGCTGCAGAATGTGTTAGAATGCATTATTAATTTTGAATTAGAATAAGCACCTGAAAATATAGAACGGACGAAAAAAATTAAGCAAGTCTTTAATTTGCATGCGTCAGATCTCTTTTCCCCTTCCCCCTCCCAATTACTGAAAAATCTAAGTACCGATGCTTATTTATATGCATATCCAGTCTAAGGTTGACTAATCCGCTCTTAATAGAGGTGCTCTTTCATTTATACGGGGACTTGTTAATGACTAGCATTTTATGTGTTGTTCTGACTCGACTTGTTCCGGATCCTGGTTTACTACTTCTTGATGCCGCTCTTTTATGATACTCGTACTAAAGTCATATTTAATACTTACAAGTTTGTTAACGACGAGGAGCACTAACATGACTTCATATTAATTTTGGAGTTTGAACTACTTATTCAAAGATGCTAAGAGCTTTATAAGACTATACGGTTTATAAATTACTATGCAGAATGTTGGAATGTTGTTTTGAATGGTTATATACTTATTATACTCCGAAATAAAATTAGTTTATTTATGTATTTCAATGTTGATAAAACTTCGAATATAGACGATATTGCAAGCTTCTATTCTAAAGTTCGACGTATCCATACTGTTAAAACATGAAAATATCGTCGGACGAGGACAATTGCGTCGCAATATTTAATATTTACCTTTGCATCGTCGAAACAAAGACTGTATTCATATTCACCCCACGAAAACAAGTAGATAAAAATGCAAACACGCGCAATTGTGTCTCAAACGAACAGAGGCAGACTCGCCGCATTCGGCGGGCGAAAGTATTCCGGACACAAATGTTTCCCGGTCATATGAATTTAGATCGGTCCCGGTATTAGAGGGAAGTAAAACCATTGAGAGACAGGTAGATCGAACTATTGGAATAAAGGCTTTCCCTTTAAGATAGGAGTAGGCGAGACGACCCGTTGTTGCAAGCACGCGGTGCGCTCCAACCGCACATACGATAATTGAGTACATATACTTAAGGTTCTTTTTACGATATTTTTTTGGGTCACTCTACTCGCAAGCAAGTGATGAGGAGAGCCAAGCACCTCCTATTCCCAATTTAAACAGCCCTGATTCCCTCTTTAAATGATTTCAATAAATTTACATTTTGAAAATCAAGTCCTTCACGTGTTTTAGAAATCAGTTTTACATTTTCGAACGAAAATTAAAATATAAAATATTTATTCAGTTTGGGCCCTGATAAGGCACTCATGAATGTCGAAAATTTACCGCCGGTTCGGAAACTAGCCTTCTGAGAAGAACCGCAAGAAATTCAGCCAAGCATCGTGAGAATTTCATCAAAAAAAATATTAAAAATAGGTACACAGAGTGATGTATACATTTAATAATATCGTTTTAAAACGGAGAGATGGTAACTAGTGAAAATAGCGGTGATTTTTCCATGTTGAACTGAACCAATTGCAACACAACTCTCTCTACTTAATATGTTAATTCAGGTATTTTTTTTAATGAGCCAGTTGTGATGTTTACCAAAATTGTTTTAGGGAAGAGGCTCCTTAAACAACAAAAATACGTCACCTTTCCCTTGTAACATAACAAGCCAAAACTATATCTAATGATGCGAATGCGATATGATTGTCAATCGATTACTTACGCTTGGTCTTATAAATAAAATTTTTTTTTTCGTCATCATTTCGTCCACATTTATAAACAACAAACTGGTTAAGAGAGTAAATTTGGATGTATGAGATAATGCTGGATTAAATCATCTGATCTATACAGATAAATCTATATCGATACATACACACATATAGATTAATAAAATTGAAGTGTCTGTTCTGTAATTTCAAAATAAAAGCTTTTCAGTAAATGCATATGAAAGTATTTAGTTACGGTATTGTCTTAAAAAAAGCAAGTTTTAAATATTTTCTGTCCGACTGTCGGTCTGTCTGTCTGTTTGTTTTGGGTAATCCCTGAAACGGTTGTACCGATTTTAACGGGACTTCACTGAAAGATAGTTAATGATACAAGGAGTATCTTAGGCTACTTTGATTTATAAACAATATGAATAAAGCATAAAAATAAATCTACGCGGGTGAAACCGCGGGGCACAACGAATTTTAAATAAAAATGAAGGTTTATTAAGGATGAATTTTGAAGTTTGCTCCTTTTTTCCCTTTAGTTTAAGTGGCCGTTCTATGAGGTTAAATAAATAAATAAATAAATAAATAAATAAATTGTAGGTATATACTATCCCAGCAAAGCAACGGCAAACATTAAGCAGAGAGACTTGTAAAATTACTTCACTTAACAAGTTTCTGTGAATTTCACTAGCTTCCTATAGTTTTGATAGTGTACGGTAGAGAATAAATTTTCCCCGTGGCCGGTTAGCGAGCGAATGACCGCAAAAGCGTCTTGATCTGATTTCCGACCCACTTTTAACATTGCTTGCTTCCTGAACTCTATAAATCCATGTTAGCCCATTCTAGTACAAGCTCTTAAATAAATAGCATGCTCACATAGTGTTACTTTTTTCTAAAACGATATATTGGAACGTTTGATTCTAAGTTGGGTAGAGCTAATTATTTTACATTATAATTTCTTGTACGGTTTAATGGCAATTCCTATATACCATTAGAACCTTTCCAGTTTTATTTTTCGACTAGCTTCCGTCATTATGTTATAATGTTATTTTGGACCCCTAATTAACCTCATTTAACAATAGCACCTATGTTACTCAGCATAGAATTCCACCAGTAAAATAATTATTAAAATCAGTAACTTGTTTGCTTGATTTTCCACCCCCTTAATTAGAGAGAAAACTAAAAAAAGGTTAACAAGCCGTTGTTGAGTTTTTGAGACGAACTAACAATATATTTTGAAAAAAAAATGTTCTCAAATTATTTAAACTATATTATATTGCATTTCAGAATCGCCTTTCATGAGGCATCCTACATAATTTTCTATAAAAGCAAAACGGGCGGAAAATACTCGTTGTATTATCGCTTCGTAACATCTTCGTAAATATTGTAATAAGCTCTTATTAAGCTTTGCCTCAATGATTTTAATATGCCTTATATAAAGATACATGTAACAAGGTTAATTCAATATCATTATTAAAATTCCACAATAGGACGACGCCTAAGCGAATTAGACCGACATTTCGGCGGAGCAGAAACACTATAAAATGTAATTTTCGTTCATAAAGTGGCAGAGGCGATGTAACGACACCCGACTCTAAACTGCTTGGGCCCAAACTCCGTGTTTCTAAATAAATTATGAATATTTACCGTCACGTTACGCTTTACTGAGACATAATTATTTTAATCTAACTCTGAGAAGGTATTTTCGTTGAATTAATTCTGAAGGGGAGTTTTTAGTTAATTTTATTAGATTAGACTTGTTTTATCAAAGGGATTTAAAGGATTAAGTGATGCAAGTTTATTCCTGTTTTCCAATTTCAGTTTGTGAATTAATATTCTCGCAAAATACGTTAGGTTGAGGATAAGGTGTCTCGTTTTAATAAAATAAGATATTGTATTTTATCGCTTGATGATGGCGCAAACCAATTAGCCAGCATTCTTGTATATAATACCATCGTGTATATTTTTATTGCTACGTCTGAGAGATGCTGGTTGCAGTGCCTACTTAATTTATAGCTCCCCAGGTGCGGCGTCGGTTCGTGGCTTATAAGTACATAGAGATTTTAATTAAGAAGGTCTGTCATAATCCACACGAGCAGGGCACAAAAAATAATATCTCCATTTTCTTTTGTTTAAAAATATTCGTGCAAAAATATTAAAAACAATGAAAGTGAATAAAGAAATAACTTGACTAAGACGGCGGCCAAGCAATTCGTATAATTTAGTAGAAACCGTTCATAAATAAACGCGGCGAGAGATTGAGTCCCATCAAATATGTAGCAGGGTCTATCATGAAATCCTTTTTACGTCCACCGCGGACAGTTTTACGCAGGTCCGGTCTAGCTGCGGCTTAACGGCCTTATAAATTAGTGAAACTCTATTAGCGAGATGTTCGGCCAAACGAATTTGCGTTATCGCGTCTGCCCTTTCTCAGGCGAGAGTGACGCGCCGCGCATACTAATGACGTCACCGCAAGATCGGCCCAACTTGCTGCTCGTGTAATTACTTCTTTAAACGAACCTTCTATCGGGAGGGCACGATCACTTTTGTCCGAGGGTGTACCGTTCCGATAATCGAGTTACCCGCTGCCTCTTCGCTTCGGCCTCGTATTTACAATTAAGATTCGTTGTACTTACCGTCTTAGACTATGTAATATACATAGATGACAATTTATTAACTTAATCTAGTTAATTCCAGAAATAATGTGATTAGCTTATATTATTGTCTCTCATAATTGCTAGGAGTAAATACTACAATCCTTAAAAAAAGCGCTGTCCTTACTATTGTTATTTACATCATAATATTTGGCGACGTGTGATATCCTGGATTTTAGAAGGGTCGCTTATCATCGAGCGGTGCCCCAAGGTTATTACATGATTTTACGTTGACGATATCACCTGCGTAGTTTCCTCATTTCGCATGTGAACGTTAAAGAGCGCCGCAAGCGGCGAGTGTACGAAGTTTTACGTATCCTTACAAAATCACGACACACACAGACTAGGCTGGTTTGCTCTAACTGTCCTTGGAATATAAAAAAATCTTCAACGTGCCAATATCTTCGAACAGGAAGTGCTCGCATGCAACGAGTTTTTAATGACATTTGATGGAGTAAACCACTTAATGGTATTTTTATAGAATGAATCAAATTGTATTCCAGTAAGTATTTTAATTTCGATTCGTATGAATTATACATCTTGAAATCGTTTTTATTTCGTCCGTTACAATGCAATACAACGTTATAGACAAGGTAAGTGTACTTTTCTTTCCGAAATAATCTTTTTGTAAGATTTCCAAGATTCTTTTGATGAGCCATAAAGGTGCGTTCACATCCAGTATGTTTTATACCTCCGTGATACAGCAGACGCTGTTGTCGTAAAGCCGAGATACGCGTGGATCGTAAACTTAAACAGGGCTTACTGCACTGTGGCCTGTTGCCATGTGTTTGACCCGAGCCAATGGATTACCATCGCTGTATTGCGTCTGCCTTGAAAGTAACAAGACTTTACTGACAATAAAACGCACAATTATCTTCGAATAAGGTTGCGTCATCGCAAAAGATGACGCAAGAATGACGTCAAATGACATCATATATAGTTGACCTCGATTTCCGTAGGCGTTGGGGATATTTTGTAGAGAATATAACTGCCTAACTCATTTGAATAGAAATGCCAAAAATAAAAATACAAAGCGATGTGTCTAGTGTTGAAACGATTCTAGTCTATTATATAAATATAAATAAAATTTAAAGTGTCTGTTTGTAATTCCAAAATAACAGCTATTCACTCCTTGCATATAAAGTATGTACGGCACTAAATTAAAAAAACAAATTTTCAAAATGTTTTTCTGTCAATCCTTTTGTTGCTCCGGGTAATCTCTAAAACGGCTGGATCAACTTTAACGGGACTTTCACTGGCAGATAGCTTATGTTACAAGGAGTAACTTAGGCTACTTTTATTTAAACAAGAATTTAGTGTTCCACGGGAATTAAATAAAAACTACGCGGATAAAACCGCAGGGCACAGCTAGTCTCCAATATGTTCAAGTTCCGGAAATTGTGATTGAGTAAAATTAAGTACATTTTAGTGAGAACATTACAACAATTTCCGTGGTAAAGCCCGCCTCCCGCGGTGGGTTGATGATCTCCTGTGGTTCCCAACACTCGCACTTTTCTTTTATTGACGATATTATCAGTTAATGTAAGCAGAGCGGATATCCCCGACAGGGGTGCCATTTTCTTAAGGGCCACTATTGTTATAAAGCTTAGGCTTTCCTAACAAATGGCTTAATTGACGTTTATTGTGTAAATTTACGTAACTATTTAGTCATTTTGTGCTATCTTAAAATTCATTTGTTTCGACTCATTTCTCTTTCCATGACGCAAAGATAAACGCTAAGCTGCTGAGAATAGTATATACGTTTATTCGACAGATGGCGGTATCAACCGGAAATGTATAGGATCTCAATATTGAAAACAAACACGTTCTATTATCTTTTAAACAGATGGAATAAAAATATCAAAACTGCAGCTATTTATTAAAAGCATCTGAAGTATGTCTATAGAAAATATAAAAAGTATATTTTTAAACTTTTGACTAGCCCTAATGCTAGGGCTAATCTCCGTAAAGGTTCTGTTTTTGTATTGGTAGCTAATGCAACGGTGAAGAATCTTCTTTTAGAAGGTAACACAATATTCTGTTAAACAAAGCCACAGCACTGAAGTTGGCATAGCTGGTTTAAATAAACTCCTTCATACGAGCAGTATGTAACTATGTATGATGTTTTTGATAAATGTTTTAAAATTGACGCGAATTATGGCTAATGGATGACACACGCTCATTCCTAAAAGGAAAATGTTTTCATATACTTAAGTTTGGATGGAATAAAATTATGCTTATCTCTGTTACAAAAATGTGATGAATAAGTTCGGTAATAATTCGTGAAAGCGAGTTAGCGACAGAGCTCGCCCTCTCAAAGTTAGGCACCTCCGCCGGCTATAAACCTCGTTGAATACCTTTCTGTCACTGTAAAGGGAAAATATTTTGTTTTCAACGAAAGTGCGGGCACATCATCATTACGCTGCGTAATTTTTTCGTATGTGCCATTCCCGTGCCTGTACTTTTATGGCTGCCTTCCATAAAGACAAAAGGGACTTTGAAGTAAAATCACGTACATTTTTTGCAACTTACTTAGGAGAGATTCAGCCCCTTGCCTTCCATGTTAATATTTTCTGGGAAAACATTGCGGGGACAACGCATGGAAATTACATTTAGATATTTGCTCACAACGCGTACATCTGAGTGTGGGTAGGGATATTATATTTTACGTGCATGGAATGTAATAAAATGTTTAGGACATTCCGTGCGTAGACCGGGGGCGTATAGGTAGTGCCGATTGAAATGTAAATGAAGGGCCCCGATTTGAAACTTTCTTTTCTGCGCAAAATCTCATTTACTTTTAATAAAGGTGTATTCCTTACAACTTGTACCGCTGTCGGTCCTTTGTTTAGAAATTGCTTTACTTACGTTACCTAAACATATTTCAATAATAATATGTCGATATAAATGTAGATTACTCGTAGCTATTCTATTATGTTACAATACCTAAAATATATTTGAATATGGTTTTAAATTATCTGTGTAATAAAGTATAAAGGTTTACAAACTATATGAAGGGCATATTCTATCGCACGATAAAGATAAGTATTGATATTATACTTCAAACATTCCATGTCCATCTGAAAGTAATTGTTTGTACATACTTATCTCACGCTTGTTTTCACCGAAGGGGTAGGCAGAGGTGTACTTATAATACTCTCACATTTCACCATGTAACAGGGGGCGAGCCAGTTGAAGCCAGCATTAATCCATCTCCGGGCTATTACCGGGAAATTGTAATGGTCAAACACTTCGTCGAACTCAGGACCTCGTGTTCGGCAGTGGCAGCCATTTGTTTCTCCCATGAATAAACCTCTTATTGTGCTCATATTGGAGTTATTAAATGCATACTTAGTTATAAGTAAATACACAACAGCGTCTTGTAGGTGGCAACCATGACAACAATTATAGTAGATCTATTGGGGCTTGCAAGCGGCGAGTTAGCGGATTAAACCGAACTTAGCAGAAACTCCCATTTCCTGCATAGGGTTGGCGCTGTTGTTCCTGGTTATACGACTATACCACCCAGTAATTGTGAAACGAAGTGTACTAATTGCATCGTTCTAGTGTCGCGAGAGGGCGGCTAGCGGTGGATAAGTAATGCATTTAAGACAATCCTCATTTAGCCTCCCGACGTCCTATCGCGTCGCTGTTACATTCTATAGCCCTAGTCATTTTCCTTCACCACATATTAAGTGTTAAGTGATGTATATAGTTATATCTCGATATACTCCAAAACGCGTTTTCCTTTTTACGTAGGCGTATCGTGTATTAAGATACATTAAAATGTATTAATACGAGAAGTAATATAATGTTTCATATGTTGTATGTACCTATCAGATTTTTCCGGGAATTTTTACACTTTTATGGACACGGGAAAAATGCTTATTATATTTTCCCCACAGTAACGTTACATATTTCAAAGGTGATTTTATTAAATGACTAGATAATGCACGCGACTTTCTTGTGACTAAAATGCAATATAGTAAAATGTATGTGTTCTTCATTAACATTTTATAAATTTACCAAATGTGCCCCGCGGTTTTACCCGCTTAGAGTTTATTTCCTGGGTGACTCGCGGAACCCTAATGTTTTTTTAAAATTATAGTAGCCTAAGTTACTCCTTGTTAAATTATCTATCTGCCAGTAAAACTTCCGTTAAAATTGGCCTTGTCGTTTCAGAGATTAGCCGGAACAGACAGACAGACAAATAAAAAAATAAAAAATTGGGTTATTCATTTCAGTACCGTATATTATTTCACATAAGCATTTATTGAAAAGCTGTTATTTTGGGATTACAAACAGACACTTCAATTTTATTTACTGTACTGTACTATATGTATGTATAGATTATGAACATTTTTACACACGATCGACGCAAATAACTGATAACTGCGCATGTATTTGGTCGCAACGCACCTTACAAGTTACTCCTTATAACATCACGGTAGTTGATGTGACAAGGAGGAACTTAAGATGCTTTTTTTAAGTTAGGGTTCCGTGAAAAAATCCACCCTTAAAATTAAGTCTACGCGGGTGAAACCTCAGGGCACATCCAGTGATCGATAAGTTAAAAATAGCATTTGAGCCTATGACGTCTGCTTTCTAAATATACGGCAATTGACGTCCTGAGCAACCAGCGTCAGATTATCGTACGTAATGAGATTCTGGCCGTGACTCATAGCTCTCTGGGGTAGCTCGGGCTCATACTTCCAAGGTTCACGACCATTAAGAGATTTTCCGTTTCTCTTTGGTCGATACTTTTTAAGATAACTATACTACCCAATAAATTGGCTTATGACAAATTTATGCACAAGGGAAATAAAATAGTACTTTCGTACTGACTTATTTTGATTAGATAAATAATAATTTTGTTTTTAAATATTGAACCCCAATATTAAGGTATGTACCCTGCGTCTGGGATCGTTATCAGATCAGCAACAACCAACCCAACTAAAAAGATTCTGTCTAGTTCCTCGATTGAAGCGAAAACCGCCCGTACGCGAAGCGTAATTATGATATCTAAGTATCTATATTTGGAATATGTGACAAACCTCATTTTAAGGGTTCCGTACCCAAAGGGTAAAACGGGACTCTTATTAGGTACTAAGACTCTGCAGTCCGTCTGTATGTCTGTCAGTCTGGCTGGCTTTATCTTATGAACCGTGATAGACAATTGAAATTTTACAGTTCAGATTATAAGTTTCTGTTGCCGTTACAACGCTAACAATTAATATGTACTAGCGCGAGTCCGACTCGCGCTTGGTCGGTTTTTTTTTTTCGATACTTAAATAAGTGGATTATATCGATAAAGTACTATGAAAAATTTAAGTAGGTGTACATATATTTTGAAATCTCTCATTATTTGCACGGAATCTCGTGTGTCTTAGAGAAAAATGGCCTTGCAGTTAGTTAAGGCGGCGCTGTGCTAGCAGGAGAGATTCACGCAAAGATGCGAATGGATGAATGCGGTAACGCGTACCAACATAATAAATGTTGTACATAAAAACACATCCCTATACGAATCCGTAGGTATCATGTATAGCTGGCAATATGATCTTATAGGTAATTGGTTCTCGAATTCGTATTGATAACTCCTAATGGAATACTTGAGAATCAATCGATAGTAACGACGTCGTACGCTCGAGTGTAAAGCGTGAATATTTTCTATTTTAAAAGTCGTTTTATTTTACGACTTGTCCAATCCTCCACCCTGGGTAATAATGTTGACAACGTTGTTTGGAGTGGTCCACTTGGGCATTAAACCACGCCAAACGACGCGTACTGCGGCCGTAATGGATGCCAATGTTATTGAAATTTTATTGGCGATAATACACCGATGCATTTTATAGGGCAATAGCTATCGTTTACATTTAGAATTAGATGCATGCGGCTCATCCCTATGCATGTAACACACAGAAATTTAAAAGTTGAAGATAGGAAAGGATCTAAATTAAGTCTTTGAGCTTTCGTTAGCGCGGCGGTGCACTAAGAACTTATTAGACTGTTCTTTCAAAGAACGTTACTTATATTGACTTCATTAACACATTCACAGCTAACATTTCAACTTCTTTGTAAATTCTCTAAGAGTTGGACGCACATACGCGTCGTTAGCAGTGAACGCGTTAAGGGTCGCAGGGGTAGACACGAGTGTCACAAATCCCGTTTTGTCCGAAAAGGTGCTTACGACTGATGGAGAGTACATGGCCTTATCAGGCACTGTTCAGAGGGCGCAGATTTTTTTCACAGGCATATGCAGGCTTTCAAATGAAGTTTTCCTTTTCCTCAAAGCTCGTGATCTGAAATTACCGCGCTTAAGTTATTGAAAAACTCATTGAGGGAAGCTAGCAACATTGGAACTTGGATCCCATGCGCAGCAGGTGACTACTCAAACCTGCGGCTTTGCTTTATTATTATTTTTAATAGCGTTGGTCTACCTCGGGTTTGTGTGGGTAAAGATCGTCCTGTTGTTGCCAAGAATTCGTGGAAACAGATGAAAGTTAAAATTTGTTATTCCACTCGGGTACTGTTGGAGGTGACATTTTTAGAAGAATATTTTAGTGTTTGGGGAAGTCGGGGAGTTGGTAATTAGTTTGGTGTTGCGCCGGCAGGTGGCTGTACTGTCTTTACAGTATCATCACGTACCATAACTTTTTCATTTGACGCGTACGCGAACAACTTTTCCATTTCTTTTTATTAACATCGTAACGAAAATGAGAGTAGGCTTTATGAGAAGCAGATACCTGATGGTTTTGCTAAGTACGTTATTACCTTCCTAAGGATATGAACCAATTTAAAGTTATGGCATGATTTATAATAATATTGTTTTGAAAGAAAAATATCCGTCCGATATTTTTTTCAAATTATGTAATCAGAATTAAATCAATTGCAAGGTATCTAACATTAAATTATTTCTATAGTATAATGAGGATAAATACAATAACATACAATTTACGTTTTTGGAAATCTTAACACTATGAAGTATAAATAATATCTTAACAGATTTTGAAGCAATTTAGTTATTAAGTTTTATTTTCTCAATCCACATAAAATTTGGGTAACAAAATAAAAACACTTTGAAGTAAAATCACGTACCTCACAAAGTTACTTAGCTTAGAACAAAGTCCTGGTATCTTTTTGTACATTAATAATTTGTTCGGGTCGCACACGGGCCAAATTACACATAAGTTATATATGTTATTTTCTCATAAAAAGCTGTCAAGATTGTGAGATTTTATTTTTTACGTGCAGAGAATATTCCCGAGCCTCCTCTTTCGTACGATATCTAAAATTACTTATAGTAATATTAGCTTTTCTTGAGTACACTATGTCCGATCCTAGAGTCAAATCTATTCCAAATTTCAACCAAATCTATTCACCGCCTTAGAGGCGAAAACGTAATTTGCAACTCGTAGCCACTAAACAAATGTCTGATTTTTTTGACATTTAATATATCAAGTAAATTGTAACGATTTGTAGTGTAGCATGTAAATATTGAACACTGGCCTAGTATATGCAATGGAGGAAGAATCACGGCGTTAGGATGACAGTATTGTAATGTTATTTAAACCTAGCTGTTATTATTCGCGTATACTTCATTTCATAAGTGACGTTATTTAGCAAAATCTAATTATTTTTCATTAAATTAAGTCTTTGACATCCCGACAACAGTCCTGATGAAATCGGAAATGTAACTTTAGAAGTATGAGTTGAGTTTGGATACACCAACCAAAAGATGGCGCAAGGCGACCCCTAAAGCCGCAAAACAAGGGCAGGAAAAATTCGACGCATGAGGTAGGATCACGAGTAGCTCAGTTGGTAGATTAACTGCACGGTTTACATAGGTCGTGGGTTCGAGTCCGGCCTCAAGTTCTTATTTTTCCTGCAGGTTACCAGACATATAGACAGTAATCCCAATTTAGACAAATATCACAACGAGGAAGGTTGGAAGATACATACCGAAAGCTTTTATCGGGCATATAACTTTCAACTAAATGCTGTAAATATACGCATCTCGTTGATTCTTACAATTTGCTCCACATATCCTCATCTTACTCAATAAAATCCACTAACGTGATACGTACAGAAAGGTATTAGGCCGTGGGAAGCATCCATCTGTCATTTTTACAACATATCCTTTGTACTGAGCCAACATAGCATAAGCTCATTGTACGAGATCAATGTGTTACACATACATTCTATGTTTTGTTGAGTAGACAACCATATCGATCATTCAAGTGACCAGAAATAACAGAGAGGCGATATATCTTAACATACTTAGCAAATGTAACTTTATTCATGTAACAGGTTTTTTTTTAATTATTTTGCTTATATTAACAAAGTTATACTCGTGTCAATATTTACATTTCATGGGAACCTTTAGGAATCATTTTGCTATCATGTACATTGTTGGTGTGGGGTTTCCCAGAAGCATGCAGGGGTGAACTTTGATCGGCTTAGCGACGCGTATTCAGGACTTAAGAAATTAAAAGTCAAAGCAAAGATCTTAATACGTTCTTTAACTTCATAGAACTTCATAAATACTCGTCGATTCATAGAAGTAAGGAATATATGCCTATTTTTTTAACGTTTGCTCCATTAACCACGAGGTCTGTAGACCTTATAATTTACTCTATTATCTACTGTCAAAATAATGTAGATTTGTCGTTTACGCGATCGGCCATGACTTGACACTTCTTATTATCATTACGCCTCTTACGCTTATTTTCTCGTAGGTGCGCGCGTTTTTATGAGTGAATTTCCAAAGATTTGTTCCTAGATTCCTAACTGCTTGTAAAGCTTATATTTATACAAAAAAAATATACTTACGCCATCTCAGAAGGGTCCCCGAAGGGGTAAGCAGAGGTGTTGTAACAGCAACACTCACATTTCACCGAATATGATTAAGTGTCAACGTGACAGAGGGTGAGCCCATCGCCGTCTCAGGATCATCATACGTCTTTGAATTACTTCTCAGATATATTCAGGTCTCCTCACAATGTTTTCTTTCACCGTAAAGCACGTGGTGCGAAATCACTGTAAATAAGTTTTTTCAGATAACATCATAGGTACAGGGCCCGCTGAGATTCGAACTTGCGTCGTTTGCGTACCTGGCGACTGCTCAAACCCCAATACTTATTTATATTTATAGGTACTGTGATATAAGTAAACTAATGGAAGCGCGGGCTATTTTAAAAGTGATACTCTAGCTATCTCCCTATAGTGAATTACCCTAGATTTATTAGCAGGCATAATGAAAGAAGAGCAATTGGCCAAGTCGGATTGTGCCGCAGTGCGCCGGCACGCCGTTGACACCGGCGCCGGGGGGCCGCCGGCGCGCCGCCGCGCCGCCCTCCAGCACGCGACCAATTATTTCATACAACTATTCACTATAAACACGAGATATCCGCGTAAGTAGGCGATTATAAGTTGTTACATTCAACGTACCTTACTTAAAAGTAAATGCATTTACATTTTTGATTCAATGTGGAATTAGACCGTACCTACTTACCATGATTACCATTATTATGGGGAACGGGAAAGTTTTAAGAAGTCTGCTATGATGCGATCAATCGTGGTATGTTTATTTTTAACGTACGTACTACCCCCTCGTAGTATTTGTAGAAGTATTAGAAGTATTTTACATTTAGATAGCAGCTCCAGGAGATTTTATGTGATGTGATGGACCCTTGGAGTTGCAAGAGCAGCTTGGGATATCTCAAGATTTTGGGATAAATATTTAACTTTGTTTCTGAAGTACTTATGTCTAAGATACAGGTTGGCTGTAGTCTTATTACTTATATATGAAGCAAAAGTGTGTTTTTTGTCTGTTTGTTTGCTTGAACTTGTTAATCTCAGGAACTATTGGTTCAACTTGAAAAAATATTTCAGTGTTAGATAGCCCATTTATCGGGGAAGACTTATTGAGCTGTATAAGACAAATGTGGGTTAAACTCAGTGTTAGCCCGAAGTAACTATTCCACGTAGATGAAGTGGCGGGCTGAAGCTGGTACCTACTTAATATGAATGTTGATTTCAATATGAATTATAAATATACAATATGCAAATACTGTAATATCAGACGATTTAAAGCATATGCTGACTTTGTAAAGTTAAGTCTAATAAAGATGTTTTGACTTGATTTGACTCATAAATAGATCTCTCTCATGTTCAATATCTATTTTCTCTTTTATAATATGTCTAAGCCAAGTAAAGACGGTAAAATTAAAAGGCAGTGTGAAAAAAATATTTCATCTCATGCGACTAACCATTTCTTTCAAATAAGTTCGCCTACGATTGGTTACGTCACATTTATGGCACGTAGGTGTTTTTTTGAGGCCATAACATTCCTTAATGGCGTAAGCTATCATAACTTCAATAAAGTTAAAATCTTTCGTCATTTTACTTTGAACATTTAGCCGTTGAAGAAGTCCGTCCTTGTTTCAAGGCGAGGACAGACTTCTTTAGAGACGTTGCGAAGATGCAAAATTGAATAGTCTTTAACTTATTTTACGAATTCTCAAAGGCTTGTAATCAGATATTTAGTCTAGAGTGAAATTTCACTCCTAGCCCCAATGAATATTTAATTTTGTATTATAATATAATATGATGCTGGTGCTGGTGAGCTGCAGTGACTTCGGGGTTTGAGTAGTCCTCTGATACGCAAGCGACGCAAGTTCCCCAAAACTTCACTTATTTGTAATTACTAACATTAGAAACAATTCCATTTAGGGTAGCGATCCCGTAAAAAATCTTAATATCAATTTCAAAATATAATGTTTCCAATGGATTTCGTTTACGTATGAAAATATCCTTCTTCTTCCCGTCAAACTAGAGCCCGATTTTTTTAACGCCAACGTAAAACACACCTTACTGCCTATTCGTTCCATATTGTGAAGCATGCTTTATATAAGGATACCTGACTAAAATACTGTTAAAAAGTATCGAAAAAAGATTACATTTAAATAATATCACCCTAGCGATCAGTTTTTCCTACGCGTGAACGGCAATTGACTTCATGAAATCTTCTCTCCAGGGCGTTTAGTAATCAGCTCGAGGTATGTTCGATTCGCAGAGATTCCTTTTTGCAAGGACTAAAAAGATCCTTATCATAAAATAAATTGCTGTTATAAGGGTAAGAGAAAATTGCAATTTGTGACGACTCTAAGAATTAGCAGTGGCCTAGTTTTTGCTCTTTTATACACTTGCCAGTTGTCAGTAGGTTCATATAAAAATGGCTTGTAGGGATTTGGGAGCTTCAATTTACGTTTAATTGTACATACATACATACACACATATGCTCACGCCTGTGTTCCCCGGGGTAGGCAGAGGTGTTGTAAAAACACTCACATCGAAGATGATTAAGTGCCAACGTGACAGATGGTGAGTCTATCGCCGTCTCAGGCACTATACACACGTCTTTGAAATACTACTTAGACATATGCAGGTATCCTCTCGATGTTTTCCTTTACCGTGCAGCATGTGATGTGAAATCACTGCACATAAGTTTTTAGAATGGGGACTATCCTGGGATTCGAACTTGCGTCGCTTGCATAGCAGGTGATTGCTGAAATCCCACGGCCACCACGGTTACTTTACGTTACACCACGTTTAATTGTGTTGAAAATAAAAGTTGTATCTGAAGTTCTATACTCTTTGGCATGTTTGAGGAATGAGCGCTGACCTTGAATGCTGAATATAGTATTTTTATTAGTCTGTCTCTGTCTGCTTGTATGGCGCGACGTGAATATAATTGCGTGCGCAGTTACTCCCACTATTTTAGCTCAACGCTCATAACTCGTGATGGCACCTTAACCGTGAGTTAAAACCATTTTCGGGAACTACCTAATTTATTGCCTATTTGAATAAATTTTAATTATAATTTTACGTATACGTAATCAACTGAGACGCCAAATTTAAAAATCAATATTTATAAGTGCAGTATAGCAACATAAATATTTGACTAGTCCATTACAAACATAGGTACCAGGCTTACCGAGATTATTTATATTAACAAACATTGTTTATAATGCATATATTATACACAATAAATTTATATTCTCATTCACCACCAATGATTCCAAAATAACAAACAGATTTGAGGCTTATCCTGTATTTATTTAAGGGATGTTAATCAATGAGGCCTTAAACAGAGTAGTTGTAACGGCAATGGTTCCGTAAATCAGTTGAGTAAACTGTATCCCTCGCAAATCTCGGCAAGTGGCCGGCTTCATAATTTCATAATCTTAATGGCCACCTCGGCACGTAAACTGTTGGAATTTAGTGAAGTTAGCTCCCCGGAGGGCAAACACTCCGCTGACCATATCTTACATCTCGTAATAACGGGGATAATAGACACCCCTTTCAGATCGCCTTCTTCACTTTCCCCGCTTTTGCTAATGGTATTTTTTATTAAGTAGCCTTGTGGTATTAGGAGGTTTGTTGGTGTACTGTATACATTATTTAAAAACAGCATTGGAGAATATTCACAGCCTTAATGTGTTATGCCATGAAAAGTCAACGTATCCATGCTTATTTATTTATACTTCAGAGATACTAACATGGTACTTGTGTGTAATATTGCTTATTGTTTTCGACCAAGACTTGATCAAATAAAACTGCGAAAACAGAGAAGGTTAGTTGATCTGACTATATGTTAAATACATGATTGATAGTATCTACTATGTTAAAGACTAAATATTTTTAAAATTTGTCGAAAATTCTGAATGTTGAAGAATCTTTATAGTGAAGGTTCACATTTTGCATATTGTAATGTATTCATAAATCGATAATGGTAGCTTTAGGTCAAATTTGTCTATTTGAAGACATGTTTAAGAAATAATATTTCACGTGTGAACTGTACTAAATGCACTCTCGTATTGATTCATAAAACAGGAGGGATTCAAGTGCAAAGTCATTAATTCAATTTGCATACAATGCGACCCTGATGTGCTCCACGAGACAGATAATCGTACAAAATGACTTTTCGAACTTTGCACTGGATGGTGTTATCCTCTGCGGAATATTCCAAGCTTAATTAAAAAATATTATCATTTCATTTATAGTTCGTAATATTTAAGCGTACTTTTAAATATAAAACTTTAAATAGTATTTTAATATTTATAATTGTGCATGTAGATAAATTACCTTAATGAGAACTGTATGTTTATATTTTTATGTCTGTAGTAATTAACTCATTATATAAAACAATAGCGGACTCGCTGGTTTACACATCTGCTTATTTCCATGAAAGAGCATAAATACCAAATCCCACAATGCCAGGATACTTAGTTCCGGAGATTGCAAATTTTGCTTAAAACAGTTAACAAACTGAGGAAAGGAATCCAAAAATATTCGTCTGTGACTACTCCAGATAACATTTACCGTTTAATTATATTATTCTAAAGAAGAAAAGTGGTGAATTTGTGTATTCAGCCAGACAATTCAAGTACCGATAAACAAAATCTGATTGGATATTATAGCAGAAATAACCACAACTTTGTTATTAATATTCAATATAAAGCTGAGTAGAACGAATATTAACCTACATACGTTGGCAAATATTCAGGATAAATAAAAAAAAATTGTATTCCACTGCATGTGACCGACCGCCGTCGGATCGCAAACGAGAGCGGGGAGCATAGAAACTGTAAATGGAATGAAAACATTCGAGTTTCGTTTTCATTCATTTAATTAGTTGGAGTTTTAAGCATGGCGCCGCCATGTCGCTATTCTGTGTAATCGCCCACGCATTTAGACAATTCACTTAATCTTCTTTACTGCTACAAAATCTGGGTACTATAATCTATTCGTTAGTTGGGTCGCGGGTTCGATTCCTGCATCAAGACAAGCATTTACAATGTATAATCGATAATTCAACGATTCTTGTGTCAGGATGTTTGGTATGCTTAATAAGGATAATATAATATTTGCTTTTAAAAAAAAATCCTACGAATTTTCCTAAGTTTGGTATTTTAGTTCAATTTTATATTGTATAAGTAGTCATAATAATTAGTTTTTTAAATAAAATAGATTTGAAGTGAGGTCTAAATTCTACCAAAGTCATGACGGATTTCTGGTTATCGCATCATTATTAGAATGTATTCGATAAACTGTTTCCCATTTGATATGACAGAGTTTACTTCGTTCTTAAAACAGATTACTTAACTATATTCGTGGCGCCATTTACTTTTAGAATAACTACTAACTGATGCATATGACTCTCACTTGTATCCCTTTTGTATCACAAATGCACTCCCTGAATTTTCTTATTTTCCATACATACATACGTCACGCTCATGCCCTGTATGCCCCTAAGGGGTTGACAGAGGTGTTGTAACAACAACACCCACATTTCACCGAATATAATTCAGTGCCAACGTGACAGATGGTGAGTCTATCGCCGTCTGAGGCATTAAACAAACGTCTTAGAATTACACATGCAAGTTTCCTCACAATTTTTTCCTTCGCCGTAATGTACGTGTCGTGAAATCACTGCACATAAGGTATTTAGAAAACCTCATTGGTAAAACCCCGCTGCTGGAACTCGAACTTGCGTTACTTGCGTAGCAGGTCACTGCTCAAACCCCAAGGCTACCACGACTCCATGCGATTTACACTTGTATCACAAATGCACTCCCTGATTTGTCTTGTTTCTCGTAGATTTTATTCGAATTTACGATGTGAGCTCCGACTGGCACGCGGGAATAGATTTATAAGAGCAAAGCTTGTTGCTTTTTACATAATATTCAATCCAAACTTATCTTCTATACCTAATATTTGTATTTCAAAATAGCAAATTGATTGAAAATGATTGAAAAAGGATTGAGTATTGTTGATGAGATATTTTATGCATTACACAATGCTTTCAAAAATATCTATATTCGATTAGACTTTTAAGAAAGCACTTTCAAATCGTCAGAATGACATAATTATACAGGATTACCTAGAAGTACATGCTACCGCCAGGTTGGGAAGGTTGCTTTTACTGAAAAAAACTGGCAAGAAACTCAGTAAATACTTACTTTGCTCCTAAATTCTAAAAATGGTTAGGTTAGGTTTCAATATATACGAAAACTAGATGGGACTTCCAGCAATCCGTGCAGTTTCTCTGTCAACTGAGCTACTTGTGTATATGTACACTCGTGTATATGTATACCTTAGGGTCGTACTACTAGTGCTAATACTTGCAGGGCACAATTAATAGGTATATTTATACCTATCGTCGTCTCAAGCTACACAATATACATAGAACCTGCTATTATGTTTTATCGCCTTTGTACATTGAAACTGTGTCCATGAGCTTATATATTATTATGATTTATTTTGTATTACTCAAAATTGTAACAAATTTTTGAAAAAACTAATTACTGAGTTTCTTGTCGGATTTTACTCAGTAAAAGCAACCTTCTGAATCCGGCGTTACCATAATGCTGTCGTTCTAACGATTTGAAAGAACTTTCCTAAAAGTCTAATCAATTGAAGATATTGCCATTTGCCCGGTGATCAGTTCTCAACTGAATAAATCATATTCATTTATTTATCTATGTATGTATGTAAAAACAGTGTATGAGCGACTCACATTTACGACCAAGTCATTTTGAAAGTCCTTTCATATTTAGCATTTAAACCTTATATTCATGAGCTGAGTTTCTAAGAACACGAAGCAATCAATTAATAATTCAAATGCAGTAATACCGTAAGTGATACTGTGTAAAGAGAGCCAATCTCTTGGGGTGGTTTCGAGCAATTCGCCTTCAATTAGTGCAGGCGTCGGCTTTCCTTATTTATTCAGAGGGATCGAGTAAAATAAAAAGGAAGAAAAATATGTTGGAGGTAAACATTCATATGCGATATATAGGGCCGGGCTCGCTCACCTCTGGCTGCTCATATCTGCAATGTGCTTGCATTACTAAATTGGACAATCCTAAATTAGTTCCAAATATTATTCTCCATTCTTGATTCGTAATACATGATATTTTTTGCCCTGCGATTTTAAATACAGTAACTGGTACATAATTGCAAATGCGAATGTAAAAATATATTTTCAACTTAACTGATTATTTTTTAATTAGCGCAAAAAAATTGTACGAATCGTACATGAGTATGTTTTAGTTTCATTCTTTGTAAATAGATGGTGTGAGTAGTAAAATACATCGCACCATTGAAGTTTGTATCGTATACGTTTTCCTTCCGTTTTCCTTCCACCCGACGCCATCCGAGGCACGTCCTTATTGACCCTGACGACGATATCACATTGCTTCAGCAAGCAATGTCTCAAAAGTACACACCAAACCGACCATTGTTCCGTCCTCGCCGGCGAGGCTCGTCGCGAACTCTACGTCATCGTCCCCCCCGTCCTCTGCTAGGGCCGGCGCGCGCCGAGCCTAGAATGTCCCTAAATAATACCACTCAGATCCTCAGCTCAGCTCGGCTGGAGGCCCTTGGGTCTCGCCCTTTAGTCAGGTTAAGCAGTGGAGGTACCCCCCTACCAACTGCGAGAGACCATATCGTAAACTTTGTTTTCCTCTTCTCTGACGCAACATTATATATAACAAACCTTATAAGTTTGTGTATTGGATCAAAAAATGTGTTGGCCTAAAATCATACATTATTATTATATTTATATCCAAATATCCCGTGAAAGTCAATCATGTTATTAGTATTCAGTACAAAATATATTCGCGAGTAAATGGATGTTTACGCTGTAGGCCAAATTGATGTAGCAATTTAAACAAATGAGGCGTTCTCGCAATCGACCGAACAAATAATATGTTATATCGGAAAAAAACAATGAGGGACCAGAATGGAGGTTCTTTGCTAATTCAACAAAATGTCGAATAAAAAGCAGAATTTTAGTTAAGCTTAAAGGATTACACCTTAAAAACATTTATCGATATGTGAGCAATTTAAGAACATCAGTAGGTAAATATTGAAGTCAATATGTTACATAGGAACTATCCTATAAGGCTTAAAAAGGTACGTCTAAACTCGTGAACGTCCTATAATTTGGCTTAGAGCGCAGTGTATTTGCAGCGTGGCGTGTGTAAATACTTATCCATTTGCATAAAACATTCGTAAACATTGAAGAGAAGCGGAGACTGAAAGATTTGAGTAGTCTGCTGCAACGCAAGCGACTAAGGTTCCAATATAAAAAATCTTCCTAATGTATTTTTCTAATAACGTAATCCACGGTAAAGAAAAACATTGAGAGAAAACCTGCAAATGTCTGAGAAGCAATTTAATGACCTGGAGCCTGAGACGGCGATGGACTCAACATGTATCACGTTGGCACGTAATACTCTTCAGTTTAATGTGGGTGTAGGTGGGTGTTACACTACTGACAACACCTACGTAGACCGTCCTAAGAAGACGTGGATTTACATATCTATACATACTTACAGATATAATCAGCTTTTTATTAATTGCATATGGAATTATGTACGATACTCAATTAAAATATTCAATTTTAGTTTATTTTCTGTATGTCTGTTTGTTCCGGCTTGTCTCTGAAACGGCTGGATCGAAGTAACTTAGGCCACCCATGAAATTCTGTCTATGCAGGTCAAACCACAGGATACAGCTAGTTGATAATTTTAAAACATTGTGGCAATTTCTTAATTAATCACTTTGAAAAAACCTCTATCACCCAACTTTTTCACTTTGAAAGAGTGCATAAGAATTTCCCATTAAGTGCTAGAATGTGTTAGACCTTCCCCGTAAAGACGCTTCCGGTCCCGGATTAACATAATAGGATATTTTTTATCCCTGTAAGTTGTAGGGCTCCCACGGGACACCTAAAGTTCCCTTGGAACTGTGTGGGGTAGGACCCCGTAGGACTAGTGTATTACAGGAATCCATCGGTTTATATCATCTGGTCTTAAGGACTTTATGTGTTGTGATGGGGCGCCTATCGTAATAAAATGTTGATATACAAATACTTGGGTGATAAATAAGGGGATCCAATAATACATTTGTTATTTAAAAGGTACGATGAGACCATACTTAATAATAATAAAACGTTTATCGATTTCAATAAGCAGCAACAAAACAAATAAAACTCATCCAAAAAATATATACAAAAAAGAATACACAAAAGAAATAAGAAGTGTTTTTATGGTGCAAAGTGGTTCGCACCAGTACATCGGGTGTTGCCGCACATTGTCATCAACTTACTTCATACCAAGCGAAGTTAATAATAACAAATTTAAAACTTATGGTCAAATTTTATTTTCCATCCATTATCTATTTTGTTTTACTTATTAGCTATGCCATGCGGTTCCACCCGTGTAGTCTTAATTTCATGAATGACCCGCGGAACTCTCATGTTTTTCTTAATAAAGTAGCCTAAGTTACTCCTTGTATCATTAGCTTTCGGCCAGTGAAAGTCCCGTGCAAATCGGTCTAGTTTTCTGTATAGATTATACTCAATAGAAATTTCTTTCAAATCAAATTTTATTACTTTTTTGCTAATTAGTTTAAATAGAAAAGGGTAAATATTGAGTAAAAATCGCAAGGAAAGTTAGTATTTATTAAAAATGTTTCGCGTTACGTATACAAGTGGGTAAAGGGAGTGTGGTTGGGGGCGCAGGCCGAGGGCAGCGCCGCTCGTAAACCATCGTTCAGACTACACTAAATGTCAATGAACAGGGACCATGTTTACCTGAGCCCACAGTGCACTACATATTATATTAGTCTGAATTTACAAGCGAAGATACACCTCCTTAGATATAGCTAAGGCAAAAGATCAATAGCATGATGCAATAGGTAGTCAATATTTTGTTAATAGAACGCTTAAGTAGATTTGAACATGTGACCTAGTACCTAGTAGCCCGATTCACGTAATGAAAACCGTAGCAATGTCGTAGCGACTTATTCGTTGGAGGTGTTTTCGTATTCAACAAAGAAAAAAATGTAATATCTCCGTCTTCGTCACGAAATTGTCCTATTGAGTTGAAGTCATATCGATCTACGATTTCAGATCACGTGATTACCACATTGGAAAAGATCAAATGACTTTAATTGTTGAATAACATTTCAATAATTTGTTTTACATGGATCGGGGCACTGGGGGCTTACCATCATCGGCTTAAGCAGAGCGAATTAATACGTCTTAGTTTTGACGTTTCATTTTAGTACCGTAAGATTAAACTTCAAAGCATTGAAGTTCTTAATACGTGCTAAAAACAATGGCAGTTACCGATATGCAAAAATATGAATCACTTCTAATCTTATACATCTATATATATACAGACAAGTTAATGTGAAGTGTCTGTTTGTAATTCCAAAAGAACAGCTTTTAATCAAAGGCATATGATAATATATATACGGTAATGATATAAAAACAATTAAAAAAATTCTATCGCAGAGCACAGCTAGTTCAAATAATGGAGTGAAGAAGATAATATTCAGTTGGTTAGGCAGACGGCAGTCGCAATCTATTTCTGTATCTCTATTTAGTCATGTCCCATTGCGAAACACTTAACCGTGTATTGTTCTTATAGCGCAATAAACACCAATATTTTTCTTTTCAGTTTATCATGACTCGGTAACAGTATGGTAAATTTATTTATATAGCATACTGTCTGCGGGCGCCGTGCCTTGGCGCAGCACAAATTGATGTTCGCCGTGAACCGCTCAACCCTCCCGCGAACATAAAATTTTATGACCGCGAATATTTTTTATTTATAGTTTTATAGACCTGCCTACCATCGATTCTTAGTAGTGTTCCACTTTGTAACATGTCAAAATCGTTTTTTTCACCCATCAATATCGCATGTACACTCAACACTCCTTAATATGGTGTGCATCAATCCTATTAAACGTATTATTAATGTGACCGTGTTTGTTCGTTTTTCCCACCATTAGACAGCATTTGTACATGGAACTAGATGTTTATGGGGGCCTACCATCATCGGTTAAAGCAGTATTAAGAACTTCTGGGTCTGTAGACAAAGTAACATTATCCTCACGCTTCGCTGCTAAAAACGATAAAAAATGTATGGGAGCGACATATGTCACGTCACTGGTTTAAGACATTTCGTGTCTATTACCGCAAGCGCAAGAGAATGTTACTTTGTCTAGGCCCAATCAGCTTTTTCATTTTGGTACTGTAGAAATAAATGCCAAACATAAGAAGTATATAATACGCGCTGCTTAAACGATCATAGTTGGCCCCAAAGACTAAAGATAAGCATTGGTTTTGTTTTTAGAAAAAGTTGGACATTAGTCTTTGTTTTTTTTTTGCGATTTAGTATAAATATACCGCGAGTGAAGCCTCCTGGCAAAAATCAAATTTAGAAACTTGTTCCATGAAAGGGTTAAATCGAACGGAAAAATGTTTGATTGCAGTCGCAATATTTCAGTTTGCGGCTATGATTGAAAAACGCGAACATTATACCTTCAAAGAGTTTAAACGTCAGTAAAAATTGTGTTTTAATCCGTCCATCGATACCTGGCGGCGACATCCGGATTACCGCCGTGCCTCACTGCCGACTGTCCCCTTTCGTACATTTTTATAATCACACTCATACTTTAAATATGAAAGCTTGTGTGTTACCTGAGTGGTATCTGGAAAATATTTTATGTGTGTGGGTGTGTCTCTGGATGTTTGGTATGTACCGTATGTATTGTAGGTATTGGCCCCGTCACGAGTTAAGAACAAGTACATTTGACTGCGCAGTATGTAATACATATAAATCATATATTTATTAATACGCGGGTGCTGCACAGCTAGTTTATAGTGGGTAAATCTACAGTTAGTATTTTACTATACCTATATACATTTTGACTTGCGAATTGTAGCGGATTCACCTCAGAACTAGTCGACGTAGCATCAAGTGTGACTCATTAAACTTTTTGCTGCTACTAGTGCCAGAGTTTAATGTGGAACATACCTATGTTTTCAGGTGAGCACTGGAAAGCTGCCAACAACCTGTAGATGTAGTGCACTTTAAGATATTTACAGTCCTGAGGTGGCAATTTTTATTGCCTCTTATGTTTATAAAGTTGTAAATTAAACGTCGAAATTCCTGGAATGTTGCAAAGTATTGCTTGTATTCTATAGGCCGTATGCCTTCTGTCGCACATTTTCCTTTTATTGAATTTATTAGAGTTGTATTCGGTAAATAAGTGAGTCGATAGGTAACGGCGTATTCCCATGTCCCGCCGCGTCACCGGGAATCCCGCGCCTCCCCGAGGCGGCCCGCACAAATGTTAAGCGGATTCACGTTATTGTTGGAGTCATTTTGTAAACTTATACGAGAATACCGAATGTTTTCGATATATTGACTATCAATGAAAAATATTTGATGTAATACATGTTGATATATTATTTGGATACAATGAGCGTGCTTTTGTGTGCGAGGCGAGCCCGCCCAGTCTCGGATCGATCCCTGACGACGGCCTACTGATGAAAGCCAGAAATAGTTCATATTATCGATGCCACGAAGAGGTTTGCATTCAACTTTACGACCTTGTTCGTATTTAATAAATATGTCGGTCTTTTCCGACCCCACATTTTACGACTCTACAATAAAACATGTCTCGACAGGCAAATTTATATGCGTACATAAAGTTTTATATCTGCGCGACTTGCACCAGTAGAAGGTTCGCCTAATT
The DNA here is from genome assembly GCA_929442735.1 of Watsonalla binaria. NCBI lineage: Eukaryota > Metazoa > Arthropoda > Insecta > Lepidoptera > Drepanidae > Watsonalla > Watsonalla binaria. The sequence goes on along the minus strand of OV838919.1, from coordinate 5,472,840 downwards.
GTTGTCGGTCATGGACGGAGCCGGCGCGGCCTGTGGCGGGTAGCACTCCACTCCACCTGAGCATCCCGCCTAGTGACAACTGGCTACCACCGACGTCAACGATGTCCCCAAACGATCGATCGGCCAAACAACCGCTCGTGTAGCACACTCGTTACTGACTGTCGCGACTGAATTACAAGTATAAATACATTTGTATAGCAACGACAACTGACAAACGTAAAAGCTCAATTCTAAATAGACACCGTATAAAATTGCGCCTTCTAATGATGTAATTTGTATCGTATAATGTACAAGTCGCCGCCGGAGGGATGTTTGTGTAACGTACACTAAACGCTCAATTCATGTGCTTTATCCGCATCGTTACTTGATTTCACATTCAAATGTCGTGCTCATAAATTGGTCATCGACAACTGCGCAAACGGTTCAGTGACTCATGTTTATTGAACTTTTGTTGCTTTAATTAATCATGGGGACGATAACTCGTTCGTGTCCAGTATAAAATAACGGGAAATTTCATTTCACTAATAGCGTTACCCTAATTACGTATGCAGCAATTATCAGGCGGACGTGTTCGAGCGTGCAGTTATCGGCCGTAAGGCGGGCGGGGAATTAGTGTGCAGTCTCAGGTGCCCCCTTGTGTCCGTACAATACATCCCTACTAAGCTTACCAATAGGGTTTCTATTCCTACATCCATTCCATACGTTATTTCTTGAATATATAATATTTTTAGGAATTTGTTTGGTCATGGCTGAATTTGTCATTAGGTAATACCGCTGTAATTTCTGGAGCTATAAGCAAAATTTTACCTTCCATTTCCAAAGTAGGAAAAACAACGCTCATAATAAATACTCTTATACCCATATTTTTTCCTCCATTTGACAAGTATTTGAATTTATAAAGTGAATAAGTACGCAAACGTAAGCAAACTTAATACTTAAATATAACTTTGAATAGCTCACACCTACATACATATGCTCACGCCTGTATTCCCCGAAGGGGTAGGCAGAGGTGTTGTAATCACAATACCCACATTTCACCATAGATGATTAAGTGCCAACGTGACAGATGGTGAGTCCATCGCCGTCTCAGACACTTTACATACGTCATTGAATTACTTCTCAGAAATATGCAGGTTTCTTCACCATGTTTCCTTCACCGTAAAGCACGTGGTGTGAAATCACTGTACATAAGTTTTTTAGAAAAAGTCATTGGTACAGGCCCCGCTGGGATTCGAAATTGCGTCGCTTGCGTAGCAGGCGACTGCTCAAACCTCAAGGCCACCACGGCTCTTTTAGCTTACAACTAAGTATACATTTTGACTTGAACATGATAATAGTCTGTTGAAAATCTATTTTCCATTTAGCTCTAAATTAGTTAGGTATACGTACTCGTGAGGCTCGTACGTCATTATGTAAACAAATAAATTGTATAATGTGCTGCCAAATAAGTGGTCGTAACCTAATGGTTGACCATTTCAATAAACGGCATTATGATTCAATTAAGACCCTCGTAGCCATTCATGTTAGTAGCATGTTCGTAGCACCTCTACGTCTACAATGTAGACATATAATGTAGGTACCTATTTAGTTCAGTCATTTATATTTTTACACCTTCCTCCACGGATGTTATAGTAGAGGGAGATTTACAAAAACCTAAGAGGATTAAGTGTGAAGGTGTGAGTGTGTGGGTGAGTTAATTACAGTCCCTGCACGAATTTTAAATAATTTTTAGATATAATTAGGCTTTCTCAAGATGTTTTTCATCACTGTACCTCATTATGTGACATCACTGCATATTATTTTTGTTACACTTATTTTATTTTTACGTATCGTTGGGATTGGAACTTTTATCGCTTGCTTAACAAGCGATTACATAAACCACATGAACAACATGGCTACTAATTATTTCAATATTAAATAGTTAACGGCAGGTACTGTTAATTAATTTAAGTGTGAATACGTTAAGCCCTCGGGACATGCCCCAAAATCTAACAAACTAAAACATGTGGAATTATAGTAATTCACAAGGTGGCATTTGGCTAATCAAGAAATGAACACTAACGCAAATTAAACCAAATATTCTGATTTAGATAGAATTAGATAGAATCAGAATATTTGGTTGATGAATCAATTATAAAGTCAGTACACCATAATCATCAAATGAGTGTAAAATTGGACTATTAGAAATGTCTTTGTACCAATAATGTGTCTGTTATTTCAAACTGCCGACGCGACGGCAAATGAAAAGCTTTCCTAGAAAACTGTCTGGCTGGGGCCGTAGGTCGCGATGGATGGCGCCAGACTTGACTCACATAACGCTTATTCATGGGCAATTTAGCAAAATTTCAACTATATTGCATTCATGGGCCCGAATGATTGTCTCAGCTAATTGAACATTTATAGTCTCTGGTAATTTGTTCCGTAAGTAGCTATGACAGGCTGTTTTACACTCGATGATTGACATTAAATCTATTATATATATTATTCTGACCGCGATTTCGTGCACGTGAAATAGTTACTTTGGGCTAACTTTAGCCCGCAATCGCTCTTAGCATAATACTATATGATAGCCTTCCTCGATAAATGGGCTATCTAACACTAAAATAATATTTCGAATCAGACCTAACAAACTCTTCAGCTTTATATATTAGTATAGAAGATATTACAGTTTATGTCGTGTAGTTTTTTTATAGTATTACAAAGAGGTAAACAAGCATAAGCGTTTATTCAGCGATTTTTTTGTTTTCTTATGATTTTATGATTATGGTCTGTACTGTCAATATTAGATTCATCAACTTAAATTTATTTCTTGCTGGCTGTGCCCCGCGGTTTCACCCGCGTAGACTTAATTTCATGGGTGGCCCGTCGCACACATTTTGATTTTTATAAAAGTAATTTATGTTACTCTTTTTAATATTAGCTATATGCCACAGAAAGTCCTGCTAAAATCATTTCAGCCGTTTCGGAGATAGTGGAACGAAACAGACTGACGGACAAAGAAAATGTTTTTAAATTGTTTTTTTATGTGGTGGCTTCGAGGTTTGAGCAGTCGCCTGCTACGCAAGCGACGCAAGTTCGATCCCAGCGGGGCCCGTACCAATGAGTTTTTCTAAAAACTTATGTACAGTGATTTCACACCACGTGCTTTGCGGTGAAGGAAAACATCGTGAGGAAACCTGCATATGTCTGAGAAGTAATTCAAAGACGTATGTATAGTGCCTGAGATGGCGATAGACTCACCATCTGTCACGTTGGAACTTAATCACATTCGGTGAAAAGTGGGTTTTGTGACAACAACACCTCTGCCTACCCCTTCGGGGAATACAGGCGTGAGCATATGTATGTATGTATGAAGCGTATCTAGTGTTAAGCTATTAATTTGAAATTACAGACATACACTTAAATTTTATTTATCTGTATAGATTTTTACTTTGGAATGGAACTAACTTATTTAAAAAAAAGGAATAAAGGTATATAAAATTTAAGTAGAAAACATAATCACTTGATTATGTTTTCTACTTAAATTAGGAATGATTTGAATAAAATAGTGCAAGATACAGGCAAATCTTTTTTGTTCCCCTATTTCATGTCTGTGCGCTTCGCGAAGAGTTTTCGTGATGTCATTTAGTGCTAATGCCTGTTGTGGGACGAGTTGCCTACGAATTGCCGCATTTGCTCGTGGTGTTGGCCTCTCGCACCGACCTTAAATCCTGGGTTTGGAATGAGCCAATGCATCTTAAGCAAGGGTCTTTTAAATTGTTCTGACGGAACCGTGGAAAGTTTGAAGGTCTGATCGTAAACACAATTTTCTGTTTTGTTGTAAATTGTGAGGTTTATTTTCTTCCCAAATGACGACGTGGCGACGAAAGCCAATACCTAAGCTGTTCGACCTTAAGAATGTCAAACAGGAATATGTTTCTTATCTGAACTGCTTACTATCCACGACAAGAACTTTGACATGAAAAATTACTAACGTGGAATTGAGTACGCCATACAAACATAGTAATTTAGGCAAATTATTATATATATTGAGACCCCACCATTATGCCCTAAATATAGTGAGCTAATTCTTATGAAAATACTTATTATGATAAAGGTAATAAACAAGCAATTCTTCTTTTAATTTGAATCTCGGAAACGGCTACAATGATTTTCATGAAATTTTGTATGCAGGGAGGGGGTTTCAGGGGCAATTATCTGGATCGGTTTAATTTTTAGTAAACGTCAAAAAAAAATGTTCGTAATTTATCAGTTGCGTGCAACTACACATACTAGATTTTTACGTCAAGTTAAGTGAAGTATTAATTACAATAGGTTTAAGTAGGTTCACTCAGTCTAGACGTACGTTGTGCAGTGCTTCGAAGACATAGTGGTGCAATTTTATGTATTAATGATAATGAAGTGTCTCCGCGAGGCTGTGCATGCGAGGAGCATTTTCGCACGTTCATTAGGAGGGCGCTACAGTCGCGAACTTTACAAATTCAGTTGGGGATAGTGCCAAATTGACGTCCGTTGGTAACTGCCGCACTGTAAGCCACTTTTAGGCATTTATTTTCATACTTGAGTTAAAGTTTGCGTAGTTTTGAAGGGATAGCCATGTATCTTAGCCCTAATGGTAATTTTATGCGACTATAAAATTTTCAGCCATTGCCTTTACAGCATTATTAACAACTGTAACTTTCTTTATATGAGTGTATTAGTTACTTTATGGCAGCAAAAACGCTATAAAAGTAATCTTGTCGAAGATACATATAATAGTGCTATTTATCAAACTGGAAAAGACAGTTTATACATTATTTTCGTTTCGTAGGCAGATATATTTAATAGTTTCATGTAATAGGGGGCGAGCCAATTGCCATTTCCCGGGCAGTTTCTGGGGTGCTATCGACAAATTATAGATACATAAATACATAAGCTCACGCCTGCATTCCCCGAAGGGGTAGGCAGAGGTGTTGTAATCACAACACCCACTTTTCACCGAAGATGATTAAGTGCCAACACTTTACGTATAATTGAATTACTTCTCAGAAATATGTAGGTTTCCTCACGATGTTTTCCTACGTAAAGCACGTGGTGTGAAATCACTGTACATAAGTTTTATAGAAAAACTCATTGGTAAAGGCCCCGCTGGGATTCTAACTTGCGTCGCTTGCGTAGCAGGCGACTGCTCAAACCTCAAGGCCACCACGGCTCTTAAATTATAGATGGAAAAACTTAATAGCACATAGCCCGACCCGGGGCTCGAGCCCAGGATCTCGGGTGCCGCAGTGGCGCTTGCAACCAACTAGGTAGCACCTGAAGTGTATCAATGTCTTATTTCATTGTTTCTTGTTAATATCAAGGCCATCCTATATTAAAACAAACATACACAAATACAAATGGTAAATGAGGTTTAAATCTTTCTGCTTTATTCTTATTTGGGATTCTTCGCCTGCCGATTACGAGGTCCCGAGTTCGATTCCCGGGTCGGGACAAAAATAGATATTGGGTTTTTCTTCAAGAAATTCACAATAAATGCCCGGAGTTCGAAAGTTGGCTGTTTTCACTATAATATCTCAGCCGCCTTAAGCAAAATTTGGTAGGAACTCATTTTTATTATTATAAGTGTTATTTAGTATTACTACTTTACACTTCCCTGTGACACTCGATTGATTCTATTACTACATGGACAGTGGCTTAAATAATGAATTAGAGATTAAAATTACGCGTGCTCCCATTGGCCTCACAAAAAAGAGCACTAATAAGGCAACTGGGCATTCGTTACTATTTTTGTAGCGGCTCAGGGGACCTACTACCATCGTTAAAGCAATGACGTCATACTAACTTCTTAGCTTTGACGTTTCCTTTTTGAGCCTTAAAATTAAACGTCAAAGCTAATAAGTTCTTAATACGTGCTGCTTAAATAATCACAGTTGGGTCCCGGTTGTCTAAATCCTCCAATTGAGCGGTATATTCAATGTCAGTTGACTGGCATTATAACCTTAAAAATCTAAATGCAACCTTAATTTCAACGTAATAGAACACTCTTTTAATTTTCAATACAGATGTCCATATACTTGGAATGGTCTGTCAAAGCTTTTAAATAAATTTATCGAGAGCCACAAAGTGAGTGCAGTGAATTTTACGATCGCTAGTTTATGGGCGTGTATGTGAGTTTTATTTGGTAAATATAGGCTTTAAATGGGTCGTACGTATCAGTAACATAGCCGGTAAATGTTTCATTGTACTACTTTAAATAAATATATACGATGTGATTGGTTAATGAACTGACCGAATGAATCCGTTAATTAACTTCATTTAAATACGTTATATTTGGACCTACCTCTTGAGCTGCTTATTGAAATTCAAAAATAACGTATTGGAAAATTTATTGGCAATTTAAATTCAACATTAAACTGTACTGCAAGCTCGATGTCGTTGTATTTTTTTATAAAAGTCGCAGCGAATATCGAACAACGTACTTTTCTGGAGACACTCGGAGTTTCGACGTTGAGAGTCAATTTATGGTCGGTGCCGCCAGGAATCTTGGATTCCACCAGTTACTGTGTTTTACCGGTATTCTCTCATAGCAACAGCAGTCTCAGTATATGCATACACTTAATTATTCTTCTGTCAGTGCGGGAAACAATGAAACATTTGTTGCAAAAAGTATCTTTATACAAAACAAATTAAGATATAGATTTTTAATAAAGTAATTTCAGTTTCAGACTCAATAAGGGATTATAATTGCGAATGTTGCTTTTACTGGGAAGAACCCGGCAAGAAAACTTAGTAATTAAGTGTAAAACGCCTTACTGTTGTAAAGATACATTAACATCAACCATAGATTAAAAAAGTGAATTTTAATTAATTCGCCATAAAATAATACGATGATCTTTATGCCTTTCCGCCGGGGTCTCTAAAGGGAATAAATATTTACATTTCCTTGTCGTATCTCAGACACTGTAACATATGCCTAACATTAAGCACAGTACACATTTTGTATCAATTGTGAAAATGCCGTAACTACCTCCAATGATCTCAAATGCTTACCTCAACTTATTTTCCCGTGCTCTGCACCGTTTAAATCCACATTTCATCTCTTTTGATTTTCTATCTCCGTCAGGATTCCATCAGGAAATAGAAATTTTATCACTTGACATATTGCAAGAATAGGTTGCATTGATGTAACATTTGATGTACGATTGCAATCTTTGTGATGAAATTTACAGCATTTGAATCAACACGACCTTGTTTGAGTCATCCGTAATAGTTTCTGGAGTTGCCGAATCATCTGATATCTATGTACATTTCTGACTTTTGTAACTTGTTCAGACATTGCATGGAAACTTTTGTGCCAAGTTTCCACTGTTTAAACTTGTAACGATAAAATGCATAAATAATTATCGTTCAAGCAACATCGAATATATAATATTGCATGCATGCCTATTATCTCTACTTAAAAATATATGCAAAAATGGCGATATTTTAAAGTAATAAAAATAATTGGTTCAGAAATACTAAACAATGCAATGGAAACTACAATCTGTAATTAAATCGCATTATATCGATACCCTAACTTTGTAAGGTAGAGAGACTAATTGTGCGAAAGAGCTAGGAAGCCAGGGTAAGCAAGCCATGATTGTAGCGAGCTGGCCGGACGCGGCGCCAACTGTCTAACGACCCCTAATTGCAGACCAGCCTACGTGTAGCAGCGGACAAATTCGGTGAGCACTATTATTACATACAATAACAGTTTACCTGGCGACCAATTCAATTCTGCAAACTTACCCCATACGAGTCATGTGTTGATAAAATTGGATTTTCCCAATTCCGTATGACAATATAGGCTCACGTGTGTGAAATAAATTTTGGTTGCTATCACTTCGGCCCATTACATTTGCACTCGATATAAATGCTTCAATTCCGATAGCTGCGTTAGAAACATTAACAAATATCAATTACAGATAAAAATGTATGCAGTATCACTGCAGAAGTATACGTATACATGCATATGCTCTCTTACGACTGCAGATATTCCCCGAAGGGGTTATAGCACCCACATTTCGTCAATTCCGTTTATGTCCCATGTAATAGGGTTCGTACCTTGAACAGGGCAATAATTCAGACTCCGGTTTGATAATGAGAAATTACAGAATATCCAACATCGTTGACTATATGAGTACAAAAATGATTTATCAATATCATCGATCACTTCATTTGAGGAGACGTAGGAAAAAAATAAGAGGACTGATTGTTGAATAATAATTTGTTAGAAAAAAAGTGATATAGCTACGGGGAAAAATCATATAACTCATGTATCTGAGAATCCAATCAAAAGATATCGATAAACTATTCTAGTTACCTCATTGTCAAAATGAACTTTAATTAGCTTTAAAAAAGTTAAATAACTTTTTATCCGCACATGTGTACATGTAGTATACATACACGCATTCTGGTTAAGTGCAATGTCGGTAATAACAGGCTTTAAGTGCCTTTGGGGCCGAAGTGGCGGACACGCATGCCACTGCGGGCGCTATTCTCAGAACACAGTCGATGCACCCCAATCACGCTGAAAACACATCGATTGGTATTGTATGCACTACCAGTGGATTCTTCCAAGAAGCGAGTGACTAAGCAATACAATACTGTGCCCATACTGTAACATAGTCATTATATTTAATAAGGCAAACCAAAGAATACACCTTGAAGTTTTATAATATACATACATACATATGCTCACGCCTGTATACCCCGAAGGGGTAGACAGAGGTGTTGTAATAACAACACCCACTTTACACCGAAGATGATTAAGTGCCAACGTGACAGATGGTGAGTCCATCGCCGTCTCAGACACTTTACATACGTCATTGAATTACTTCTCTGAAATATGCAGGTTTCTTCACGATGTTTTCCTTTACCGTAAAGCACGTGGTGTGAATTCATTGGTACAGTCACCTGCCAAGCAAGCGCCGCAAGTTCGAATCTCAGCGGTCTGTATCAATGGGTTTTTATAAAAACTTAAGTGCATTAATTTGACCTCACGTGCCTTAAGGTGAAGGAAGACATAGTGAGGAAACCTGGAAATGCCCGAGTAGTAATTCAAAGACGTATGTTTGCCGATGGACTCACGCTCTGTCACGTTGGAACTTAAGCACCTTTGGGGACCATATTTATTTTTAAACAAGCTAGTGCCACGCGGTTTCACCCGCATAAAGTTACTTCATGGGTGGCCCGCGGAACAATAATGTTTTTTTAAATAAAAGTAGCATACGTTACTCCTTAAAACATGAGCTATCTGCTAGAGAAAGTCCCGTTAAAATCGGTACATCCGTTTTGGAGATTAGCCGGAACAAACAAACAGACAGACAGACACCAGACAATTAAAAAAAAAATATTATATCAGTACCGTATATACTTTCATATGCATTTAGGGAAAAGTTGTTATTTTGGATTTACATACAGACACTTAAATTTGTCTGTATGTATAGATATAGACAGATGTATAGATCTAGATTACAAGCATTAAGTTTCTTTCGTGACTTATTACAGCTAACTGAAAGAGCGTGTATGAACAAAAACAAATAATCGTAAACAACGACACGAGACATGTAGAAGGTGAACATCGGAAAGTAATAAGGTTGAAGCAAGGAAAGCTGAGGAGCATTACGCAAAGACAAATGTCTTTGAGACTGTATTAACATAATCCGAGAGTAGCGGAGACAAAGGAAGTGACGTGACGGGATGTGGAGACATCCGGCCGGTGCATGATATAGAAACACAACATTAGCTCGGATTGATGCGGTCCATCACGATGCCAAATTCAATTATCTCGCAGATGAGAGTCAAAATGGCCTATATGAGGGCCTGAGTACATCAGAGGGCCTACTATAATAGTTATAGCAGCGACGTCTTACTGAATTCTTAGATTTTACGTTTAATGTTTGTATCACAAAATGAAACGTCAAAGCTAAGAGTATTAAGCTCTCTGCTTAAACCGATGGCAGGCCCTCAGGTGCCCTCACGATATGAGCGCTGACCTTGAATGCGCAATAGTAATTTTATTAGTCGGTCTGTATGGCGCATCGCGAACTAATATACGCAGTTATACCCACTAGTTTCTCTGAGCGCTCAAAGCTCGTGACGGCACCTGTATTGGATAATTAAATACATACATATGCTCACGCCTGTGTTCCCCGAAGGGGTAGGCAGAGGTGTTATAATCACAACACCCACTTTTCACCGAAGACGATTAAGTGCCAACGTGACAGATGGTGAGTCCATCGCCGTCTCAGACACTATACATACGTCATTGAATGACTTCTCAGAAATATGCAGGTTTCCTCACGATGTTTTCCTTCACCGTAAAGCACGTGGTGTGAAATCACTGTATATAAGCTTTTTAGAAAAACTCTTTACTCATCACCCCGCTGTGATTCGAACTTGCATCGCTTGCGTAGCAGGCGACTGCTCAAACCTCAAGGCCACCACGGCAGATAATTAAATATTTTTAAAAACTAACGGACTACAAATTTTATACTAGTAATTATTTTTAGAAGCTGGTTTTTAGCTGTCTAGGGAGTAATACTATATTATTTATACTATAATACTATAATAATTAACTAATAAGTAACTAAAAACTAATTACAACTAGAAAACTTGGCCCAAATCGGTGTCTCTCGGGATCGTGCCAAGAAGGCTGGCAGCATTGCCACGTTGAATAGCAATGCTGATTCTCTGAGCGAGAAAAGCCCCAGCCCGCTTGTTACGAGAAGCTTCTACCAGACGACGTGCAACCTCTTTGAAAAGTTGATGAGCATCTGGACCCCAAGGTCCCAGAGTTTCAACCGCAAACGCAGAAAATATGTATCCTTGACCAATGCAAGCTTATTTCCGGCGCTTGAGGCACTCCTGCTGAACAGCAGCAGCATCGGCCGCCACAGCAGTGCCGGAGAGATGGGACGGAGCCAACGTATCGACACACGTGGCATCCCACACCTGTGGCCGGCCCAATCTCCACGGCACCAGCGACATACCAACCGGCCTCCGGCCATCGCTGCGCGCCAAACCTACTGGTTCCAGTACAGCAGGCACCCCGGCGGTGACCAGAGCCCGGCGTATTAGGTCATTGACGGAAGAATGACGACATCGTCGACCGGCGCTACTGACGCATGACAGACCATGGTGTCCGAAGATGTCCGTTGATGTCTATAATAATTATATTATTTGTGAGATGTTTGTATTTTCTCAGCCTGTCTAGTGCTACTACAGAACACTACTAGAGTTCCTGGGTTCGATCTCTGGTGCGGGCAAAGTGTAATTGAGTTTTTCCATCTGCAATTTCCCAATAGTAGCCCGGTGTCTGGATTAGTGCTCGGTTAATGGGAACATACTCACCTACTATTACATAGGTTTTAAATGTAACTGACCAAAAGTGGGTGTGTTATTGGTACATCTCTGCCTACCCTTTCAGGGAATACAGACAAACACTAAATGATAGATAAACTGACTTTACAAATAACGTATTCCCTCTTCGTATGGAGGAGCGAAAAATTATCTATTACAAATTCTACCGAAATGTTTCAGTGACATTTACTGCTGTATTTTACGTGTCCCAACATGGGACAAACGTGGTGAATCTCGTGGATGCATCAATCTTGATCAGCAGTCGCTGGGGACTCACCGGCCACTCCGTCCCACACACATACACACACAGGTACACACACCCATACAAACAGACTGCATTGCTCCGGCTACAGACGCTACGTACGAATGGAATTCCAATGCTAATGCTGAAATAAATAAATGTACGTATTTTGAATAAATCATGAGCTACGGTCATATTAAAAATTTCATTACTAGATCCCTCATGCGTGTTTTGTTTGCGAAAACTATTCATTCGAAATAGCCTGAATATTTTGAACACTGAATATTTGATCAAATAAGAATCTTTACGTATTCAAATTACTTTAAGTAAAATAAAAGAATACCTTACAGCTTTGCATGCTATTAAATCATGTGAGCATTATTTTTAACAAAATAGCCTGTGTATTAATTTGTTATTTAATTAATTCGATGATCAGCATTATAATATTTTCATTAGCTTAAAAGCCTCGTCAATTTAATTTACTACTTCATTCGGTCTAAATGAACTAAAATGTTGACACTATATTTACCCATTTGACACGAGGTTAAAAACAGGCACGATATTTCAACTAAAATATTTTAGTGAACGTGTGCAATTTGACAAATGCTATAAAAAAAATGTTTAATTAAATTCGCTTAATCTAATTCACAGCGTCCACATTCAACAAGTAGCTCTCAGTTTTAAAATGTTCAATACTTTTATGTGAACCGTGGAACGCTGTAATGAAGTAGAGGCTTCCTTTAAAAAAATATAGGACTTTTTGCATCGGGCGTCAAAGAGTGGCGATCTACTCGAAGATTTTCTTTACGCCAATGGTCTCTGAATACTGCACCACAATGCACTGGGTTCAAAAGAGCTTGATGAATTCCAGCTCTTTGTTTCCGCTCGCTCTGGCCCGACAAGGCATTGCTTTTTAATTTAGACCATTTCGTTTCTTTCTTTTTTATTCCAGTAATAAATCTGGATAACCAGCATAGTGTTGATTTATCCGTACCGCTTCAACTTCGAACTCAATTCGAATTTCATTGGAAAGTTTTTATACTATCTAACTAGTTTTTGGTGACAAATATCTCGTGTGCAAACAAAAAATAGGGTACTTTGGAAACCAGTGCTACATCGATCTTGATCACAAATCGCTGAGGGACTGCACACGATTAACTAAACGCCTGATAGACGGATACAGTGTAGCCGTTGGACCTTTGACATAGTTTTCCTTCCAATCGTTTTTATGTGACTATAAATCCAAATTGTTAACCTGCATTTGATGTCATGTAAAAATGTGATAATATGAATATTGTCTACGGCATGTTTCCGTCGTCTATTCAAAATTATTTGCAGCCTTCATACAACACAATACAAATAATTACTCCATAAATAAATAAAAATAACAAATCACACCACATACATATTCTTTTAATTTATTATTAAAAAAAAAATAGGTAAAGTTCGAGTAACGAGGTTCACTTATTTTAACTTATATATAAGTTAATAACGCATCAGAGTTACTTTTTAATATGTCTGTGTGTTTACGTTATTCATATACATACATATGCTCACGCCTGTATTCCCAGAAGGGGTAGGCAGAGGTGTTGTAATCAATAACACCCACTTTTCACCGAAGATGATTAAGTGCCAACGTGACAGATGGAGAGTCCATCGCTGTCTTAGACACTTTACATACGTCATTGAATTACTTCTCAGAAATATGCAGGTTTCCTCACGATGTTTTCCTTCACCGTAAAGCACGTGGTGTGAAATCACTGTACATAGGGTTTTTACAAAAACTCATTGGTACAGGCCCCGCCGGGATTAGCAGTAGTAGCAGGCGATTGCTCAAACCTCAAGGCCACCACGGCTCTCTTTTTATATTCTATGGTATATTGCATACCACATTATATATCCATACAATAGTAAAGCTCATGGATCATGTAAACATGTTAAGTACCTATCGGTACGGTAGCACTTTGAATAAGACCTTACGGGAATAATGTAATTCTCAGAGAGAATTGGAAAATAAGTTTTTTCCGAATAAAAGAGCAAATAAAAGCGCTAATACGGCTGCATCGCGATTTTCCGACGGGAAAATGGCTCTTTTCTGTAAGGGCGCTGTAAAAAGCCTTAATTAAAATCTTGTATTGTGAATAGACGAAAGTTTTGTGTTTCATAGTATACAAATATGCACAACATATGAGTAAGTATGTCTTTACACATTGTAGTATCATATTGCTTGAATTTTTTTTATAATATTTCTTTACATAGTATAAAATGAAGTCGCTTGAGCTGGCCGTTCGCAATCTAATATAGTGATTGAAGATGAAGGTTTATATATATATGTATATACAGACAACTAGAAGGGAAGAGACGGCGGGTCGTTATTATATTATGATGCAATGGACTTCTAAAATCATTAATAATCTCATATCAATCCGGCTGCACTATAGAAATTAAGTATTTCTGATATTTAAGATTTATGATCTATATGTAGATAAAGAATAACTTAATTGGTGTGATGGTAAAGCAGAAATTCACTTACTACTTCGGGAATTTATTTCCTGGACCTGAATGTTTATGATTTCATGTGTTTTCCTAGCGACATGAGGTTTTCCCTGAGCGACGGCAATATATCAGCTTCTGCCTACGGCTTCGGCCACGTGGTATTCCTTCTAGATCAATAGGTTAAATTCCATATGAATCTGGATATCAAATACAAAAAAAAATTCGAATCGATGGTCCTTCTAGAATTTTTTTTCAACAAACCAAGCCAAATAAATATGTTAATATTAGTATAGACAAGCTGTGCCCCGCGGTTTCACCCACGTAGACTTAATTTCATGAGTGGCACTAATTAAAAAAAATGGAGCCTATGTTAATTCTTGTAACATCAGCTATCTTCCCTTTAAAATTGGTCCAGCCGTTTCAGAGATTAGCTAGAACAAGCAGACAGGCAGACTGTTTTTTTAAATATCAGCCGTATATACCATCGTATTAATTGAAAAGCTGTTAATTTGGAATTACGAACTCTTCAATTTTATTTATATGTATATAGATGTATTGACAGCGCAATAACAAATGACATTGTACAACCAGCTTCAGTATTTCACATGTTTGTTATTAAATAAACGTGAAAATCATACACATTGTGTGCCGAGCGAGCTGATAGTAACTACGGATATTTTTCGGAAGCGAATCACGCATCGAGCAGAGCTTCTGATGCAACCAATATGAAATTTCAGATAATACGCAGTGACAGTGACATGGGTTGACTGGTGCTCGGCCGACCATAAAAATATCTCGTTGCAGCTCACTTTAACAGAACAGTATTTTAATATCACTTGTGAAACTTCTTGCTTTCCCTCACTTTTGCGACACTATTTCGCAGCGTTATATACTCTTTTCAAATTAATGTTAGATATATTTCATGATACAATTTTTACAACGGGGTTTTAATATTTTGTTGAATGGACACTTATTTACGCGCACATTACTTGCAATTTTAATTCTTTAACCGATAGCCAGTAAATCCAATATCGTAATTGAGTGATCGACACAGCTCAAAGAATTAGCAAGCTGAAGTGACAGTGGGCCGGCCATATCTCGTGAAGAACCGCCAACCGCTGGGATACACGTGATCTTGAGTGGAGACCGCGACTCGGCAAACGTAGTGTGTGGACACCCTCCGGCCAGGTGGGATGATGATCTGGCCACTAAAATTCCCTTTACATACCACTGGACATTCCTATAACCCGCAGACTTTATTACCAAACCACCAAATAAACTGCAAATAAGCTTTGAAATAAGGTTGGCAAGGACTTGGTGTAATGATAATGAATCGATGTGCCCAAGTCTTTTATATTCACGTGATACGCGGTGTTAACCAGCGTTCAAGGCGGTGTTCCTTGCATATTGGTGGCACCCTCGTCAAAGTCACGGTTCATTGACTCCACCTAGTATCAACTGGGAACCAATTTACTTCATATGAATCTTCGACCTCTTGATGCCGTCAAAAGTGAAACGTTATTGGTAAATTCACATGATTTTTTATTTAGCGTGAAATTTTGTGCCCTCTATCGATCGTCTATTTTTGTGTAACAAGCCTTTTTTATATCTCGCGTATATTGTGATATCATTGCCCCATCAGTATTAAAGAGGATCTGATCGAAATCCTCCTAGTTTGCTAAAAAAATTGAAAAAGTTACACGGAGCCTGCATTCATCGGTTTAAAGCAGAGTGCACAATGAACTTCTGAGCTTTGTTTTTTTTTTTTTATTTAACGTCTCAGTCAAGATGTTCTTTATACGTGCTGCTTAAGCGATCAAAGTTGACCCACTGGTATAAATTAAGAATTGTACAAAGCTACAAATGTGTGATGATGAAGATGAAGTTCATATATAAGATGCATAATACCAGAAGTTCTTATTACTAAATTATATATATATATATATATATATATATATATATATATATATATATACTCCCCAGCTTTATTGCAGTAGTACAAATATTAGTTATAATTACCATAAAGTTAATTCAAATAGTACTCGAAGAAGCAGTTTATTAAACTTTTATTACAATGTCACGTAATAAAATCATGGCTGCAGCCGCTATCGCCACCCAGCGGAAGATTGTTTTACTTGGAACTATGCCATAACGACCTAAGGAAGTACAAAGTATAAATACATTTTGCATGCCACTTAACAGTCTCTATAATATATCATGACTGGACAGAAGGGAGTTATGCAGTCATTGCTCGGAAAATAACCAAATGCAATCTTTTTTTGAATAGTTGAACTGAAATACATTCGGAATAAACACACAGTATTCATTCAATCAATGTTTTGTTTTCATTTCAATGGTATTCTTTTAAATGTAGTAGATAACTGTAACAGCTGTCATCGAATCCAAAATATGCACACCCAAATGCAAATTGTATATTTCTTGCTGAATTATTTCCAATTTAACACCGTACCATTTATAACGAGCGTTGTGTCATACGAAAACGTTACTGAAAAACTGTACCCCTATCACGGGTTTGCCACCGTCACTCGCATTATTTGTATGAGATACTTTAGTTCTTCGCATCATCGCTGGGAGTCGCTGCACAATTTCTCATACTAATAATACTCGGCAGAGGAAATCGCGGTCAGAGAACCGTAGATTAATATTATTTTCCCGCGGCAGGGAAGTAAGGCAGCTAGTACCATAGGGAGAGTTGAGGTTCCTTGGTAAAGACAGACCCCCCTTTGTCTTGGTACTGGAAAACGAGGAACCCGCTTGGAATGAAAGCACTTCACTTGCTGTGACGTATATTGAAACCACTGATTGAACCACTTCAAGCGGCTGTCATAATAGGAGAGCATTTATGTAAATAGAAAACGTAACCATAGTGCGATGTAATTTACAAGTGACGCCATCTAGGGCGTTTACGATTAAACAGATACTGTGATTCCATTCTTTATAAAGTAGGCAATGCGCGAGTGATACTCTGGTATTAGTCACGTTCATGCCGCAGTTCATACAGTAGACACTTATCATCAGGCGGTTGGGTGGTTGTTTGCAAAATTGCAAAACACCAACACTGAATTTTAGAATAATCAAATATTCATTCATTCAATAGCCAAATTTTCTAATACCAGAAGCGTTTACATTAACCTGACGGACGTCAGCGTTGAATTATTGATTGCTCTAGTTATCTGAACTAGACGGCGACTTTATCATCGTTGATCCACCATCATTCTAGTCATATTGGCAGCGTGTGAGGTCGAGACATAATAAGCTATGGAAATAAACGACAGCGTCGCAGCACGTGCTCCAACGGACGCGCAAACGTGAACACTATAAGTCCTCGTGGATGCTACGGAAATCTATAACTACCATCCAAATAGATAACTCGAAGCTCAGAATTAAGTGTCCAGATATCCTGAGATTCCATGCTTCGATGCGTTGCCGTTATTAACAGGGTTAAAGGAAAATATTATCGATTATATTTTAAGTAATATTCTCGACTCGTATGTTTTAACCTAGGAATGTGTAAAATATTTTTATTCTATTTCAACAAATTTTTTTTCAACATAAGTATTTGAAATCGGTAAATAAATGACATAAATAAAAAGGTTAAATGTAAAAAACAAAGATAAAACATATTTGATCTAGTAAAAAAAAGCACGTGTCAATATTAGCACGCTAGGCACTAACGCTTTCCAAAATTGCAACTAAAGGGCTAAGCTGTCGGAACAGCTAATAGACTCGCTTTTAGACGTCAGTTATCGATTTATTACTATTGTACATACATATGCTCACGCCTTTATCCCATGGGGGTAGGCAGAGGTGTTGTAATAACAACACCCACTTTTCAGACTTCTTCTACTTCTGAGACATATGCAGGTTTAATTGCGATATTTTCCTTCACCGTAAACCACGTGGTGTGAAATCACAACTCATTGGCACAGGCCCCGCTGAAATTCGAACTTGCGTAGCTGGCTCAAACCCCAAGGACACCACGGCTTTACACAAGCGTGTTTGTGTGTTATATATTTTATTTAATGGCAGTCCTAGGGAAGTCTTGTATTTATTCTGACTTATAAATACCGGTCACGTTCTGGTATATGGTCGTCTCACTATCCTCACACGGACACTTGTATAAGGGTGTCATAGACCCATACACCACTTATAGTGAAACAACCTGTAAAATGTTTATTTTTGGGTTCTCGAAAAAAGCATGCATTGAAAAAAAAATTGAATTTTTACATGAAGCCGGAATACTTGGAAAATTCAAATAACCCGAGGCCCGTGCAGCCGTTAGCTTTTTTTTCGTTTCACAAAACCTAATGTGCAAACGGAAAGTTTTCCTGG
Organism: Watsonalla binaria; assembly: GCA_929442735.1. Taxonomy (NCBI): domain Eukaryota; kingdom Metazoa; phylum Arthropoda; class Insecta; order Lepidoptera; family Drepanidae; genus Watsonalla; species Watsonalla binaria. The sequence continues at coordinate 5,454,365 of OV838919.1, read as the reverse complement.
ATGGAGTTTGGTCCAGTACTCAATGGTGGAAAATGGACTCGTATGATGCCCATCAATTATAATTAGATATTCATAGTCATGTCATGTGAATTTTAACAGTTTTATTTTATTCGAGTGATATTGCGAAGGAAGTTTCTGACTTCTCCTTAATTTTAACAATACTCGATAAGATTTTGTCAAGTGCTCACACCTTATTTAATATGCATATCTCTTCATCATGTAAACATTTTCCAAAACACAGACTACAATATGCTTTATACATATACTAGCTGTGCCCCGCGGTTTCACCCGCGATAGCAAACCTTAAGTTTTTTATTAAAATTAGCCTAAATTTTCATCCCCTATTTTATCCCCTTGGGGGTAGAATTAATCAAAATCCTTTCTTAGCCAACGTCATAACAGCCACGTCTACCTGCATGCCAAATTTCAGCCCGTTCAGTCCAGTGGTTTGGACTGTGCGTTGATAGATCACTCTGTCAGTCAGTCAGTCACCTTTGAGTTGTATATATTAAGATACATGCTTACGTTTATATACCCAACGGGGTAGGCAGAGGTTAACCTGCTTATACCTAGCACCTTCAACTACATTTCGCGAGTAACGTTTGCAGTCCCTTGTAATAGGGGCTTACTGGTAAATTACAGATGGAAAAACCCAATAATACTTCGAGGATTGAACCTAAGCCCTCATATTCCACAGAAACGTTTGCAACCACTAGACCAACGAGGCTATAATAGTTATATAACATTAATAAATGAAGTTCACTAAGCAAAAAAAATCGCTTGGTTACATGGTAGCTACCACGTGAGGAGTTATTTGCAGTTCTTTGAGTCAACGCTGTGTTGGTTACTTTTTATCCGAATAATAATTTAATGATTGAATGAAAAGCAGTGTCAAATTATAACGAGTATTTATTAGAGAGACAGACAAGCTGATTATCAAAACCACAAAACTTTTCATTAGTTAATGAGTCATAAACACTTGACATTCGCTACTTATACGCGGCAGATATTTCTGTACCGTGAGCAATATCGCATATAAACACACATTATTTTTATGCCGTAATCAAACCCACTGAGAGGGCTAAAATATTTCATAGCAAAATGTTCGGTGTCAAGTGCTGTTGATGCGATCCTGATGGACGCCCATTTGCGAAATACTTCCGACTGATTTTAATAAAGGTACATGCTATTATATACTAAGTTAGATTAGTTAAGTATTGATAATGTAACGTTTAAAAAATAAATTTCGAACGCATTTGCCTCGGAACAATTTACTTATAATAAGTATTTCATTGAAAGCCATTGAATTGCACTCGCACCCACTATTCGATTATTTACACAAAGTTCATCGAACCTAACTGAGAGATCGATGAAGGTAGGTAATGTTTCCGATACAATAAAAAATATTATGTGGGTTGGTTAATAACAAGCGGGCGGTGTGTTCAAATTACGAATGTAATCAGTTACCGCGTGACCTCGCCCGTTGCAACTTGCCAGTGTTTGTATACCCGGAGGTAAACATACACTGCAGTGTACAGTGACCAGTGACAGTGACTAGATTAGCCTAGACAATATAAGTGACCGTGCATCGTGCGACACAAGAAATAGGTACTTGGATTCAAGTAAGTACTTCACAATTTACGTAATTAACATTTCAAATTAAATATTGTGACTGTTTGTCAAGCCATTCGCTTGATGTTATCAAACTATTTGAAGGTTATTTGAAGTGCTTACAGCGTGTGGGTAAGATCAGATTGTAAGTGAGTTCAAGCTAATTTTCTTTACCGTAATCATAATAAAGAACGATAAATTCGTCCCTGCAGGTTCTGGGCAGACCAATTTTTCTCCTAAGTTCATTATTGCGTATTTCAATTATTAACTATTAGGTGTGTTGCAGTGTCTCAGGCAAGCCTTTAATATATCTTAAGTAGCGATATTTTCCTATACTCGTGGTACGATAACGCACTATCTTAGTACCTAATTAATTAGAAGAGTCGTTGATACAGGCCCAGGTCTGAACATGAGTATTTAAACCCCACGGCCACCATAGCTTAATCTTAAGCTGGTGGAAGTGTAAACGGTGATAAGAAGTAGTCTGGTCGGGGTAAGTGGATGGTAGACGGCGACGGTGGTGTGTTGTGCGGCGACGGCGCGGCGGCGGCGGCGGCGGCGGCACCGGCGTCGGCGGAGGCGTGCCGGGGCGGGCCAATGGCGCGCCCCGCCGCCCGCCGCCCCCGCCCGCGTGGCTGTACTCCCAGCTCGCCAGTAGGTTTGTGTCCTTTTGGCTGACCGCATGACTCCGTATCTTGCTTCGTCGCTGTACTCGTTGTAACCTGTGTCGTGCAGCACGCGCTTCACCTTCTCCCCACGGCTGACAACGCTAGCTTCCGCCAGATCGCCTCATACTACTCGGTCACTGAACTCCACAAGTTTGTGAGCTATCAAGCGAGTTGAGAAACTTTGAAAGTAAAGTTGGAAGTGAAGAGGCAGTGCAGGTGGCGATCTTCGGCGACAGTGCCAGGTACTGTGTCCGCCGCGCCCCCCGCACCCGTCCCTTCCCGCCCTCCGCGGGCCCATGGCGCCCATGACGATGACTTGATCAGTATGCCCATCATCACCATTGCACCATCCCAACACCCCCGGCACACATACACCTCACACAAACATTATTTTATCAAAATCATTACTTTTACACACTTCATCAACTTTTTACAAACTTCTGACAAAGTACTCGTAACATACCTAATGTAAGTCATATCTACGGAATCGTTTCATAAACTTTGTCACATTAATCATCATAACATAAGAAATCTTCAAAAGAGAACAAACTTTATTAAAGAGGGTATTTCATATTATATTTTCTCGCAAGATTTATTTTATCTCATCAAAACAGTATCATATCGCAAGGTAATAAAAAGTAAAGTCATGTTTTGTCAGATAAAGAAAATATGTTTATATCCTTGTACCCGGCGTGATATGTTTGTCTTGTTAAATTCATCCCGCTGTTTTCGCGAGGCGGGCAACGGGGGCTTCACCCCGGAATCAAACTCAACTATACATATTCAATGCGATCTCCTCGGCTACGAGGCTACGATGGTTCTACGAAAATCCAATCGCATTAAAACGGAGGAAAAAATAAAGGGTAGCTAGAAATACAAGACTCCCCGAATAAACATAACAATTTTCCGCTTCATCGCCTCCAAATACAGCCAGACAAATTAAAGAACATTTTTCTGTAGGAGCTCTCGCTCCCACTTAGTACCCGGGCTCCATAAAACTTAACTACACGCCGTAACCGCGACTAATTATTAGGGTGGGTTTACATAACGTATTTATGAGCACGAGATTTAACGCGCCGGTCTCGGGTGGTCTGTTATCGCCCCATTAAAAAGTTGTCCTCCGTGGACGCGTAAATAACAATATGAATCTCCGCATTCGATGTACTCGTTGTTACTAGCTGAACGCTGTCGTGTCGCTTGGGTTATTTACTTTGCTGCAGTGGAACACACTGTCTATTTACTGTTACTTTGTTTGCACAAATTCACATTTTCAATTCAAAAAGAAATCGTAAAAAAAATATTAACACAATAGACTAAGAAATTGAAACTATCGTAACAAATGCAACACGTTCTAAATGTGGTGCGAAAAGGGTTTTTAGCATTATAATGTGTATATAACAGGCATTATTTATTTTTAAAAACATAAGAAGTTAATTAAAAGCTAAGAGTAATACGGTGAGTTGGTGGTAATGAGTAATATAACGCGGCAAGTTGCCGGCCGAGAGATTACTCGACGGGCCGACGACGCGACGACGCCACTCCAACTTTTGATGTTTACACACCGCTCCGACGATGATACTCGCGCTAATTTCTATATTTACGACAGTTCCCTTGATGCTTAATAAGAAAAACTTGCTTATCTCCCTTGATAAAGTCCCAACTTTGAATTACTCTTGAGACACTTCAAAACTCTTATAATTTTATAGACTAGAAATTAATTGGTGTGACGTGGGATTTTTGTAGAACTTTTTAATTTACGTGACTCATTCGCGGTTCATTCTACGCGCCATTGCACTCGTAAAATGTAACTCAATTTGCCTCAAACGTTCTTATCTCCGTTACAATATTTCGTTTGGAAAATTATTCAATAATTCTGTGTAATATAGAATGGGTATAATCAATAACATTATCGCACGTAATCAAGGTTGGAAAAGTAATTACAGACCGAAACAATAAAGTAATATGAAATAATGCAAACCCGATGTTACAAATTGCGTTCACCATTGTGTCGATGAAATAGTAAACAACAAAATAAAGTAATATTCTCCTTAGATTCCGCGTGGAAATACGAACTTAGCTTTACCGCGATTAAATTTAATCCGGTTCTTGATAATACAATTCCGAAGTGGCAGCCTTATTTTATCAAACGTTGCGCCACGCCGCGGTTCACGGGTTTTATCTACGCGCCCAACGTTCCTTAACGATAATTAAATATGTACTTGTTTTACACAAAGGGGTATCGCCTCCGCTCGGAATTAACCCAGCTAAGGTTATAAAATAGTTTTTTTTTCGAACTATTTATTTGCCAGTCATAGCACTATATTTTCCCAGCAGTAAGACACACCAGACTCAATAATAATAGCACTGACAATGACTTTAACTGACATTATTGTAGCAATATGCTACGCCGTAGCAGTCTCGTAGCGCTCATACGGTTCATATTTTGTAGTCTTATAAATCGTTAAACTACCACGTTCTATTAATTTACATACATACATGCATATGCTCACGCCTGTATTCCCCGAAGAGGTAGGCAGAGGTGTTGTAATGACAACACTCACTTTTCACCGAATTTGATTAAGTGCCAACGTGACAGATGGTGAGTCTATCGCCGTCTCAGGCACTGTACATACGTCTTTGAATTACTTCTCAGAAATATGCAGGTTTCCTCACGATGTTTTCCTTCACCGTAAAGCACATGGTGTGAAATAACTGTACATAAGTTTATTAGAAAAACTTATTGGTACAGGTCCCGCTGGGATTCAAACTTGCGTCGCTTGCGTAGCAGGCGACTGCTCAAACCCCGAGGCCACCACGGCTCTATTAATTTAAATTATTTAAATGTGTTCTAAATGTTATATCATGTTCTAATTATCGCGAATATAATGTTTTAATTGGAACGTGATATAACAATACAAGCAAATTGCAACTGGTAGCAGGAAGGTGCAATTATAGTATGTTGGTGTTGAGCATACAGTATCGCCTTTAATAATAGCCCGTCATAACCAATATTCATGTCTCACTTCAATTAATATATAATGTAAAATCTGATACATGATAATGACTTGTTACACAATCCTCCATTAATGTCGATTAATAACTTACTATGTGACGCAAAACACAGTATCAGGCTACGCACATGGTACAACAATGTCGCTCGAATTGACAAGTTAATTTGACAAATATGTAGCTATTTACAGGTATATGGAAGGGAATCCGACGCGAAATCCTAGATAATCCGACCGGCGGGCGGGAGCGGCGCCAGCCAGTCTGTCTCATATACATAACTGGTGAAATAAGTTAATTTCACTGAAATACTGATACTTCTCGATATTGGCTATTGCCATCTAACGGTTTTTGTATTAAACATTACTATAACTTTGTATTTGTGTGCGTTAATATCGAGTGTATGTGGACGAAGCACGTATATTATACACATATGCAAAACTCGCGAAAGCAAGATCTGCCGAATTACGGATCTGCGATTATCGAATCTGACGAGTGACAACGTGATGAAGCGGAGACATTATCAACCCTGTGCCATTATTTACAGAGTAGAATTTAAAAAAATTATGTACCTCAGTCGAGGATGGATATCTGTAATTTCGGCACCTTATCATCTTGGTGGAAATAAGGTGTTTTCAAAACTTGGCCTAGCCCTTACTTAGGTAGGTTACTATAGGATTAAATATGATGATGGGGCCAACTATGATCGTTTAAGCAGCCCGTAAAAGAACTGTTTAGCGTTGACGTTTTATTTTACGGAAACAAAATGAAACACTCATGATAGGCCCCTAACTCTCTGACGTGGTAGTGGGTAGGCGGTTCCATAAACGCTCCTTTTCTCCATCATTTTCATAAAACAGTAAAATTTTACTAATAATTATGCAATAAATATCTGTGTATTTTATTTGGTTGGACTTAAACAAACTATTTTCGAGCCACAAGAAGGCTAGGATTATTGGATTATATATTGAACGGCCGGGTTCATAAGGATGCTTTTACCGAGGAGGCAAGAAACTCAACAGTACATAACTCTATTCCAAAAAAAAACAGTTCAATCAAAATCGGTTACAAAATATCATCAAGTTAAACTAAATACGGCACGCAATTGAACAAATTTCAATTAATCTTTCAAGCTATAATACAAAAGCCTTGAATTTAAATAATTACACTGTAAACAACCCTTGATAATATTAGCAGCCAGTCGAGAAGAATTTCATTATTAAGGAAAATCAATTTCATCTAATTGGAAACCCTTTGATCTGTCAATTATAATGTCAAAAATCTATCCTAAATAAACAGTGGCGCGTCAACTAAAATTACACCCGCGAGCAATGAATTCGACTCATCAACCGAAACTTCGATATAGGGTTTAGAGCTTAAAAATTTTTAGGATTAGATTTAGGTCCACATTTTTGGCACAACGCATTCGCTGGTGGTACATATTAAATATGTAAACATTTTTTTATTTTTTTATCGCTTTACTTACTATTTAGTTTCGTGGTAAGGTGTAGTTATTAGAGGTTACTAAAGCATTGATACTTATTTATACATACATATGCTCACGCCTGTATTTCCATTAAGCCATGGTAAGACGTGTCTAGTTTTAATATCTTCCGAGTCTGCCTCGTCGTTTCAACTCGAAGAATAAAGTAACACATCCACAAACATAAAAAGAAACGTCGATAGAAAAAGAAAGAACTTTTCAAATGTATAATAGGCATGAAACTTGGATAAATCGTTTAAATGCATTATACTTAAATATTAATAACTTAATTGCATTTAATAAGAAAAATAATCAAATTCTTAATTTTTTATACAAAAACCAATTTTATTACATTTACAAAAGATTTAATATTTATTGTTGCTCCGAATTTATTGCTCTCCAGAGTATAAAGCACTGTATACGTCACAGTTCGGCATATCTCGTGATAAGACTGTTTTTGTTGTATTCTTAGCTGGCGCTTAGGCTAAAATATTTCAAAGGTTCCCTTTGTGTCTCGCAGCGTATTTCATAATAAAGCCAACAGAGGAAGTTTATTGCAGCGTTTTGAAATTAGTTGAACAACAACATTTTATAGCCGCACGTTGCTAAACTTAGCTTATTTTACCAACTGACTTTTTGTTCTTTTAATCCATAGCAGGCGATATGTTTATTTTTTATTTTGACCATTTTTGGCATAATCTAGCAAAGCGATTAATATCTTTTTTTAGTTAATTATTGTTGTGACTATGTGAATGTATTATTTTTATGTAGTATTTTCAAGTTGTAATCGATCATATCTCAAATTTTCTGATCTTAAAGGCCTGGCATGATATAAATTTTCATTGTAACCAAGTAAATATGAAAAAAAAAACATATTTTTTTGCATCACAAATATCATTTCTGTTTGAATATGTGAAATCTACTAGAAATGCAAAAAGAAAGCTTCTGCCGCAGTCCACTTTAAAACAAACCAGTTGCTAAATTAATAGTTCCCTTTTATTGGGCCTTAAGTTAAGTATATTCAGTACCTGAATCACACACAAACAAATCGCTGAGTAGATTCAGTAAACATATGTTTTCAAACCCCACAAAGTTACCTTCCATTGAACATATTAAACACGTTTGATTAGTCCCAATTTATGAGTCACGCATTCAAACCGACAATCGACCATACGAGCATGATATTAGGACGCAAAATCCTTGTTCCGCTTGAGGAACATCGGTTAATAGACGGATGGTGGTCTTTAGAACAGTTTATCGCGATGTCAATAAATCTGTACCTAAGCGCGGAACGAACGTTCTTACGAGAATTGCACGTGATAAATGTGATGAACTTCAATTAGGAGAACTTACTGTCGATTGGAAATTATGTGCTGTATAGTTTGGTACTGAACCGGTTTTATTAATAAATGATTCTTAGCTAATTCCACAGCTCAGACACACACACTTCAAGACACGGCAGATTTTACTTAACGTTTATTGCTAAAGATATTATAAAAGACTTTTACGAACCCAAGCATGTCGCTGAAGAATCAAGAGATTTAAATTTCATAAATAGAGGACTAAGAAAAATAACTAATCCATACCATACATTAAATGCTTGCTACTGGAGATTTGCAGCACTTAAATACTATAAATTATCTGTGTCGTAAACATAAATATTACCAAATTAGTTTGCTTGTGGGTTCTGTGGTTATACAAACTAAACTATAAAGTGCTTTTGTCGAATTCGTAGCAATTACAGTAAGTTCCTAAAAGAGCAACATGTTAAGATTCCACTTGATCAAACATCGACACTCGGCTAAGTTATTCAGGAGGTATTGAAACAGATCTTTACACCAACTTCCACCCACACTACGCAAGTCAGTTTTCCATTTACTCAACGAGTTCTATCAGTTAATCAATTTATCGGCGTTGTATAAAAATAGTATACGATATCCTGGTCGTTCCGCTTTAATAGAATTTTAATTTCAATTTCACACATTGCGGCGCAACGTGGATTACGACACTGGCTCGGAGTGGAGTCGGGTAAATTTTTCCGATCGGCTCGACAACTCTAGCGTAGAAATTTTGATGGCTGTTATTACACAGTCCGTTTCAAACGTATTGTGCGCGAATACTCGCTACAAAAAAAGGAATATTTTTGTTTTGTGTTTAAATGTTTCGATTAGTTCACTGTTCGACTTTCGTTAAATTGAGTGTTATAAAATCAAAATCGACTGTAGTAAATGTACTAATTCTACGAGCTTTAGTGTTTTTAAATCAACTTTAGCGGAGTCAGGTTTGCAAGAGGAAGGCGATGGGGAGGAATAGTTTGGACAATAAACTTTTTCAATTAGTTAAAAGGATTGTTCTAAGTGATTAGGTGAAACGAGTTTATGTTCGGTGTTTTATGTTTTCGGAGCTATAGGTTAATATAGACGATTTTATAAGTTTTACGACAGTTTATAAGCCTTTACCGTGAACACAAGTCAAATTAATGTTATATTTTGTGCATGTCGCTTGTCTGTTAGTTCACAACGCGGATGCCTGACACGTCGTCTCATCAAGTGTCATTTCAACAAAATTCCCGCAAACCAGTAACTCTGTTAAGCACACTGTGTAGTGCACGGCATGGTAACGAGACGCGGCAAGTTACGTTACGTCGACTGCAGGATAATAGGGCTGCGCTCACCTGGAAACGCGCTGAGCCTGTTTTATATTTCATACTCGTAGCCTGCTGTGGCCAGCGCATCCAATTAACTTCAGTTGTCCGCTGCATAGTTTGTAATGTACGGTGAAATATCGAGGGCCTGATGAGTGCCTGGCTGCTACTGCATTGCCCTCGCCCTGACTTTATAACCTAAATGCCTATACAAATGAATGAGTCGACTATAAACATGGCATATGAAGTGAGTGAATTTTAAGCTTCAATAAATAAAGCAATTCTACTACGCACTTTACTATACTAATATGACCCATATAATAATTCTTTTGTTTTTGGCGAATCAGACAAATGTGTCTATGTATTTATTTTACTGTCAACTTTAAATTCGTACATTTAGAAATACATCGCTGAAACATTAATTCATAAACGTTCTTCCGTAAGCTTTAAATACACGTTTCACACAACAAAGTTTCGATTGTAATTAAAGTATAAAAACGAATAATTTGTTTGTTTGTTTACTTGAATGCGTTAATATCAGGAACTGAGAGATAAAACTGATTTGAAAAATTATTTCAGCGTTAGATAGCCCATGTATCGAGGAAAGCTATAGGCTTATATCATCACGCTAAGACCAATCCTGAGTTAAAGTTAACGTTAACACAAAATATTATATATTTATATTCTACGCGGACGTACTCGCGGGCAGAAGCTAGCCTTCTTTTATTTAGAAAGCATAAAATAATAAATCTTGATACTGCTACGTGCATGCATAATCTAGAGACATCTCCAAGTGCCTTTTGTGAAAATGGAATCGGAATCGTATAGTTGTGTGATTTGTTTCTCCGAGTATATATCGAGTTGCATCGCCATCAATCCGTAAGTGAATCGAGAAGCGAGCACGTCGCAGCTGCAACTGATATCACCTGACGATGTCGTTTGTACCCGTCCGACTCGGATTAGGCACCGGCTACACTCAAGCTAAATCACACTTTGAATTTACGCCTACGGATTTTTACGATATACAACACTAGTCTACCCACGCGCATAGGACGTTCGCAGCCAAATGCTATTTTTAAGTTTATCGAATATTTGGGTCGAATGATTCATTCGTTTTTGATTCCCTGTAATCCATTGTATGTGAAGAATTAGATCACAAAATTACCATTTTATAAAACTGTAAGCGTTTTTATCGTGTAACAGCTGGTTTATTATATTTATACGGATTTTTACAGTAATTATCTTGGACTGCACAAAATTATTCAATACCAATATGTACCAGTAATAGTGTATAGAACTAATTTTGTCCCTCCAAGAACATGCTGTATTAAAACACGCTGTGCTCTATATGGTGTCAGAACTACTGTTGGTAAAGTTAGTGACTCGTCAATAGTATCAAAGTAGTCAATGGACCAGTTTCATCGTAGTTTCCCTTTGTCCCCGAGTCAAAGCTGATTGAACTCGTGTTCCTCTTACCTTTATCACCGCTATGATACGTAATGAAAACCCTGTGCTCGCTATGGGAGTATTTTTTCTTTCAATACGCTAGCACAACAATCACATTCTCTATAAGATTGGTAACAGACTGACACTTTTGACGCTGCTTGGACGTGGTATAAAATAAAATCCTGTGTTTTGATTTTTCTGTTTAATATACACTTCAAATGCGACGAATATCAGGCGACTGGGACCGCGGTTCCAGATCTTAGTGGTCAATCGCCAGTCGCCTGTATTCTCCACAGAAAAAAAAATCCAGAAGATACCTTTTAAAGTAAAAGACTAGAATAGTGTTTCAACTCAGCTAATTTCACATGCACGGTGCACCGTCTATATTTGCGACCAACCACCCTAAGCCAGTTTAATAACTCACCAGAAACTAATAGTAAAGTTAACGAGCAAGCTATCAAAGGCCCAATATATTTTGTTTGCATAAAGGCGCGTGCAAGCGAGACCGTGACACCACGAAATAAAACATACAGAAGGTCAGCTGCCTGCATATTTTATTATACCATATTTTATACCTAAGCGCTGACTAGCCCTGTGTACCTGTGATGGTAATTTGATACCGAAGCTTGTAGACCATTGCAATGCCATCATACCCTACGCATTTCCGACTCATCAAGTAAATAATCTTGTATATATAATAAGCAAGTAATCTTGCCCTAAAGTTACTAGAATTGTACCGAGACGATTCGATAATCGTACTCGAATCTATTATCGAGTAATTGAGGAAGCTGACTCTCTGTTTCCCATAATATTTAACCGTGGCACGGAGTTTGCCAAGTATCCTCCAAGACCGCGGCAGCGGCGTAGCGAAAACATTTTTCATACACATACTTGATACGTAATTTATGGAGACACCGCCCCAAGCGCTTCTTGAATGTTGATTAGAAAATCGGTGGTGCTTTCAACCATACACAGATTTGAATTTGGAAGGTCGTTTTTTGAAATACCTACTAGTTTCAATAACACTTACTTGTAAAACCCTGGGACATACTCTAACCTTCTTATTGCTCAATGCGGTATAAGAAAATCCTTGGTCTAGAAGTATCCCCATCTGTTTTTGTGATACGGATTTCAAAAGGGAAGCATATATTTTTAATCCAAGTTTGTTCTAGTCTAGATTTTAAACCATGCTGCTTCAGGATGTGATAGCAATCCTTCACACGACAAAATTCATTTATAAAAAAATTGGAGAATGAACTTTTTTTTCACTTATACATACTTAGGCTCAAGCCTGTATTTCCCGAAACGGCAGGTGTACGTATAGTACTCCCGAATTTCGCCAGTTATGGTTAAGTCCCATGTTATGTGGGCAAGCCTTTTGCAGCTACCTTCGGAATCCCACTGGAAATTTTCATATGGAAAAACCCAATAAAACTGCTCGATCTTAAGACTGCTGGACCAACCAATACCACCGTGACAGATGGTGAATGCATCATGCAGATTCCCCACATGATTTTTCCAAACATGTCTATTTTGTATTTATTTACACGATAATTATCTTCCCCTATGTATACCTACCAATTTGAAATGCTCGAATTCTCATTAAATCATATTACACAGCACACAGCGTGTAATTTTGTAAATCGATAGATCATACTTTCGTAGAATTAGTTCCACGACAAAGCTGCCGTACATTTTTCATATTCGTCGTTTTCAATGAATAAAAACGTCTAAAAGCTTTCGAATTATTTTCGTTGAAACAAACACAATTGTTCCAACCAATTAATGCCTTTTATCTAACTCAAAATGTAATTTCAAAAAAAAAAAAGAGAAATTTTACTGTAAAATATCCTTGATATCTTCGTTCATAATTGGACTCAAATCTTGACTTTAGATTCTAAAAATCAAGTCAGGAAGTAATATACACATATACATTTCACTGACAGACTATATATCAAAGCACAGCCTAAACTGCTGATCCAAGAGAAATGAAACTTGGAGAGTGTGTTCTTCGTGAGGTTCGAGTATACCGTTAGAAACGGCATTCCGAAAATTCACCCCCCAGGGGCTTAGTGAGGAATTGAAAACTTTTCTAAATCTATATATTAAAGCCACGCAGGCGAAATGGCTGACAATTCTTCTATGTCGTATAAGTACGTATATTGTAAATACAATAATAGTTTTTAAAATGATACATTTTAATTAATAATAAATAAGTAACTAAAAACTAATTACAAGTAGAAAACTTGGCCCAAATCGGTGTCTCTCGGGATGGGGTCCAGATGCTCATCAACTTTTCAAAGAGGTTGCACGTCGTCTGGTAGAAGCTTCTCGTGACAAGCGGGCTGGGGCTTTTCTCGCTCAGAGAATCAGCATTGCTCTTCTATGTTATATTATAAACGTGAAAGTTTGCGAATATGGATGTTTGTTACCCTTTCACAGAAAAAGCATTGAATGGATTTTGATGAAACATGAAAATTATTTATTCAGTTACGGCCCTAGTATGGCACATATGACTGTCAAAAAATTTACCACCGGTTCCAAAACTAGCCTTCTGAGAAGAACCGACAAGAAACTCAATTGGCTCAACATTACAATAATATAGCTTAATACATAAGAATGGAACATGAGCTTTAATATATAAAGATATTGTGTGTTCAAAATGGTAAAAACAGCGCAGACGGAATCGAGGGCACTAGCTTGTGTAAAATAATTTGCAAATCCCATCGGAGCACTGGTGCCTGGAAATAGCCAAGAATTGTGGTATTTAGGTCAAGAACGCCTTGTTAAATAAAGAGAAAATAGAATAGAGATTATTGTAGATTGGTTTCCGCCCTACCTAGTGATTGAGTTGGTATCTAGTACAATATACTCCAGATAAAAATATGTATATGTAACGACAATCTAGTAGTAAGTATGCACTTGATTTTGCGAGTGAAATTCCCTGGGCAAGGCGAACTTTTTTTTGGTAAGCATTTGTAATTGCCCGGGTGATACACATGCACTTTACCTATAATATGTTTACGAGAAAAGTAGTATCCAATTTAAGTATTTATTGCATAGTAAAAGCAGCATTGCTTTGGACTCCGGTACCTGCTAAACTATCACTACATCATTTTCCACCAAAATCCATTCAGTAGTTTTTGTAACATGTGCACAGACTGAAAAAAAATATGAGTAAATATGCTCATGCCATCCCAGAAGGGTCCCCGAAGGGGTAAGCAGAGGTGTTGTAAGAACAACACCTCATATACATTTTGCCGAATATAATCAAGTGCCAACGTGACAGAGGGTGAGTCTATCGCCGTCTCAGGCACTATATTTGTTCAGGCACGATTTTTTCCTTCACCGTAAAGCATGTGGTGTGAAATAACTGCACATAAGTTTTTACAAAAACTTTTGGTACAGGCCCCGCTGGGATTCGAAGATGCTCTAACGCCAAGGCCACCACGGCTCTATAATATGAGCTAGAATTGATAAAAAAAATTTAAACTACATACTTATACTAATATAATAAAATAATATACTGTACTTACAGATATTATTATGCAAACACTTTGTATATTCACACTTGAGCCATGGAACGGAACGTCTTTGGCATTTCAACACTCATGTGTTGGGAAACAGTTTTGAATATTTTCGTAATTCCATTAATTAATTGACAATTAATGTATTGAAAAGGCCGATATATAATTTTATTTTCGTAATTCGTAAATTAAATCAACTAAAGTACTAACTAACTACTCCAGCACTCCATTGAAATCTAGACCAAGCGACGTAAAAAACGACCTGAGATAAAAATAATCTACGAAACTCTTGTTATCTTAAACAACACTTAACTTTTTGCGACAATTCCGGCGTTACTCAACCTTAACGACTTTATTCAGCCAGTCTTCGAGAATAATTATAATTATATAATTTAACTAGCTGCGCCCTGTGGTTTCACCCGCGTATATTTAATTTCATTCAAATTTCTCCATGTAACATTAGCTATCTGTCAGTGAGAGTCCCGTTGAAATCAGTCAGACAGACAGACGGACAAAAAATTAAAAATATAGGTTTTTTTAAATCTGTACCCTATATATAATACATTCTTTCATATGAAATTGTGAAAACCTGTTATGTTGGAATTACAAACAGACACTTCAATTTTATTTATCTGTATGGATATATATTTTTACATTTTCGACGGCGGAAATTTTCTTTCATTTTGTTGGATTTTTTTTGGGTGTTTCTACTTCGATTTTCTGAGGAGAGTAAAAACGCAAGATACATTTTGCTAAGCGCTCATTATAGATATATGAACGCTAATGTGTTTTTTTAATAAATTTGACCTCAAACCAATTATTTTTAAGTAATGACAAAACTATACCGTCTTTAATTACGTGGTTGGAATAATTATTCATTCTCAAACCTAAGTTTATAAATTAGGATCGAATTGGAAGGGTAGCTCATCTTATTGACTTGATCTGACAAACTTTACATATTAGCAGCAATTCAAATATGGCCTATTGTACACTACAGTTACAAATTTCCGACATCTATATCTTTACTATGTTATATGTATATATTACAGATAAACAAAATTGAAGTGTCTGTTTGTTATTCCAAAATTAAACCTTTTGACTTTATGCATATATAAGCATATACGGGGTACTTTATACAGTACTAAATTATAAAATCAATTTTTAAAAATATCCTCGGTCTGTCTGTCTGTCTGTTAGTTCCGGGTAATCTCTAAGCTCTCAGGACTTTCACTGGCAGATAGCTAATGCTACAAGAAGTAACTAAGGCTGTTATTTAAAAAATAATATATAGGGTTCCGTTGGATTTAAATTAAATCTACGCAGGTGAAACCGCAGGACACAGTAGTATAATATACGTCCCATTATTTCTTGCTTAGTCATTTGCTTGAGAAATTATTACACACAAGAAGGTATAAATAAGATCCCGCCATATTTTACTTACCGGCTAAGTAATTATAGGTACTTCGTTATCAGACGGGTGCAGCTTAGGTTGTGCTCAAATTTATACGTAAACCAGCGTATTAATTTCATAGGTTTGTTCGTTCTGTGACGATATATTTATATGCCTACCACGAAGCTGGCAAACAAGCATACAGCCTGCCGATGACAAATGGATACTGCAGCCCATGAATAGTATCAAATAGTTTCAATACCGAAATAGTGTTATTGAATTTAAGAGACTCTATTGAATAAATTATTTATATTTTCAACGTATTACACGCTCCTCTCCTACCTTATACTGAAAGAAATCTCTGTGCTAACATAATCTAATATTAATATGTAAATATGAAAAGCAAATAAATAATAGCTAGCTCTAAAAGGAATGTGGCCATGGGGTTTGAGCAGTCGCCTGCTACGCAAGTGACACAAGTTCGAATACCAGCGGGGTTTGTATCAATTAGTTTTTCCAAAATTTTTGTACAGTGATTTCACATCACGTGCTTTTCGGTTATGGAAAACATGTTGAGGAATCCTGAATATGTCTGAAGTATTTAAAAGACGTATGTTTAGTGCCTGAGACGGCAATAGACCCTATCACGTTGGCACTTAATCATACCTCTGCCTTCCCCTTCGGGGAATACAGTTATTAGAATATGTATGTATGTATGTATTAGCTCCAACTGGAATTCAAACCTGCGACCGCAATGTATCACCAAACACATTATTGGTAATGCGTAGGCAACTTCATTCCAATATGTATCTAATTGTCAAATTACACAGTACGTATACTTACTAAACAGAACGGAAAACAGGTTTTGGTAGTGCCATTTTGTACCTAGTATTTCGACTGAATTCTCGATGCTATAGCCAAGTTCGGTGGTTATTCCAGTGTAATAAACATAGTTTCACTACAGGTAACACGGACTACACAAAGCCATACAGGTTGAGAAGCTTGATGAACTTTGCCGGAATATTTAAATTGATGGACCCGACCTGAAATTGGTTCTAAATAAAATAAAAAAAAATTATAAATTGTGTTTTTACGGCTACACTACAAAATCAATACATTCAAAATTCAAGGTCCTAAGCCGATGGTCTTATAGATATGAAATTTGTAGCGTGTGTTCTTGATGAGGTGTAGGCATGCTAAAATATAATTTTACGCAATTTCACCCTTATGGTGGTTGGAAGGGAGTTGAAAGTTTGTATGTAAAATTAACTGCCACACAGGCAAAGCTTTGATAACTAATAAATAACAATACGCCTCGCACTTCAATGCGCACGGGGTAGGCAAACTTTAATTGATATACACATCATCATCTTAGTGATATTTATAATTCACGTATTTATCCGAAATATCACATGTTTATTTAAATTTTACATTCAAATACTTTGTAAGAAACTCAAAGATATTGAATACTCAACAAATATATGAACACACCTTACAATTGTACAAAATTATGTCGCAGAAATTAGGATTTATCCTCAGAAAGAGATGGTATGGTATCACAGTGTTCATTAAAAAACAAAAGATGTAATAAACATTATTTTTTGGAACCTAGGTGGTGACAAGTTCGAATCCCAGCGGGGCCTGTACCAATGAGTTTTTCTAAAATAAACTTATGAGTAGTAATTTTACACCACGTACCTACTTTAGTGAAGGAAATCATTGTGACGAAACCTGCATATGTCTGAGAAGTAATTCAAAGACGTATGTATAGTGCCTGCGACGGTGACAGGCTCACCATCTGTCACTTAATTATTTTCGGTGAAAAGTGGGTGTTGTTATTAAAAAACCTTTACATCTCTAAATACAGGCGTGAGCATATGTATGTATGTAAAAAATATTTTATTTCATAAGCTAGCCGCTCAATTCGGCTGTGTGTAGCACGAATATGTCCTAGTCTTTCGTGCAAGTGGAATCCAGTAGATATCTCGCTTGTAAATTCCGTACCCGCTCAGTTATTTACAATATTTACTTATTGGACTGCACACAGAATCAATCCTATACATTGCTCTTTGCACTTGCCGACTATGCTGTGGCAAAAAGGACAGTTCATTAACGAACTTTATTTTTATTTGTTCTCTCTAAACTCCAGCTTTAAAACTTAGACTGCCTCGTTGGTCTATTGGTCGCAAGGTCCCATTACTGGGGAAAACAACGTCGAGTTCAATCCCCGGGTCGGGAATATAAATAAAATACACCTCTGCCATAGCCTTCGGGAAATACAGGCGTGGTCATATGTGTGAGTTTGTATGTATGAATGAATAAACAGAGAAAAATATATTTCGAAATAATTTATTATATTTAATATATGTCCAGACTTCACATTTTACATGACATACTCGTATGTATATATGTGTGTGTGTGTGTTCCCGCGGTGGCATTAGAACAATAAACAATAGTAAAATGAGGGTGGGCGGTGGCCAGCTTGATTTACGCTCGCTGCTGCTACAGTAATTAACACGGAGATTAATTATTATCACAAGCCGGAAGCTCCACTAAGCCTTACATAGCCTCCTTAATTTCATGTCGCTCGTCCCGTCATAGTTCACGACGCCTGCGACAAATTGTCCGTCGAAAATCATCACTTAAGGCGACGAACCCTACCAGTAGTGTTATTATTATGTCTGACAGATATAGCTATCTATTTACACTGAATCATTCTAGATTGAACCGTATTCAAATGAAAAGCCACGGTCTCTTATTCTTAAAGAAATCAAAATAAACTTAAATGTTTTTTCATTCGACGATCATTTTGAATTCGCATTATAAATTATATTATCTGATAGTAGGGTTCCATTTAAAATTGTATGTAATTTACGATCTGACACTGAACGTGTTATTGGTGAATATTCATTCACAAATGCACAATGGTACAACATTATCTCACTAAGGTACACAATATGTCGCTTAAATACCGATCGTGAAGCTTAATTATCTCGCTTCACACGGCGATTGAGTCAAGCCGCTTCACCAACCGTTTATCAGCGACTGAACCGATTGCTTTTCACTTCAAACACTCGCTTGTAATAGAGGCACTCACCTGGAAATACCCATATATTTTGTGGGGAACGTAAATATTTTCATCCCGACAGCATCGCGGTCAGTGCATCCAATTAATGCCGGCGCGGCGCAAAGTCGCATCGCTTGTAAAAATCGCCTATGTTTTCGGGCGAATGAAAACATATTGTTCGGCCGACACCGCCCCGGGCTCTGTCGCGGCATAATTATGACATAAAGCCTGATAGTGCGCGCTCGCAAAGATACCGTGCGCCATAATCGTTATGCCTAGATTGTATTCATTTGTATGATGTGTTTAACGAACTTGCGCAGTTCATGGCTTTGGTGCAGAATTAATTGTAAACAAAGCAAATTTTGGTAAAGCTCATGAATGCACTAAGTCTTTATAATTGTATAGTCACGCGTCCATAAACTTTCCATTTAGGTCTCCAAATAACTGACAACCTAAATCTTGTCCCTTATTTACTTATAAGGAATAAGATAACGTTATGTAAGAGTTCGTTATGTTTCTTAATTTGTCAATCAACTAGTATGACAAACTGGCCCTGGTTAAAAAATACAGTACATACCCATTTCGATAAGAGGTTCAAATGCGTGTTCATACGTTGAAATAATATTTGCTAACCATAGGCTTGGACGACTGGCGTACGTATATTTGAGTAGGCCGAAGTCGGTCATATTTGCACCAGGCGTCGCCGGCACCGCTGACGCCCCTCATAACCACTAATCATATTTTATGATGCCCGCTTAACTCTAATATTCGATTAGGATCGTAAGGAACGCGGAAAAAACGGTGCGCACCAACCATTTGGAGAGACTGACTATTTTTTGTGGCTATTGAATAGGAATACGTGCTCGAATAGTTTGTGTCATAAGAAGTTAATGAGTAGTTCCAGCGTGTATATCAGTTATTATTATGATTAATGTATCTGCTCTTTTACTCTACCTGTCCCTACGTATAACATGTGCCTAGTACTAGGATATTTGTATGAAAAACTCATCGACCAATTTACTAGCCATTATAAATGAACACTTCGCTCTGCACTTTGCATAGACTAATCTGACACATTTTGCAATCAATAAAGTTAAATTGCGACTAGAACCCCATGAAAACGTGCAATTATCCCGACTGGTAGCCACATTACACGTGTGATGTGCGAATGTGGTGACGTCACGCGCAGCTTGTCATGCGTCACGTGACAGATAGCTTTAATATAGTCCCGTTGATTATCCAGCCGAGCGGAAACGCCAAACGGTAATCTAGATTTAATACCACGGCTCATCGCGGCCCTGCCTCCATATTGTCCTTTGTACTTACCTACATGTTTGGGTTCATTTAAGTTTGTAAGCTTTCGATATAGGGTCGTGACGAGCTACCCAAATTCAATGTTAAGTTCAATGAAATGAACCTTAGCTTCTTTATAAAAACTTATTCCAACATTTATTTTTTAAAACACACTACTAAAATACGTTTAAAAAATCTGAAAATCAGGCGTTAACCGATTAGTTAACCGATTTTATTTATAATACGAGGGATTAATCTTCCCTCCCTATGCACCTACGATCCGAACGCATAGATCAATAGTTACACCGCATTAAAAATATAATAACTAACACAATTTCTCACAGTTAACCCTTCATTCCCTGTACAGTGGGCGATTGAACGCCATGCCATACACATCATCAAGAAACGCAGCCGAAATTTGGTAATTCAATTTGTATAGTCTTTCATTTGGAATCAACGTAAGAGCCAAGATATTTCAAGTCAACTTTTTGAAATAGATTAACATTCAAATATATATTTTTTATAATTTCAGAGACACCACCTTAATTTTGACCGTTTTCAAACATTATGTCAGACATAATAAAGTAGGGAATAGCATTCTAATGAATGATGCCGGCCCTCCTATGGGATTATTTGTTAATCCTCTTGCTAGGGAACCGAAGGGGACTGAAGGTAATAAAATTCTTACGTCATCGGTGGACCAGCGGACTGTAGGCTCAAGGTATTACCGCCTCATCTGCTTTCCTTTTTTACGCAATACCCTGATTATTTTCTCGGAATTAGCGTGTTCTGATTTCGCCAGCCTTAATTTAAAAATGTTCTTTAATAATCACAATTACCCTTACTTTTTTTACCTTATTGTTTAATGTCGGATAGTCAAGATAATAATCAACCCACATTAAAAATATGTTGTCTTTTATAAAATACTATGTGCCCCGCAGTTTCACCCACATATAATTTAATTCGCGAATGCCTAATTTTTTTTTACTTTAGCTTATATTACTCCCTGTAACATCAGCGATCTGACAGTGAAAGTACCATTAAAATCGGTCCTGCCGTTTCAGAGATTACCCGGAACAAACAGATAGATAGACGGGGAAAAATTTAAATTGTTTTTTTTTTTAATGTATATACTTTCATATGGCTTCAGAGAAAAGCTGTTTATATGTCACAAACAAATACATTTATTTATGTGTATAGATGATTAATTTTCAGTTGCACAATAACGGAAGGACAGCAAAATAAGTTTTAAAGTCTTTCGATACATACAATTTTCCCGTGTCCCTTCTAGTACAGATGTTTGTATGTTTGCGGAGAGGATTCCAGAAGCGATGCTTCTTCATTCCTCCGTCTATGGCTTGACGTTTCACATCGTAAAGCGAGGTTAATAGTTGACACTAGTAAAAGCTTCGAGGTCGAGGAAAATAAAAAGAAAACAATATTACTGCTGTGGTTCGAGCGGAACATTAATATACATTTGGGCGGGAGCGCGGGGGCGACGGACCCATTTTCATCACAAATTGAGCTACAAAATAAAATTAGTCTGACTTATTTATTTCAGTTATTCAACCGAGCTGTGTATACCCAAAGGTAAAAAGTAATCGCTATTAATGACAATAGACCCTTAGTCAAAACGTATAAAACAATTGAAATTCAAAAAGCATTGTGCTTTGCTTATAATAGGGTTGAATTGAAGATTTAAATGTTTCATTATTTTCCCCGTATCACATCACAATACTTTGTTAATTAGCGTAAGTAGCAGACGCACAAACAGAGACTCTTAATGAAGACAACCGATTCAGAGGGCTGATGTTCGTTCATTTGGTCCTTAAGGTGCGGGCGGCGTAATACCGCAGTCAACTTGGTGAAAACACGGCCAATAACGGTCTGACAAACAGCACAAATAATGCGTCAGTGACAACCCTGCCCTAACGAACAGAGGCCGTCTCCTGACGAGCGCTAAGAGATACAAGACAGGTTATTATCTCACAACGCGCCGAAACACGTCAAGTAACCTCTGATATTTTCCACACGTCCCCGAGTATTCACATGAGACTACGAACGAAAATTAGTTACTGAACATTCCTTGTTTTTATCTGACTGCGCTGCGTGATTTTCATTGTTAACAAATAACATCCCACCACCTTTGAAATTGAAGCACGTGTACTGAATCGCAAAGAAGCCGCACACCGCACTTGTGGGACACTCGTGTTTGTACTTGTAATTTAAAACTGAAACTTCGTTTTCCCTAACCTCGCCAGTTCACCACTCTCAAATTAAATTGTACTATCAATGTATTCTACATTTCATATCTCTAAACAGTGTCCACTAAGGCGCTGAAAGGGAAAAGTTTACTCACAAGCTTTGTGTCCGCAATTCAATTTTCCATTGGCTATTAAAAATATATTATAACTTAGTTTTATGAAAGCGGACAATGATTGTTACAGGGAATAAAATGATGTAAATTAACAAAAGACATTAAGTAAAAGGCAATCATGGCATCAATCTTCTTCAGTGTATAATGCCACATTCTTCAGACGCTCAATCTCGCGACTCGTATGAAAGATGGCGAAGAAACATGAATTAAATTGCGTATAAAATGATTACGTACCCCACACGGACCTGTAAAAGCGTGAAAATGTGATAAAGTCGAGTAACACCGGGTACACGGGGCGAGCCGTCGGAATGTGGCGGTATCGTCTGTCGCATATTCCGGACCTCAGACATAAAATAGTACTTACAGAAGGTCGACTACCAAACATTATGAGTGGCCTTAACTAGACTACTGGATAGTAGTATCAGAGGATCGCAAGAGAATATCCGGAGATGCCCCGAGATTATAGTGCGTATTTACGCGAGTGTGTTACTTTCTCGACCAATATAGGAAGCTATCCTTCTGTTATCTTTCTATTTTGTGCCTCAGTGTTGTTCACGCGTCGCTGCTTTGTATTCTTTTCGTTAATTTTTGGCCGGATTAATTTGTCTGCGTATTCAAATCGCAAATTGTGAGATAAAAGGATGACCTTTTTACATTTTCCTGACAAATCCGGGTCCGTTCGTAAATCGACAAAGGAAAGGTGTTAATTTTTCTCGCCACGGTGGTTGACTCCGATGAATTCGGTTTCGCGCGATATCAAGATAAGTTGAACAAAGAAACACGTAAGGTTGATAGAGGGTGACATTTTGTTAAGTTACGACATTCTCTTGCGGATTCAATATCCTCTTTCTGTTTCGTTCGAGTGTGGAATATCGCACGATCGGTCGGTCTGCATATTCACTATACATATTGTGTCTATTTTACCATTCTAGTCTACGTTTGGACACTTAAGACATTTAACATATTGCTTCACGGTATAGAGATGTCTCTATAAATACGTCTACGAATATCACTTTTAAATTAATTGCACTTGAAACAATAGGTACATCAAACTGCATGAAAGCAGTAGAATCCATACGTATCTGCTATACTATTTTTTAGTTATAGTTGCTTGTTCGGCTAAACGCCCTAATCTCAGGAACTACGTTAGTTTGAATTTTACTAATACGTTTGTAAAGTAAGTGGGCAGGATGAAAACACGCTGCGACCAATATGAGAGAAGGATCAATGGAAAATGTTACAAAAATGGGAAACTTTATCACTTGGTAATATAGTTTTTATTTTTAATCACGGTTAAAACCACGAAGCATAACTAGTGTAACGTATACATGACAGTGTTGATGGTTTTCTTATTCACGATACATAAACATGATCTAGATCTACCTTGATAATAACAATAGCGTACGTAATCGATGGAAAAGTCATTGCACTACTGACTTAGAAAACAAAAATTCCAAACTTGGAGTATTTTGTGTGTGAAGTGGCGCCCACAGCAGCCGGGCGACTTGCCCATGCAGTATTTGGGTGTATATTTTTCCCCTCTGTATGAAGAAGTCATAAATCACAGCGGATGTAAATCTGTAGCATCCAGTAGAGGTTGAGTGACGCGCCATTATCGCTCGTCGGTGCGGCCCGCGGCACGTTCTAAAACTTTACTAACTTTTGTTTGAGCAACAAATATAATTAAAAAAAAATTGATTATTTATTTTGTTAGTTAATCATAAGACTTACGCTAAAAGTTATTTTAAAATTTATTCAAATCGACTAATCCAGTTCTTATTACGCTTTCAGAATCTTATATTAAATATTACCAATGACCCAATTTAATCCATAAACACGATGATTGAAAGATTAAAAGAGAGCGCAAATTTTCCGCTCTTATTACGGTTAAGAATGTGTGATAATGATAACACAAACTATCAAACATCCTTCATCGTAATGCTTAATTTATATCGTCCTTAATATATATGTCATAATGATACTTCGATACTTGTATGCCATGCAAAATGTGCGAGAATTACTATATATAGAAGGTAACATTCTAAGCTCAGATTAATTTTCATTTGAAAGTAATTGAAAGACAAGATTTTAATTTTAACATTTCATTCAGTGGTCACGCCTGTATTGCCCGAAGTGGTAGGCATAATATGTTACAGTAATCCCACATTTCGCCAGTCATGTGGAAACCCAATAAAACTTTGCCCCACTCGGGCATCGAATCCAGGACCTCGTGCACAGTAGCGTGTCTAACCACTAGAACAACGAAGCAATCATTGATTCGCTTATTTAAAAAAATATATTTTTGAGTACAATTTCCTTACCAGCTTAAAGTAATTTTCCTTGATCTACCATAGCCGTGGGGCGTCCTGTTATTTTTAGTACTTAATCGGTTCTCGGTACCGATACTGTATAATATTTCACCACTTAACTATAATACTTACCAAGAACCGGTAATTGTAGAGTTGTTTCGCTATAAGTGGGCTTTGAAACTTAATACGTTTGAAGTACGAAGAGTTAAATGTAAAACTCGAATTCAGCAGTCATGTATAGGGAAATTGATAAATACGATCAGTGAAACATTTGTATTCACAAATCAGTAAATACTTTATTCCGTTATTATAAATATACGAGTACATAACATGGGATATATTAATTAAGTGCAATCACACGCATAGCCCTTCCCTACGCACTTACCATCTTAGCTATCTATCTTAGATATACCCTATATGGATAAATACAACTGAAATGTAACAGTTTTTCACTCAAAGCATATGAAAGTATATTTAAAAAACAGTTTTTAAAAATGTCTACTTTAATTTGCAAAATAATAACAATAAATAAAAAGTTTTTATTCTTAATACTACGCGGGTAAATACGCAGGACACAACATTATTTAATATAAATATGCACTTCCTCAAAGTAAAGCCTGAATGTATGCAATAGGTGTCATTTCAAGGTGAGTTTATACATTAATTTTCAACAAATACTTTTATAAGGGAGGATACTAGATAATCAGAAACTATGGGCAAAGCATGAGGCCTTATTGCAATGATAGTTCAGCTGTGTGACAGTGACAGATTTATACACGTCTTAAACATCTGTCATGAGATCTGTGTGAGAGCCGTGGTGGCCTCGGGGTTTGAGCAGTCGCCTGCTACGCAAGCGACGCAAGTTCTAACCCCAGCGGGGCATGTACCAATGGGTTTTAAAAAAAAACTTATGTACAGTGATTTCACACCACGTGCTTTACGGTGAAGGAAAACATCGTGAGGAAACCTGCATATTTCTGAGAAGTAATTCAAAGACGTATGTATAGTGCCTGAGACGGCGATAGGCTCACCATCTGTCACGTTGGCACTTAATCAAAAGTCGGTGAAAAGTGGGTGTTGTGATAACAACACCTCTGCCTACGCCTTCGGGGAATACAGGCGTGAGCATATGCATATATGTACATCTGTCATATAGATAAGTCCCTAGCCATCTAAAGTGATACAAAACGAACTTAATTCTTATACAAATATATAAGATGGATGAAACTTACACTTGGAAAGCTTCGCATACCTTATATTTTATTAAGGGGTGCATAAGTAAAAGATGTAAAATATTTGCAGAACCCTATAATACAACGCCAACATTAATCTAATAAAATAATGGAATGTCAGACGGGAGTAGATTTTGTTTGTAAAAATGTAACCGGTCGTAATAAGCCAACACGTACGGGGCCGCATCCATCACATCCCGGCTCCTCCATCTGTCACACATACTGATGATCTTTCAAACTTTTACATTACCACAATACCCTTAGCTTAATATACATCATTTTTATAAAACACTAGCTGTGCCCCGCTGTTACACCTGCCATGCCAAGAGTAATTTCTGAGTTTCATGCCAGGTTATTCTCAGTAAAAGCAACCATCCGAACCTGGCGGTAGTATGCATAATTCTGTGTAATCTTGTCTTTCTGACAATTTGAAAGTACTTTGTTAAAAGTCTAATCAAATAAAGATATTTACATGGATTGCACCTAAGTGACCATTTTGTCATTTCGATGATGAATCAAATTCGGATCACATTATGATTTAGACCTATTGCCATGCGTCGCCGTTAACATCCAATATTTTTTGTTGAATAAATACTGTTGTTTACTGCCTTCCCATTTAATGAATGTGTGAATAATATTTATATTTTCTCTGCCTTCAGGTACGTGCTACTTTATACATTTTCTCTTCCAAATCTCTGGGTAAGTAAAAACTACTTTAATTATACCTTCCGTCTGATTCTAAGATCCGAAAGAATTAAGTATTAAACTCGACGGAAATGAAATTAAGATTTACAATTCCACTTCTTAACAAGTACAGTTCAAAAGTTACCTGAAATTTTAATTTAATCAAATTGCCCGTGGTCGCGAATAAACCTATTTCGTTAACAGACTTCTTCGGCTAAATGAGTTAAACTTAAATACTATTTCTCAAGACATGCTAACTTTTAGATGTATATTTGCATACGCTTTTTATTTCTAATTATTTCAAGACTTAGGGAACACTTTGACGCTGGCAATCTGTACGAAACGAAATAAAACTCAATAAAAAACTTGTGATCTTTCTGCAGATTTCTAGTTGTTGGTTATGTATGAACTTTTAGGTATCTGTGGAATCGTAACATTGATTGAAAAATAAATATGTTATTCTTGGTATTTATTGAACATCTCGTGAAATTCCTCTGAATAAAATAATAATCTTGCATTCTATCATGTAAAGGCTAAAAACATACTGCTAAAAGTGTGCAAATGCATAATAGGTATGCGAAAAGTATTAAACCGCGCTTACGTAAACGAGATCTCCACGGAATGGACGAAGATTTGCATGTTAACTCAGTTTTCATAAGTAATAGTTTAGTTTAGTTGAAATAACCCACCCAAGTTAGTTCGGGACGGGCCAACTTGATGATTACACCGAAATATTTCGAATTTGTTACAAATTGTTGCAAAAGTTGTATTAGTTGATGCGGTAGTTGTTGATATTGTGTGACTTGCAACATTTGCTGAATTCTGTTCGTATTAAGGTTCATTATTGTTTGAACAATTAATTCAATCAATATCCGTGATAAAAGTGATCAGCCCTGTCGACATCAATCTCAGTTAAGCGCCCTTACAAAGTAAATTCAATACTGAATACCTGTAATAAACAAAAGTTCGTTTAAACCTGTTAAAATTTAAAAGGGTTAATGATATTTCTCGGCAGCAATAAATAACTTACAAATTGTTAAAGGTGTCCCGAGGGCATGGGCCGGGAGAGCCTTTGGATTTGCGAAGGAATAAGTTTTTCCACTCAAACTTTATTCGCACCTCAAGTTGCGCCATCTGTCTGGTACTCGCAACTTATATTCTTCCTTCGAATGATTTAGTTTAGGAGAATTCTCTCGGAAAATATTTCCCTTTTGTTGTGCTCGTCAGCGGTAGTCGTATGAATGTAAGATGGCTGGTTCGGCTCGATTGTGTCGTTTTTAAAGTAGCATCTAGTTCGAGTTATGAATACATTTATATCTACTTCAAATGTGTTCTTTGTTACTTTACCCCGCAACTAGTGATGTCTACTCATTTGATCAACAGTATTGAACTTGTCACTTGTAAATTTAAGTACTGTTGACTTATAAGTAGGTAGATGAGGTTTCTATAGATATTGTGGTTTGTTTTGATTGTATCACTCCATCTGCCTGGGCTTATTTATTGTTGCAAGCGCTACATCGCTACATCAGGCTTTGATCCCCGCTTCGGACAGAGTGATACTTTCCATCTGTAATATCGCAGTAACAGCCTAGATTCTGGAAGTGTGCCCGGTTAGTGGCGATAGCCTGGCACCCAGATGGATGATGATGTCCAACCGAAGTTTGATCACGACGGCTAATTTCAACTGGGATTACCCATTTCCATATTATATGCACAAGTGTGTGCGCAAACATAGTACCTACGTGCTCTTTATTTCCGGACTCTCATAGTCCGATGGGACAGAGACCCTATATGTCGAAATGTGTGTGTACTATAAGTACCTCTCTGCCTACCCCTTCGAGAAATACAGGCGTGTGCATATGCATGTATGTATGTGATTTAAGTATTTTTTATGAAGGTTCAAGACGATTCAGGAAATAATGCAAGTGTTATTTAAAACATATATGTTTATTGGAATAAAAAAATGCATATTGATAACCTCCTCCTTTTTTTGAAGTTGGTTAATAAACACTCCAAATAAAAATCAACTTCTCAACGGCAAATAAAAGTTAAAAAAAGCAAATTCAACATCTATTCGTAAGTGAAAACAAAATGATCTCCCTAAAGTTGATACACGCGCCAATAAATCTAACAGTGAGATAAGACTCAATAAAGTTGCCGGTGGCTCCCACCCGTCATAATTTTAAGAGCGTTCATAAATCCATCAATATTTAAGCTCTCAGACCACAGTATTTTTCTTCGCGCCGAACGAAAGCGAGAGGTGCGTCACACACGCTGCTCATAAATTCATATACAAAGGCTACAAAGCTCCTGTATGTATCCTCTCTATATCCATAGCCATTATTCAAGTTTACTTTGCGGTGAACGCCAACAAGATTTAATTATTTGGATAATTACTAGTATCTGTTACCTCGGTAACTTTGGCGTATTGTTACTTACACAGTTTCTGTTATAATAGTTTACGTTGACTATCGCAATTTGCTTCTGAAGGAAATCAAACGATTTTGCGGTAATGGAGTAATTAATCTACCTTCAGGGCTAAGTGCCTTGATTTCATATATCATACTCCTACTCCCTTTCTTTAAAGATAGGAGGAGGTGTAACAGCACCCACTTTTTATCGAACATCATAGTTGTAAGAATATTAATTACAGGTATTTTTAGATTAATGCGTAGAAATGCTACGCAATAATCTACTATTATTAAAGAAATTTGTACAAATTATTGTTCGATCTAAGTTACGTGTTGCGCCATCTTGTACGGCATATTTAATCTATGAGCTGCCAACAATTTCAAATAATCGTGGTATGTTATGAAGCGCCTTGGCCGTGTTTGCATTCCGCGGGCGCGTCTCCGAACAAATTGTATTAGACGATGCCAATACGTGACCCTCCGAGAAATTCGCACAACAACATGTGTACCACGACGCCATTTTGCTTTTTTCAATATGAAAATTAGGCGTGTTACTTCATACTTGTCAGTTGAGGCACGAAGTTGGTGGGTGGCTGCGCAGCTTCCCCCGCACGCTTACCTAATGGATTTATGACACATTCATTAATTCATTATTATTGTATTTGTATCGTGTCCCTTGCGATATATAGAGAAAGGATACGAGGCAATTTCTCCGTATTAACACGACATTGTTATTTACGAGATAAATAGGAGATGAGTCACAATCACTGAATATATGCCAATAAAGTTCATCGAACAAGCATATTATTGAAGAACGGAGGGTATTTCGATAAGCTCTTAGTGCCATCATAGTTCCACTGTGTGGCAGTGACAGACTTATACGCTTCATATATATCTGTCTCATAATAATAGTTGAACTATCGTGGTAATATTGAATACATATACATATTCTTTATCCTATACAGATAAATACAATTTAAGTGTCTGTTCTTAATTCCCTAATAACTGCTTTTCACTAAATGCATATGAAAGTATATTATGGTACACACATAAAAAAACCAATTACTTATTATTTTTTTCTCTGTCGGTCTGTCTGTTTATTCTTGCTAATCTCCGATATATTTCAACGGGACTTTCACTGGCAGTTAGCTGATATTACAAGGAATTTATTAGGCTATATAAAAAAAAATATTAGGATTCCGCGGGTCACCCATGAAGTATAGTTTCCTCCCTATTTACTTATCACAATATCATTATGCAATGTATCAACCCTTAGTTGCCTAGATGGAAATTGTAAAACGAAGACTTTCTTACTCGTAAATGAGCACTGCACGTGTAGGTAGACGTAACATAAAACTTGTAATAAATATTTTGAAGTTAGGTGTGTAGTAAATACTAGGTGTGTGTAAATATGTAGAGCGTGCGAGTTTGGTAGATAGGGCATATTTATCGCGCGCGTGCCACGGCGTTATTGGACATGTCTTTTCGTCGTTTTAGGCGAACGGTGATGTGTTTATTCAATTTGTTGCCGTGGGAAATATTGTTACCTGCTCCGTGTCACCTTTATTGTTGCCTCCAAGTAGTCTCGATATAACTTACATAAGTAAGCCTGAAAGTAATACTGCTCGAGGAACAATACCACATTGTTTCATACGTTATACTTAAACACTTTACTCGTGGTACATGCGAACAAAGGCTCTAACGAAATCAGTCCAAATATCCAATATATCACTTTACTTCTTCTACTAGTAGTTAGTTTGCAATAAAACTTGCATATGGGTTCACGTAGAAATAAGCATTACAAGCAGTAAGGAACCTAAGCCTTTTTTTAATAAGAATTTTGGCTCCATTGATCGTGAAGGTTGTCTAAGATTTTATCATTTAGTTTTTTATTCACTGTGAGAATAATAAAGAATTGTTGTTTTGAAATGTTTAAGGTCGATAAAGCACGTGATATGTGATCAGTCACGATGTGACACCTCATAATGTCAGTACACCTATCCCGCTGATTTTCCCGATGCACCAACTCACTTTTGCTATAATAGTGAGCAACTATTATAGCTAAAGTAAGTTGGTGCATCCCATTCATGAGGTTTTCGTATTATATATATTTTTGTGATTAATATTTTTTTTATATATTTAGCGAAAAGTGTTTTCTCAGTAAAAGCATCTATAATCGTGTCGTTTTGACGATTTGAAAGCACTTTGTTAAAAGTGTAATCAAATAATATTTTAAAAATTTTAATTTGTTAGTCGTTTCAACTAGTTTATTATTGGACAGATATTGGTTTGGGAAAACTATCTACGTTCAAGAGAAATGAAATATTGATGAGTTTACAAAACGTCGGCTATACGTAGCACATGTAGCAAATATTGGTGATGGATGGGCTTGCATTTGTAAACAATATTCGTCGGTCCCACTAACGGATGCATCGCCACGCGACAAACCCCGAGGCTGTCTTTAATTTTATATGCCCTTTTGTTTACATCGACCAATTGTTCACACACCATTGCTTTATGACGGATTGATGACAAATATTATTAATCAAAAAACTTGCATGTAAATTTATAAATCACTTGCTGTTGCCCGCAACTTAGTCTGCGCAGGACTTATCTTTATATTTTGGACAATTCACACAATGTCTTTAACTAAAGCCTATGTGCTATTCTAATCTATAAGGTATTTGTTAAGTTTCATTAAAATCTATTCAGTAGTTTGCGTGAAAGCGTGACAAACATCCATACAACATTTTGAGTTTATATTAAAAGTAGGGTTGGAGGTCACTAAGTACAGCTCTATTATTTTTTTTACTGCAGCCTATGTACGCAATAAAGGGTGGTCAAATCACATTGCCCAACCGAACCCAATAAAAATGGAATCGCCGTGCAAACGTAATGAAAAGCAACAATTTCACTATTTTTAGTCTGTTTAGTTAGTTTAGACCTTACTCATCGCAGAAATATGACACCACTATAACGCAAGTAGCTTTTCTGCTTTTCTGTAAGGAGGATTTGCAGTCCCCGCAGTCGGCCAGCCCCAAATTTGACTGGGATATTATGTAAAGTCATGACTCTCTTTATTAATATACAACCAAGTCCCAACTCTTTAAAGAGAGTTGGTTGTATATTAATATTGATTTCTTTGTTCACGAAAGATTAATATCTCTCATGGTCACGTGAAGGACCGTTACAATAACCGCAGCACCAACCTATTCGCCCAAAGTACTGATTACAAAAGTAGTATTTAGATACAATCTAAACTTTTCCACTAAGGCAAAAATTGTATCACCATTTCCAGTTTAAACGGCCGACTCTCCAAAACGCAATTGGAAAACTCCTCACATAATGGGGCTTTTAACGGGACCTTTTTCCAGAAGTAACTAAAAACATCCCCCACAATGATCCATTATCTTCTCACGAGGACAAGTTAGCGATCTCCTTCCGTCTATTTTCACAAGTAATAACTAAATTTATCGTCAGAGTTTGGGTCGTCTTGGTAGTTCCAATATGAGGGTAGTTGGCAGTCGGGTCACGCGCGGGCCCGGTGGGCGGCGCGGGAGTCGCGCGTGTCGGCCTCACGACGCGTCATTAAAATTAACCATCATTACTCTTGTAACGCGACTCGCGGCATTCCGGAACACGCGGGTTTATTGGTGACTGTGCCGAAGGGAACCCTGCTAATCCTCCTCTTTATTGCGCTTCTAACAAATGATGATGTTTTGCTCCGGTGACACGCTCAAGATGTGTGTGCCTCATATGCTAACATTTTTGCGATATTAATTTTACTGCGTGTTTTGCAAATACTGAATATTTAAATATGGTATACAAACATATCTTTGAGGTATCAATACGTACTAATAATTTCATTGAGCTCATGCAGGACTGCACATTTATAGTCCGTCAAGTCAAGTTAGGTAAATAAAATGCCTTTTATCTGTAAATAGGGTATCACACGCGGCAAAAGTGTTTTATTTTTCAAATCAGACCCATAGCTCCTGAGATTAGCGCGTTCATGCATATAAACAAACCTTTAAGTTTAGATATCCAACTATTCACAAATATCCTTTGAAAGTAATGCCACTAAAATACCGCAATATTGTAAACTACGAGTGAGTACAAAACGCTAAAAGAAAATATACTTGTGCTTTGGAGATTCCACCTGAAAGATATGAACTTAAACGCATTCAACATTCAGAACCATAAGAAAATTCCGTCATAAAAAGTACACCCGTAAAAGCTTCAGTCGGTGTTGGCTTTGCGGTGAATAAAGTGAAAAGAGAAGGTATAAATATTCATTCGGAGCAAAGAACTCACGCACAGTAAATATAAACTTTTATTTCAGTTTCCTATTAGTAAGGCGCATTGAAAATTCGACTCGCGACTTCCAATTAGAGAAGAGGCGCCCTTTCTTCTCTCGTTCTTTTATTAATGGAAAGTATTTTCCAAATTGATTTCATGTTTCTCATCGTTTGTCTATAAGCTCCTTTTTAATTTTCAAGCAGATTGGTTACATAATTAAATTTCTAGTTATATTATTATCGTTTGAAGTTCTTTTAACCGCAGGTAAGTAGGTATATATAATATAGAATATTCACATTAATCAAATTCTCTGAAGACTTAACTCTCTGAGAGATTGGTAAAATAAATATTATGTTAAACAGATTGTGCCAGCGTTACAATAAGAAATACCCAGT
The DNA here is from genome assembly GCA_929442735.1 of Watsonalla binaria. NCBI lineage: Eukaryota > Metazoa > Arthropoda > Insecta > Lepidoptera > Drepanidae > Watsonalla > Watsonalla binaria. The sequence goes on along the minus strand of OV838919.1, from coordinate 5,420,523 downwards.
TTTTATCCAAAACTATTGTAATATAGGTAAGTTGGCGGTATGTAATTTAAAGGATAATGGACTCTATGGATTTGGTTCAACTAACGTAATTCTCCCAAAAAATACAGTATTGAATAGCTCTCCAAATCATAATACACGTGCTTATCTATATACCTAACTATTAAAACTGTAAACGGCACCTATTTGTCTTATCCCATACATTGTTGGGATCGGCACTTGATTCAACCCGATATGGCTGATCACCTAATTTTCACTAAAGCGATATGATAATAATATAATTAAGTTAATATTAAAATAAAAAAATATTTTCCATATAGACGCCGAATCTTGTCTGGCTTTCACATCATACAATAATTTCTGGATTCTGAATTTTTTATCGTAGTAGTCTAATACCCAACAACATCAACATCTCACGGGATTAAAAATAAACTGAACACAGTCGCGGGTAACAGCTATCTTATTATTATAATCAAGTCAATGTCTCACAGATATACAGATACTGGGTTTAAATATATACTACAAAGAACACAGTTCTGCGTAAATTGCAAGAAAGAAATGTTTTCTTAATGGGCCATTATGCTAAAGTTGTTAACATATTTATATTAAAGTAGTGGACAGTCGAGCGGTAAATTACATTGAGAATGCGTCGCAAGCGCATGAATTACGCATGAAAAGGCAATGAGCGAGCAATATACAGTACTAACGAACTGTGCAAACAACTGCACTCTTTTGTCTTGACTTGTAAGCTTATGGCGCTTTAGCTTTTGCATATACACTCGGGAGCATTAAAACTGAGTCACTGGTGAATTTAATCGTCACCTTTAAACAATTTTTAAAATTTATTTTTAATTGAATCAGAAGATGGTTTGTGTGTGTGATCCAAATTCATTATTCTAACTTCTACGGCCCTTTTAAACGGTACTACAGATATTACTGAAACAAGTCGAAGAGAAAAATGATGTAACAAGATCAAATCGTGATTCTAATTCTACATAAGTGTGCTAGAACATGACTGACATATAATCTTAAATATTGACTGAAGAGCATCAAAGTAATAAAACAAACAATAAATATTTGACTGTTATATCTAAACGATTCTATATCTACATTACTCGCGTGTAAAAATGAAATAGCTCGCATTTAAGGTTTAATAAAAAATATGGAGGTCTCAAAAACATGATCCAATAAAATGTTGTTCAAAATGTAGCACGTATATTTGACGGGTGAACAATAGTGCTGTAACACGTGTGGTTCAAATTTCACGACGAATCGATACAGCGACCTTTCTCGTTGGAGATATGACGTATTAATTGGAATATCTCACAAAAGGCTAGTGGACAAAGGGGTTCTGCTTCGTACACCCCTGACATGCGGTAAAAACATCGTGACATTGTTGAGAATGAAATTCATTCCCACGATGCACTCAGGAATATTGTTGATGACATTTTTCTTACGGTACTTCTTTCTTAATACTTCATATTTTATACTCCGACTAAGCTTTTTTTTTAGTGCAAATATATCTATCTAGCTTTATGCTACACGTTGATCGTCTTTATATGATCTAAGCTCCATTAACATTCTAAATAGTAGTAAATTTACTTAAGTTAACGTAAGAAAAATGACGTTCAATAAGTGTTCCAAGTGTCCCTTATATTGAATAAAACTTTTTGATTTGATTTGATTTGATTTGATAAATATTGAAAAAGTTTAGTCGGCTATTAAAAGATTATACGATGACATTTCAGACACAACATGAGTAGCTAACATTAAACGCTTACCAACAGGCGGTATGTACGCTGGATGATTATTTTCCACAGATACAGTATCAACAATCTTTCTTAAGTGCGTATTAAATAATAAGAATGATTTGCATACATAGAACCTTTATACACGGGCCGATACATAATATATTCGTTCATACATGACATAATCGTCAGTCCCATCAGAATCATAGAAAAAAAAATACCAGTAATTCGTTCCAGAAAATGTTCGTAATAACTCCAACGAAACACTACATAGAGATGATTCACTAACAACGATAGAGGAGGAAGGTCCATTACCTACCGACTACTGCTTCTGAATTTACCCATTAGACTAATGTCTAAGTTAAGCTGAACCTGACAAAGTTTGCATACCAGGTTCCATTTCAATTTTAGTACAATATTTACTTAACTAAAGTAATTCATTGAACAAATACGAGTGATACGGGACTTGGTACGACGCGACGCTACATTCGTAGTTTTAATTTGTACACTCAGAGCAAGAAATTCGGCTCATTAACACAAACTGTAACTTATATTATTACAGTATGTAAAAGGTAATGAAATATTTTTGTTACCTTACTAGCTGTGCCCTGCAGTTTCGCCCGCGTAGATTTAATTTAATAACCGCAGAACCATAACTGTTTTTTTAAATAAAAGTAGCCTAAGTTACTCCTTGTAACATTAGCTATCTGCCAGTGAAAGTCGGTCCCGTTAAAATCAGTCCAGCCGTTTCAAAGATTGTTCCGGGTAGAAACAAACAGACAGACATGAGAAAAATGTTAAAAATGGTTTATTTATGTCAGTACCGTATATACTTTCATATGCATTTAGTGAAAAGCTGTCATTTTGGAATTACGAACAGACACTTCAATTTTATTTATCTATATGGATTTAATAAGCACTTTAGATTATATAATCTTTACATATTGTAAAGTGGGTATTAAATTCATATAGTGCCTACTCATTAAATTTACATCCTTGATTTTTTAATCTACTTAATCTAAATAGAGATTTAAATAAATAAATAATAAGTGACCCAAACGCATTGCTCTTGCTTGTATTTAGATTTAAAAAAATATGTATTAAATCGGTTCATATTCGATGATCCTCAATGTAATAACAGAGGAGTTACATACAATAGGGCCTTTAAAAGGTTTCCAATTTTCTTAGACAGCGGGTTAATGCTCGCAAATAAGTTAAAAAAGCAAAGGCCGGCCCTTAAGCCCGGGGACGGACGGACGTGGAGAATTTGTGAAATATTTCCTTGTATCCAGCAATATCGGTTACGAAGGTCAACTGCAGGGTATAAAGCAAATTTATTCAGTTCGGTGTATTGGCTCATATAACTGGTGATCTCGGGGCGACAGCACTGGAATGATAACGGTCTAATTTCGGAGGCTGCGGCTCCTTATACGCCCTAAATTACATTGCGGCTCCGCATCCGCCCTGAAAGGTTTTATTCATAAATCTACTAGAACGTTTTCATAAAGTTGCGGAAAAATGTACGCTTTCAATGCTTTTTAAACTTTGTTTCTGTTCGTGTCCGCTGTTAATTTAAGTTCGCTTTTTATTTATTAAGTTACTTTTTGACACGAATTACTGCTATTGCTTTGAAAATTACTACTTATTTTTGCCATTAAATATGTCCATTAAATAGTTGATGCGATTACATAATTTTTAACTTCGATTATGTACAGTGAAATCGTTGTGCCAGAGTAAGAGACAAAGAGTTGATAGCACTGGACCTCCTAAGGACCATTACTCGTATCATCTTCTATGAGATGGATGAAGTATAGACGGTAACTCGTAATTCCAGGCGGAAGATCCCTTTGTGAACACCATCTAAATATTTCTGCAAAATTAATATCAAAAAACTTTTATGCCTCAAACTTAAAAAATAACATAAAGGTATTTTTTAATTAATTTTTAAATTGATATATAACATCATCCGATACACAGGGTCAATAATGTACGCTTAAATAATTTCGACTCTGTATAATATCTGTATCTATTATATATAAACAAAACTCCTTTCATATACTTAATTGTTCAAACGAAGAGTTTAGTAGATTTGTTTGACTGTTTCACTTTCCTAATGATCATCACACAGAATTTAATTCCCGAATTCTATTAAGGCGAGGGTTTCCATTATAATAATTAAAGTTAATAATCCTGTTAAAAGTAGTTATTATAGAGTGCAAGAGTTAATTGAAAGATTCCCTGTGTCAGTGCTTGAGTGACGCCGGCGCCGATTCGTAGATTGGATCGCCAAACATTGACTGTGCTAATAGGATAAGCCAACGCCATCCGATTTGCCTAATGAGGAGCGATTCCACTCGCCCGCCTAACTTCGCGCGAGGACATTATGCAAACTTGTGTTTGACTTCCGCATTAGCTCCAGGACTTAATCATAACAACAATCGTTTAAAGATATCATATTATGTAGATTGTTGGCAGCCTCCGATGAGACACAGTAATTGAATTTCAACTTTATAATCTGCCTTTCCAACTCGAGTTTAGATCTAAATTCGATCGTCACGGAAGTTTACTGAATATTAACCCGGTAATAAAAATATATACAAAACGTTAAAATTACTCTGGGAACTGGGAAAATATGCACCAAGGCAGACTCAGAGTCTTTCAAATTATCTCAGAACTAGTTTCACATACAAGTCGTTTTTCTTCTTAGAAAAGCTCATGCAGCGAAAAATCACGGTCCGTATAAAGTTCCGCAATATGCAAAAAGTAATCTTATTCGTGTAGTGCTGTGCGCCCGACTACGCCCGCAAGGATTTGGGAAATAACCGTGTTTGATCATTGACTATCTTGGGACGTGAGAATACCTTATATTTTGTTATATAAACAACAAAATTTATCGTTAATTTTTGTCGTATATATCATTATGTATTGATTGATTATGTATTGAACTTCAAGCAAACATGTATATAAAAGTAAGTATAAAGAAACGTACAGTCCACCAGAACATATAATATAGACTTTCCCACACAAAAAGTGTTATTACATGTATATTGTCTATCTTTCTTTAATTGAACACACACGTGAAAATGTATTTCCTTGAATAACCTATACATGTCCAAACTGCATATAACCGATTTCTATAAAATTTGAATGAAGATAATGCTGGAACCAAGGTTTCTCTTTTACACCAAATCTTATTCCATTTGGAGCTCGCGGGCAAAAGCCACGTCTATGAATAAAAAGTAAAACACTTTTCATAAAGTTTAGTTAATTGCATTACGTACGAAGCACGAAGTACGAAGGTGCCTTAAGTTCCTTACCATAATTTGCAATTTCATAAAGTGTGTTTTAAACTAAACTAAGTAGTTAACTTACTTCTAATTTCGCAGTTATTTTCGTTCTTATAAATAGTATTTTATGTTCGTGTATCACGTAAAGGTCACGTGCATTTTTTATTTTTTTTGTTTTATTATCGCTGTATGTACCTACCAAGGCTGTAGAGTTATATAAGGTAAATGAAATCGAATTGTGTTCTAAGCGATTCTGTACCTTACTCCATTGAGTTCGAAATCAACATTTCCATTTATTACATATCACATTTTTATTTATGGTAGAGAAAAGTGTCCTGTCAGTTATGAAAAGGCTTTTATAGACTTAAGAAAACATTATCATAGCGATCTAACTGACGTGTGGCGCCATCTTGCGAGTAAATTCCTATTATCTTTTGAAAACTGAGTCGCAGAACCGACTTTCCCGTATTTTTTTGAATAGCAAGCTTTAACCTGAAGGATGGAATTAAAATGATCAATACGCGGACGAAATTGTGAACAAGAGCTAGTGATATACACGCTAGTTTATCATGAAACTCTGACTTTCTCACTGGTGCGGAAAACCTTTCTGCTTTTTCCTATTTTCCATCATAGGAGCCTAATATTAATCAGCCTGCAGGAGCCGAAGCCCGGCCCACGGCACCTAAAAGCACATATTGGAACTAGACTTTGCACACTTCTTTCGAAACTAATGAATTCCGAAGGCGCTTCGGTTCGTTAAAAATAATACAAAACTGTGTTGCCACTTAGTTTCAAAGTTTCGCCAGAGTAGTTTCAGTCACCGAACATTAATCTAGTTATAATTCTGAAAGCTCGCTTTTTACTTCGGAAAACTTGCCCAAAAAAGTGTACCTTTTCTGTCACTTTGTTAACTTTCCTTATTTATAGTACGTTTCTTTTTTAAAGTTGCGGTGTTACGTTACCGGTACAATATTACTGTGAACCGTGAACTTTGGTGGCAAACGTAAAACCGTCCAACACCCATGTTTCATTCTAATGAAACGACTTTGTGGCTCCTTGTCTACGCGATATAGTTGTTTTATAAACAGCCGAGTACTTTTTGTTTCATATTATATTCTATCAAAGCATTCTGCTCGTTACGTTCACGTTGGTAAGGATAGTGCAATCTATATCGTAGTCTGTAATGTTGTTATGCATTATAGAATAGCATGGCTGGATGGAAATAGAGAGCTTAACTTAACCAGATCAAAGAGTAGGTATATCATTTTCAGTACTGTCATTTCAGTTTATGCAAACGGTCGTATTCTCGTCCAATTCTGTGCAGTGCTTGGAGCGGTGCAAGTTTGGAATCCTTTCCGATATCGATTTGAGTTGTAGAACAAATTTCGTTAAATTGTATTGTAGTCGTAACTCTCGCGAAGGTTGAATGTACTTACAAAGTTTACTGAGAGTATATTACAAAAGCTCACTTTAACATAGTATTTAAAATTTAACAGTATGTCAACTCCTACGATAGCGCTTTACAGGCAGTTAAGATGAAATTATTTAGAGCAACATGATCATTCAATAAATTTGTAAATAGCTCGTCAGTCTCAAACATCATTTATTTTTGACCATTCAAATAAATTCATCAATATATATTTACCTCTGAGCTTCATATATTAAAATTGGAAATTTCATCTACCAAATAAAGTTTACTTAATATTTCTAATTCACTAGGGATTGTTGCATTTGATCCTTATTGAGTGGGAAATAGAACATTACTGGTATTATAAAGAGTAAAGAAAACTACTCCATCTAATTTTAAAAAGGCTTTACATTTTTTAAATCGCAATTTCAGAATAGATAGGAGCTGTAATACTGTTTATATACTACGTGGAAGAAGCCGCGGGTTGAAGCCAGTATTTTTGTAAACGACACAATCACATTTACTAGCGCGTTTACTATCGCTCGTAGACGTAGGGCATGTGCGATCAAATCTAGAGTTACTTAGGCAGATGAGTTACTGTTAGAGTCGTGTATTGTGACATTGGTCCGGTAGTCACGTCTTCTCTTATCTTTGCTTCCGAATACACTCGCAACCCTGAATCAATATGACAAGCTTCACTCGGATCGGATTGCTTACGTCCAAGAGGGCATTGCCTTTGTAATATTACTATTATAATACTCCACCTTACAGAGTAGAATATACTTATTGAGAAGGTTACATATATCACCTTTATATTAGTAAAGGGTTTAAGGTTATTGGTATCGATAGCCTCAAAAAACGAAGCCCTTTCTCGAGTCTCATAATTAAACAATGAGACCAGTTAATCTATCTATCAATATATCGTTGAAATAAAAAATTATTGTGTATACATATCATAGAATCTTAGAAATCGCTGTAATAATTGTTATGAAATTTTGTGTGTAGGGGGCAATACGTTGATAGCTAGGTTTCATTTTCAGATAACGTCGTTTCAAACGATAGCATATCATTAGGATTCTTCTATATCTGAATAGGACTCTTCCTGACATGCATTAGCTAATAGTGATACTATTATTGTTTTAGGTAAGCAGTATTCTCCAAATAACACGATTTACTAAAAAACAAAGAGCCTGAGCATCCCAGAACTTTAAAAAATATGTCGTGTATCGAATGCGAAAGTGTAAATTGCAGAGAATTTGAGTAAACGCTTACTACAACAGTCCCAAAAAGGTGTGTTGTAATTTTTGACTCCCTATATTATTACTTCTCACACAATTCGGATTACAATAATTATTATTATACGTACACGTAAAATACCAGAACATGGCAGCCTTAACCACAATATTGAGTGAGGTGTTTATTTATTAACCTACCTGTGTAAAGAAGTTAATACAAACTAATTGCTTACAACTAATTAGCAAAGTAAAGTAAAATATTATCAATAAATTATGTATATACACACTGTATTGTACCTTTAACATTTTAGATCATGGTCTAAGCTATACAAATATCCTTATATAGGTACGTATGTATTAACATGAGCATAGTTTATCAAAATATGTAACCTATGGCTTTACTAGGGCAAATACTTGTTTGAATTTAGCTAACTCTTCTTGATCAGGGAGCTAGCTAACTATGATTGTTTAAGCGTTTAATTTTACGGTACAAAAATTTAACGTTGGTGGATAGTAGGCCCACTGCTTTGCTGAAGAAAACCTTAAAAGGCTGACATCGAATTGGCAAGTCCTCCTGTTTTGTAGATGTACATGGGCGGCGGTGATCATATTCCATCAGATGAGCCACCTTCCCGTTTAGTTAGTCTATAAAGAAAAATGGGTCCGATGGAAAGATAGCATTACCATGCATAGCTTTGAATTATAGCATCACTGAGCTGCATACGTATCATAAGCTGCAAATATCGCTTACAAACACACGATCTATAGAGCTTTGCAGAATCTTTATGAAATCCGTCAAAAGAAAAATTTCCAATGCCCGTCTTGAGACCACAGTCTATCTCCTTACCTAAATCGAATGAACACAAAATTAGCATTTTATCAGAAGTTATTAGTATCTTCGTTAAATGACAACGCCTCCTCTCCCCCTGTCCACTGGCACCAAATAAAAATGTATACAAGGTCAGCCTCTTAGGCACTAGCGCTAAGCACACTTGAGCATCACAGCTTTCACTGGGTAGGGCATAGATTCCGGTTGAGATACCACCAATTTATAGAAGCCAGTCTAATAATGTTACTGGAAATGAAATTTTATGTTCTTGCTGCGATTAAGGTCGCCAGTGCTCCATGAGTGGAAAAATTTTGCTAACTATAGTGGGTACATTTCATCTCTTACTATGTTGGCTGAGTGATTATATTCTTTATATATTATGCAGTGCGCGAATGCCCTCTGATTTTGGCGATGTTTATAGGTTGTAGCTGCATGACACCAAGCGCACCGTAAACTTGTTTGCCACCTTCGTAGAATATAAAAAAAAATCCAAGCTCATAAGCTTCAACTGAAATTAGTCTTAGATACTCGTACGCGCTTGGACTATAATATGTGCGAAAAATAGTCTTGAGTAATCGACGAATTTTGAAAGTCGCCTTTCTGTTTCCTTTATATTTTGTGCCATTGTCCTCGGATCGCTGATTGAATCGCGCGATTATGACGTTAATCTGGTGAATGCAAATTGAACGGCTAGTCATTTACATCCCTTTATCAGAATTCAACATTAAAATATTCAAATATTTATTGTTTTCCTTGTCATTTAGGCATCGGGTGAAGGCTTGGAAGGTTTGCTCAAGTTTTCAACCGCGATATTAAACACTCTGTTCATAATTTGGTTCGCAATACGAAATGTAATTTGCTGAGCGCAATATCAAAATACACATTTTTTTTAATTGAGCAAAATACCTAATGATGTTATCTCATAGGCACAATCAACAATATCTGATTAATGTAGGTAACCAATAAAGCATTATATTAATATTTTCTTAATCGATAACCCGCAAATATATTCGTCATGAAATGCCATAGGAGAGTTTAATCTTATACGAAGTAGGTAACGGTGTCCCACAATTTCCACCACAGGTGCGGTCTGTTTCGTTATAAAAAGTAACTACTCTCCGGTCTTTTTTCTGCAAAAAATCACGTCGATCAAAAGGACACACCAAATTACCTTTTTATGTAAAATCCTAAAGAAAAAAGATTAAAAATTATCAAAAAAGCATCGTTGTTTCAAAAGAACCTCCAGCGTTCTTAAACAAATTTGAATATTATCGAATAAATGTAATTAACGATGAAGGCAGCTTAAACGGTCCATAGAAATCCGGTACCGTTTAAAGAGCCACACAATTAGTAGAAGTAAACAAAGTTGATTAATTAGGTGCTGTGTTCCGTCAATTTGGGCTTATGGAGGAATTCAAACGTTTTAAGTCGTATGACGATGTAAATAGGGACCACTTTCGCTCTAATCTGCGTTTCCATTCACCGCGATTGATGTAACAAATCGCCAATGTCTGAGGTACACAAGTTAATGAGTGCTTGAAAGGATTAAATGGGTGTCATTTCTCAAACGCCAGGTAATATGGACTGAGTGCACCGTGCTCTGAGCGCTGACTGGATCTTTCAACGATAAATTGTGATTATGCAATTCTATCTATGCTATGAAAAGAGGATTTAACTAAAAATCTACTTGGCAAGTTTATCTCCTCTATGAATCAAACTATTGTGCACTTTCAATGAGAGATCAAATTAGAAGTCTAGTTTGCTAAAATATCATTGTTATAAATGTTTATCAAAGTTCAATTACTAATAACTTAATTACTTACCATAAGAGCAGGAACTTATAAAAGAAGATAGATGTCTGTGTGTCTTGTATTGTACCTACACGTAATTTTGAGAGAACCATTATAATATTTTACTGACGTTGCTAACTTGTGCACTTTCACACAGGAAACCAGGCGCAATAGTGTTACTTCACGATTTTCCAACGAAAATAATAAGGTGATTGAAAAAGTTGAGAATCCAGAAAATTGTGATTTTTTTTTGAATTCTGTTCTAAAAAGACAAATATATAGAGATTTTTTGCAAATTCAATTATCGCTGTGCTAAATCGTGTACTTCAATTAGTTCCAAAGCGATATAATATCTAATGCTAAAGGAGTTTTTTACGAGTCGGAAAATATCCTTCACTTCCTTTCAAAGTAACTTATACTTATTAAGTACTAACTTAACCTCATCGCTGACATAATGATCGCAATGCTTTCGTTTGTGTCATAAGGGTGGAACCACATAGGACACTTACGACTCCTAATTAATAAGTAGGTATCAAGTAACTCATCCTTATAGTAGCATTATGGTTATTAAAATTAACGACCTATTATAATAACATCTTAACTAATCATGCGAATGGTATGACGATAGATGGCGCTAGTTTGTATAAAGCAATTATTAGTTACATGGTTCTGTGTTAGTCGTCCACATTTTCTTTCTTTTTAGGGTCCCTATTAATAGGACTCCGCTGTCCATCTGTATTTGACTATCTGTCTGTCTCCAGAATGTATCTCATGAACTGTGATAGTAATACTGTTGAAATTTTCACAGATTCTGTATTTTTGGTGCTGCTATAATAGCAAATTTTGAAGAAAAAACATTAAAAGGGTTCCCAGACGCTAACTGATTTTTTTTTTGCTGTTTTTATTGACTATGGTGCGGAGCCTTTAGTGCACGATGCCGACTCGCACTAGCCTGGTTTTAACATCTTGTATTCTCTCTCTATATAATATAATCAGAAGTTGATAGTACTTTTGTAGCTCGCCGAATATACTTATTTTAAATATTCTTATTTGATCTTTTAACGCTTATATTTTTGACCTTCGAATCGATTAAAAATATAAAATTCTTCATTTTGAAATCCTATTAAAATCCTATCTGGGCAGCTTGATAATATACTAATCCGAATAATAAATGGATGCTGATAAGCAATAATGTGTCAACCCACAAAAAGTCAAATTGATGATGCATTATCAAAATATATCAAAACCTTTGATATATTTTGATAATGCATCACGGATTTAACATTCTAAAAAAGTGTTTCAAGTCATCTGAAACATAAAAGTACGTAAAAAATGGATTTATGTCATAAAACAAATCTTAAATCACGTATACAATCATCTTAAGACGCCATTTTCTCAAAACCAAGTTTATGCGGGTTGACACATTATTGCTTATCTGCATCCAAATAGCCATTGCGTTCGGCTTTGTGTCTGTACTATATGTGTATAAAAATCAGTAAAACTTCTTCAAAGACATCACCAGTCTAGTACCAATAAAGGTTCAAGCGAGCGGAGTTCGGAGATAAAGGCAATAACTGATATTCAATCACTTTCATAAGTTTATTCATAGTCGGGAGTTTCTAAATCATTTCAAAGGAATTTCTGAATTTGAAAGTTGCTCGTTGCCCCGTAGTCCGGGAGTAAGTTGAGAGGGAGTGATTCGCAGCGGAGTTAGGCTAAGTGAGTAAAAGAGTAAAAGTCCAAAGTCAATGTTTGCCCCCGTGATTTCAACTCCCTGGACGGCGGTGACGCGCACTTTCATCTCTTCAGCGTTTGAAATGTGCATAAGTCCTCTTTTTACAAGGAATATTCTATTCAACGCTTTTGAATGGGTACTGCGCTTCCTATCTTTGCTCGTGACTTAGCGCTTGTGTTGAGTTTTTTATTATTGAGGTCACCACACTTTTTCATCCGATTATAAGGTGAACTCATCATAGCGATTTAATTGGAAAATGACATCAGTACAGTAGGTACATCGATAGCATACTTATATATTTTTCTAGTTACTAACAATAAAATATTTTAAATTGCATTTGTATTAATTAATTCCCATGTCCATACACATTTTTCAGAACGTCTGACGTATTCTTCAGATGTCTCTACTAATGTACAATATTATGGAATTACTCGTTCTGACAGTATCTTTGCTTTGTGCTCAATTTAATTTAAAAAAAAAATTATTGGAATGATCCCGAGGGATGCTGGATTATTAATCCTCTCACAAATCCTCGATCACAAATCAATTACTTTTAAACGCGAACGTGGATGGTTTTGATAAATTTAAATATTCAAATTAATATGCAGTATTTTGAGAGTATTCAACTAAATAAAATAGTAGTAATTTTAAAGTTGTTTATTCAAATATACACTTGGTATATATCTAACTACCTATTTACATATTTGATCATTCTAATTCTGATTTATTTCTAGTATTTAAGCTGCTGTTTCTGACATAATGAAATGTATGGTAAGGCTATACATGTATACCACAAACAATATCAGTATTAAATAAATTAAACTGTATTCATTATTTTGACATTGCAATTTAATTTTGCTCTGGCAGACATAAAGGTACAGGAATTCTCAAACATTGGATGAAGCGGAGGTAGACATTACAATTAAACAAATAAAGAGCCACAAGCCAATCCAAAATTAAAAACACAACCGCGTTCAGTTTGTACAAAGTAGCGCATCTCAAAGAGCTCGCGGCACCATGTTTCTTTGAAAATTTCTCATGCAATTGCATCTGGGGATGCATAGAGTTGAATAAGGCGCTCGTCATTTCCCGTGCCCTCGAGCACTCAATAAAAATGTACAGAAGGGCGGCCTCTTACATTGGTCAAGATGTGTACCACGTGTACATACGCAGATATGGCGAAAAGTCAGGCTGATTCCAGTAGAATACAATTGTATATTATTCAGCATAGTACATTATTCAACATTTTAATTGTTATTATTTGTTAAGGAATTATCAATATTATGAGATGTTTTTCAAAGGATAATGTTGAGTTTCTTGAAGAGTTCTTCTCACTAAAACCAACCTTAGAAACGTGGAGGTTATACCTATATTGAATCCCGTATAATTATGTAATTCCGACGATTTAAAAGCTAGACGTTCGGATACAGAGTCGAGACTCTGTAGGCGCACATTTTCTGCACAAAGCATTAGCAAAAAATTCATAAAAAGAAATTATTTCATCGTTTAACAATTGAAGTTTTTAGAATTTCATTCTACAACATAAATAAGCAACGTCTTATATTCCACATATCATGCAATAAACATCGAATATTTAGTAATCTCAAGCACAAAAATAAAAAAAGTTAAGGAATTTTTTATTTTATTTTTAAATAGATATGTAGGTACCAGCCGATGCTCAGCGCTTAAAAAGTCTAGACCATGTGTACGTACGCCTACGTGCCTGTTACCGTCAATTTATGGGAGCTAGCCTTTTGTATTTTTTTAATTTTGTGCCTCGAGGGTGGAATCGCATGAGCAAATGTTGACTTCCGGCTCCGCTCGGATCAGGCGAAACTGTGCTCCATGTTACTGCCCACTCGAGTATCACTCGCTCTTTATTACTTTGAAAGAAGAACAGATAAAAAATTAAGCCTTCTTTGAGACTTTGGGATGGTTCTTTAACGGTTATCGGAGGAACATTTTGAAAATAACTGCGATGCGTTTCCGATATGTTCTATTCAACATTTAAAGGGGTTTAGTGCTAAGATGACATAAATACTTAGTACTTACTTCCATAAATGTATTTTAGTATCTAGTATCAGTTTCCAGATATTATCATAGATCTACACTGAAAAAATCACTTAAAGACTTAAATGCAGTTCAATTGTTTTACCCTTCCATCACATTAATTTCATTTCAACTTTCATTGTAGGTCGAATCTTCCATTACAACTTCCATTGTAGATCGAATTAAAAATAGTGTGATAAGAGACAGTTGCAAGTTGAAGAATGATGAAAAAAAAAGTATGTTGAGATGGTTTGGACATATCGAAAGGATGAGTAAAAGGCGATTAACAAAAGAAATTTATAGATCGAATGTGAGCGGAAGTGTCGGTAGAGGGCGTCCAAGGAAGAACTACTATGACCAAATTGATAGTATTTTTCAGAAAGGTCAAATTCGGAGCACTCGTAACCGAAGAAAGTGTATGAAGAGATACATGAATGTGGATGAAGCGAAAGAAGTATGTAAGGATCGTAGCATGTGGCAAACGGTGGTCTCTGCCTACCCCCATGGGATACAGGCGTGAGCCTGTACATACATTTAATGTACATACATGGGATACAGGCTCACGCCTGTATCCCATGTATGTACATTACACATATGTACATTAAAATAAAAAAATATATATATACATGTACATATTTCGCAAAAAGCGAACAGCGCACGTTTATTAATTAAACCGCGTTATTCAGTTCGTTGAGTTCAACAAACAGTTACCTATTCGGCTAAGTTCAGTACGCACTCGAAATATCAAATACAAACATGAACTTCAATCAAACTGGTTAATTATCTGCCAAATGTTGATACGATAGTTAACCAAACACCAAAGCTTAAACGGTTCGTCGCTTGGTCACTTGATAAACCCGACTGTTTTCAATATTACTGGTGCTATCAGTAGTAATGAGCGCTCAACAAATATCAAATTCGCTTGTATTTTATTCGCGTCGTGCCATGCAGACGAAATAGACAGTCTCATAAAATGACTACTGCGTATTGAAGGGCAACTCATAACTCGTATTGGCAGCTACATTTATAAGGGTAATAAATAAGACCATATAGCCAAGGCAGATATAGAGTATATTAAAAACTTGGTGAAGTCACGGGTAAAAGTTATATTATTCGTTGAAATGTGCGTGTTATAACCTCTGCTTACGTCTTTTCGAGTCCGCGCAATTCAGTAAGTGTATATACACCTACATGCAAGTATATATTATGTATAAGTTATATGCATAATTTAATGCAACGATCACATCAATTTGTGTGAAATTATTATATAGGATGCAATGATAAATGGATAGTAATGGGAAACTAAGTAATTTTTATGATAATAACGTCAAAATGAACCACGACTTAATAAACTAAAAAACTAAACATAAAAAACCAATTTGTATGATAATGTATAAAATCAAAAAATAAAAATATTTTGTGTTCTCCTTGGCAAGCTCTTTCATTTGATACCCATAATGTGGGCAGAAAAAATAACTAGTCCGCCATTTTGGATGATCTGCCATATTAGAAATTAAAATGATTTTACATGGCTTAGTACATTTTCATTCAGAATCAATTTATATGAAGTTTAATCGGTAAAATATAATTGGTTTAAAAAATACGAACACATGAGGTGAAATCACAAGTAGCTCACTTCACATAGCAATTACTTGGTTTGCAGAGGTCGTAAATCCGAGTCTCGCTTCATTTTTGTATTTTTCTTTACCATTATAAAGATATTTAGTAATATTTAAAATATACATACCTTTCGATACAAAATATTACATTTAGAACAGCCTGTAGACTTTACCCCGATAAATATTCTGATAGAAGCTTTATTGTGATTGCCGAATGCCTGGATGATCAATTTGCATTGTAATTAGGAGTTTGCAAACAAATTAACTACGGGTTAAAGCCAGCTATTTTCATAAAATTAATACCTTACTACATAACTACGACTTACAGACGTACTAGCATATGCCCGCAGCGTCGCCTGAAAATTCCTTCATATACAAACTTTCAACACCCTTTCCTTCCTAGTCTGTACTTACACCTCACGAACAACATATCCTCCAAATTTCATGTTTCTAAGACCACCAGCCTAGGGGTTAGGCAGAGGTGTTGAAATAACCACACCCACTTTTCACCGAAGATGATTAAGTGCCAAAGTGACAGATGGTGATCTATCGCCGAATTACTTCTCAAATATATGCAGGTTTCCTCGCGATATTTTTGCCGTAAAGCACGTGGTGTGGAATTACTGCTCATTCGTTTTTAGAAGAACTCATTGGTACAGGTCTCGCTGGGATTCGATCTTGCGTTATGTAGTAGGCGATTGCTCAAACCCAACAGCAACGACGGCTAAGTTAACTGCTAAAATAGCTTGAATAATTAAACCATCAAACATTGTTTTAGCTTGTAAGCTCGTTTATAATTTTCATAAATACAGCGTAATCATTGGTAATATCTTTATATGCCCATGGAATTTCTTTATTCCAGAAATCCAGAATCTCAATATTCAAGTATCAGATGCAGCGGCACAGTACCCGCAAACACACGAACTCAAATGGTTTGAGAACATTTATTTTAGAAGCCATCTGCACTGCTATTTAAACTTTATTAACTGCAAAATTCAATATTAGTAAATAGTATACATAGAGTCGTCTCGTTAATGCAATCGAAGTACCCCTGAGAGAGGGTTAGGCAATGGACACGCTGTCCCTAAATAAAAATTTACTAAAGGTCAGCCCACTTTTTTAATAAGATGCGCACGGCGGCTCACACATAGACACACTCATGAGCCTCACTCTCAAGTTAATGGTAACTAGTTCTTGTACGTAGTCCAAATTGATTCGTGATATCCGTACACGCGCGTAAATGTGTGCTTGTAATGATTCTCGACCAGAAGAAAGCCTACTTGGCCTAATAAGTTGGTCTTGATTTAGCCAGCCAACTGATGAATGATGGTGTAAGGTGGCTCCTTAACCCTCATTACATTGAAGAAAAAATGTTTCACGCGAACTAAGGACATTTTGCCCAATTATCAGAGCAACTGAACGGTTTGCTTGAAATTCGAATTGTTCCCAACAATTTTAAGCATTCACAAGGAAGCCGTCCTTATGTTGCTTTTGTATTTTGTGACACTGTGGTCCGCAAATGCACCTCTCGTGCTCATTACACATTCATGACCCATCCGAGTCTGGTCTGCTATGGGTCGGCTGCATTTGCCCAATCAGCTGCAACTTGCCTTTCTTCCCTTTTATACTAATAAACTCAAAGTAGTCTAGCTGAACCCTAAAATAAAATGAGAATTCACAGTTACATCTTGCTTCTTAATCAGATAAAATATCAGTAGAAAAAATAAATAGTAATACAAAACCTTCCGAACCCAGTGGTAACATTTATAATCCTGTATATTTTTTTTCTGTACTCTTCTGAAGATATGAAAGTACTTTGTAAGAAGCCTCAAATAAAGATAGGTTTGTTTGGATTGAATTGAAAAAAACTGTCATTCTTTTATACATCATTATCAACTTAATTCTAGTAAAATAGTACCTACTTACACGATTTTTCAACGAGATAAATTCCAAATGTCATCGCATTTTTTGGGAATATAATTTCTTCGTTGTTTACATCTTTATTTAAATATACAAGCCACTTTCGGAATGAAAAGAAAATAGGTAAATATTATAATTATCTAATAATAACAAATTAACTTTAAAGTATAACCGAATCATAGTCCAGCCGACAGTTCTATAAGGTCGCGCAAATAGAGCTTTGATTTTCGCTTTGGCAAACCATTGATGGCCGCCGAAAATACACCAAGGCACAGAATACGACAAAGTACGGTTTCAGAATCCAGTAAAAAATAAAACATTCATTTGAAACGAGAATTCAGCTTGAACAAAGGTAATTCAACAAGTAAGTATTACGAGTGTTAACGTGTACCAACGGCACGCGATTTGCAAATAAAGCTAGAAAGATACCAAACAACGAACGGTTGGTACATGCGATAAAAGAAGGCCGCTTCAAATGGAAATAACAAATGGATGTCTGATATTTTTTTCTGTTGCGCCCCGACCAATGTGGTTTAGATCAACTTCAATAATTCATTAACTGCGGAGCACACGAGCTACTTATTCTCTCGATTCAAAAATAATATTCAGGAAGTTCGAACGCATTTATGCTTCATGCATTTACTTTTCAATTCTATCGGAATAAATTCGAGACAAAGCTGAAAACAATATACAATAATTATTTTTCCCAAGGTGGCATAAAGTGAATATTTATACCTACTTTTGTATTACTTTGATATCTAAACGCGTGAGATAAGAACACATAATCTTGAAATCCTTAAAGTATAAAGGGCACAAGTTTCATATCCCAAAGCTTACGGAAACATTAGACGCAGCTATAACCGAAAATTCACTTCCAATGTCTCCCATTTGATAACAAAGGAAAAACACACAACGACCGGCAAGATGCTCTAAAAATACTTTCGCAATCTAGCTACCTGTTCACGTGGGCTGGCCATTCCGGCCTTCCCATAAAGAAGAGGAGGAAGCGCCGGGAAGGGTTTATCGCTCCTGAGGGAACCGCCGCCAACCCGATACTATATCATTGTAGCCTCTATCTCTCTACTATACTCTAAGCTCTTTGTACGCTACCAACCGTGCTACTTTCTCAAAATACTCTTAATTTGTTGCGTTTGACAACGTTGTCGATAATATTTTAGATGGAAAATAAAAAAGTTTACCATTACTTTTAACTGAATGTAGAGATTTTCCAACAGAATCGCATAACATAACCCAAATTTAAAAATAACAGTTTTACACTGTCCTCCAAAATGAAATGGTTAAATATATTCAGCTTTATTCGCAAAATTATTATAAAGCAACGTCGACAAAAATAATTAGTTGAATTAAAATCGATGTGCACGCAGTAAATAGTTTGGTAACGATGTTAAACAAGGACGTGTTTTTGTGCATTATTGGGATACATTAATCGGTAATGTGTTGGCTGTCAATGTATTCGTAATGAAATAGTGCGGTCGCCGTGGCTCCACCGCCGCCGCCGCCGACAAACAAAATATGAAATACCGTGCGCTTTATTTGCATAATAACGACCATAAACGGCCGGCCTATATTGAGCACCGTCATAATATTATCGCAACGCCATTAACGACACGAGAAGCTCAGGATTAACACATAGTTAACTGTGCGTCACTCTTTGTTAGACGCCTAAGCAAGAAGAATGGGGGTAAATCCATTGATGCCACATTATCCGATGCTATATTGAGGGTAATAATGGAAAAAAAGGTATCGACACTACTCTGAATATTATCCTTCATTTCTTTGACATATTAAGATACATTTATAAAAATGGTCTTGTTTACATCGTTAAATACAGTCAGATATTTCCTTAAAACAGGTAGCGTTGGAACAATCTAATTAGTGCTACCAAATAAGTACTGCAAATGAAATTTGGTAAACAGTAAGTATGTAATTAGTAAATATGGTCTAGACTTCTTAGGCGCCCATTTTATGCACAGAGCATCGGCTAGTGGTATATAAATTTTAAAAAAAATCTCTTTGGAATTTCTTTTAATTTATCGTCGTTATTTTTATTACAATAGAAAAATAAATAGTAATTATATTAGACGAAAAAACTAAAAGACTTTTTATTTCATTTCTAAATTGTTATGTAAGTAAGACAGGAAGTACGTAGGTAGGTAACCTTTGATTTGCCTTTGATTGATAAGTAGAAAACATCGTGAGGAAATCGGCATGTCTGAGAAGTAATTCAAAGACGTATGTTTAGTGGCTGAGACGGAGATAGACTCACCATCTGTCACGTTGACACTTAATTGTGTTCGGTGAAAAGTGGGTGTTGTTATTACAACACCTATGCTACCTCTTCGGGGAATACAGGCGTGAGCATATGCATGTTGATATGTACCAGCCAATGCTCTGAGCAAAATATTTACACCTAAAATGTCTCGACTCTGCAAAAACCTAATATCTAGCAAATAAAATAAGTAGTCTAAATTTAGGAAACAGAAGCGAAAAATATAATATCATCCCCATTTCAGAAGCCAAGAAAATAATTACATACATGAGCTCCCAATTTACAAATGGAAGTTAGAAATGCTTTTGTATTCTGAGCGTGAATCAATAGATCTGAATACGTATGTACATGTAGGTACGTATATATATTGCTGTCTCTTCGTATTACTAGGTACGGCGCACCGCAAGGCAGTACGGGAGACTTTACTGTTCCCCTGGGAACTAAGGCCCACCTGCACACATTGATTTCACATGAAGGTCCAAGTGTTTCGCGTACCTATGTAATCTTACTTGTGTATACTTCCTTTGTATACTTACCGCCTTGCTCGTAAACAATGAACGAAGATGTAACTTACTGATACATTAATTATACCTAAGCCATAAAGGTATGTAATTAATAAAGATAGACTTTAATTTTACAAAGTTTTTGATAGGGCGCTTATATGAATTCATATCTGGGGGCCTACCATCATCAGTTTAAGCAGAGCGTATTAAAAACTGGGCTTTAACGTTTCATTTTTGTAACGTACAATTAAACGTCAAAACTAAGAAGTTCTTAATACGCTCTGCTTAACCTGTCATAAATGCCCCACTGGAATAATGTGAGCTTAATAAAATTACTTAAAAATAAAGGTAGATGGCAAACTCTTTCCCTCTTATTAAAAAACTACTAGAATAGCTCTTGATTTAAAAGTAACTCTTCTTTCTTTCAGTGATATTGATTTAAAAAGAGATGGACATAGTTTTAGACGAAGAGCCGTGGTGGCCTTGAGGTTTGAGCAGTCGCCTGCTACGCAAGCGACGCAAATTTGAATCTCAGCGGGGCCTGTACCAATGAGTTTTTCTAAAAAACTTATGTACAGTGCTTTCACACCACGTGCTTTACGGTGAAGGAAAACATCATGAGGAAACCTGCATATTTCTGAGAAGTAATTCAATGACGTATGTAAAGTGTCTGAGACAGCGATGAACTCACCATCTATTACCTTGGCACTTAATCATCTTCGGTGAAAAGTGGGTGTTGTGATTACAACACCCCTGCCTACCCCTTCGGGGAATGCAGGCGTGAGCATATGTATGTATGTGTATAGTTTCAGTCCGAGTAAGGTCTAGTTTTTCGTTTACATCATGTTTTGTAATAAGGCGGTTAGTGTGGATTTTCATTTAAGTTCGTTGCGTATGTCTAGAGTGGTAGAAAACAAATGTTTAATTTTATCTCCCGTTACAAGATCCTGTACACTGAAAGAAACTAAAATTGCAGCACTTTGTGCATAGTAAACATATTTAAAACGTTTCCATATCTTGTCACTAGATGGAGCTACTCGAAGCGAGTAAAGCTGATACATACGTAGTAAGGTCTTCGCAATACGATGTATTTACGCTTCTTTATGTGTTTTGTATCATTACAAATTAGTTTAATTGTGCTTTAGTACATAATCTCTGAGTAACTTAGCATCAGGTTGAGTTTGTACTCAATTGTAACTAAATTTTGAAACATTACGTTAATAATATTTCTTCATAGTACTTGCAGAAACCATTCCAAAGATCTCAACATAAACTGTGTTCCAGAATTTATATCCCCACTGAAATTACCTGCGTAATATGTATATGTGGTGCTAAATAATTATAGCGAAACCCACTTACGTATGAGTTTAAGGCGGTTTCTTACAAGGGCCGGGTGCGAGGGCGAAGCCGGGAAAACTTTTGGGTCTTTATTTATTGTTATTGCCTCATTAAGGTGCCTACCAAGCGATATCCAACAAATTGCGAATAAATAAGCCACATCTAGACATGTGTGGAATAAATATCAACGGCTACTTAAGTAATTATTTTCTGGTTAGTTCCGATTGCAATCTGATGAGGAACACATGGAAAAAATGTTATAGGGTCAATGTAAATATGGGTATATTTCTATTGAAGGTATCATTGATTATTTTGTAAGCTACCAAGACCCAATGCGTAGAGCAAACACAATTACAAATGTAAATAAACACGTGCGTGTAACAGCTCCAACCTTGGTTTGATGAAACCTCGACTCATCACTAAACAATGTTAGCTTCATGCGTTTCAATAATAAGTGAGGAAATATTTTAGTGTATTACTCACGCTGCGATTTCAAATAAACATACTGGAATAAATACATTATCCGAGCTCACATAATAAGTACCTACGTTAGGGGTAAAGCTCGCTACCACATTTTCATGATTCATGGTTATTATACCCATACATGTAGGTCTTCACGTTGTATCACCTAAAGATTTCTGTAGGGAATCAGCATTTTAACTTCACCTATTTAACACTGAAAATATATATGTACTTAAACATGTATATAAAGTCAATTCACATTTACGCGAACTAAGGATTCGGAAACAAGTTATGCGTACTACCACGACGCCCGAATGCAATAATTAAAATGCCATGTCTGGATGAGATCGAGGTAAAATTTCATTTGTTTAATAGCCATAGAACTCGACACAAATTCTGCGCTTGCACAAAGGTGAAGCGCAGGTATTTTGTACTTATTGAGCGCAAATTTTGAAGACCGCAACCCTTTGAATAGTCAATGTCGCATACCCTTATCTCGCCACAGAAAGGCGACACCACATTACCGGTATTAAGGCACTACCCTCAGTCGAGCGTTAGAAACATGCCCTCGTGTGTTGCGATACGGTCGCGAATCCTGTGATTCTGTTCCACTACAGGGCATTTTCAAAGTGCAATTTATATTGTATTGGAAGTTAAAGCGGCGCGTTTACCCAAGCTGCACAATATTTTGTGTCGGCCCAATGTGTCCCGCGACTGAACCCTGAAAACTAGCTTTACATTTTCTTGTCTTTAAGCGTTTTATAGGAATAAAGTGGAAAATCTTTTGTCATATTATAGTTTGAGATTAGTACTAAAGTTTTTCTCGAGCGATTTCTCTTGTTGAAGGATGGTTAAACTTTGTAATAGGTCCCTAGATTCAAATAAATCAAACTTCACGTGGCTCCAATCTTATGAATCGATGCTCACCGGGTTCCTTATCTGTCACAGACAAGTCACAATTCATAAGACACTTCTTACAATGCGGTGAGATTAAAATTGCAGTTTTCAAAGTTTATTAATCATCAGATAGATATCAATTCTCACCCACTCTTTGAGTATACTTGTTAGTTAAATTAAAAACGGTGTTTTTAAATATTGCTATATTCATCTAATTACGTATGACACAGTCTTCATTGTTGGTCTAATGGACGTAAGCGTTAATGCGGAACGCGAAGTCTTAGGTTCGATGTCTGGTCGGGAAAAAAAATGGGTTTTTCCATCTGTAATTTCCCAGATATATCCCGGAATGCAATGCATGGCAATAGACTCGCCCGAAAATCACTTGCATCACTATTATTTATTACTACTTACAATTTCCAATCTCACAAAACCAAAAATTTTTCGGAGAAAATCTATTCTTTCAGTTTCTAAATTCATAATGTCAATGATTTATAAGTACCTACCGAAGGTACTTACCTACCTAATACAAATTATTTATATTGACAAGATTATTAGATCAAAACTGTGCACAATTAATTTGGAGACAGCGTCTTACGATGTTCATTATTTTCCGTTCAAGTAAGAATTTAATCTAAATCTAGGCTAAAATAAGAACAGTAATTAGTAAATAACACAGCGACGAGACCAGCGTCCGTGATGAATTTTAATTCAGTACTTTATAATGTGGAAAATAATTTTATTTATTTGTTTTGATATGAATCGTAACGAATGGACAGAAAATTGGAAACCATGATGGGATTTCAACCCACGCCCTCTTGCAAACTGAGTTGCTTTGACACAAGGAACTTTTCCATAATTTCTAAATTACCAAGCTAAGGCACAGTAGAACTATAAGCTTAATAAGCAGTAAGAAATCTAGTAAATAATCGTTCAAAATAAGACACTCACACAGTAGCGTCAATAAGGGGTGTTACATCGCGTCCGTCGGGTGTACGAATTTTACCGACTTTTTTCTCTCCATAACGACCAATCTACATTATTTTGACAGTTAAAATAAAAGTCAATATTAAAATCTTTGATTGACATATTGACAGCGCTCAATGGTGCAAACATTCTTACTTACTTTTAAAAATAGAGATTCCTTTCTGCTAGTAAAGCTTAAATATTTATACTTTGGTCAAGGACCACATACAAACCGTGAGTGTATGGATGCGCAGGTGTCCATGTGCATACGGATATAGCAGCCACCGAGCCAGTCTTTATTGGCCTCCAGGGACCTCTGCTCCTACATCATTGTCGACGCCACTGTTCACTGGCGCGACCAGCCCTGTAATTATGAACGCTTGACTTATTGCTGGGGTAACGAAGAACTTATGTACCAAATAAAACCACGCAGACTAAATTTGCCGGATTAATCTTCTTATACTTATGATAACATGTAAATACTTTTAAACTAGCCGTGGTTTGCGTTTTCATTGGCTATATTTTACGAAACCTAGTTTACGAAAAAAGTACTCATGTTGACTCCTTGCAACATCAGCTATCTATCAGGGAAAGTCCCGTATTATCCAGTTTCGGAGATTACCCGGAACAAACAGACAGATAGGCAGAGAGATAAAATTAAAAATAAATGTTTTCTTTTGATAGATGGAGGTACAGTTCTCAGACTAACAGCTCTGAATTTCCCGCCCAGGTATGGCCCAACCATGAGACGTAGGGCGGCAAATTAGGAGCTGTCAGACCGACCTTTCATAAGGCCGCATATCGCGATCAATTATTGAGAATATGATTTGTATTTCTTACTAATGAGGACACACAATTACTTCTCGCAAATCGATCCATTTGTAACAAATTTATCATTAGAAGAAAGAAGGAACAACACAATACCAAATTAAACTCGTTCAGAAGGAAAACATGGTCGCCATTTAAGATAAATTCCAAGATCAAATTGTCCGAAATAAATGCAGGGAGGTTTGACTCGGATCTGTTGGGCCTGTATTTATTTACATGTAATTAGGTCGGTGTCAGTGATCGACGGGCCGACGGCCGTGCTAGGTAAACAATCCATTACAGCCTGTCACGCCGGTCGCCGACCACACACATGCATATAACGCTCAATATGGATGACAAACATGCGAATTTAGACCGACTCTGGCTCCTATACAGTCAATATTGACCACTATCCACTTTTCCACGTAGATTGTATGTAGCGACTAGGTACTAGTACTTACCTATAAATACTTGTCTGGATAGAAGCTAATGTAGTAATGAATAAGCCCAAGTTTTAAATAAGGCCAAGTTTAAGTCTTAGTAACATGCTCTGCCCTTATCTCTTATTTTCGAGTCTCGCTGCAATATGTTCTCCTTTACCATTTTTCTCATTCAGCATTCGTCTCTGTATTCACCTGCAATATGTTGTATACCTTTTTCTATATCACCTATATGGCCAGGTGCACTATGATCTTTGTACAAATGCAATTTTCTTTACATTCGTATGCACGTACCTAGTTGTCCAAATATTAAGTTTAGCTCGGTCCCGCCGCGCACAAAGCAGACCTTAGTGCAGTAATCCATTCAATCTATCACTATGCAACTCCACTCTTATCTTACCACGTATAGCCACGCCAATCCGTTACCGATATTTAGGCAAAATACAAACTCTTTTCTACGCCGCTCCAATGCGAACCTTAGGATACTCTCGCAGAGCTCAATATCAGTATCGCCACGTTAAATTTTACAACGTTTCACAGCGGATAATCCGCATGATATTGGAAGGCCCGGCGATGCATTCACTGGGATGCACGAAATATTCTATAAGGATAAAAGCAAACAAGATACCATCGGACCAATGTTACGTGGCTAAGCCGCTAGAGGCACGTAGATAATACCTAAACCGCACCGATTTGCCTCAAAAACGGCCGACAAATGGGAGTTAAAAAGCAATAAAACATTTTTATTTGCCCACGTCAAGTTCTGGCCGATGGAGCTGAAATTTTACAACCATTGAGGCTTTCATCGCAAATATTTGTTAGGACGTTTTTCGTTTGATCAAATTATTTTTGTGTTGATTGTGCGGAGTTTATTTCAAGCAAACTTTTCAGGGAAGTTGTAAAATTCGTATAACATCTAATAGATAATATTTTTTTGCAATTTGTACATGAAACGAAACCGCAAATGAAAGTTCGTATGGACTATGGAGCCGCGGTTTGGGTGCACCGCGTTTAATCAATGAAATCTATATTATGACCAAAATGAAGTGCAGAATGGGCCACAAAAATGATGAAAATGATGACTAACATTTCCATTTTGTGTTATTAAAAAGCTTGTAAATGGCTGCATCATTTCGGTGTACTTTTTTGGCGTGTAATACAACGGTGACAATACGCCGCCGCGCCGTCCGACGTTAAAATGCTTCCGTTTTTGGCGTACTCTCAACTTAGTTAATGTTTTCAAAACAAAGCTGTGAATACTGCTCTGGCTATTTGTGGTGTAAAGTTTGTACCCTCGCTCTATGCGGTACATTCAAAGCAAGGTAATAACAATTTTAATAATAAAATTTCGTTCACCTGTATACGATTAGAATTTACTTAAGATATTAAAACTTCAACTGGAAGTTTGTAGCTCTGTTACATTGTTTCCACAACATTTTAAACAAAATACGTGTTTTTGATGATAAATTATACTGCAACATATTTCTAAACACTTAGAGATCATTATTGAGCCTTCTTTACCTTTAGCTTGTTCAAGACGAGAATATGAAGCACCTCGTTCCCTAAAGGATACCTAGATAAGAGTTCACTATCATTTGACTGTATTTTACTCTACGATTCATGGTGGGCTGCGTCAATTAACCGTAACTATAACAAATTGTTAAAGTACCAAACAGGCAAAAAAATTTTGCTGCACCATTAAAAAAATTGTCGCATGACGTCATAACTTTCAGCTCTTAGCATTTACCAACCATGACAGTTACAACTTTTCTCATACAAAAAAAATATACTCATAGCAAAATTTGTTGCTTGAAAGCGTAATTTGTTGGAGAGCTTCCCACTGTCAAAACTAAAGTATTGAATTTGAGCCGTCGACGAGATCGCTTATGCTCCTAGTGACCTACCCCTCAAAATAATTATACCGATATCGACCTATAAAACAGATTTCAAAGGTGGCATAACAAATTAATCTGCAGTATTATCATAACCAGTATTATTGAAGATAAATCAACGACAGCAGGTCATATGGCAACACTGCAGAAGGTTCGCAACTTGGACGCAAATTAAAACAATTTGTTTCTCGCGACACCCCGCACCGGTCACTGAAACCTATTTAAGCCGGAACAATTCACAACTACGTAAAGCTTTAACAAAATAAACGAAGTTAAATTTATCTTTGGTATTAACCAGTTTTGTTTTATTAAACGTTTTAAAGATGAAGAGCATGAATTATAAATTCTTGGGTTTATGGGGTCCGATATTCGGTAGGCTTAAGTAAGTAAGCATTATCCGTCTTAAAAAGAATTATTATTTTTTCTTTCGTGTTGATAATCGCCGATATGCTTCTGCCGATCCACCTTGATTCTGCTCTAACGTGGAAAGTAAGTTACTATGGTTCCTATTAATTCTGTACGTCATAGCACAGTAGACCTAAAAAATGTAACATTCTCTCGCGCTTGCGCTAATATAACCGATACAAAATGTATGAAAATTACGTAAATCAGTTACATGACGTTTGTCATTCCCATACAATTTTGTGTCGTGATGAGTTAGAGGATAATGTTACTTTGCTTACAGGCCCAAGTACTGTTAGCGTTTGATATTCGAAAAGAACTACCTGTTAATTTGGAGCAGGATCACTATCTTTATATACCAAATTTATGTACGTTTAAATTCAACTATACTATAGCTTCTGCCCATGACTTCGCCCGCCTAATAAAGAAAGGTTCTATGGTAGGTTCTACATCTATGTCCTGCATCTATGTACACCTGACAACTTACAACATTGTATGATAATCAGTTGAGCAGTTAAGGCGTGAAGAGGCAAAAAACAATCTAGCATTCAATTATAACATTAGCTAATAAGTTAGAATACACATCACTCATCAGATGCATTTTTATAATACCGACCAACTCACCTAAAAGTCCAGCTGACCATGTCCTAGTGACTGGTTTTCAAATAATAATTGTGTTTATAAGTTATAACATATAATTATGAAGGTATATTGTATAATTTATCTAATTATAGTCAAAGGTATCATTACCCTCAACAAGTCAGCATTATTCAAGAAACGTGTAGGCAGGCATACTAATTATAAATATAATTGCGTACTTGAAGGATCAGATTTTTAGATATTCAAAGCTTTCAAGTGACTTAGAAGAATGTCTATAAATATTAGCAACGGCCGTAAAATTGTAGCTAAGTACCGTTTTAAGAGTAATAAAGAGAAAACGAAATAAGTAATCACTCAATCTTTTGTTTAATGTATGAAGTTAAAATCATGAAACCACAATCAGCAAGAATGTAGTACTTGAAGACAATATATTAAACTTGTCAAATACGTATTATCGCATTGTTAATATGATTTTTGTGACCTGTGAATATCGGAAAAATAAATAACTAAAATCTCAATACACCATTTGAATTCACACACTCTGAATACAGAATTAATTTACAGTTTATTAAAATACAGTTTTTTTTTAAGTATAACCGCAGGAGCGGGTAAAGCTTATAATAATCCCAATAAAAAAATTGAGGATTGTTCACACCTTCCTGTCTTTTCCGCAGTGCAGAGTAAAGTGCAGTAGGTGAAGTGAAGAGTATTCTCCAGTTGGTCGGCCGCCGTCAGCGACAATTAACGCGGCTCGCGGGCCATAACTCACACGGTGACGTTCGCTATCGTGCCACGCTCGAAAGTGTGCATGTATTTTCCTACTTTTAACTGCCGCCTACGGTCGCCTTGCCGCGCCACCGTTGCTGACGCTATTTGCGCTACTGTTTGTAAATTAAATGTCGTATTTACATACTTTATTGTAGTTTCAGAACACTATTTGTTAATACTTACGTAAACTACCGCAATTTACGAGTTAACGTCACAGTCGTTTATGCATGTCGGTAGCAACGTTACGTCTGTTTTTTTCTGAAGTTTATAATATATTGCTGTGCTCAACCGTGATAATTCTAGGTGACATATATACAACTCATAGAAAACGAGTCTATATATTACTATGTAGTCTAGTTTATTTTGAACTCAGTAGATCAATTCAATTCATGCGCAAAGCAAATCATGCTTATGAATATGAACTTAATTGTTACATATTGCAACCAAATATAAACCTACTACGTCCTAAAAGTATAAAATAAGTATTTAAACAGTAATTAACATTGTTACTGAATTGTTGGGTGGCCAGCGAGGAATAATATTGTGAGCTCAGATAAATGGGCGTCACGCTTTGTAATCACTATAGCGTTATTTGTTGGAACGAGGTAATTTGTATAGCATTTCGGGTCCCGCTGCAGTGATCACCTAAATTAGGGATGGTTTTCTGCTAATAAGATTGAGTGTGACTAATTATAGAGTGAACTAAAGCACTGAATTATTGTCCAAATATATGTATAGCATAATTTAGCTACATTTGTAACGTGGAGCTACTAAGCTAGCAGGCAGCTCCAAACATCGAATGATGCTCCAGACCAAAATTTTGCTAAAATTTTTAAGACTTGATCTGCTCCAGAAAATCTGACTTAAGCTGGTGAAAATTAAATTGTCATTGGCTTGACATTTTTAAATCCAATAATTATATTTAAACTAGCGACTAGTTAATCTTCAAAATATTATATTCGTTCTAAAGGTCATTCGTGTGCTTTTTTTTAAATCATTAAATGAATACTTAATAAACAGTATATCAAAAAGAAAACCTCGCATTCTTAATGGTAGATGAAGTTCGAAAATGAAAATGAAAAGATTTATTTAGTTTACTGCAAGTGACATATGAACGTCTAATTATTGACCAAAAAAAGTATAAATCTATGAGTAGGGTAATAATAACAATGGTAAAAAATCTGTTAATTTAATGTGTTAGCTAAAGGTAGCTGCTCAGTTGGTACAATGAAGACAGCAATTGTAAAGTTCATTACATTTTAATAGCTAGTCATGCTCTGTGGCCTCCCGCTACTCCTCACCTGAATAGTTTCACGAAGGTAGCAATCAATTCTCTCAGTCTAGTCACGAAAATTTTTCATTTTAATTAAAGCCCCGACCGGAGCATCGTCGGCTAATTAACCCATTAAAACACAGACTCCTTTCATTTTATCTTTTTTTCTTGAGCGTTCACTTTCTTGGGATTTTTAAAATGAAAGTATGGGTTGTAAAGAACAAACTCTACAAATTCTCGTCATATAAGCCACTTCAATATTGTCTGTGATTTTCTTTCCGTCTGAATAAGTGAACTGATGGACATAGACCTCTCCCATGGAGCACCACAGCACCCGGTCCTTATTATTCCATATCCAGCGAGACTCTGCTGCCATTTTCAGCAGGTTTCAATCTTAGGTAATACGCGATAAAGTTCAATTTCGTATGTTTGAAACCAATACTCGACTTAGCAGCAGGTCGCTATAATATCAGTCGATAGTTGTCTGCTATTAAATATAGGCTTCCCCATCGAAGTCCAAATCGACTGACCACACATAGCCCACAATAATCTACGGTTTGAAAGCAGTTTCATCTCTTTTTATGATATGGATTTTAAAAGCGATGGAGATAGTTTTAGTGTAATTTTATAGTTTAAACCATGTTTTGTAATAAGTTGTCTAAAATATCACCACAATTTCAACCAAAACTTGAATTTATGCTTCCCCTATCGATGTCCACGTCGACCAATTCAATTATGCTTGCGTCGCGAGTTAACCAGCTGCCATTACTAGGTCCTCTCGTCATCTGGTTAGAGGCCGTCCGGTGTGGCCACCAACATAGGCTTAAATAGCGTAAGAATAAATGTACGAAAGTTTATAAATTCCCAGAATACCATTTGGAGTGAATAGTATTGTACAGCTTAGGTCCCATCACGAGTTAAGAATGTATCATTGAATGAGCTGTAGTCATATTACGAGTCTGTTTTGTGTAACTCTCTCTGTACTCAAAGTAAATACATTAAATTTGACTAAAGATAAATAGACGTAACGAGTAACTCATCAAATAAAAAATCGGCTCAACGTCTTCAGTTAATTAATCCATTAAAAAATTTTCATCACATTAAATTACATTTTTGAGGAAAGAACGCGATAAAAAGTGGGAAAAATATTTTATTTTCTTTCGTGTTACGTTAATTAAATAACTCAGCAGTTATTATGGACACGTTGTTTTTCATGGAAGACGCTTTGTCGGTGGAGATTTAAGTCGCTACTTAATAATAGCATTTCATAAATACTTACCTTTTTACACCTCTAAGATGAGAAGGCAAAGGGGCTGCAGAAAATGTAGCCCACGGAGCCGCTTGCAGCACCAGTACCGAAAGGTCCAGAAAAATCATCAACAGTAAGCAGTCACGTGAGGAAACCTACGCTTATAAGGTTCGTTCCAGACGTTTGAAAGTGCACAATGAAGTACCATAGTGCTCTAAATGAATGCAGAAACCTTGACAAAACTCATCACCTATGCTAGCTTGCTTGTTCGCATAAATACTGCTTCTACAGCTACTCTATGAAATTACATTTCTTACGAGAACAAAGGACCTCGTGAAAGCTAGTCAGTCTTAATAATAAAATTATCATAAAAAGGACAGCGTTTATAATGCAAACTGAGACTTGTTGCCGTCATAAAAGGGAACGGTGAAGCTTTCAGACAATAGCACATGTCAGCCGAGGTACAGTCTCGTGCACAAAGCGAGTGCCTACAAGTACAGTCAACAAGACAAGCGGGTAAAGCTGCGATCATCTGAATGACGAAGCAATTACGTGCATTCAGTGCGGGCCCAGTCAGTCGAGGCAAGTGGTGAGATTGGTTTCAATAAAAGCGCAAACCCTCCCCCATGTTTTTCTTTCATCACTCAACTTTGAATGGTGTTATTCA
Organism: Watsonalla binaria; assembly: GCA_929442735.1. Lineage (NCBI taxonomy): Eukaryota > Metazoa > Arthropoda > Insecta > Lepidoptera > Drepanidae > Watsonalla > Watsonalla binaria. The sequence continues at coordinate 5,388,352 of OV838919.1, read as the reverse complement.
ATGCTGTAATTATGTTTTTGTCGCTTTATTATACGTCTTATTCCAGAATTGCAACTAACGCTATCTTCATTCTGTTTCAGGTAATTGTCCAAGTTGATACGCAAGGTAATTTTGTCTTTTCATTATTATGAAGTCTGTTAAGTGTTTATGCGAGTATAATGTCAGACAGGACGTTCAAGCTTAGAACAACGTTTTTCCGAATCTTTTTTAGAATCACTCAAATCTCATATGTTTAATGTAACGTAGAGTTTTTGAAATAAAGAAGAAATATCAAAGTCACCGACGAACAAACTTTTATTTCAACAATTATGTAGGTTCATTCGTCTGGTGATAATCCAATTTCACAAGCGATCGTAAATATCATTTAAACTTAATGAAACATCACAATAACGTGTAAATTGAATCTAGATTCTAGAGAACAGTAACCTCCATCCTATTACTTTGAGTTGAACATTGTGTAAAAAGATTGCAATGTCAATGTAAAAAAATCTTGGTATAATTATCGTAGAACAAACGGCATAAACCCATCCATGGCACGCGCCACGGAAACTGAAGAAATACTAGATCATTAAAGTCCGGTTTAAATGCGCTGGCGGCTGATTAATCATCGCTATGATTAATTAGTGAAAAAACCCGCTGAAGAGCATTGATCTCGGCCGTGGGTACACCCTTGTAGATTAAAAATAAGCTGAGTGGTAGTACTTATCTACGCCAAACTCGACTTTATTTACCCAGCAATGGTTATGTTGTGGTGAAAAAATAATTTTAATATAAGTAGGTCATTTTAATACAATCCAGAAAAACAAGAAAGATTTTTAATTTAGTACTACAAGGGGCGTGTCGCTCAGAAAATTCTTCTACTTGCTTTAAATAAAAGGAAGCTTTTATTCTGTACTAAAAAACAAATAGTATGAATATAAAATGTCTAGGCAAAGCCGCATGTAAACACGTCACGGTAAGGGTGCTGTTAACTAGAGAACATACTCTAACTGATTGCGTCGTTCATTGAAGTCATTTGACGAACGAGCTCCCCGCCTACGATTTATGCCCAAATAAGCCGTTACTCATATTACAAAGGGAAAATTTAAATGGCGCTTTTTAAGATGATATATTTCACAGTCGGCTTGGACTGGTTACTCATTGCCAGCGAATTTAATACGTTAAGTGCACACATTTGAAGACCAAGTAGTTAATGCATTTTAGATCGATTGCACAGATTGGATTACTAAACAATTTGTTTGCGAAGATAAAATTTATTCAACGCCCTGCGGTTTTATTCGTGGTAAATTTTGCACAAATATTTCACTATAAACAAGCTTTTAAGATTCATCGCATACAACATCTTTTTGGGCACTGTTTGGTTGGATTTCTCCAATTTTCAACGGTTGATTATTTCAACGGTGTTATCAATAATTAGGAAAACAATAGTACTTTCACTTTACTTGTACTAGTTGTACTTATTTCTTCATTTGGCAAAATATATACTACTATTACTATAGTTATTGGAACAGAGAACAAAATGAAATGTGCAGCTCGATGTCAAGGTATTATTCATACTTATCGCAAATAGAAAATTGCTTTAAAATATGAATGACGGCATTACAAAGTTAATAGTCGACTGCGGTTAAATTAGTTCGCCAAACAGTGGGCGGTAAATTAACGGCAGACGTAATAAATTGATTTATTTATAACAGTGTTGCAAACTCGGCTCGATTAAGTAGGAAATATGACGACGCATCGCGAGTAGATGCCTCAGTCTCCCCGTAATTACAATAATTGCAAAAGTTTCGCACTACAGACTTAACCGCGATGCTTTAGTGCCATTCATTTGTATTTATGCCCGCCGCGTAAACAACTCCTAATGGGCTTGGGTTTTATATTTTTTGCCACAAAAAAATGTAAATGGATACCTTAGTTTCAGGACGAGAAAAATTCTAGTTGAAGTTTACGAGTGTTTCATAATCCTCGTGTCGAAACACGTAATATTTTCCGGAGTTTTCATGCAGACTCAGCATCGTCGGGATGGCCCTCGTTCGAGCGCCTTGGAAATATTCCCGGAATCGTGGAGTAACAAAACAAGTACGACGTAAAAAGTAACAGATTACCGGACGGGCCGTCCATTCGCTGTTTACAGCGGTCGCGTCTCCTTCATATCACGAACCTTCACAACTATTACGGCTCTCAATATATAATCATACTGCAGCAGTATTAACAAACATTGAGTATTTTTTACTACTTATGAATGGGTTGGTATTTACTCCCTTTTCAGTTCTTCTATCAAAGCAAACTTGATATATTCCCTAAAATTTATAAACATATTATATTCTTCACGAGCTAGTGTGTCCTTGGGGTCAGATATGTTCGCTTAAACAGTTCGTATTAAGAACTTCTGATCTATGACGTTTAATTTTTCGATACCAAATGTATTGTCTAGGCTCAGAAGATCTTACTACCATAGAAGCGAAGAGCATAGCTCCATGCCCCATAGGTATTAAAGCCTGCTCCTTCAACCGTGATAAGCTTTGTTGACACCAAATCTGCGAAATTAACTAGAAAATATAATGCGATACGCGAGAGGTCGCGTCTTAGCTACAAAATGTACATAATTAGAAAAGTTTTTACGAGAGGGGTCCCGCCAAGTCGTCGGTTGTCACCGCCTGACACGGTTCCCCATGTCCGGACCAAGTTATAATTTTACCAAACAAATTATTTACAAATTGCCATTCTGGTTTACGTTACTTGTAACCCAGCGGGCCCGGTATTCTTTGTTGTTGCTTCTGTATTACAGGGCTCCAATTTGAGTTTAACAACACTTGTTTTCGGATCGTGTTATATTAACTTGATTCAAATTTTAATAAAATAAGTTGCGTAAGCATCGAAAAATTGTATAAATATCAACTTAGAGTTACTGGTTGACCGACTCGTTGATCTAGTGTTGGCTGGGTTAGTTAATGCATTACGCACGCCTCCTCATACATTGGGCTTAAGCATAACTAGCGAAATTTGGGTGGACTATAAGTACACCTCTGCCTACCCCTTCGGGGAACACAGAAGTGGGTATATTAAGTATCTTAAAGTAAATGCTTAAACGACTTGCCAACGCTAGAAATTATTAACATACTTCAATTATAGGTGTTTACCCGAACTACGTTTTTATTTATTTTGGACATCATCATTTTAAATCAGAAAATTTCTTTACAGTTTATTAATTTCATCTCGTTAAAATATATTAACTCAAATCTAGTAACTTAAAAAGGAAAAAATATTAATAAAACACAGAATTTCAATTTGTGTCTGCGGGAATGGTGCCCAGCAAACTGGCTGCGTCACCCTACTGGATCGCTAAACTGACCCTCTGATTGGCGGCGACAAGAGAGACCATGGTGATCAAAGTGGTTGACGTCTTCCCCGCAAACACAGTGATGGGGCTCATTAGTTTTACAGCCCAGTCGCAGGCTGGCAGCTAAAGAAAACGTTAAGTTGTCGAGCATAGTACGCTGTTGGCATCTGCCAACAGCGGTACTATGAAGAGAGAGAAGATGGTAGTACCTGAAGCCAGTACTCCGACTCATGTTCAGAGACAACAAAGAGACGGGCCTTTTCTGCGCTATCTTCACTTGTTTGAAGTAGATTTATTTGGGCGATTTGGCACTACTAAGTTTAAATAATTCGAGTAAATCGAACTAAACAATATAATTTATTGCAAACCTATAAATAGTCGAAACTTGCAATACCTAGAGAAAATGAGTTTACAATTGTTGCAGCACGTTCAAATAAGTAAACAAATAGCTTACTCTCGAAACACAAGGTAAAGTTGTGCAATAAGATTGACGCATAATTACGTCAATCGTGTTCGTAAACTTAAACTTTGCCTTTCAGAACATCGCAAGTCAAATAGAACAGAAGTATCGCGAGTGAGTCTGTCATATATGTAGTCATTAAGGATTTGTAAGTATGTAGGTATGATTTCTAGAAGACAACCAGATTGTTATCTCCTGATAGTGCACGCTCACTTCTATTCATCAGAAGGACGAAGGCGTTTGAACTCTCCTTATAAGCGTTTAACGTTGATTTTATTAAAATCCAATCAGTTAGGCTGTATGATTTTTGTCACTATAGTAACATGCTAGTTTAGTGAGCATGGAGGCTATTTGGAATCCGTATAACAAAAAGAGATGGCACTACTTTGTAGTAAGGGGACAAGAGTTTCGGTAATCACACTAAGACATTGTTGCAAGCGCAACTGAATAAATTCTTCGCGATCCGGTACATATGCTTAAACATGCAGTAGACAGCATTGTAAGTTTACAACACGTTCTAGACAATAACCTACGGCGCTTCAACTTTACGATTCCAAATACTATTGTCTGCAACCAAAAACATCGCAAAAAGATGTGAGCATGCGGTCGTGGAAGAATTGGTGAAGTTTGTGCGGTCGTGCTATAAAAATAATTGCCGTTTTTGGCACGACACCGCGTCAACGGGATCCTTGCCCTAAATGAGTGTAATTACAAAAGTTTTTATTACTAACTGTGCGCCAAAACCGCCTTCACGATCGTATGCCGTCTATTTCGGCTCGCAGCTGATGTCTTCGTTTCAAATTTCATTAAAGTTTTATGATATGTTCAATATACATTGAGCTCTGATTCGAAATATTCGTTTACTTTGAGTAAAACATCTTCTAGGCCCATATTCTAAATACCCATTCCCCTAAATAATAAACGTGGCAATTTCGAAGAATCAGTTGGTACTAGTTGCAAATGTTTTTGCGATATGAATAATATAAAATTCAAATGGTATAAACGTGAGTAGTTAATACCGTGCTCAAGCTATTCTGGGCTTAGAATTTTTATTCATAAAGGATTTGTCCAGGTCTAATGAGCAGTAATAACATTAACTTAATATATGTCTATTCTAAGTTAACTTATATATACATATATAAGTGTAGTAATTAAATACGCTATAATAATTGGGTCCGCTTTATTCGGGGTATTCACTTAGTTATTTTATTCACAACCAGAAACATAAAAATCTTTTCCCTCAAGTTATTCTGACATCTTGTGTCAAATTACTTTTTTAAATATTTGAATTTAATATAAATAAGAAACATTATAGCGAAAGAGGTTCACTGCCGCTACACCACCACCATTGCTGATTGAAAGCATTAATATGAATGTAATTTTTGGATAGTATGACACTTATTTACTCTATTGTAGCATCCTCATGTCACAGATTACAATTCATATGAACGCTTTCAATCAGCAATATATATACATCACAGTTCAGAAGTATCAAACTTCTATTATGACAATATGATACGATTTTCCGAGGACTATTGTAGTGATTAATGAGATCCTATAAATTGTGACCACTTAGTCTAAAGTTTTAAAAACCTTCTTACTTGTCTTGTTCTAGTAGGAATAAATATGTTTCCGAATAAAGCCGGCCTTCCAGTGATATTAGACCTTATCTAAGAACATGTCGAAGTATTTAATTCTATATTAGTCTCTAGAACGGTTTTTATTATTATATAAACACTACGTATGAATGAATAACTCTCTAATGACTTTTCACTTTGTAGGTCTTTAACGGATTTTAATAGCTCCTACGCCAAGTCGCTACGCTTATAATAACATTCACGCGGCCATAATAGACTGAACAAATATATTGGACAAATTAGTTTGTGAAAGTAACAATTTAGTGTAAGGTGAGATATTAAGTTTTCATTCAGCTTACTATCGGCATTATTGGCGTGGAAAGAGGTCAGAGTGCATCGCCTGCACAATGAGCCGATTAATTCCTTAACGAACTCCAGAACGGAACCGGGAAGAGGGAGACAGAAAGAACGTGGAGTTACGAAATCCCAAGGTGCAGGAGCTCACATTTGTGTAATGCTGACTTTTCACATCTCCGAATGTGAATTGGATATTATTCCGTAACTAGCTAGTGGGGATAGGTATCACTTGAATATTTATCAAGTTCAATGCGATCCGACTTTGTAAGTTTCAGGCACACTGGTAGAATTGCAAGGTAAGCCGGAATCAAACGCGCATTTATCTACTGAATGCTCCATCTAAAATGTACATCCTTTATCTACTGAATGCTCCATCTAAAATGCACAGGTTTTCCTAAGAAGGTATGACGTTTTAATTTTTGACAAAGCGTTTCTATTAGTTTCATTGCTTGATAAAATATGCCAGCTGAACCTTATTTGTTCGTTGTTCCACGACACTATGAACGTTTCGGCTTGATTGAGCGACAAACAACTTAACAGTAAGTTTTCGATTATTAGTGCTTATGTTTCAGAGACATAGTAGTTACCTAGGTATTAATTCCGGTTGTTTGTTGTATGCAGGGAGCGCGTGCGGTTCCCGCGTCGCCGCGATATGCCACGTCCCGCGTGATCTATGCCCACATTCTCCTTCTTGCCTAACACCGAGAACACTAACACGGCATAAATTTCAACTTAAACCCACTCTGGATACGTGTGGAATTCCCGGAATTAAGTTTTTACAAGTTCACCGATGTTTTCACACACTAACTCTTTAAATTATTACGCTCCTCCACTCGCTTAAAATTTAGTGCTTTCGCACAGATTTATGCGATAACAACTCTATTTTTAGAAGTGTAAACAAAACTGGAATATTTTGTGTCTTTGTATATTCTCATTTTAATCATTGCCCTTACTTTATTGCGGTTGAAGTTGTAATATAACCTTATCAATTTCATTGAGACTTAATCAATTTGCTAAGAAAGGAATATAAGACCCAGATACGCATCAGTGGCTAAAAGTAAAGTAATATAGTTTCGAACATCAAATGAAGCACATTTTAATAAACCATTTAGTATCAAAAGACCACAAAATAGTAAAGATAAGGAAAGCGGTAGACGATAGTATTGAGAAGGCTCGAAGACGTAATATAGCGCCACAGAGCTTGGCCAGCATTTGCATCCTTCTAAATGAAACCATATTATCGATGTTGCGCACTTATTGAACAAGTTATTGTGCTGATAGACTCGATTCGATGCCACATTGCCTTTTTAAATATCAATTTAGATACGAAATAAGATGCGCTGGAAACCGAGTTCCCCTGCCCCTGCAATAATCAAAATGGTCGACTTGAACGTACCCAACCAAATCAATTACACCGAAAACATATTTCTGAGGAATTTGCAATGCTAATAAACTATTTTTGACTATAGAGAACAAATCAATCTGCCCATCATAGAATAAGCTTTCTGCATTGACTGACACGCGCGTCGACCGCAGAATATTTAACACTGATATAATTATTTACGTCAATTAATGATAGTGTAATTGTCCGCATATTGTAATGGACCATATATTTTCATGCGTAAAGTTTTATCTGTTGTAATTATTCATTTAATTTCATTTATTCAGAGTGTAAAGGTTCTGAATAATGAATCGGTGTGGGCACGGCTTAACCCTCCGATGGGATAATACACGGTGATCGGTTAACGACTTTATGAATCTCTCTGCGTCCCACGACTAGTAATTATGTCTATAGTAATTAAGCATCTCACACCTTTCAGAAACAATTTTGTTTCAATTACCATTACTTTTAAAGCTAACCCATAATTTGACCCACTCATTGCTAAGTATTCGTTTACGGTAAAAACAGTAGAATTTACCAACCTACTTCAAAGATACGATATTTAACAAAAATTATTTAACTCTACATTTACAGTTTTGCGTATGGGATATATTACACGCAGCAACGTATGTAACATGTGCCATCGTATGCAATAGATACTGGCGATCGAACAAACGAGCCACTGGGGAGTGACTAATAGCGAGATAACCATCACAAAAAATAGCTTTGACACAAAAGCCGTGAACAAAAAATGGCCACACACGTTTCCACCATGATGCGATCACCAACCCGAATAACATTGCAATCTGGCATTATGTACTTCTATAGATAATCCTTGGGTTGATTTACAAATAATAATTATCATTGCTTTGAGAAACGAATCAAATAAGATGAGCTCGACGACTACACTTCCAAAAATAGATATTTCTAGGAAAACGTCACATACGGTTGAGTTGGAGCTCTGAGGGCCTAGTGCGAGTTTTTCACTGCCACCGTCACAAATCACCGCGTCGACGTAAACGCAGAGTTGTATAGGATCGAAACAGCGCCGTCTGTCGGCCTAGACATGACACTATTGGGAGCTCATACAAATCTGCGTTTATATCGACGCAATTACTTGTGACAGCGATTTTAAGAAAACTCGCACTAGACATTCGGGAGTATAGACGGACACTAGGTATATCGAGGTGCGGGGTACATGAAAGTAGGCGTTTTATTCAAAGATCCTCGTGGACCTTGGGATCTTCCGAAACAGCTTGATATAACGTTTGCACGGACTCTTATTAATACTATTCTGAAATAATGAATGAAGCTTTATTGAGGATACAGGCAACTGTAACAACTAAGAACTAGAACCCCGGGCCCAGTCGCCTCCCTTTGCCTGTCTACTTCATAAGAGGCTCAGCGAGACCATATTATGATAGCAACCATTGTGCTCGTAAATCACATCTCAACAATCATGAAACATGTTAATTAAAGTATTTCCTATGTTTAAGCAATTACATTACAACTTACCTAAATCTTACTCAACATATCATCCTGAATTTAAACGGAGCAGGTACAAGTGGAATTCCCAACACGTATTCGATTCTTGATTTCCTTCAGAAAGAAAGACGCATTTGCAACGAGATTCGATGCCGGTTTCCCAGCCGCAATATGTATGATAAATAAATTGCTCTCCAATATCAAATGGAAGCTATACCATCCTCCGATGTGAAATGTACAAAGCGTTTACTCGTATTACATGTATGCCTACGAATGACTACTACCCGAGCAGCAGGGTAGCTGTGCCCCAAGTATAGGTTTTAATATGTTTTTACGTTGACGATATCGCCTGCGTATTTCCCTCATTTTATATGGGAACGTTTAAAGGCGCCCCAAGCGGCAGAAAGTTTTATTTACGTCTACATACAAAAAAAGCTCAAAACATATAGATCAAGCGACGAAGTTCGAACGTGTCAAACCCTACACTTAGGGCACAGAACACTGGACGACAACGACTTAACGAAAAATGTGTACTTATAGTAAATAACTTCAGCTCGCGTCGTCGATGTGGAACTAATTCCGTAATATAAAAGGTAGTCTTTGTTCTTCCTCACGGCGAGGCTATGAAAAGATAGCGGAGGCAGACAGACAGAGACATTCGCATTGATATTGTGTATGGTTGACTAGATCGAACAAGCTTGGTCACTATCGAATGTTTTGCTGTGGAAGTCTCATCGGGGATACATTATACCCGACTACGGCGAAGCTTAAAGGAGGGTTCGCAATTTGACGGTGAGGTATCATTGGATGTGTTTTGATTGTCCGCTGGTTATAGGTTATAAACTATCACATACTATCGGATATGTATTGAATAATGAACAAAAAAAACTATTTGTTTCCTAAATAGTACCGTGTTTGGTCTCAAATGACGAGCTTCAGCACATAAAAAAATATAATGTAATCTGTTGAACGCGGCTATGCCTGATTGCACCCGCTAATTGTGAATAATTTCTAAAATCACATTTAAAATAACAGTTAAACTTTGTCATAAATAAAGTCCATTTTCCCTGATACCCCAGTTTCACAGCAAAATGAGGTAAACAAAGGACTATAACCTGAGCCTTTTCAACCTGATTCCGATATCTCTACGACTCTGTCATATTCTTATGATAGAGTGTCGTAAGTTAGGTAAGAAATCCCGCAATATCAAGCCAATTTATGAAGATTACTCGCAATAATATAGCGACAAGCTCATATTGGAAATGAACACATATCTTTCATAAGATTGAGCCCCAGAATATTATACCTATGAACTGAAACGTAAGTAAAAAAAGACAATCCAAGAAATAGGAACAAAAACTCTGATACAGGCTTGATGTCATTTTGCCTCGAGGACAAATGACACAAAGGAAATAAGAAATATTAAACGTGACTTGAATGGTAAGACACTTTCCATACAAATATACGCGGTTCAGCCATCTCGCGATGTATGTAAACCATACAGCCTTATATGAAGGCCTCAGTTAGCTAAGCGATTTGTAAGACAAACGCTCATAAAGACATTACATTTGTTCGACATTAATTAAGCTTAATTATCTAATTAAACATTACATACACTGATCATAACTGAAATATATATTGCGAATGTTTGCCCGAAATGCCATATCGATAAGGGATAAGCAAGTAATTCCAGTGAATTCAAATATGACCCAAGAAACTGAAGGTTCACCTTTGTGTTATGTGGATGTTATGATATTTTCTAACAAAATCGTTTTTGCGACAGATATTTAGAACTTATTTAGTCTTCACGTAAGATTAGCGTAGCGTAGCGCATAATGCCGAGTCCACTAGAGGTTTTTCAAAAAGAAAAAAATCAATGCCTATATCATTATTTAAACGGCTATAGTTTTCAAACTTAGATCTCACTTTAAACAAACGTTTTGTTTGTTTAGATTGATTATTATAAGAAGTTTGAATCTACGAGTGTACAGAGTAAATCTCCTCGTCCGTGTTTTCTTACACAAGTCCAATCTCAAAGCAAGCTGTTCCGGAGGCGGATAATTCGAGTAATGAAATAATGAGCTAAACTTAAACGAGCTGTAAAATTTATGTTTTGTTCAGCTTAAAAACCGCTCCCCGGAGATTTCCGCCAACGGAACTAAGTTAACGTTTTGCCTTGTTTAGCTGCCTTTTTCCGTGAAGCTCGCATTTGGTTCGTGTTTTTCAAACTTTAGACTCTCCACAATGCTTAGAGCTTTTTCAGGGGACAAGTTGGCACATTTATTAGGTACTAGTCCGAATGCGACTGCACATGTGGGAATCCGAAAACGATCACAGAATTTAAACAGTCCCAACTTATATTTAATTTGTGGAAGAATAAAATAATATATTTAAAAATAAACGTGCATTACCAATGGTTGCTCGTGACCTTAGATGGTGGACACCGATGTGTTAAAATTTTGCGCAATCAGAACAGATTGCGCAAAATTCATCAAAAAATCAAAAAAAGTCTTAAAAATTCGGATCATATAAGTACATTAAAAGTCGATTGGTCTCTCAGGCTCAATGCACTGGCACAGAACTTATATGGATTATATGAAATTCACGGCGCAGGAGTGTGAAGTTAGCTCTCAGTTATAGATTAGGTGATCTCTAGTAGGTCATCGCTATGTAATCATTATCTAGATCTCCGAGAGGGAAGCTGATTAACGTCAGTTGGGTGTGGAGCAAACGGGAAGGCGGGCACAAACAACGGGATTTATTGTTAATGGCCCGACGCCAGGCGTTAAACGAGACGAATTCCTTAGACAAACAACACGACACCATATTGCTAATACAAATTGGATCATAAACATAAACGTCTATGACGCTCATCTAATATGTTTATCTGCATTATGTTTAAGACAATAAGACGCGTCAGTTCAGAGTCCCATGTTGGGTGCCAATATAACGTTTAAAAAAGTGGGTAGTTGGATACTGTACAATTTTGTACTGTATAGTTTTGTTCGATAGCAGTGTCGTGGTAAATTTTAAAAGCATTAGTAAAAGAATCCTTTGGCTAAGCTTTTGGCCCCTATGCTTACTGTCAATGAGAAAAAATAACACTTATAAACGATTTAATGCTGAATTCCTCTCGGTGCTTCCAGAGACTTTATTGCCCGTAAAATAGTCGGCAGCAAAGTCTCACTTTGTTTGAAACGGCAGGACGTAGTTTGGATAGCTAAACTTTGTGAAAATATTGTGTTGGTTATTAATTGTTTGACGCGCTCCTATTTTAGAGCTTTGCATGTATCCGGTAGTACTCAGACCACTTAGGACAAAACCTAGTTCTAAAAATTAGTACAAAATGTATAAACTACGGTAACCGTTTGCCAAAAGTTGGACTGTAAGCTTGTAACCCACCTTTGTCAGGACACAAGCATAAGTGGCAGCCCAACTGTTAACACACTAGAACAAATGCATTGTTATACAAATCGGTGTTCATAAGCACGGCACTGTATATATCGTGAACAAAAAACGCTATAACTGTAATATTTACATTAACAACCGACAACTCCCGCCGTAAAGGTTTCATTTCTACCATTTTAGGTACGAAAGGATCCTATAACAAAACGAATAATCCGGTTGGAGCGTTAAAAATGTAAAAGTGGCATCTTTTTTCCCCTTCAATCCCGTTCTCAGAAGATTAGAAAACACGTTTGAGAGAGCTCTCGAACAATTTTCCGTTTACGTGGCGGTAATTGCCTAAGAACGGGCACGGGTAGTATTCTTGTAGTAGACGTGTGCCGGCGGCGGCGGGCGGCGCGGGCAGCGCACTGCGGTAGCCGACGCCGCAGACCCCAGCTTCCTTCGAACCTCCGATACGGACATACGGAACGTGCACTGAATCCTAATATACCTGTACTGATTTTATTTTTGCTCCCTTGATTCAACTATCTAATAGTTATCCGCAGGGCCCAATGATGCCAGCTTAAAGATCTGCGTCAGGATTGAAGTCTAATTTTCTCCGAATCGCATAATAAAGTTTCCGTTTTACTACTGTTTTTATGTTACGGCTGTTACATTCCCTTTTGTATAAATTATTCAGAAATCAATTCGGAATAGTAGGTATACTGGACCCTGGTAAATAATTCAGCGTTGATTGTAACGAGGGTCCAAGTCCGCACTAAATGTTCCCTTGGAAGGTTGCGGTCGACAAACATGGCTTGTTTTCCTTATCACTGTATAAGAATCAACTCTTACGACATATATTCCATGCTGTTCATGGCCGTCTTTGTTCCGATAATCTCATCCATTGATTTTCGATATACCGAGGTATTGATCTGTTTCCGATCTCTATTTTGCTCAGAGTAAGCTCAACGTATTAAAGGATACGCGTAGGATCTCATATGTAATCACAAATGCCCCTGGTCTATACTCCCCGCTTCTACTTTCTCCCAGACTCCATCGCCACCGAGCTTATATAATGTAATTATTTTATATTATAGACGACAAAGAACCCTTGCACAATAGTTTACAATTTAAGTATTAGTCAATGGTATTTCTAAATTTATACTAGCTGTAGCTCCCCCAATTTATCAAGACTATTTGCATAGTTATTTCTATAATAAGATTTATTCATTCGGTAAAATAGTGTTGCAAAACGCAATATACAAAAGACATTCCGTCCAGGACGCCACTAAAACAGTACAAATAGCCTTAAAATTTAATCGTTTTCTGCAAAGATTTTTCCATGAAAAGTTTTCCACTTCAAACTTTACCACTTCGCTGAAGCCAAGTCGCGTTTAACAAAGCTTTTTCATACTTACGTTTTATATCAGGAATGGAACGTCACGCTCGGTTTCCTCGGCACTCGTCCGCCCGACCGCGAAAAGAACGCGTAGACCAGTAATAGGTGATGCTTTATACGGTATTCGAGTCACGTTTACAATTCCTTATATTTCATCTTTTTCTACGGCCCCGAAAAATGTCATCGAATACACATTTTCCCGTAATCCTCATAAGTCTCATGGCCTCGCCGACGAGGACGAGCGGGCGTTCCCCATCTCACCTTCCCCTCGCGACAAGTTCACGCCGCGCCGTGACTCGCATCGCAATAGCAGTGCGCCGCTCCCGACTAACTTCACAGCCGCCCCTTAATTACCTAATAATCCGTCAACATTATTAAGATCCACTCATTAATATAATCCTTAGCCTCATTTAAAATCATAATTCTTTGCTGCCAAGAATAATACAACTACAACCAACAAAAACCATTTAAAAAATGAAATGAATATTGAAGCATCTAAGAAACTTTGCAGCGTAACTTTTAATTGAGTGTGTGGACGATTTGCTAAACCAGACAGATCCAGGCGCGTGTTAGGACTTAGTATGGAATCCGGCCCCTTATCGGAGCAGGTTGGAACATGCACCTTGCACCGTTGTCGGAAGTTTCCGACAACAGTCCAACTAGTTTGGAAGCTGGAAACTCTATCAGATACGTGAGCCCGAGCGATTACCCCTAACCACCGCCATACATAGGCCGTGGTGACATGCATTAACGATATACTTAGAGTCACTATTCGAAGTCGTCTACTGACATCCTATTTCGTCATGGCTACCTACTTCACAGGATATAACAAAAAAAAAATATTCGACCACCGAGCGTCGAATACTTGTATAAATTTACTAATTCATTCAAATACATTTGGTCATGCAATCTCCCTACTCTACCCGCAAGGAAGTAGTGTGTAGCCCTTGTGGGCTTAAATATTATATAATTAAATATTACTCAAAAGATAGTAACAATAATAAAAAAAATTGCATTTGTAATGAAAGTGTGAAAAATACCTTTGAAATGTTTTATCTAAGAAAATTGAATCGGGTCATAAAAGTAAGCCTCCTCAAAACATGCTCCTCCTTCTGGTACGCCTTAAAGTTGTTGGATATGCAATAAAAAATGTCTACCATCGGAATAGATTTCTTTATGAACTCCAAAAGTCGTAAACAAACGTTATTTGCCTCCCCAAGTATCTACTATTGTTAAAAAAATGTGCTCGGAAAACATAATAAATTCAAAATAGTTTTTGGTAAAGTTCGGCCGTATTTTCTTCGTGAAATTAAAATATTTGCATTGATTTGTGATAAGATAAATATGAGGTAATAAATAAGCACAATAAACTCATGTTATTATTAAGTTACGATGTATCACATTCAAACGGTTCAGTATGACGTATTTGTTTACCTTCTTGCTATGAATCATAAAACAACAATAACAATTTCGGTTATATGGCCTCTATATATTTCCTGTCACTAAACGTATTGTGACCCAATTTATTAGAATACGCCATTCTGATAAATAGGTCACTAAAGACATGTGGGTGAACTTCACACATGGCCAAGTGATAGTGGTGAGCGATAGTGGCCAAGAGCAAACTCCTGAGTAGAGCTAACGGCGGCAATATTTCAACACATAGTGTATCGTGCGGGCACTAACTAGTGGCCACAGCTGGAGTTGCGGTGCAGTGACAATGTTTGGTCGCCGCATCCTCGGCCGTGTGCCGCATACGCAATGAGCGTCGCCGCTCGCCGCCACTCTAATTTATAGCAACGGTTAATTACCTACAAGAATCTGACTCAGCTCCGCTCCGACAACAAAGCCGGCCTGCACTGCACCCCACTGTTTATTGTCGTCAGACCGCTAATCAATCTGATGTTATTACTGACCACCCCAATTACGGTTGCAGTTCTAAACACAATTACTTCTTTCGTTGCCTTTTAATGAGGGGTGATGAAGGGTCACCATGATTCCTCTTCACTGTTGTTATTACGTTTCTTTTTGAAATGCAAATTAATTTGCAATAAGTGTATCGAGATGAAAACTAAAAGTTATGCTATTTACGGAATTTTGATTATAAATTTATATTCATAAAGCACGTTTAATTATTATGTTAACGAAACCTTCTTTTGAATAAAATATCAGACGTGGTCTGTCAAAGAGAATTAGATCTTCATTATTCAACTCTGAGCAAAAATATAAAACATTTGGTTGATGAAACTTGGAAAGTTTAACAAGATTTCGAGGCGCAACGTGCGCAACATCAGCCCACCTTCATTTCGTAAGGTATACGTATATGAACATAAAAAATGCATTTATTCCGACGAAAGTGCTAAAATACAAACGAATGTTTTGTTTTTAGTACTAGCGAGAGGTCTCTGGGAGGTGTTTTCGGTGTTAAATTATGCAGAAATCAATTCCTTTACCCGGACGAGGCCCCCGTTTTGCCGTCTGATAAATAATACATCTGTAATTGTAACCAGCTCGGACTTGAGAATGTTTACAGTTGCCGTTAGATGGGGCGGCCCGACTCGCTCCAATTGGATCTACATATTATTATTTATTGATTCATTCTTTTATAAAAATACATTTTGGACTTCTTTAAAGTGTTATTACCAAACTTTCAAATAAGTACCACATGTTATGTTACTTAGTTGCCATAGCAAGAAACCGTATTTGCATAGCGAACTCACTATGATGCTTATTATTAGCATCATGATTTCAGCATCTATTCCTCTAGTGGACATAAATCAAGAACGTGATTAATGACATTCCCATACATTTTGTATCTCTTCTAGTAGCGCAAAAGCGAGGATAATATTATTTTGTCTAGGCCTACAGGGCTTCTAAATGCCAATTCTCTGCAATATTTTTAAGTTCAGAAATATTTAAATCTGTCCGAGGAGCAGACGACTGGCTGCCAAACAGATAACGAATTTAGCAACTGCGAACAAACAACTCATAATACAAACAAGTATATTATAGAATCATGTGAAGTATATCGAACATAATGGATCGCTTCGCAAAATTGTCATAATAAAGTGTTGCATCTGGTAGCGAGCGAGGCAGCTGATACAGAAGCCGGGGTCGTGCTTGCATTATCTGAACCTGCCTTCACAATATTAACACGTTAAGCCCATAATGTCTCAGGCACTTAGTATCGACACAGCGATATTGATAGCACTAGGTGATACTGCTACATCTGGTACTATAGACACGTCGAAGGTATTGATAATACACATACTCGTCTGTAGCTATTCAAAGAGCTTTCGGTGTAAATTGTCGGATGTTTACCTTACTTTGATATGATTTTATCAAAGCTTTAGAATTTTTGTAATATTTTTTACCATTTTACGTACGATGTCTGGAATCAATAAGATAAAATCCCGCCATGTATCGAAACTTTATATTCACACAAAGGTTAACAAAAGCCAAATTTGTTTTATATTTTTAATTCCAAGTAGCGAGAATTCCGCTCGGAGTACTTCCGTAAATGGCTAAACCAAACGAGCCTCTTTTTTCTCACTGTATTATTCTGTAGAGTCGTGAGTCAGTCGGGAACAAAAACACAGATTGGTGCCTTAAACAATGGATCAGTTATTCTGGTTGTTTGATTTTTTGTCTGTAGTTTCACGTGGACACGCGAATTGGCGTCAACTTTGGTGCCAATATCGAAATCCAATCAACGTACTGTGATTGACAGGCAAAGTCGGCTGACCAATATACCCATACTACGTCGCAATCCATGTCCATATTCAATTATGTCGAAATATATCTGTGATATACTTTCGAAAGTATGAATGCAACTCTGTTGGGTTTTCTTCTCTCATAGCAAGAGGATAACGGATTGTGATTTTTAGATTAAAGGACCTGAGTCTAAAATGAAAACAAAATATCATGCGATTTATAACGTGAAGCTTTCATATTTTTTGCAACTAAACCAATATAAAGAAGTCAATTGTGATATTTCTGGTTACATGGCTGGATTTGGGTGTTCATGGCAAGCCAGCAATTAAATAATTGCCTGAGTTGATGCTAGTGATTTACCGGGGAACTGTAATATACTATTATAATAGTAAATTAGGTATTGTGATCCAAACAATTTATTCGTCAGCTGATCTTTATTAATTACCTACGCCAGGAGAATCAGTTTAGTTCGCGTAGGTTTAGTTCGCGGAAATCGTATATTCATTTGAAAATAAATGTAGGTACCTAGTCTAAGTTACTCCTTGTAACATCAGCTGCTGCAGACGTCACAGAGAGTAGCCGGAACAAACAGACAGACTGAGAGAGAAAAAATACATTTTTTTTTACCCGACTTAGAAAAATGAGGAGGTTTCTCAATTCGACCGCATATATTTTTTTTATGTGTGTTTGCGTATAACTTTGTCATTTATTATAGTAACCATCTATACTTTTATATGGATTTAGTGAAAAGCTATTAATTTGGGAAAACAAACAGACACTTCAATTTTATTTATATGTATGGATGCATGGTTATGGATCCTTGTCGTATGACACATCATTATATAGTCCGAAGTCTTCAACTAGCTAATCTAAAATTTCAAACTAATGGAAAATGTGTCCAGAAATCTATAAAAATACGAATAATCACTTGTTATTCCAGACGCAGGTTCGGTTGGTAGACGGGAGTGTAGAATGCGTGTACAATCTGTTCTGTACAATCAACTTAGTGGCACCCGATTTGCGGATTAGTCCACTTTATAGTTCTACACTCAAGTACTGGAGCTAGTTGATGAGTTTTAGTTGAATGACGTAGTCAATGACCCTCTTCATCTTGACATAATGAACAGATCAGGGATGGGCAGATGAAAAAACATATCGATGTTTATCGTATCTTTAAAATATATCGATATATGTGGAAAAAAAACGATACATATTCTACCCCAAGGTTACTTAAATATTAATGTCAAAATATTCAAGATTGATAAAATACTGTAAAAATATTCAAAATGTTCTTTCTGATAGAAGGGGGGTCGCCGAAAATTGTGGATTAACAAGAGATAGATAAAGGGAATTATTATTAGTGCTGCTATATGTACCTACTGAGCGCTTAAAAATATCGACCTCAATACTAATTTGATACTTCTAAATGTATATGGACTATCCAAGTTTTGATATTTATATATCGATGATATATATATCGATTATTCTCTAAAAAGATCGATATTTTTTACTCAAGCCTAGAACAGATTCGGTTAACAATAATACTCAATTCCTTTGCCTTGCGGTTTACCTCAATTACGCGATTGTGAGTATTAATTGGTTACGTGCAAAGTATTGCAAGTTCCGTCGGTGCCGTTCCGTTATTACTTTTTTGTCTTTATTACAAGCTTTTTCTTGCGATGTACGTTTGTCTGAAATCTTGCAATTGAATTATAAATCAGTAATTTTTAACCGATTAAGCTGAATTTTGGTATACAAGCTTATTTTGGATAACAATGCATGCCAGGCTTATGTAATGTGTCACTCTAATTTCCAATAGGGCGGAGCATCCAACATGGCGGACTAATTATTTTTTCTGCACTACGACAGTGTGGGTATCAAATGAAAGGGCTTGCTAAAGAGTATATGAAAAATTCTTCAATTGACACGACATTTTCATAACCGTTGTTTTTAACAAAAAAATTAACACACTATTGTTCAAGCCTAATAACCAATTTTCGTTGTTGGAGTTAACGACAGTCACGGCATCGGGGCTCATCAGTCATGGCTCTCTTTGAGTCACCTCGTTTTGACTGATTTAAATCAATAATGAAAAAAGTCTGCCTTTTTGCACGTATGTCAATTAATTTGTGTTATGAAACCAATATTCACGATTCCTGCCTTGGAATGAATGTAGGAACGCAGTCGTATTGCTTTTCTTCTGTGGTAACGATTTGAAAAATAAATACAAAGACCGTTGTGTATTGTTACTGAACTCCATTATGTTATAGGACTATTGTGAAATTCATAGAGTGCACCGACGGTGGATTCAAATAAGCGGCGTTCGGCTTGTATGCGGATCGCAGCTCGGGTTATAACTATATAATCTCGTTACGCGAAAGATAACGAACTATCAATTAAACGCGTATTTGTGTGTCGCATATCAAATTGTTGTTTTGGTTGTTATTAATGTCTATGTCATTATTTGTTTCGAAATATGGCTTGGATTCGTAAAATATGTCCTATTCGTAAATGTTTTGATACTACGAACAACAAAAGGCAATTCCTAGTTCCTTATATAAGACCGTAGTAAATTAGCTAATAACTGCCCGAACTGAACTAACAAAATAATCCGTAGCTCCAGACAGATTTATGTTAACGTTGGGCTAAGAAAACTTGCGGCGATAAAAAATAATTCCTTCTATTTACCTTCTTATAAATAATTCGCGGCAATAAAAAGGAACGTATGGCATTATTCCAAAACATAAATACTAAAATATCTTGATAGTCGAACACAAGGAGCTACACTCGGTGAGAGAACGAGAACCCTTCTTCCAATAAGTATGATCGAACGTTGGAGTTTCACGTCGGAGGTTGGAATAGTTGGGCAGTTGTGAACAAGTTGGGGCAGCCCTGGGCCGCGGCAATATCGGCAAGTTGGCCGGCCGCAGCTGGCATGCCGCCGCCAATGTCTCAATAATCCTGGAGGTACCCTCCTAATCGACTCTTCCTTACTTCGGCGCAAGTGTGTCTAACTGATTAATTCTGCGACTCGGTATACGTGCCCGGTCTGTCTTCGCCCATTATTGTTTGGCCCACACTTTCGGACGAGCGTGCCCCATTATTGGACGATATTTGGACTATTATTGGACAAGTCGCTCAGAACCCTCTATTTATGTGTTACCGAAGCTCTACGCGATGGCACACGGTTCAGGACCGTAATTGCTTCTAATTTGTTGGATTCAATCTCAGCATAACAACTTACTTGTAATGGTCTACTCTTGTTCGTACATTCGACTGCTGATTGTTTTAGATTGACTAAGTGACTATCTATTCACAAACATGTGGAAAATATTCATAAGAAAAGTTAAATTATAACGTATCTACACCCATGTACAGCTTGTAATAATATTTTAATTGGTTAACAAAATTGGGGTTTAACCGCTTACATCGTAACATGAAAACAAAATTAATTATTGGCGCACGTTCCTGTATTGCAAACTGTCTGGCGATGTAACGTTATAATATGTTTTACGGCCATTATAAACAGGTTATAAATGTAATAGTAACATCAGAAATGTCGCTTATAAATAGTTTAGACTCGCATTAATAATTGGAAATTGGCAGCGAACTCCAGTGTCCTCAGACTCTATGACAGCACGTGATTCTCAATAAATGTAAATGCAGTTGTTATGTTCGAATTTTATTTTTGCTACACACATTCTGGTAAGTGCCTATAAATGCTGCTTTCTACACTTATAGATAGTTTTACTATGATATTCTCGCGAATGCAAAATGGCTTCAAATGTTTGAAATTGCGGCAGTAAAATTTTATGTATTAAATGGATGTGTGTTTTAAGAAACGTGCATGAAGGAATCTTAGCATGGGAAAGTGAGTTATAAGAATGTTATCAGCTTAAAAAAGCGCCTTGAAAGAGTTTAAAACTTTCTTTGTGAGCATTTGGTTGATTAATAAATATAGTTTTACAAAAAAAAGTAACGTAATTATTCAGTCATTTTAGCCCTCTCAGTTTATATCTACATAATATGTATTTCAACATCAAATATGTTATCACCACTTTCAGATTTAAATAATAGTTTTACATGATTTGAATTTTGTTTGTAGTTACAATATAAATTAATAGGAATTACCTGTATTTATTTACCACAGGTAATAAATTTAAGATTTCAGTATTGTTACTATATGGACTTATACCATTTGGTACAAAACCTAGAAAATAAACAAACACAAAACTCAGGTTAAATAGGCCCACCAAAAATGGTCCCTTGTATCAGATTCCATTAATTGCTTTGTTAAAGTATTTGTTCGAAAATCAGTATGACTGACAATAATGTCCTTTATTCAACTTATTACACAATTTACATAAACACCAACTATAAAATATACCATCACAATGTCTATGCAAATAAGCACGCCATGTTGGACCATTCAGGTTAACTGCTAATTGATGTGGATGAAAATGAAAACCGTATCATTTATTAAATTTACTGAATAAACGGCTTTCGTATCTCGTTCAAGGCTATTTAAAAGATCAACCTTCAGCTAATAACCGACTGTTGTTGCTGTGTTAATTAGTGTTTTCTTGATTCCTGTGAGCTGTTTTCGATAAAATGAAGATTGCTCTAGTTGTTGTCTCGGGAGGAGGGTGTGGGGTTTCAGTAAAATGAGGGTAGATAGCCAATAACTCGCTCTATTGTTTGTCGGCGGCTGACTTAATAAGTTCGCCGAATTTATTATGATTTGTAGGTTCCCTTGTCGTCTTATTATGAGCCTTTTAACCATACTCCAGCCGAACGGTATTTCACCAAATAGTACGCCCTAGCCAATTTGGTCTTTTATAACCGCCCTGAAATATCTCTGTGTACGATATACACCCGCCCTTGAACGCGATTATCACACAAACTATACGATTTTTTTTATGTGGCTCGCAAATAAATTGTTATTATGTTGAAGTGCGTGGACAAGAGAAAAATATATTCTGGGTTTATTTTTACAGTATAATAAATATTCACCGCTCACTAGCGATGTACTTACGTAAATAATAGAGTTACTGATAGTAGTTTTCATTGAGATGCGTCTTTTTAAAGAATATCCTTCTTCAGGTCGTTTAATATCCAGCTGCCTATACCTACGAAAAACGTGATAAAGTCATGACGGTACGTGGTGTGGAATAATTGCACATAAGTTTTAAGAAAAACTCATTGGTATAGGCCCCCTGGGATTTTAAGATGCAGTAGCAGGCGACTGCTTAAACCCCAATGCAGCCACGGCTCTCTTGAATTTAATACAATTCAAAATATTTTTATTGCATTATACTTTTCACAAAGTACTTTTAAATCGTCAGAACGACATGGTTATAAAGGTACGGAAGTTATTACTCGTTGCAAAAAAATTTATAATTTTTTATACAACACAGTATTAAGTATAAAATAAATCACTATAGAACCAATCTTAACCAAATAAAACCGTCCCTATACTTACACATGGCAAAAAGCTATGCCTATCTGATAATATGAATAAGTCTTTCTACTTATTAATCCTTCCTAAAATAGAGTGTCTCGTCAAACTACACGGTACAGATACTGGGAAAGATGCTTAATATCAATAAAAATTAGTAGGCCGTAACTCTAGTGATTTATTCTTGATTGATTACTGCATAAACTTGGGGCACACTTGACATCCATCAGAAATATTAATGGTTCACTATGGGACGAGATCCCGGCATTTGAAAAATTGATGTCGTTAATGAATTACAAGAAATAATGCGGCGGCGGTGTAATAGACTATGACGGATGACATTTTAAAGTCAAATATGTTTTAAATGGAAATTGAAAATATCAGTAACATTTAAGCTCAATCCTTCCAGAAGGGTATAAGAAGGCACTACACCTGCTTT
Organism: Watsonalla binaria; assembly: GCA_929442735.1. NCBI lineage: Eukaryota > Metazoa > Arthropoda > Insecta > Lepidoptera > Drepanidae > Watsonalla > Watsonalla binaria. Next base: position 5,365,352 of record OV838919.1, on the reverse strand, counting down.
TAACCGAAGATGAGATGGCAACGTGACAGATGAGTCTATTACCATCTAAACACTATACCTAGTTGTTTGAATATCTTATCATTTCATCTTGGAAGGCTAGTTTCTTAATCGGTGGTAAATTTTCGACATTAATAAGTGCCTTACCAGGACCCAAACTGAATAAATATTTTTCATTTTCATCTCGGGCATATGCAGGTTCACTCGCGATGCTTTGATGTGACATCATCACACTTAAGTTATAAAAAATATCACAATACACCAAAATATAATAGCCCTATAGATCACACAGACACGTGGGTTTCATATTATCTAGGAGACACGAGTTATATATTTTATTCTATTCACAAGGGCTTAAGTTCACGCATGAATAAAGATCTATTTTAAATTATTTGAAAAGGCTACCAGCATTACCACGCACAATAATGCTGATTGCAGAGAAAAATAAAATAAATATGCTTACGCCATCCCAGAAGGGTCGTCGAAGGGGTAAGCAGAGGTGTTGTAACAACAACACCCATATTTGACCAAATATGATCAAGTACCAACGTTACAGAGGGTGAGTCCATCGTCTCAGGCACAATCCATACGTCTTTGAACTTCTCAGACATATGCAGATTTCCTCACGATGCTTTCCTTCACCGCAAAGCACGTGGTGTGAAAAACATAAGTTTTAAAAAAAAACTCATTGGTACAGGCCCCGCATTGCTGATATGTATTTTTATCGATAGAATATTAATAAGTAAAGTACTTAAGTACATATAAGTACTTTACTTATGCTTATGCATTCAAGTCTAGTAAAGTAGTAATGCAAAGCTGTAAATATGCTCCCTCAAGTAGATTACAAGAGCATTACAAACGTTCATAAGCGGCTTACGGTGTCAATGAAGCTCTTAACAGGATTGTTACATACGGCGTATGTGGGACGATTAAATCCAATCGAGCGCACCGCTCTAATACACAATTATAATTAATTTGATCTCGAATTTTGAAAGCAATACATTTAATGAAGATTGAATTTTTTTTCAAAAGTTTTTTTGATTTATAATTGATACGTTATAATCTAAAGAACTTACCCAATGTTCATTCATGGGTTTGTCCCCAAATTATCGCAAAACAGTGAGATCTCGAGACGGGTAGCCAACAGACAAAAATACTTAATTACACCTCCACCGAACCACGTATTCATACATAACAGTGTATTGTAGAATATTTACTGTAGAGAAAGTAATAGGATGCAACTCGCTTAGCTGTTTCAGTATGTAGACCGTAAGTGACTTTCACGAAAGGCAATAAATAAAATTGAGTGCACCCGGCGTCATTAACGGGGTGTCTGTCGAAACGCTAACAGCGACGAGCACGTCATTACTAGATAATAATACCCTAGACGTGGACTTAAAAACGTGGAAATGACATCGATAAACAACCCTCGGTCACAAATAATTTAAATAACTCGTTGTACCTCGCGGCTTTATGCGCGTCAACTTACGTATATATAGGTATCGGAATTTGGAATTTATATTAGTATCTATAGTATTAGAATCCAAGTCCATAGAGCCTGCCCGATTGAGAAACAAACATTCAAATATCCAATCATTAACATGTATGAAAGCAGGTTAATGATTGTATTATTCACCACTACTACACGAACTAATTAACTGTATGGAGTATTCAAAACGTACCCAGTCTGTAACTGTATCTGTTACTGGGAAAATAAATTTATCAGCGAATTATTATGAGGTATAGATACATGAATAACTAACAATATGTCGGGCAAATAGATGTCTAAAAAAACAATTCTAATAGTTGGTGATAGATGCTTCTTTGAGGCACAAAATAATCTCGGAATAAGCAGCTAATACCGGTAAAAATTTTGAAATGGGATGAGAATATACCTGTATGTACGTATGAGTCTGTTAACACCAATATGTGTAGCCTCTCCTCAGTATATATTTATTTTGTGGTTTAGGTGCAATATGCTACAGCTATTCTCGGGAACGGATCTTGACCCAAAAGACCTGATGTCATTACGCGCAAGGTTAATAACGCGAATTAATTTACCGCTGCCTGGGTAATGTTTGTGCAAACATGTATGCAGGGTGCTATTAAAGATATGAGGCTTGTTCTGTACCTACCACGCAATTTACTATCCACTGCTATACACTTGCGTAATAAACTTATTCGGTTTATTAAATACTATTTCATTTTCTCCAGTGGAACATAATGTATCTGTATTTTTAAAGGTTTTAATCCTACTTCCTGACTTGGTCCAATCATTTTCGAATTATATTCGTGCGGAAGTGTCTCTCTTCTTTTCATGGCAGATATATGATAATATTCGAGGTGGTGAAGAATACTGTATATTTGTACGCAGAACACAACGCAGAAGATGTACGAGAAGAAGTTATTCAGGCAAACTGCTGGCCTTCCAAACATTGTTAGGGCTGGCACTCGATCTAATCAGACACCATGTGACCTTTGTAATTCGTTACATTGATCTTAACAGATTTGAACCAGCTGACAGACTTTCTCTGGCTCCCTTCTGACAGACCTGAATTGTTTACCAAAGGTATTAAATTGGTAACGAAGGTTTGACGTCTTTTCTTAAGCATAGGAACTCAATAAGACATGAGTGGGTAGTTTTAAAACAGGCCACTAGCAAGTTTTCACCTGTGATGATACAAATAAATACCCGATCAACTCCGCTACGAGGCCCTATTTATGAAGAAAAACGTCATATCATAGATCACAATTTTGCGCAAACTTTTTATAGGAATACTTTACACATTTATTAAGCAGAGACGAAAGTCGTTCATGTCCCCTCCTAATTTATTCTCAGATTGTTTGACCTGACCTTATTCTGGGTAGTCTGATTATTTGATGGTACGAGGAACAGCTATGACTTTAATGGTATATATCATTAAATTATATTAAAAGAATTATCCTATTTTACCATATCTAAACTTAAAAACAAAAAATAATGTTTTTATTACTGACAATATTCAATACTCGAAACAATTTCACGTTACACTTGTATCCAGGATTCCAGGTATTTACTGTAATTATTTTGCAATGCACAAATATATTTCGACAAAATATCATTTGTCAGAACCTTTCACATATTTTAAATAGAATATCGACGGACCTCTTCATTACCGAATATCATCATCATCATAATCAAATGCTTCCTGAAATATTTTAGATCCTCTTGTTGTGTCTTTAATTCGTCTACTAGAAAGAATACAAAATGACTAGCTTACCTTTAAAGGAAGAAATCCAAGGAAGAAATACCATGACGAAATTTTTAAAATAACGTCTTTTAAAAAGGTCATATTCGGAGCACTGGTAACCGAAGGAAGTGCATGAATGTGGATGAAGCGAAATAAGCATGTAAGGATGATGTGACAAACAGTGGTCTCTGCCTACCACCATTGGATACAGGTTGGAACATATGATGTATGTATGTATATACATACATTTATCTGTTTACAGCTAATCAAATAATAAAGTATACCTAAACCACCATCGGCATCCTTCTGAAGAATTAGTTTAAACTATCTACGTGACACACGTATCTACGTGTCTATCTAGTTGGAGTCAAAGAGTGAAGGAAATGGAGTATCTCACCTATTATTATTATATTTATCTGTAAGCGACGTAATTCTTATTCCAATATGGCGGATCATCCAACATGGCGGACTAGTTATTTTTCTGCTCTACCACGTATGGATATCAAATGGAAGGGCTTACTGAGAGGGTACGAAAGCTAGTTCTTACTAATATTTTAGTTATTATTTTTGACAATTGAGCCAGTTTCTTCTCAGCAAAAGCAACCTTCCGAACCCGGTGGTAACATTTGTAATCTTGCATAAAGTATTTTCTGGGTCCATCTGACAATTTCAAAGTACTTTGTAAGAACTTTAATCAAACAAAGATATTTTTAATTTAAATTGAATTTGAATCTAAGTTCTGTAATAATCGAGTAACTTTCTTCGGTGAATAGTCATAGCACGTCACACAAGCCACATTTCGTAACGCCTATATCGGTGTAGACCGCGAATCGACCTCGTCACGATTTTATACGGAGAGATTTACACGACCCATTTGTTATAATTATTCACTAAAGTAAACAAAATATAACGCACCATTTAACACTGTCATTCTAAATAACTGACTCGACTGATCTAATATCATCCCACCTCGTCTAATTATTTCGGAGACACAGTAAATAGCGTGTCTATTAAATCAAATTATTTCATGTGGTGTGTATATTACTCATAAATATATTTATTTAAATTCGTCAGAGTGTGGAATTTTGTGAATGTGTGCATTGCATACGTAAATAAATAAGATATGACACGAATATAAATTGTGCATGTATTATACTATAGTAGAGGTAGTAAGTACACCACTGAATTTACTACTACTCCCTTTAAGGGAATACAAGAGTGAGCATATGCACGTGTAAGTATACATGTGTGTGTAAATTTTGCCGTGGTGTAACTAAAGAATAATATGGAACCATCGCATTTTTAGGTTTGGCGTACCATAACCTAATGATTCAACCAAATTAAAAATACCATTGAAACTAAACAAGTTCAATTATCTATTTACTTCTTTGCTATGAACTTCGACATTATTGCTTTATTTGGTAGCATTACCGGGTTCGCATAGCACTATCATCCTACTTTAATGAGAAAATGGAATATTTCCAAGCATCGCTTCCGTTCCCATTTCAATAGCGTCCACGATTTTATTTTACCTTTAATACAATTGCGCTATTTAAAGTTTCTCATTGTCTGTTTATTTTTGTTACACATACCTTACTTGTTTTATTTGTAGGTATCTACAATCTATTTAATTATCTATGGCTACAAAACGTCTGTTCAGGTAAAAGTATTGTAATTTCGGCCACTAGGACCAATCTACTGGCTAAAGGACCTCTCACCCGCGCGACACGCTTAGTCAACGACACCTACGACCGAGTAGACATATTTTCCAACAACTTAGGTGAAATTGCAAAGGTCATTTTAAACTTAATTTGTTATGATAACTCTGTCAAAACATAATTTTCTAACTGTTTATTGCATGCTTTGAGTAGTATAACTTGCCTTATTTTAGAGTTGATATTATGTAATATTATTAGATTCATAAAATTGTCTCACTACCGCATTAGATTATAAGTCTCTAATGGTAGATGTAAGGTTTGTAAATAAATAAATATCAGGCTTATCAGGAAAAAAAATGTGTTAACCTGTATATAATATATATTTAATTATTTTATATCAACTAACTACTAAGCTGCTAAGTCCGCATAGAATAATTGTTTGTTTATACGCCAATGTTTTATGAACCGAAATACACAGACAAATGATTTGTAGCTTGCACTATGAGCCATTGTTTCCTTCCTAAGCGGACGAGACTTTAACTCATGAATATTAGTGTTTATCTGCAATATGGAATCACAATTAGTGCGAGCATATTGTCGATAAAACATATATATATTTGCGCGGTGCGGTTTAGTCGTGTTCTCAATTCTTTTAAAGTGCAGTCTTAGTTTACTAAAAAATATATTAAATAATTATGCTCATTCCAGAAGGGTTCCCGAAGAGGTAAGCAGAGGTTTTGTAACAATAACACCCACATTTCACCGATTAAGTGCCAACGTTTCAGAGGTTAAGTCCATCCCCGTCTCAGGCACTATACATACGTCTTTGAATTATTTCTCAGACATATGCAGGTTTCCTCACGATGCTTTCCTTCATCGTAAAGCACAAGGTGTGAAATCGCTGCGCATAAGTTTTTAGATAGGCCCAGCTGGGAATCGAATTTGCGTCGCTTGCTTAGCAGGCGACTGCCCCCCGAGGCCACCACAGCTCAATTTTTTTTCGTATTTGTATAGTAGCATACATATTATATTAATTATGCTAACGCAATCCCAAAAGGGTTCTCGCGGGGGTAACCAGAGATGTTTCAACACCGTCTTTACAACACTACTTCTATAGAAAGTTATGCGTGGCCAAGGTCATAAAATAAAAAAAACATGAGGCAATAGACCCTCCTTCTTCTCTTTGTCGATTAAAATTTACATACAGTGAGTTAGACTATTCATTATTTTGGCTTGAAGAATATCTTGTTGATTACAGTCAAAACATAGGGATAGTCTAACCATGATCAAAATTCTCCGCACCAGTCCTCCTTAACACCTTATTTTCAGAATATGTTTAACCAAACGTTCGTAGAATGTGTTTGAGATAGGTAGAAATAATGAGATAAACAGTCGTGTCGAAATAAATCAAAGTAAATACGACGTGCAAGCAAGAGAATAGTTGCAGAGGGCGATCCGATTACGCTAAAAAAGGAGTATTTTAATGTTATTACCAGTTGGTTTGTTGTCCCGCGCCGCGTCATGGAGATAATTCGCTGCCCGGACAGTCTCCGTAATTGACTCCGACAATATTCCAGTATAATTCCACTGCACTCTATCTGTCAACGATATTATCTTCAATTTATTTTGAATTTATAACACAAATTCTGCATTTCAAAGAGAATTCGAGATTTCCTAAATTAATATCATTCTTTCATAACCTTTAAATTACGTCACATCATATCTTATATTAATAAACTTCTAGACAGAGCATAGCTTCATATATGAGTACCCACTTCTTAGAAAATTACTCTTTGAAGTATAGTCGATAAACAGAGACGAATGCTGAAATCGAAAAATCTCTAGAGTAAAACCAACAGTCCCTTCTAAATGGGGATATATTTTCCCAATCACCTGTGTGAGAATTTATTTTTAAATAATCCCATATAGAGAAGAGTGGAATGTCCAGAAGTGTAGGGGCAATAAAGCTCTCCAAAAGCAATCGTTCGCTCGTAGCGGGCACAATCGGCGCGCCACTCTATTCCCAGTGTTCTCTCTCTCCGCTCACCGAGGAACGAGTGCAATTTCCCGCGTCCGTATCGCGGGCGACGTACAAAAATTGCTTTTCTGAACGAGAAAATATAGAGCAAAAAAAACATCGGTGCCATGCAAATTTTTGTAAAGTCATTCGAAGGCGTGCGTTTGTATTTCTCGGCGAGGGCAAGGAGGGCGAACGATTGTCGCGGGGAACTCCTTTATTTTGTTTGAGGGATATTGCGCGTCGGGCGCAGACGAGGCAGCCAGCTGCCGCCCGAGCGAGCGTTGTTTACCTCCGGCGATCGGCAATACGCCCGCATACTACTCTATGCACTTCGTGTCACGACAACCGATCCCTTATTAAATAACAAACTTATTCGAACACAAATTACCTACCAACAAAGGCTCAATTTAATAGAAGAGTAAATCATGGGAACAGAGCGGGACTGGAGAGACAAGTCAGTGTTTACGTAACACAAGTTGTTTTCTTGTCGAGGAGGTCCCGGCCCTCGGGGTCAAGGCTCGATTTGCTCGTAAATACAAATAAATAGGATCCAGTCTGAATCTCATTGCCTGATGCTTATCATATTTTATGGTTTCGTAAACTAGTGTACGAATGTTGCAATAAGCAGGGCATTGTTTATTGCTTCAGTCTCATTTCAGTAATACTCATAATTTGTTTATCGTAGAAAGAGATTCACCGGAAGATTTGATTTTCGAGTAAGTTAAATAAGTGGCAAAAGTTTAAGTATCTAAGATCGTTTAAGTATAAGTAAGTATAATGTTCGCCATTCACATTGTAACTTTTCGGCTTAATGAAATTTTAAGTAGTTTAGTAACTCACTGGATAATGTGCTAAACAGTATTAATGTTAATTAAAACGGGTATATGTAAATAATGTATGTACGAAACACGTGGCGTAGCGTGGTGAGAGCAGGCGTTCACACGACTGTAGCACCATTTGCTAGTTGTCATGTCTTTCCGTTCCAACCCTCCCTAACACTTTCCCGAACCACAACGGATAGGCAAATTACTCACATGTTTCACAACTCTATTAAATTATTATAGTTTAACTTTATATGGTTTGTTTAGCGGTGACTCTATACTCGGTACTCTCAATACGACGGTGTTTGACTTGAACTAACTCTTTATTATTATGTCGTTCAACCTTATTGCTTTACTTTAACTTCTAATTCAATATCTATTTTAACCAGCATACTCTAAATTAAGTGTTAAATTTAATTGGTATTCAACATTTATTATTTCTCTACCGCATTTTAATAAACATAATATTAAGCCAATGATTCCGTCCCCAATATCGCGATGATAGGATTACCTTCATTCTGTTCAAACTAAATAAGCTATGAAAATTTTGTTCGCAGGTTACGTTGCCGGCTTGTAGCCACGAGATAATTTGCGAAAAGGTAAGTTCTTGTAAGCATCTATTTGTATTCACGAGCATGAGAACTGTCTCTTCGGCAAACGTGGCCTCTCAGCTCCCACTTCGACATCGAATATTCAAAGGAATTTCTCGCAAAAAGAAACTAGAAAGTTACCGACCTAATAAGCAATCACGTAAAAACCGACAATCGATAATCGTAAATTTTGCTAAACGGTTTTGGAGACATCGACGAAGTACCTCCTAATGCGATTCTAATGCTATGTTTGAAGAGTCAATAAAATTTAAGCATTATGCTCTCGATTCATTTGAATGTACATAAAATATTGTGCTTATTTGAATTTCAAGCTGAAATATCCACGATATAAATAGATGATGATGTAAGTCGGCGCCAGTAACTAGGAGTGCACTACAATGTAACGTACTTCGCTGGAAAAAATATCTTTAAAATGAACAGCATCGCTGAGTTCTGAGTTGCATCGAGCTCGTTCCGTCTTCGTATTTGGTGGATAGCCCTAATAACACGCCACAACTCATTCTGATTTATGCCGTCTCGTTATAATTGTCCGCTTCGCTGGCGCGCCTCTATTGCCTGCTGTTGCAATTTTCATGCAACCGATTCGCGAGAATGGATTTATTCTTTCTGGCAATTTACTCGTAACTCCCTAGCCCGCTATTGCTCGAGATAATTTAATTTTGAAACCGCTCCGCCGCTAATGGAGCTTTTGTGCTTAATTTGCCTACTCTAGGCTTTATCACTAAGTTGGCTTCTTTTGTTACTGCTTAGATACACAAATATACAGATAGTGAGTCATCAAACGAAAGCCGTTCTTAAGAAATGTATTATGTAAATGGTGTGGATTCTGGGTTAATATCAGCACGGGTAATTTCCAGCCGTGTTAACGGGCGCTCTGAAATCGTGCGAAGGACGTCTCGAAATAGTGAAACTATTTATTGCTGCGTGATTCAGTGCTTTACAAGAACGCTCGCCGTGTAATGTTGACATGGGAGTACATGTACCTATTCACGAGGGCAAAAAGCAGCATTAATCACTGAGTCATAGCTCGTAGTATCGAAGTTGGCTAGTTTCTTTCGCTCCAATCACATTGATAGCGTACCGTAAACGAACTCTCGGTTTAACGCATCGAAACTTCTCCTTGTTCCCTGTGATTACGAGCTCTCCTACAACACAATCAATCGTCAACTTTTATTTGACTTATCCAGTAAATAAAAAACAAGTAAACAAACGCCGGCGTTCGGATTCCGTGGATCCCTGCGCAAAGTTTGAAGGTGAGCCGCCGACCGTCTCCCTAATAGAGAAGAAAAATACGTTAATGTACCCTCAGATCCCGAAGACAAATAAACCGAGGCGGACAGGGACGAAATAAAAGCGGGGAGGCACCCAGATAAATAACAATGATCTGGCGGGAGCAGTCAGCGCGGCCGGCCTCTGTCACACTACTTACACTTTTCTCTTGTTATTACGCCAAAGTTACACAACATTAAATACCTCGATCGTAAATATCCTCCGCATATTTTTTTAAGGCTGTTACAGCCCAGTTTTCCAAATGTGTACCAATAACATTCGTGATCGCACGAGATAATAAGTGCCTGAAAGTGTGTCTAGACGTCACCGGCATAATTCCTGTCACGAACGTTCGAAAATTAAATTATATTTAATTCATGTATAAGATGGAAGAATAATTGACCTTTCTGTATAATCTGATCAAAATCCCAATTAAATAAAAATATTTGAGTTTGAGTTTTGAGAGTTGAACGGCTGACTTACGGCAGTTTTCAATAACCTATCAAAGTTTACAGATGGATTGCTATCCCTAGTTATCTGTCAGACTTAGTCTATCCATACATTTAATTTCATAATCATGTTAACTAGCGATAAGTCATTGGAATGAAAGTTAGGTCAAAATTATATAAATCGAGTACAGTTTATCTTTTGAAACCTAAATAACAAATGGATAGAATATTGGATTGATTGTCACTGTGGTTATAACGTATTCCCTCTCCAGCAATCCAAAGGTGTCATAGAACCATCATTTTGTTAATTAAACAACCCATACAATCAGATTACAATGTTGAACTGTGGGTAACAATGACTGTCAGTCGCGCAGACGACGGACGTGTACAGTTGACATTTATAGCACCCATTTAATATCAGATTAACGACTACACTTGCTAAGCTGTCATTACCAGGGAGCCTACCATCATCGATTTAAGCAGAGCGTATTAAGAAGTACTTACCTTTGACGTTTCATATTGGTATTCATTTTGGTACGCGCTGCTAAAACGATCATAATTGGCAACCTGTACATTTTATTTCATACTGTCATCGCTTTTTTTAAATGACTAAGAATGTCAAAATGTCGTGACAAAATTAGCATACATAAACTTGTTATCGAATCCAAAATGACAAACTGTAGCTAGTACAGCAACTCCAGTCCTACTCCTCACCCCATTGGAACCATGACGATCTCACAGCAATACAACACCACTCAAAGGCATAATTTTATAACTGCGATCTTCTGTAAGGAGGAAGTACAATCCCAAGTCGGACAGCTCCAAATATAGAACGGGAGATTCCGGGATGTCCTGCCTCTATATGTCCTTCCACTCTGATAAGACACTTCTTCAGTACCGATTGAAATAATCGGTACTGAAAAAGTATTTATATGTTTTATTCAAATGCTGTGCCCTAATAGAGTTTAAGTTAGTTATCATATCGCACCCTCAGAACGAAATTAATAATTATGTAAAGAAAAACCTCCAAATGTACAGATAGTTTAAAAAAATATATAAAACACTTTTTTATCAAACACTTTTCGATAATGCACAACCTAAACGCAACTTTAAAAATATAAAATACATTGTATTCAAAGTTGTAAAATAATTACTGCCTAAGTTTTAAATTCAAAGGTGCCGATTGTAATTCACGAAAAAAAAAAAAATTGTTTTGTGCCCTATCGTTCTAAGGGTGCGCTATGTTATAAATGAAATTAAGTTTATGTTGTATCATGTAACTGACTTAATGAAATAAATATATAAATATGAATATGTGTAAAGTGATAGAAGTCAACGCTCTCATAATGAAAACTCATATGAAACCTAACAAATTAACAATTAACAAAGTAATATATGTGCTATGTCAATCATTAAATCTTATTATTTCGTAAATCAGTTGAGTTTGTTGTTCATGAATGCTGAGGGACTTTGAATAACAATCTGTCTAACACTCTTAAAATTCAACGACAATTTAGCTTTGTTAAAAAATTTACATATTTCGGTGGAAACTTGAATAATTTCTGACCCTTTTCCAACCCTACGTTTCGGTGGAACGAATTCCGCAAAATCTTTTTGTCCGCGTCAAGCCGCCGCCGGCTTGTCATAATCTTCTTCCTCAAAACAATGTCAGTTTTAATTAAAATACTTTAAAATAATATAACTTAGAAACAAAACGGAACAAATCGTGGCAATTGTACAATAAAAGACAAAAGTATATTAACAAGATTTCCTTACCTTTTAACCAACAAACGTGAAAAATGCAATTTGAATTCGAGTATAGGGCTTAATACTCTTATAAATTACACTTTAGTTAATAACGTATGCTCGCGCCTTACCAAAAGGGTCCTCGAAGTGATGGGCAGAGGTGCTAAAATTCTCACCTATTACCGAAGAAGATTAAGAATCCGCGGATTAGTCCATAAAACACTAATTAATGTTTAGTATTATAGATGTTTAGTTGGGATATTTGGGATACAATTAAAACATTATCATTAAAAGTTCAGTTTATATCTAATTAATACAAATATATTTTTACAATCCTCCTGTCATTTATATTTGACAGATGAGTTGTTATTTGTGAGACGCCACACATTCACTTTTTTCGTTGACTGTACGTAGCATTTATCGCATTGGCCGGGGAATATCCAGCCGCGGAATCCATTCATTTGGTAACTGACGTTTATGAATATTAAAACGTAATCTTTTGTTATATTTAAAGCTTTAGGTTTCGATGACAATGGTAACTGTTGCCGCAAAGAGTTTGTTTCGCTTTCCGCAATGAACGTGATACGTCTGCAGGCTTTTGTAAAACATGTTATAAAATATGAATAGCTATGCCTGCATCAGACAAGGAAATACACTGGAAAGGCTCGCGGCGTGCTTAGCACTGCAGGTTTTAAATCTGAGAATAAATTATACTAAGAAATATGTAACGGGTTGAAATTTGTACCGAGCATATTTCTTAAAAAAGCTGAAACTTATTACTATAGGTATTATGGATACAGACCTAAATCATTAGGTTATTTTATTTTTGTCTGTCTGTCTATACTAAAAGGATTCGAATAAAACTCGGCATAATTATACGACCAGCTGATACAACGGGCTCACATAATGTATACTTAATATCCCAACAAATATGGATGGTTCCCGTGGTATAGGCAATATAGACCATTTTCATAAATTTTATAGGAAAACTGTTACAAAATTACTACTTACGAAGTAGATTTGAATTAAAGTCATAATTAGTAATATTTTTACTACAGAAGAATAACCATTCCCTCAGGAAAACACAACCAATGTAAACAACTACTTATATATAAATATTTTGAAAGGTTTATATGAATATTGTATACGGATGAAGTGGCAGCTAGATTGTAATAAAACGTAACTTATAATAATATTTAACTACAAAGAAGGATTTCAAATGAATTAAGCATTTATGTAGCATTCTTGCCATTATTTAAAAAATACATTAAAGTATGCAATCAACATTTACACTAATATTATTAAGGAAAGATTTATATTTTTGTGTGTTTCGAATGAACTTAAAAACAAATCGACCGTAATCGGCTACATTTTTTATCGAGGTTAATTAGAAATCCATAATAACTCGCGGTAAAGTCGCGAACGGAAGCTAGTATACAAGTAAGTAAGTAGAGGCTATAATATGTAAAGACTTGGCGAGTGTATAGAGCGGGCACGCGAGTTAGAAACCGCAATATCACTACTCGACTGATATTACATTCCCAGTATGGCCACCCCTCGACGAGACGCCATGAAGTCCCGACACCCCCACCCTCACCCCCTCACCCCACTCCATAGGGTAATTTCGACCACATTTCTATCGACATAACCTATAAAAATTTAGGACGTAATTATCGCCTTAATCAATTAATAGGGGTTGAGCGCAGAAGTGCTATACATTATTTCGTACTATAATCTATTCAGTGTATTTAGAGCATATATATGTATATATATATATAAAATTTGGTCGCATTTGTTCATTCGTCTGTACGTCACAGGTTATAAAAAATGTAATTCAAATTTGTTTAATTGTTTTGACTTAAAATTATTTGGAACTTAGGTCAATGAAGCGTAGCTTAAATAATTTTTTTGTTATTTTTGAATTCCATTTATTTATTTATTTGTCTCCAGCCAGTCTCTTAATTTATAACGTATATAAACTTATACCATATAGCACATATCTATCAAGTATTGCTTAATTAATGAATCTAGATGATAAATAAATTATATTGTTTACTTGTATTTACTTTACGTACATCAGAAATCGTTATTAAGTCGCATTACTGACTTTCAGATGCCGAACGTTAAATCAGTCGTATAAATTTAATGGTGCATTTTAGCTACTATTTCATATGAGTTACTGTTATCGAAGCAAAACATGTTTTATAGCGTGTTAAAATGTAATTAGACGATGATGCATATAATGCCTTTTGACTGTTCATATTAGCTTTTAATAAAATTACATTAGTAGTTAGTCTATTTCATACATACACACAAAAGAATAAAATATTTGTTTGAAACAAAAAAATACAAATTGATTAACACATTAACGTTAAAAGAAAATTTTAATGAAAAAATACTAATGAAAAAATCTAATTCAACTTTTTTTAGAAAATATATCTATAAGTATATACTTAGGTACTTTAATATGAAAAGGTACGTAATCTTGATAAAAACTCGACCAATAAAAAAATTACCTTTACTGATATTTTAGGACTGCTCTACAGAGTGGTTTTACGCTCTATATAGTATAGATATAACGATAAAATTTTTGAAGGCAATCTATACATACCGTTAACTTTTCTCTACTATCTACATAATGTGGATTTTTTAAGCTATAAGTAGCCTGTAGTATGGGAGTTCAACTCCTACGTGTTAGTAATAATCGTACCAAGGGCTTTTACTTTTGAAGAAAGGTGCGTTCAAACAGAAAAAATATGTATGGAAATTGTGTATGGAAACGGCGACTCAATGTTATACTATTTCAAGATAAAACGCGAGCGAAGCGACATTTAATCATTGTTCAATTTAATTAATTTAATAGTGTGTTTCAGCTGTAAAAAACGTAAGTTAAATCTGTAATTATAGTTAGTTAAAACAACAGTTATTATTAGAAATAACAGAGAAAGATTTCCTCCTTTGGTAGCATGTGAAGACTTACTCATTACTTCGCTTCGTGCCTTTAACTTTTTCCATTATGTAATGTAACTTCTCCACGTGGGTACGACACATTAAGCGTCTTAATTTAGACGTCTGTAACTCTTCTAAGTCATTACTTGCTTAATTTACTCTATAAACATGTAACCTGAGTACATTTTGCCTCTTTATTGCTAGCAATTTATCATTCATTAAGAAGAGATGATAATATTTAAATTAGGTAGACTTAATATTTTTTTTTTATCTGTAGCTCAAAAATTCATACATACATACTCACACCTGTGTCCCATGGCGGTAGGCAGAGACCACCGTTTGCCACATGCTACGATCCTTACATATTTCTTTCGCTTCATCCACATTCATGCATCTCTTCATACACTTTCTTCGGTTACGAGTGCTCCGAATTTGACCTTTCTGAAAAATACAATTAATTTGGTCATAGCTCTTGCTTGGAGGCTCTCTACCAACACTTCCGGTCACATTCGCTCTATAAATATCTTTCGTTAATCGCCTTTCTTTATCCTTTCGATATGTCCAAATCATCTTAACATACTTTTTTCAATTCTGGTCACCACATCATTCTTCAACTTGCAACTGTCTATTATCACACAATTTTTCATTCGATCAAAAAATACTGGGTCAAATATAAATTCATCACCAAATTCATTATCACTGAGTAACGTAGACTACATTGTCAATCGAGTGCTCGGGTGCCTTATAACTTGCATGCCAAGCTGTGGATTGACGCTAGTTCATTATCAAATGAAATTTGGAACACTTATTGAACGTCATTATTAACAGCAACTTTAGTTAATTTACTAACTATTCCATTAAAGGCTGTCAGAAGAAGAATTATATTTATATCACCCATTCCCGTCTAATTGCCACAAGCATCTTACAGTAATTTATGGGTCAATAGTATGGATTCGCTAAATCGTAAGCGTGTAGCGTACATAGCGCATAGGTATATATTATGTATAGCATGCTTCGCTCGCAATTCTTTTCGCGACTAGATATAAGTCAGTGTTACACGCGCAAGCACACACTTCTGTTTCGCTTTTAATCAAATAAACTTCATCAATGCACATCCGTGTTTTCCTTAGTCGTCACCCAATCCAAATAATTGTTTTGCCTAAGCCACAAGCATTTTACAGTAATTTATGAGTCAATAATATGGATTTGCTAAATCATAAGCGCTAAATCTACAGTTAAATCGCAAATAGCACTTCCAGCCAATTTGGAAACTTGTACTCAACTGCTTTTGAGTGAGACTGTATAACAGACTCGTGTTTGAATGTGGCGCCAGTTGATTTTGTATTCCACCATTCACCCGTGAACTATGTAATAGTCGGCTTCGGGTGTCCGGGCGCAATCAGCCGGAAACATATCAATACTGCCGGTATGGTTGCCGGATTCAGAGTCGTAAACTTTACCCCGACTTCCTGGGCTGTTGTTCCGCATTCATTTTTAAACAAGTGATTTAGGCAGTACTGCCAATTTGCTTTGCTTCCAGTCAAATACATTTATTATTTGAATTGTGAAGGGCGTATCCTTTATCCCTGATTGTCGCTTTCCAATCTATGCAGATAAATTAAATTAAATTTTCTGTTCGTAGTTTCAAAAGAACAGCTTTTCACTAACTTCATATTAAAGTATATACGGTACTTACTTACATAGAAAAAACAATTTTATGTTCTTCCATCTGTTTGTTCCGGCTAATCTCCGAAACGATTGGGCCGATTTCAACGGGACTTTCACTAGCAGATAGCTGATGTTACAATTTAACTATTTTATTTAAAAATAATAGGCTTGTAAAGCATGAAACTAAGTATACGCGGGTGAGACCGCGGGGCACAACAAGTATAAAAACTTAGCAATTTCTTTTCAAGTGGCTATAGCCATTTCAAGCCACTATAAGGTAAGTCCACAGATAATTTATGAAGCTGATAATTCTAAACATGCAACTAATATGCTATGCGGCGGTGCAATGCAGGTCGGTCACTAAGTATGTTCACGATTTACTTTAGCACTGAAATGCAGGTCATGTTATGGTTTTGTATTTATGTTTACTGCTGTTTTTAGTATTAACAGTACTGAAAAATATTTCGGCTATAAAAAAGAGGACCACAATACTTGAAAACTCGAAATAAAAAGCTACATGTCGTTTTTCCAGTTAAATGCGCTTAACTTAATATCATTTTCAAAATAAACGCGTTATTCCTGAAATAAAATAACCTAATACAACTAGTTTATTCTATTAAACAACCAACGAACATCTCCACTTTGAGTCCGAACCGTAGTAGATATTTATTACACTGAACCGTAACATTATTCAACATTCACTCTCTGAAAAACTCAATAATGATAACCATTCGACACCCGTAGTAATGGGTTCCATAACGAGCGCCGTTTGTCAATGGTAAACACGAGATAAAATGTTCTCTAACTTCTCGACGACATTTCCAACCATTATTTGTAGTAGCGACGCTACAATATAAGAAAGGAGAGACCAGCCCGAGCTGCCGGCTTGACATAGATAACGTAAATCTTATTAAAAAGTCAAAACTCCCTGAGGAATACAAAATAGGACAAGGACGCTCTAAAGTATAAAGAGTTAAATGTAAGATAAATAGAAAGCGTTGGGTACATTTCGACGTTATTTACAAATGTTACTGTTGTTAGTACAGAAATGGTGGCGTCAGTAGCGTCTGGGTACAGTTTAAATATAATTTTTAAAAGCAGTAAGGAACCAAGCGATCAAAGTCGAGAAAATAAAAGGTGATTACGTATATATACGTATATATTACGTATAGATTCGTATACGTGTTTTACCGAAAATTTTCAAAACTTCTAAACGACAAAGCTACTTTATTTTGATAATAAATAAGAGTAAATTTGAAATTGGCCTAGATTCCTTACTGCTTCTAAAGCTTAAATTTATACTATGGTTTAGGGCTAGGCATTAAGCTCGCGACTAATCTTTTAGCGCGTCAACGACGCACGCACATAAATTGAGGCTGAGCTACGAGCCGCCCCGAACGATACCGATGCTACGAACTCACCTCTACTCCGAGTCAATTTTAACTTTGCTCGCTACAAGTTTTTTTTAACTTTGTGTAGGTATTTTTCACACAAACTGTCAGGCTAAAATACGGTTTCGAACCAAAATAAGTTTAACAGAACCCGACCATTTTCATATTTATTGCATAAGTTAGAAACCGAAACCGAATTAAAAAATCTCTAATACCTATAGAAACGGTTCTTGTTTCATAATAAATATAATACTTAGCTTCCGTAAGTTCATACTTTCCAAAGTAATATAAATCAGACATCTTGCTTCCTCAAATGAAATGTCTCGCCCAGGTATTGCATACAATTACATAAAGTTTCTAGCAATAACATATTTATTACAACCACTTGCGTCATAAGTTATTTATGCTCATGATTATTCGCCCCCACCGCATTTTATTGTTCAATATTATTCGCTTTATGGACAGGAATAGTTTACGATTTGGACGCAAGTTCATGAATTCCCTGTTGGGATCTAATGCAACGTTTCTGCGTTACTGTATATTCTCTTCCCTCCCTGGATTCTGTACCTCACGTATAATTTTGATCCACGACCTTTGAAACGTATAATCGCTATTCGTACCATGATACGAACGAATTGCGTAGACGTTTGAACCTAACTAGATCTATACCAAACGTATGTACAGGACGCTTTCCGGCCAGGTGGGATGACGATCTGCGAAAGACTACATGCAGATGCTGAATGCGGCAAGCCGAAGACAGTGCGCTATGGCATTCATTAGGGGAGGCCTATGTCCAGCAGTGGACAAACATAGGTTGGAGATAGAAATCTATACCTGCTTTTAGCAGGAGACATGATAATGGAGAAACAAATGAATGTAACCGTGCGAAGTCTTGTTGGCTGCATGGCGAGCGTAGTTCTTCGTTATAACATTTCCGGTCGTCGGATTTTGATTTATGACTGTAATTTGGCAACGCTGGCGACGACAGTCCGAGACATGTCGGAGTGTTTTCAAGGAGCCATCGTGCAATTGTTTAATTAATCTTAAGCTAGAAGGCGCTGCGGGTGCACTACACTCGGCCCAACTTTAAACTCGTTAAAAGTTCTTTGAAACATTTGGCGTCAGATAAGCCACAGTTAGACTCCGGTTTCAAGATTGTTAACTTATCTAGTGCTATAATTAAACATCGTTTCGTGTTTCATTTTGCGCCCCTTTCGTTTGTCCACTCGTAACGAGGCTTCTATTGTCACCGCGTACCTACTGAACAATATACATATTATACTTATGGATTATATTATACTGATATTATTATTATACTTGTAGTTGATAGTTTTATTTTCTTGGATTTAAGTTATCTCAATATGGAATATATTAAGATCAGAATAAAAAAATTGGCATGTAATCAAATGGTATTGCAAGCGACCATAGGCTGCGGTAGTCGCTTACTTTTAACATGCTTGTTCGCCACAAATTGTTTTAAAGAGTAGTTAAACTCTAAATGAGATGTGTACCTTACCAAAACCTGCATCTGCAGAAGACCAATTTAAAGGGATGAAACTAAATAATTTTCTTTCTTTCTAAATTCCGAATAAAAGCACAAATGTAGTGACATAGTTGTTGAATAACTGTTGTAGAACAGTGTCGATAGAGCAAGCGATAAGTGTCTGCACGATCATTGAAGAGACTCCAGGGCACTGTCACAGTGATCACCAAAACCATGTACATAACAGGCGAGCATTCGGCGAACAAGGCTCATTCTGCGCGGACAAGATGGCGGACAATGGCCCTTGGCGGATAATTACTCAAATAGATTGCCCATTTGGGCATTGTGTCTGTGTGCTCACTACTCACCTAATATTGCTTGTGTCTCTAGCTTAATACCCACCTAATAAAGACTATAACGTATCATAATTTTTCCAAGGTACTTTTAATAAGTTTACTGGCAAAAGCATCCCGTAAACTTCCTTTGTGTTGCCATCCATACTATAATGTTTTATAGTTAGTAGGCGCTATTAAAAATTTTCATCATTTCCGTTTAAGCAAAAAGGGACGCATAAAAGTAAAAACAATATTTAAAAAAATATAAATATAAATTACCACCGTATTCAAATAAGATGTATAAGAAATATTTACTTAACATACTTACTTGATATCATTTCAATAATCGATTGTAAGTTAAAATTCGTTTTCCTCATTATTTAGGTACCCCTAGTTCACAGGGTGACACGCCATGGGGCGAAATTTTTCCCGTTTCGCATCACGAGCGTTTAATCGGAGGTTTTGATCAACACGTCCTCGCTCGGTAATATAATTACAGTTAACAGCAGTGCGGCGACGTTATCGCGCGTATAAATTAGAGCGATTTACATTTACGGCCGAGACATAGGCCCGCCATTATCGTGAATGATGCGGGGATAGGTGCGGGCCCAGATCATCGCACCGACCTCGGGGAGCAATGACTACCTCGCTGGACGTGCCTTCAAACTAATCTATACCTCGCCTTTGACAGGGTTTTAATGAACGGCGCTACACGGTTACGTACTCACGGCTAGGCGTAATATTTACTTGGATGGGGATAGATTCAGTTCAAATATTGCCCTCAATTTGATCCTTTCCACAATAGAAACCTAACTTACGATAAACAAGTTAAGGAGGTTACCAATTTTCCCTGCAAAAGGAGTGGAGGAAGTCAAATGGCAGAGTAAAAATCACGTGAAAGACACATCTGGTCAGATTGGGTAAGTATATGAGAGTCAAAGTTATCCATAAGTACTTAACTGAACCGACAAAACCAAGAACTTTTGCAAACACTTAATCGTCTTCACAGGAAATTAAATTAAAGTCGTTCATTACGCATTCACTCAAATTATATCCGTCACGCTGCTCGTAAATTAAATTCTCATATTCTGCGGGAAAACCTGTGCAAATTGGTATTAATTCACTTGAAACGTATAGCCTTAATGGTGAGCATATAAGCAATATCACTCTAATACAGTGAGGAAGGTACGGGTACGCCCCGCAAGGGTTGCTTGCACGTAATCATTTTCTCCCGTGTAATATTATTTATTATAGCCTGCGAGACAATCCCCTGTGATACAACGTGACACAGACGTAGATTCCAAACTCAGTACCCTGAAACTGATCTGAATAATTACTGTAATTTATACACTTCTAATGACTACCTTATCTGATTACATTGGAAATGTCATTACCATTGGAAATGACTTAAATTATGAAATTCCTTTTGAGTACAATATAAAATCTAGAATTTGTAGATTTCCTTTGAATTTACTTGAATAATTTTATTTGATGCGAAACCTCTTTAGCATAATAATACCCCACGATCGTCGGCACAACAACAAACGGTCACAAAAATTTTTTTTGGGATTGTATCTGTTTCGGAGTTTCCGTAGGTAAGAGAGTAACTCTTTATCGTGCACTTAACAAGCACTACACAAACAGATCCAAAGGATGATTAGAACAAAAAAAATCAGTTCATAATTAGATCTCCACCCTTATGTTTCGACGACGGGTAAACTCTAAGAGAAGGCGTAGACGAAGCAAGGGTTATTCTTAAACCGTTACATGATCGCAATGCACCAAATTCTTATCATATACTAGCTGTGCCCCGCCGATTCGTCCGTATAGACTTTATTTCATGGGCGGCCCGCACGAACCCACTTTTTTAAACAAAAGTAGCCTGAGTTACTCCTTGTAACATGAGCTATCTGCCAGTGAAAATCCCGTTAAAACCGATCTAGCCGTTTCGGAGATTAGCTGGAACAGACAAAGAAAAATCTAAAATTTGTATTTTTTTATGTAAGCACCGTAAAAGCCGTTCATTTGGAATCACAAACAGACACTTTAATTTTATTCATCTGTACAGATATATATATCTGTCTAATATTGTCATTGGCATTTAAATCGTCTGAGTAAAAAACCGTTCTGTAGAAAGCACAATTAGTCAAAGCAGTAACATTGTTTTCCGTATTGCGTGCTGGCTTAAAAGGCAATTAGATACCACGTTTGGCAGCATTCTGAGTTATTTTCAAGCATAAACGAATGTAAGGCAATTTGATTTACCGCCGCGATACAAGGCGGATCCATAGACATTAGTATTGCGTTCTAAAGCGGATCATTAGTGTGGAGCCAACGGCCCCGTCTTTACACTACAATGCCATTGACAAATTGTTCATCACTCCGACAAAATATTACTTACATTTTAAACTGTTACACATTACCGTTACTCAAACAATTGTAATAGTTTTTTCAAGTATCGGAACGTTGACATTGATCTTAATTCTTCAACTGTATGCTATTTATTCATAACTCAATATATTATGTGTAAATTATTAGAATACCTCTAAATGAAATAGCCATTTGAATATATACTTACTTATATATATATATATATTTAAACAGGCAACGTTTACGTGTACGGGGTAATTCGAATCTTCGAAACGAATCTATTTAATCTAATAATTATTATTTCTATAAACGAAAGCAATAAGAAAGAGGAAACTAAAATTGCTGAAACCATACCATCTGTAGCTTACAAAAAATGATATGTCCGCCCGCCCAGACAGAATTATTAAAAATGTTTTTAAAAGCTGACCTTTCCAATAGAGGCAGTTAATTTCAAAACACAACTGTTTTTAAATTGAATCCGTGTCTTACGTGTACCTGATATATGGGACGTGCTTTGACTCTATAAAACTACCAGAGTTTATTAGATTTCTGCATTGGGTCTCAGTCAACTGCAACCTTAAAGAAAATGTTTGTTCACGGGAATGGGTCAGGTGAATGGGCACAAATATTAGTAATATCACCATTTAAAAAATTTTTGTCATGTGTTCCTCAAAATTTACTTGAATTCTAACTGGATGCCAACTATGATAGCTTAAGCAGCGCGTATAAAAACTTCTCAGCTTTGTCGTTTAATTTTATGGTACTTATATGAAACCTCAAAGTTTCTTAATACTTTCTGCTGAAATCGATGATGGTAGGCCCCTTCGTGGTAACTACAGACGATCACAGCCAAACAATACTAGTAACTTTTGCCTCATAGGACAGATAATCCCAGCCATATGAGTGTTTCCAGCAATGATTCCAGAACTCAATAATCGCGCTGTGCCTCTTTGCCTTTATTCTAGCAGCCTATGCATAGCACAAAGCATTATACTCGTAGTCTCATATAGTGGATTGGCATCACTTTGAACACACTTATATAAGCAAGCAATCTTTTTTTCTTCGGAAGCCATATATTAGATTAATTATTGGAAGATATCAATCGAATCTCCAGCATCCAATCTTGCGGAGATAGGTCGTATTCTTGTAATTTCTGAGGCATAATTTTATTTATTAGAGTGCGCCTTCGTGGAGCTGCGAGAGCACCCCATTTGCCGCTTCATTGACTTACAACGGCACTCCATAACACTTCGCACATATTTCTGTAGCGCCTCGCTCGCAGACGTTATATCCCTTCTCACCTCATTATATTGCGGATGACATTTAATAAAACATTATGGATATCACACAAACGATTTTCGATAACCGAGTACGCGGCATACGTAGCTTAGTTATCTGAAAGATGATTCCCGCACCGTTTTGTGAACAAATGAAGCGTATTACGCAGGAAAATGTAAGCGTCCTCGAATCAAAATCAACACAATCAACACTTGGAATATTTCTACCCTCTGTAGTTTTTTTAAATACACTTTGTACTAAGATCTGGCCTTAAATAATAGTATTACCTACATACTTCGGGCTTATCTTCGAAAATAAATTGTTTTCGCTCCTAATACAATACTACCAGCTGAACGATCCGTATGAAACAGTGTTCGTAATAGAATAGGTATCTTGACTTCTTTATTTTCCAAATCATGCGCACTGAGGGTCTTGCTACCGTAATTTGTAATCCTTCGGTATTCACTTCAGATCGCGAACATAAATCTAAGGCTTCTGAATTAATTAGGGTCAACACACGTTTAATTAAATTGATAAAAGTTATTAATCGTAAATGTAGGCTTACTTGAATGATTCTATTTGTTGTTGTAGGTACCATAGTATACATGCATGGATCCCGCCCTCGGACAGCTGACAAATTGCAGCTCATCTCAATTTACCGCACAATTAGTTCTAGCGTGTTCCATCACCGCATTCGTATCAATAAATAGTTATTTAAATATCAACACAATAATGCAGCTCTCTAATGTCAATAGTTGCCGTTTACCTGTCCTCTCACGTATAACTGCACAAATTACACGCTTGGATAACCCACTATTGGTTTGTCAATTATTTAGTCGACAAACATTCTATCCAACAACCCCAACAACACATTTATTGGAAGAGCTGAAATAATATCTTCCCATTATATTCATATTGTTTCCATTTACTGAAATAATCTAAGTACCTTATTACAAGAATGCTCATGGAATTAAACAACGACTAGTTAAAACTAGTTCGGCGGAACACATTCCAGTATAATATTGTCTAAACTTCCATACGTACGTTTTCATTCCAATGCGGGCCGAATTTCAGGGAACCAAATGTTATCCCTCATGTGGGCATGAAATTAAGCTGCCGCGCATATTTAAACTATGCCACGACAGGGATATCAGACAGGGATGAGAAACAGTTTATTTTGTTTGATTATTATATAGTAAGGTGTAACTACAGTGGGAGTGCGCCTCCCGACCATTTCATTTTCTAAGAATTCCATTTTCATTAGCAAGCCCGACGGCTTAGAGCAAATGAGATATTCATTTTTATGCCTTACAATTGTAACGGTATAATTTTGGCATTATCTTTCTCGGCAGGTTTGTGAATGAAATGATTAAATCGCTCCAATTTTTAGTCGCACCCTTAATAAGAAACCCGAAATAAAATGTTTAGAAGACGTCGGTATGCATCTTAAAAGGAGTAATATTGTTGTGGGAAAGTGTACTTTCGCGAATAATAAGTAGGTTTAGAACTCCAACTAAAGTATAAGTATAAACGTAAAAATAAGATACCATACAATACTTTATAAGCGAACGAGTCTATCGAATACTGATCCCTCTAATTAGATGATACAGATGTGGCAGAAAAGCTAAAATATACAAGATGTTACTAAAATTAATTTCAAGAATACTTTTACAATTTAAGCAGAGGGAACGGTTGGTTGTATACATTGCTCCGTGCGGCCGACTGACGGATTTTGATTTATCATTTTAATTTGGCGAGCGGTGACGACGGCCCGAGGTGTGCCCTCGGGGACCCGCGAACCTTCAGTACCCTCGCTTTAAGTTGAATTCCTCGTATTAAATAATTATTTACAAAATTAACGTAGCTTGCCTTAACGCGTGGAATGCGATCTGAAGCGTCCTTTGCTATTTTGGACTGTAGATTTTGTTTGTTTTCATCTCCCGGTCGGATACGAAAATAGTACAACTATTTAAATGGACGGAACAAAATAAAAATGCTAACATTCGGAGAACCAAGACGATGAGAAGTACTAAAGCTGTGTTGAATTACAAAGAAAGTTGTACAGAGACTCCACTATGTGCTTAGACAAGTGAACCTTCGACTGGGGTGGCAGGAGCAGTTAGCAGCTCAGTGCTAGGTGACGTCACGCATTCCGCCCGCCCCGAGAGACACCGCCACCGCCCAGCCGCGCGCCTTCATTTGTTTTCTGGTGTCACTTCTTATCTCGTCTCGCAATTATTACAATTTGTCCGCTCCTCCCCTTATCTTAGCGAGTTTGCCACTTCAGCATAAAGGCTCCCAGTTTGGCTGAATCGCCAGATCATATTGAGACGGATCTCCGACTTTTTGTAATTTTCGCGGGTGGACATTTTTCAAAACTTTGAATAATGACAGCGCCGTAAATTGCAGAGGTGGCCACGAAGCGCCGCAGACAGCAGAGTTGTTTGTTGTTTTGCTAACTTCGGTTTTTCATCGCTCGGCCGACGCCACAACGGCTCTTGTTTTGATAGAGCCATTTCACCGAACAAAGATTTTATAATCCCTTGCATCCTGGGTCCGCTTTATTGAACCAAGTTCTTAAAACGATGCATAAAAGTAACCCTTCGGTTTTATGAATAATAGTTTTATGATCTTGCTATTGGAAATAAAGTCATATAATGAGGTAGATCCATTTTCAGTATTTGCAACGAATATTTTTTTCCATTTGTTAGTTTGATATTATTCTCCTTTAATTAGATAAGCTCAATTTGTAGACATCGGTTGCTTCTGAGTTATAGATGCAACAAAACTTGAACATTTAATTGGAGCGTACTCCAAATCTCCAGAGCTGTTGGCCTCGGGAAGTGGTAGCGTACCTAACAAGTTAGTTGTGTTTGTTGATGATATACGTATTGGTAATAGGAAGTGTGGCAGTGCGTTATGTCCGGCCGCGAAATGTTCGCAGGGCTAATTCGGTACAGGTGTACATGAATTAACCACTCACAACGTCGGTCGTTAGTGCGCCCGATTGCCGGCGAAGCGCGCCGTCTCCGTATTTTTATCGCTCCTTCGACGAAGGGGAGCGCCGCGCGCGCTCGTTGTCGCGACAAAATGTTCAATTTTAGATACAAATAAAAAAGGTCGGACGCGTCGCGCAGAATATTAACGGCGCACAATATGAACGTAGGCATCCGGAATTCGCGTCAAAAGTGCCAAAACGATGTTATTCTTTTCCGCGCAGGGGTAATAAGCGAAGCGGTCCCAGCCGTGCCGCGGATATGAAATCCAGAAATGTTTATGGCACGCGATAATGGGAAGGCTCCGTATCCGATCGGGTTTACGGATGAAAGCATCCACGCGTAATTAGAATCCTTAAGGCCTTTTGAAATAGCATAATTGTTTCTCGTTGTCACCTCGGAGCACGCCGCTATCTCTATGAATGGAACTACTTGAATAAGCGTGTGCGGATCGAGTTATTTGCCGACGCAAATTTACAAACTATGAGTTTTATTTCAATTGGCTAAAGTTCAAATTGAAAGTCGGCAGCAAGCCTATGACGCACGTGCTACGTTGCAGTGATTGAAAGACGTCAGTTGCAGTCCAACGCGCATACCTAAGCCGACCTGTGCCCTGGATAGCCCGCCAAGTGAACATCGTCACCTTTAATTGCATCCGGATTTTGTACTAATGCTCCATGCATCGAGAGATGAGGAAAGATCGACAGCACCAACACATCAAATAACTAATCACCATTGTTCATTAGGTGAATTTATTAATGTTTAGACGCTCACTGTGTAGTAATAGGTACGCTCAACGGTGAATAACAATACGGCTAGCCAATACGCTAATTGATCCTTTCAAGTGGCTTAATTATGTATTGTTAGTGACCAGTAGAGAGGCCACGCTTCCTATTGTCAAACTAGACATCATCAAGCTTGCATACAACGACGCATAATCAAGTAGGAACTGAGGACGGTAGGTACAGTTACAGCCTTTGAAGAACTTATGAATTTACTGTTTCAACAATATCGGACTATAATTGAGTACATGTCAAATTTCATCGATGAATGTGGTGCAAAAGCGCAAGTATCAGAGCAGTGTTTTTAACGCATGGCTGAACTGAACCTGAGCTTAGTTATAGGATTGGACAATAGAGGATCTACCTATATGTACACATGTATTACGTAAGACGTGACGCACTTATGTATGTAATTGTAGAACACTCAAGTGGGCACGTATGTACACCTTACAATATGGTCCACAATCCACATAGGCACATGGATCGGTTGCCCGCAATAACCTCGGAGCGATGTTAACACGCTTAGAGCAGGTTTGCCTATGAATTGTTTAACTCTCCAATTCGATTGAGTTATTGCTCAGCGAACCATTATTGGCAATAGTATTATCTAATTGTCTCAGTACGGCCATGAATTTACAAAGACTAGCTAATCTACCTATAGTCTGTCAGGAGTCCTGGGATTAACGCATCTAAGGCAAGGCCTACGTTGTAGGTACTTATGTTCCAATCTCACTGGTCTCTATCAATCATCACGAGCTTTATGATGAAAGAAACCATTGTGTGGAAAACTTCATACATCTGTAAGAAACACGTAGTGTAGTGCTTACGACGGCGATAGACTCCCTGTCTGTCAAGGTGGTACCGGCTCATTTTCGGTGAAATGTGAATTTGACATTCAAAACACATTAAGCATTAAAGTTTGAAACAAGAATCTCTTTAACGATTCTGTCTGGTAATAAAGAGGGTATGTACATCGGCTCTGTGTGGTCCTTCAATAGACCCCTGTACCTTACCTAATAATATTTGCATATAAAGCCAATCCCGCCAGTGCTTTGCGCTTTGTACGCAAATTTGCAAATTCTCCACGATCTGCTAGTGCTACTGGCTCACCACAATGGATACAAATTTGGATAAATAGTAAAAAAAATCATCTCCCTGGCCTTATACCATACATTGTTGGGGTCGGCACTTGATTCAATCCGATGTGGCTGACCTTCTCAACCCCTTTTACGAGGAAAATCTGTGATTTACCCAGTTAAACCAGTTGTCAGACTATTTTAGGCCTCCGACTGGCCGGCAACGATTGCCAAAGATGATAAATTGGCAACCGGGACCGACGGCTTAACTCCGAGGCACAGAGGGAACTCGGGCAGTCCTATCCATTACTGGCTAGGGCTAGGGTTGCTTAACTTCGCTGATCGAAAGATATGCGCAATAGCAACTGTGGTACGAGCTCCTCTCGGAATTGTAAAAAATATGAGGTATATAATAGTTATAAGAAGAATTACTTAAATAATTACTCATAAAATTTAATAACTTAAACAAACATTTACATTCACATCATCCGAACAAAGTTCACATAGAAACGGCGACTACTAAATTTCGACACAGAGAATATAGTGTAAATCTCTCTTAAAGCTTACTTCAGTATAAAATGAAGAGATATTTTCTTTAAAAGGATATATTGCTCTAATTCAAACAATAAAATTGTTGGTGAACAGTTCCCACGTAAGAGATTAATTGCAGCAACTTTCACTGACCCGAACGTGTAGCGCTGGAGAGAGAGGGAGAGAGCACCATTTCACAGAAGCGGAACTGAACGGATTAAATTGCAAGTACGCTGATGTATTTATAGCTGGACCGGAGACAAACGAGCGAGCACGTGATGGACCTGCCTCGTTATAGGAATTAATCGAAGTTGCACTGAACGCTGCACCTGCACCTCCAACTAAAATATACCCTTCGCTGCATCACTATTAACGCCAGGGATAACGCCAAAACTCTTGACTTACGAGCTGTAACTAATTATACGAGTTGAAAATTCTAGAAAAATAATGTAATGCTACTTGAAGGCGAACATTACAGTCGCAGCGTCAATCCTAGCCATAGGGAAATATTTGTGTGATTAGCATGAATGGACTTTTAATGTGTCTTTCTCTCTATAAGTTCGCTGTTTAATTACTAAATAGTACACTAAAAAAAATTCTATCAGGTCAGACAAGTTCATCCAACATACTGCTGCCACATTCTGAATAGCTTAAAAACATTTAAAAGTTTATTATTCATGTGCCCCGATTACGTTCAGTGAAATAATACTTTTATCATGTGATAAAATGTACCTACAGTAAATTATATCAATATTTCAGCATTTAAGGGAGCTGAAAACAAAGGCACCGCTAGCATATTTAAATGGGACACCCCACGACAATGACTTTCTTGAGCTTGTCCGGAAGTAAGACATTAATTTCCATTTCCAAAGCAAAACCAATTTAAAAAACGAATACATAAGCAGAAATTTGCATCACAATATGGGCTTTCTTTTAATTTTTCTTCTGTCGAACCAAAGTTGAGATAAATACATTGGCGTATTGTAAAGTTGGTAAAAATGGTACCTGAAAATGCTCTGCGAAATCTATGTTGATGATGGCCACAAGAGAATGTTAGTCAAGGAATGAATAGAAGTTTCATAATTCCAGGCTGAGCCCCAATTGCGTCCAACGCAGTTTACACGAGGTGAAATAACCGCGAAATCGAATTATTGGCCGTTTGCGACTATTCACCACTGCTACGCACTTGAATTACCATTTCGATTGGTTCACCAAATATAGTGTTCTCTATTACTGAATCAGTTATGACTGCACCAATTGATTTCATGTTAGCACAAATTTAATTAACACACAACATTGTATTGAATATATTCAAAGGTGGGAAAGTATTTGCGTCAATTAATGCCAGGAAATTCCACTACAATTGGATATCTATTTATAAAAGTTGACAATGAAATGATTAGGATAGTCTTTTGTGTACTATTTATAGATACCGAATTATGATTCTCACATTAGAATATTTCTTTCATATAAGGAAGGCTATAAAAATACTCTGATATTTGAAAGAAATGTTTGTATATCCATGAAAGAATATTTCCAAATTCACTATCAAATTGATACTGTCATTGGAACAACAGAAGTAGAAAATTGTAATCCACTGCTCAACAATAATTCAAAGGCGGCTTTGATTCGCATACAATGCAGCGAGCATTGGAGCCGGCCGTATTGTACTCCGTTCGCTGCATTAAATATTTATGGCGTCTACAAACAAAACCGAAGAAGCTAAGTGGTCTAAGTTAGCGCTAATTTAAGAGTTCGGCGCCGTGGCAGGCGGGTCTGGTATGCCGCGGCCGGCGCCTCGGAGACTGCCGCACTTTGTCATAACTTTACGCCGTTACACTTTAAACCTTCCTCTCAGAAACATACCGCTTCATTTAACACGGCTTTTGTTCTAACGTGTGGGACCCAATCAAATTTACCGTATGAAGAGGATATTAGTTAGTTTCTTCACTAACTTCCTCAATACCGATTACTCAACCGTATAGCGAATATAGCTAACCTTAAAGAGAATACGACATTTATTATATCAAACATTTCTAGAGTCTGGTGATGTTATTCATAGCCCTCATATATGCCAAGGAGGTACAAGTAGTATAAAGTGTTCTCAGACTTTATTCTTCAGTGTAATTATTATTATGCTAGCAATCCGCAAAGAAAATGATGACTCGAACGTTGACTAAACGTCCACATCCAAATTAACATAATTTAAAATTCAAAACCGTATGAAATACTTCATTGCGGTGAGCACGCCACTGAAAAGGAGCATATTTAATTCTTTTAGCGGCACTCTGCTCGGAATGAGTGGCGAAAAAATCCTTAAGGAATATCAAGCACTTTTTGACTTGACTTTAGAAAAAGAAAAATACGGGTAAAATAATAAATAGCGGTATAATGGCGATCTTCACGCGAAAGATTAGCCACAAAAGCCAGGGGCTTACCAGTATTTATAAGGAGTGTTAGCACGCCACAGGGCGGATCTTGAAATGTTCCTTCTGCCTCCGGACCCTACAAAATATTTGTATTTTTTCATTAACATTGGGTTCCAGACGCGTAATCAAATATTGTTGTATATCTCTTAGCAAGACAATGATCTCGTTAGAATGTATTTACTCTCCTTCAAGTAAAATACCTAATATCGCATTGTTTACAAAAGTTATAATTCGAACAAAATGTTGTTGCCTAATGAAAATATAATGTATTACGAAGATGTAAATGGTCTTTATTAAAGTAATAACTTAACTTAGTACTTTAATCCAGTTAGTGCGAGCTGGCAGAGGAGCAAAACATTTGGGCCTAGCTGTCGGGTGGTCCCAGCGGCCGCAGTACCGCAACTTCAACATAACTCGTTTACTACGGACCGCCTAATTTGCTTGCTGACTTTATATAACGGACAAATTTTCAGTATTATTCTATGCTTTACACTATATTTTTGTGGTTCTTCGAATAACACAATGCTACATACTATACTATCCGCTCTAGACTTCAAAGAAGAGCCGTGGTGGCCTCGGGTTTGAGCAGGTTTTTATTAAAAAAAACTTATGTGTAGTGATTTTACACGTGCTTTACGGTGAAGGAAAGCATCGTAAGCAATCTTACATATGTCTGAGAAGTAATTCATAGACGGCGATGGACTCAGCCTCTGTCACGTTGGCACTTAATAATATTCGGTGAAAAGTGGGTGTTGTTGTGCAAGCAGAAGTGTTATATATAACACTTCTGCTTACCCCTTCGGGGACCCCTCTAGGATAGTGTGAGCATATTTATTTTATTTTTACTTCAAACTGCTTTAAATTTCTCTTTCAAAATTTGTTTATTCTGACTTATGATTGTGGCAATCATTGACCGTATTTAAAGTAAATTTATTTAATAATGCGCATTTAATAGCCTGACTAAATTACTTATTGACTGAAATCAAACCTATATCAAACCAAAGGTCAAAGAAATAACTTTACTATTATTTCGTTTCGTTAAATCAATTAAGATTAAGACTTAGTAACGAATATTTTACCATCGTGATTTGTCATTGTAAATGCTTGTTAGCACCGTAAATAATTTTAACTTTAATCCAGGCTGTGTTAATTACTGGACAGGGATATTCCTTTAAAGAAGTCGATTATAAAAGAAAACAAACGAACTCAATTATGTTAGAAAAATTAAGTGCCTTTAAAGGGAGTCATTTTAAAAATACGATAGACAAAGTTATTACACTATAAACATTGAAACAAAGGAGTTGCAAATAATAAGAGCAATCACTACATTCTCATCTATTTGTGCCCTAAAATAGTTCAAACAACGAATTATGTATTATTTTATGTATTGGTGTGGCTCGAAATGTCGTGATTATTTCAACCACTACCCGCGTTTGAAAAAGTGCCTATGGAGACACGCTAATATACAACGTCATTTGTCTACATTAGAACATGTTAAAACCTATATTTATATACTTACTTATGGAGCACAGCAACATGGATTGGTTTAATAATGCTTCCAATGAAGAAGCCTTAATTTATACGCGGTCACAGGAGCCGCAACTTCCCAACTGGTTCGCTCCAAGGGTAATTGCTTCATCGTATACAGTATGTGTACATATTCGTACATAAACGACCAAATATGTACGTGACCCGTTTTTGTGTGCGCATTGATTCAAACAAGATAATGGAACGGCTGTTGACCGGAAATTCTATGTAATTACGTACAGAGTTTTTAACAGGAAACCTTTATCGCAATGATCAAATTTATAAGATAAGTGATCAAGTTCGCTAAGTAAAAAGCTACTTTGTATTACGTTCAAAGGAAACATTGCGCGAAGGTTAGAACACTAGGAACAAGCCTAGAAACGTAGTGAATGCAGATAACCCGTTATGTGGAATTACCTCCACGGAACATTACATTATTTATGTAAAATTGAAGAGATGTAGCAAATGAGTGTTATGATTGAGTTAGGCATTAAATCTCTTGCAGTGAGGTATCCAGGTGGGTAATGAATACAAAGTGCGGACCGCGCGGTTAGCACCGCACTAAATTAAGCCAAGAGAGCGGCGGCGGCGGCCCGCGAATTGGAAACCACTACCGTGAACGGCGCAATATGAGATCCCTGGGGAACGCCGCTGTTTATAATATTGATTAACTTCAACAAATACCAAGAAAATAAGTTGGTATGGGAAATTTAATTACGAGGTTGCTGGTTTAAATCAGAAAAGAGCTATCTTCCGAGAAAGCATTTAATTTCAATGGGAATATAAAAACATCTAGGTATCATCTTCGAAACAATTTCAGCCTCGGTCACATAAACAGTTGAAATATAAATTCGACCAGAAAGCGAATAGACATGCTGGGTGAAGCATATTAAGATCTAAGTATACAAGTCTTTACTAATGGTGAGGTTGGAGAGAAAAAAAGAGTCTGGTAAGTAAAGTAAGGCTATGAAGATTCGAGGATATTCGACGTATTTTGAGCTCAAACCAGAGCCGCTATTTATTCATCATATAAAAAAAGGACACTGATTGTTGAATATTTTTAGTTATTATTGGGTGAATAGGTCATTAAATAATTTATGATGAAAATAAATCTCCACGTTGTTGAATCATTCCCCTTCAAAGGATGGAAGGTTCCCATTCCTGTTCAAATCACTTAATTATGAGTACTTATAGCTAAATATTGATGAAGCGAAGCACTGATGAAATATTTGCTGAACTGTGCGTGCACACATGACGATAAAATTTGCAATTACTTCGTGTAAATGTTGGAATCGATAGAGGTCATCGGCACCCTACAGCCATCATCCCTGAGGTCGGAACATGGAACCCTCATGAAGGGTGGAATTGCACATTTACCTTCGCCCTCGCCCCTCCACAAAATTCCAGGAAAACAATACACCGCCTTCATTTCTTATTGAACTTCATACTGAATGATATTCAATCAACCTAATATTTACTAATACCAATTTCTCAAAGAATACAAAACAATTTCAATGAAATTCACAAACGTCTAAAATGCGGATACCTCATGCTTAAAAATGTTATTTCCATAAACGATCCAATTCATAAGAAACAATGTGTAAAATTTTAAAAAATCTGATTTCAAATTACCCATTTCACTTAAATCTAATCTAAAAACGCATCTTAAGTCGGTTCAATAGTTCAGTTATAAATGTATCTATTTGAAACAGGAAGAATAGAAATTCGAAACCAAACTTCTTTTCCAATTTTCTCTCAATGGCTATTAGGATGAGAAATGTAAAGTAGATTCCCGGACGAGCTCGAGATATGTGCTGGAAAAGAATGAATTTTCAAACTAAACTGGCATCGCACGGGCACTAGAATCTTTTTAGCCGACGAAACGGCTTCAAAATGTAGACTGTACAGAATTATTTGCGTGTATTTCGAGGTTACAATACTAGAAAGATGCATCCTGGCGGCCAACTATCATCATTTAAGCAGCACGTATTAAGAACTTCTTAGCTCAAACGTTTAATTTTACGGCACAATAATGAAACTTCAAAGGTTAAAAGTTCCTAATAGGCTCTGCTTAAATCGATGGTGGCAGACCCCCTGATCTGTTCTCAAATATACTACTAAATAATACAATGCTAACGTTCACGTGTTCAAACTTAAATTAAACTAAAAGTTAATGTGTATTTTAATTTTAATTTCTACGCAACAGATAATTTGGAAACCTTACAATCGCATAACTTGGATATTAAAAGTAAAACCTCATTATAAATTTGTTCTGCCTTACTTGCGAGTGGAATCCTGGGAACTCGCCTAATTGAATAATGAACCGGATGGTTACAACAAACTCTGGAAACTTGGACAACACATTTAAAGTTATATCAATATGACGGGGGTCTGTTATCACGAGGAGTAGCGTCCAAGGCAAACAGCCTCTCAAATAGTGACTTAACTGAGTGTCAACAGGTTACTTGAGTCTAGTTGACAGTCTGTAATTTAGCGCAGGCGGACCAACTTGTGGACGGGACCCTCGCTTATTTGCGAGACCACAAGTAACTTTAAACTACTGAGACTAATATATTACGTGTACCACGCTTCTTAGTTTATGTACCGCCCAAGTAGAATCACTGAGGTGTCTTTGAGAAAGTTTCCATTTATTTGCAACACATTTAGTTAAACTACACTTATTCAGCTACAGTTTTGAAAGTAACCAAATTATATGATTTACTATTCTTAATATAAGAAAAGAAAAACGATTAAAATAGGAGTCAAGACATGTGCGTATATTCTTACACACCTGTATAGTAATAACGAATGGAATTCCCCTATGCCAGTTGCTATGAGTGTCAGCCACCACCGATAGGTTCCAATAAACTTCATTATGGGTATCTCTCATACCGAACTCAAACTCACAGCGAAGTAATAAAAACCGCTAGTTTATTGCTCGGAGGTGCGGTCGCACTAATTCAAATTACATAAGACTATTCTTCGTAGCAAACCATATTTTCATATTAAGAGGTCGAGCAAACACAATTTCTTCTTAAGACGATGGCTGGGTAGAACAAAGTACATTTTAACCACAAGTCCATCTAACTAAGATGTTGCATCGTCTACGAGATATTTAATTGAAGTTAATGTAGCAATTACTTTGTTTTAATGAGTACAAGTTTCTAAGCTACCTTTGTGTAGGAATATAGTAATGTTAGTCAGTTCATAGGTCCACCTTTAGAGTATGTCGTTAACGGTGTGTATAATATTGTTAAATTACTGTGACTTTATAGAGGTGAAGACACGAGACTTCACGAGAGAAACTAGATTTCACGAAAAATTATAGTACAGATATGCAATCAAATGACTCTACCGTGTTACAAAATTTTTTTTCGAATCATTCATTCTACACCTCAAATCATGTAATTTTTTTTAATTGTATGTTTTTTTTGTTACATTACCTCGTTTAAAGTTTATAAATACACGTTTGCTAGATGCAATAATTTTGCAAAATAATATTATGATTCAACTTAACTTGTTTACGTGATCTGTAGAGAAGAAGTGTATTTTTCGTTACTTCTTCGACAAAATCCCTCGTACAGCTTTAGCTGGGAATTCTCAACACCTATCGTAGTATCGTGCCACATATTTCGAGTAGACAAGCACGGCTGAATCTACCTCTTCCTTGTGAAAATCTTCCGCTTTAAATTTCCTAGAGCTATGCTTAGACCGTAACAATAATTTTAAAACCTCGGGACGGAAAAGATCACATAAACAAAGTTTGTGAATTTTCTCTGAAGCTTTAATCCAACCCAATCAACTTATTAGAAATATTATTTAGTACTGTTTCAGACTCTTACGATAAAACGATCACAGTTGCTGTCATCGTCAAAAATATTTTCATTATATATCTAGGTATGAATTCATTTTGTTTTACTTATTTCTTTGCCAGTAAACTAAATTGTCTCAGCTATTGCGTAGTAATTGTCCATGTAACTCATGTAAGTAACGAGTAACGATAAATTCCGCCACCCGGCGTTGTTGGAGACGTATGAGTATACATAAAGGCAACTCGGTAAACAAATTTCCTCGAGTAGCGTTCAGCGTGTTGTCGCGAATACCTCTCTTGTGTAATATTGGGAAAAACTTACGGAGCGGCGGATAGTTGCGGGGGTCAAGTTAATGATATCGCCGCCATTTGCGGACGAGTCCCCGCTCCGAATTGCGCCCGGGCACGTTAATGGGCTCGGCTTCAGCGCTCTGAATATTTTAAAGGACATTCGCTGAAATTACTACAAAAATAATGTCGCTTTGCTTGTACCGAATTACCCGAGAAACGGTTTAGAGACCGGCTATAAATATGCACGGAATCCTCTTCCCATTGCCTCTTTGGAGATTGCTTTTTTGGATTAACCGATTTCAGTTTGGAAAGTCAAAACATTTGCTGGACTACTAGTGTTGTAGTAGTGATTTTCGAATCCTTCATGTATAACTCTATGCTTTTACGCAACACCTAAGCGGGAGTGTTTATTTTTTTAATCATAGACTAGTTGTTATCTAAATGCGCAGAGGAGTCGGTATCGTTTGCGGTGGTGGTTGGTGAGTGCTACGTGGTTTTAAATAATAAAATAGATTCAGTTATAGTGGTGCAGGGAGAGGGGCTAGTTGCCGGGTGAATATCGGCAGCGCTTGGCGCGCCGGCGCGCCATCATCGCCCGCGTGCCGAGTGCAGACAGCGTGCTACGTGCGCCGCATAATGCACCGTCCCGTGCTAAATTCACAACTACCAACCCTCCAGCAAAATAAATTTACTAGCTCTATCTTATTTGCTCTAATTCTGCGAAAACTGCAACTCGCTACTCTATACCGGCGTAATGATCTCACGACACCGTTAGCAGAATTAGTGATGAGAAGCCGGCTGGCGCGCTCCTCTTCGATTTTTAATTTGTTGCCAGATGGGAGGATTTTTTTTTAATTCTTAGAAGTTCGAATTCCACACGTTACTTACGAACTTCTTATGCATTTTGCAAACTGCTAAAGTTTTGTACGCGGTGGTGTGTCGGGGCACGCGATGCATGCAAACCTGAACCTCGACCAAGTTTTTCGCTTTGAAAATCTTCATTTAAATAATGTTTCCTCAAATAAACGCGTATCGTGAAGGTAATAATATCGCGGCTGACTCAAACTTTCCACCGACTTTGTGATTCGAGGTGGGTGGAGGCACTTTCCTATTCGTGCCAGTTATCTCATCTCTTGAGCTCCTAAGTTCACCAAAAGATAGATAAGTTTACTTACATAAACAAATAATATTTCAGGGTGTTTAACTATATTTCTGTCCTTGTTTTCAATAGTTAGACTAATTTGTTTTGTCTAAGCTAAAGTTGTATATTTATTCAAAAAGTTCGTAAACAACCTCGCAGACAGGAGCGCGGAGCACCTGGCCTGTTTCCTCCAGAATTATTTTCCTGGACGATTTGTGAGACAAAACTGGTTGTAATTTTAAGAAAATCGCACCGTGGATGCCTGTAGTAAGCCCCGCACCCTTCGCCCTTTTCGAAACATAGCGTTGGTTATTAGATTTAAATAAAGTCGAGACCTTTTTATCAGCCCTCACGAACCAGTCATTGTAACATCTTTCATTGTCCAGCTTTTAGCTGATATTACTTTACTTATTTACATTATTATATATATTATATATATTACTTATATTACTATATATATATATTACTTACTTACCTACAAAGCGATGTTAGTGTTAGCAAGAAACAAAACTTGTGAGTTCCCCAGCGAAACGGCCGAAAACGGAACTATTCATCAACACATGAAACTGCTTACCACAGCAGGAGAGTTCACACACCATATGGCTAATTGAGTCTCACTCGCTCAATGCTCTCATTTAAAATAGGTATAGCATCAATAACTATTTTTTACTGCCTCAGTTTTAAGTTTTTATTTTAAGTATACACAGTGGATATTACTGCGCATGCGCATTTTGTGCAAAAAACTACTACCTACTGCGCATTCAAGGTCAGCGCTCACAATTCGTGAGGGCGCTTAAACTTTTTCATTTCAGTCTGGCATTACATACCTAAGTAGTTAAGTAGTTACTAATATTTTAAACTTTGATGGTAACCAGAAAGTTCAATCGAATATCAAGTGAGTATCTAAGTACTGCTTCTTAATAGATATGCCTCTATTGGAAGGCTTTGTCTGGTGAATAGCTTCTTATTAACGTGCATAAATATCCGTC
This sequence comes from Watsonalla binaria, assembly GCA_929442735.1. Classification (NCBI taxonomy): domain Eukaryota; kingdom Metazoa; phylum Arthropoda; class Insecta; order Lepidoptera; family Drepanidae; genus Watsonalla; species Watsonalla binaria. Next base: position 5,326,504 of record OV838919.1, on the reverse strand, counting down.
CCCCACTGTGGCGCGGCGCCTTTGCGCCGCCCGCCCAATATAGTGGAGCCGGTCGGTACGCGTACGGTAAACAAATCAACCTGCGCATAAAAATACCTAATCATTGTGAAAGTAGGTATGTACCTATTTACATATTAATTTAGTACGCCTAAGAGTTGAAATCTTTAGCCAAAAAACAAGGTTCATACAGCTCATAAGAATGTCGGAATATTTAATAATAGTATTTATTTCCGAACATTGAACAAGAATAAAACAAAGGTCGCACGGTATTTCTAGATTTAATTAACTGAAACGGGTAATTTCCTCTGTTCAAACACTCGTCTCTGTTCGTTCGTTCATACGCGCTAAATTTGAATTCATGTTACGAACGGGCTACATAAACCAATTACTGAATAGAACCAAGCCAATGGCGGGTGGCGGCACGCGGGGAATCGATAATTCACAATATGTTCGCTAGAGGGCAACACCATCGACGCCGGTGCGCGCCCACACCACTCCTCCACGTTGCGCATCTGCCGAGTTGACTTTGTAATGACGTTCAAATTTATTCTATAACATAAAGATGTGAAATGCGAAGCATTATTTCCAGTGTTTTTCCGGAATCATTTCGATTTTTTCTATATTTTCTATGTACATTTGAACTGTCTGAAGTTTTTTTTAAGATGTGCGTGCCTTTATTATATAACAGTTGTAAAGTATGAAAATCAATTTAATAAATTTTCCCTATTTGAGCATTATAATATTTGTAATAGTTTATATTTTAATCGGCACAGTTAATATCAATAGCTAAACCGACTATCCACAAACAATAAACGGACTCACTCTCGTGAACGCCTCTGTGCAAAGTCACGTCAGACGGATGTTTGTAGTCAGCTGCTGCTTCGCTTGCCGTTTTCGTGTTGCGCTTCTTGTCCGCTTTCAATGTTTTCCGTTTTATTTAGTTATTTCTGTGATGCAAACCCATTTTTGACTAACATTCATATTGCTGCGTTATTGTGAATAAACTGTGTGGTTTTATAGTGCTCACGGCTTCCAGACAACAGAAAAAACAAGGTAAACGCCTTAATATTTTTGTTTGTCGCGTACATAACCTCTCTGACATCACGTAGGATGCTCAATTTCAGTCGTTTAGTATTTTATGAGTGTGGCAGAGTACTTTTAAAACTATTATGGATACACGGGTGTCATAAAGTGTTCTTGAAAATTGATATTTATTCGGTGTTAGCTATTTCTGTTAAATCCTTATTAGGTACTCTAATTAGGTATTGAATTGTGTTAGAGAGGTGTTTTGTACCCAAGTGTATACATTTTATATCAAATTAGTGCCTACTTAATTGTATTATTCGTATATCAAGAATAAATGTATGTTTTAAGGTGAATAATAGTCGAAATATTATAACAAAGAAACTCAATGTTGATCCAAAGTGAATCACCATGACAAAATTTCGACAAAGCGCGCTTGCTTCACAATACATCCATAGGGGGCGTTAGTAGTTGGATGGAATAGGATTCTGCAAAAATACTACACTTCCAAGGAGAAACAGATAAGAAATTATATATTTTCTCATTAATTATTTTTTACTTCCCATACCACTAAAGTTACCTCAATCGTTCACGGAATTCTCGGATTCACCTGCCTGCCTACTAATTTCTTTGTTAATGTTAGAATTGTTGCAGTGAAAAGTAGGTAGGTACGCTACAAAAAAATATTAATAAAATAAATTAACGCTCAGTGTATAGGTATTATACCTACCTACACGCTCAATATACCTGGGTATAGATTTGGGTACATGGGTACTTTGTATAATGAGGTAACTTAAGTATGTAGTAGGTATTTTTTATTTATTTTTGTTCATACCCGAAATTTGGTAGGGACTAGGGAGGTGTACCTATTTATACATAGACCTACCTGTCTAGGTACTTAATTATCATTACATGGATGGCAATGCATCGCGTCGCATCGACGCCTAGTTGGTACCTAGGTACCTTCTTATACAGATAGGAGATTAACTCTTACATATGATCATTTTAACGCTAACTGAGTAGCTAATTACATAATTTTAATGCCCACGTCTTTGGCAGAATCAAAGTAATTTATGTAGATACCTTGGTAGGTATCTACATAAATTACCTTGATTCTGCCGATGCTGAAATATGGAAGTAAGATCATAGGGACCACCCTATTGAAAGAAGGTAATGCACAACTTATTAACTCACAAGATGGCTCCTCATGTCACTTATTTCGCACAACGATCACGTTTTCTTAAATCTCTAAATGCTCTCTTCATCTGACACCTATTTAGGTATTACCCCAAAAACCGGCCCATTGCAAGTTGAACACGCGCACTAATGGTTCGGTACGAATACGAGAGCCTCAGAATATTCTGAACTTTTAAGTATTACTGTCTGCACCCGAACTAATGCCTTAATAGCTGGAATACTCCAAAAAAATGCCAAACAGGTAGTAGTAAGTAGATAGAAATCTAGCCACAGATCGATCCGTGTGTTAGGGTGGTCAAAGGTTTCTTTAGTGAAAGAGTTTTCCATGGTCCAAGGCGACGGTTGCCATTACTGCACCCCGAATCTCGATTGCGTTTGTCAGTCGTGCCATCATCATCTAACATTGCCGTTACATTGGAGGGAGCTACTGCTCTCAGCTGAGCTTCAGAGAAAAGAGCTTACAGCCAGATCCTGTTAATATACCGGGATCTACCGTTCTGAGCTCACAGCGAAAATAGTGGTGGTAACGGCGCATGTATGTCTTTCGCGTCACGCCATCCAGACAGTGGCGCTTTCAAGGTCAGCGCTCATAACTCGTGACGCCAATTGTAATTACTGATCGTGTTACTGTTTACTTATCTTAATTTTTAAAGTAAGGTCAAGTTGCTCAGATAAAATTTTAATGATGTTATTTATTGCTATCGTTCGTTTATTTGTCTCTTATCATGAAATAAGGTAGGTAGGTAAGTATAGGTAGATAATTGTAAAGAGCGTCTGACTTCTGTATATGAACCATAAACAAACAACACGTTTTGAGTCCAGAAGTCCAGATACTCTGGGAGAAAAAATTGATATAGCAATACCAACCGGGAAATCCACTGGCGATGCTATTCGTAAACTTAGCAAGAAGATCATAGGTTCTTAGAAAAGGTAGGTAGGTACACCTTGAATTATATTACTAGGTATTGAATGCGGTACAGATTAATGTCTGAATAATGTTTGGAAATGTAGACTTTTGTCAAAAATCTGTCTCGTCGGCCATATTCCGTTTAATGTCGCAATATTGTGAGCGTTGGCGGACGGCCGCGGCCAGTCGCATGCATTTACATACATTAATGCGGACGCCGCACATGCATGCATTGCTCCAAATGTGTGTGCGCTGCGAATTAACTGTAATTGAGCCATTCGGACAGCGGCGAGCTGTGCTCTAGTGCCTCCTAGGTTGACCACTCCGTTGTCGACATTTGCCACCTTTTTATATTTGCTGACTAAAATGACATTTCTCGTGATACAATATGCAGCGCTCGATTATAATATTCATGCATATGATAGGAATAAAATATAACAAATTAAATGGTTCGTTGTAAGCAGACGAAACATCTCTTCTTGTTTGCGTGCCCTTCACAAATAAGAAAATCTCCAATGAAACTTCCCTCAAATCTTATAAAATCGTTGCAATCAAAGCGAGATATTCTTATTTTTTCGAGTGAGAAGGACAAACCGATGGCAATGTACTGGGATATTCATCTTCACCCCTTCTTAGGGTAACAAACAGGGGCGTCGGAATTTTGTTATTAGCGTTACTGAGGGGGTAGGTGCCTGCGTTGCCTCTGCCGTCGCACACCTGACTGATTGATAGCACTTCTTTCCACCTCGGGTCGAGCTTGTAATCGAGCCATTAATAAACTTTACTGCCTCCAAGTTTATCCTGCGGACTCGTTATTTGCTTAATGGGCTGGCAAACGGTTTGGGCACGAGACACCTGTGCTAGCCCGCTCATTGAGAACCCTAATTGACATATTGATGAAGACGCTCCGAGGAGGTGAAAGTTCTCATTAAAGGCAGTTAAGTTTCCCACCCAAATGGTATTAAATTGCTGCCACTGGCATCTGAACTTCCTAAATTCAAAATGCTTTATAACCAATAAGTAGGTTTTATTCTTTAAATCATTCGCTAGTTCAGGTAATTAAAGGAGCCTTCTTACTATCACTATCTATTTAAAAACTAGAGAATTTGAATAAATCCTCAATGGAAACATCAATTTCAGCGCAAGCGTTTTGGGGAAATAAATAGAGTCTGGAATTATTTTATTTGGCTTCTGAATTATCTGACAGTGGGTCGAGCTAATGTCACTCGACGGTTGACAAAGCGACTGTTGGCACGGAGAGGCTTTGCTCGCAGCTATGTAAACAAACAGGACAAAAAGGTTGGAGCAAAAAGTAATAAAAGTTTTATTTATGTTCCAGTTTAAACTCTAAAGAGGGAAATTACAACTTCAATAAAAAACAGTCTAGGTAACGTTGCATTTTTAATTCACTGTCTCAACAAATTATAACTTCGCAAACAACTTATTTTCCCAGTGTAGCTAAGCTTTCATGCTGAGAAATCAACTGATTGCAGCTACTTGTAGTCATTAATTGACAAAGATAGTCTTATAAATTATGAATTGACCCCGTCGAGTAGAGTGTACTGTTAAATTTAGTGTCGCCCACCTTCTCTATCAGACAGTACTCGACTCCAAGAGGTTTAACTTGACAGAATGTAAACGGCCCGGACAGGAGGGAGGCCAGGCGTCGTAAAAAGGGCAAAGCAATAATTGCGGTGGTGCTAGCTACGTCGACCCCGCTGGCATCGGTGGCCCACGAGCTCGGCTCGGCCGCTTCCTTCCGCCCGCCGTGATTGAAAGTTGACATTGAACGGCACGGGGTGGCGCCAGGTACGGCCCTCGCTATTTTTGACCCCGCGGCCTATCGCGCCGGCGATCGGCCTCGGCTGAAACTTGCCGTTTTAATCGCGTGAATGTGCCGCACCATTTGCAAATGCGCAGTGCACAGTAACAACGAACCTTTCGTGTTTTACCGTCCGTACATTAGCATCGCGCTTATGCGCCACTTGTACAAGTATAGGTACCGTAACGAGTTCTGAGCGCTGACCTTGAGTGAGTAGTTGTCATTTTATAGCCATGTCCCTGACTGAGTTGAGAGATGTGGTGACTGTGGGGTTTGAGCAGTCGCCTGCTAGTTGCTACACACGCGACACAATTTCGAATTCCCACGGGGCAATTGAGTTTTTCAAAAAACTTATGTGCAGTGGTTACGCACCACGTGCTTTACCTGCCTACGTCTGAGAAGTAATTCAAAGATGTGAGTATAGTGCCTGAGACGGCGACAGATCTGTCACGATCGCTCTTAATCATCTTTGGTCAAAAGTAGGTGTTGTTATTGAGAGGTGTTGTTCTGCCTACCCCTTCGGGGAATACAAGTGTGAGTATATGTATGTATGCCCCTGTCTCGGTTGTCTGTCTGTATGCCGTTACGCAAATAGAATGCATGCGCAGCTATACCCACTATTTTCACTGAGCGCCCAAACTCACGACAGCACCTGAAACCGAATATTATTATTTTTACTTTATGAATAGTAAGTAATTTAATAATACAATAATCTCGTAGCTCTTGTAGTCCGTAGCTACTTACGTAGCGCTCTCTAGAAATGAGGTCAAGACATAAAGGTCAATTCTGAATTGTAATAAACCACTATACAAATTTGGTTTATTGGAGATCAGATTGTGATTAAACTACTTGACATTCATAATATTGAAATTATCTGAATGAAGACGATGTTGACATTGGCGCGGCGCGACGGCGGCTGAGTACCACTCGAATTGGGTCAACGCCTACCGACAAAAGGTGCGGCGTCAGATAAGCGACATTTCCCGGCGTCCAGCTGCCGCGTGGCCTCCTGAAACAAAGGGGCATTCAAATAATATAACTCGTTTATTTACGATTACTGCGATTCTTTTTTCGGCGCGTACCCGATGTATAGATAATCATTAGGATGGTTTACTCGGCGCCCTTTAATGTGTTTGCATGCTCGACAATTTGAAACCACGCCTGTTTGCATTGTTGCCATTTTGCCTTCACGATTAGGGTCGCATTCGAGCTCCATATTTATTAGAGCGTAGGACTCGCGACACGACTTTCATTTTATACGAATACGACACGTAGCGCTACGAAATATATGAGGCGGTTTGCTTTCCCTTTAGGGATTAACGGTAAAATAAGACAAGCGATGTCATGGCATAAAAAAAAATTATGTATTGTGTGTGTGTGTATAAGATTTCATTTCATAACATGATGAACGCGAGGTTTTTGTCGTGACGTTTGACAGGGTTAAAGCGGCTACGCGCGGGTAGTGCTCAGGGCTGGCTCACCCACTACATATAGAAAGCTCGGTGGCGGAAGGACGTGTCACTCACGGGGCGCTGACGTCTGTCTGCTTTCAGCAAAGCGCCGAGCGGGCTTCCGACCTGCCCTCCGACACCGACTCTGTTCAACATCGCCTATATCTCCACTGTTGCGACACTATACGGCAAAGCAATTAAACAAACAGAATATTATTTCAAAAGTGGTTGAACTTTTAATGGTACATTACATACATTACATATGCTCACGCCAGTATTTCCCGAAGGGGTAGGCAGAGGTGTTGTAATTACAACACCCACTTAAACATAAAGACAACAGACATAAAGTGAACATCTAACATTTAATGCAGATATAATAATCCAGCCAGCAAGAGGTTTGTTAACACCGTTAAACGTATCTTTTCATTTGAGATAAGTAGTGACGATCTACGTCCATTTATGCAAAAACGTACAAACCTAAAGTTACCACAAGAATACATAGGGAATTCGATAAATGGTAAACACATTCTGAGCTAATGTTTTTATAAGGCTCTTTAAATATGCAAGTTATATCCACTACCCCAGAAAACTAAACTAGTTGCTCAAAGCTTAAACTAAGTTGAACTGCCGCATGACATGACACTTTAATTCCGAACTGACATTTTAGCGAATACCAGAATAGATTAGAATTTTAAGGGTCGCCGGTCGGGCGGTTTTTGTTGATTCTCGAAATCTAGTTTAGTTTGGGTTGATTGAAATATTTAATTTTGTTATTGTGTCCACACAGTGATTGTAAGTAAAAACAAAGTTGCAATGTGAAGCTATGTATATAGTGTGCGAAATGGATCGGTCCACGGAATATGCCGGTGACGTGCCTGGCGCCGTAATGTGCTTCATCACGCGATTCTAAGCGTCATTCTATATTCACTTATTACAAAGTTACAAGTTAGTTTACACCATCTATTAGTGCCACTCGCGAGACAAGACACTCTGATGCCTAGCAAACTTCACAAACAACCATTTCACATCAAATGCAGAGGGTCGATACGACAATCAAATTGATTTACAATAAAACAGAAACCTTTACATTCTTTGCCTCAGAGGGCATGTTAAGCCTGTGAGTTCGCAATTGCCTAGACAATATATCAGAAGATATATTGTCTAGGTTAGGTCTAGGTAGGTCGGTTGGCACTGTTCATATATTTTAGATGCTCCGTATCTGCTGGCCTGCAATCTCAAGGATTGTGATTTAGCCGTGGCGACTTCTAGATTAGGTTTGGATCACAAAGTTCCTGTAATTCGTGTATATCTTACCTACTTTCTCTATAAGTCGCTCTAATGTAATGGAAACATCTTTCGGAAACATTAAAATTGTTACAGTCTTGTAGTAACGTACTTGCGCGACGTTTTATTTCCCCGTATATTTGGTACTTTTGTGGGGCCACAAATATTTTACGTTAACCTACGCGCTTTCGTGAGATGAACCCAGCCATACCCAAAGGTTCATCCTTATAATAACTCCCAGTGGAGCTTTATGTTTTCTGGGTCATTTAACTCACTATATGTATGCCTTATGCACATGCAAAACACCATGTCGGCGTTGGTGTCTAACTCATTTCACTTCGTAAAGTCCTGTTCAAATGCAATTCTTTTAAAGCAAGTATAAGCCTTTAGAGGTTATGAGTAAAGTCCATCCATGCCAATTGTAGAATAGCAATTAAACTAATGTCATAATAGATTATTCATCTTCAAACAATGCCTATATTCGGTAACATTTTATGCTTGAATAAAGCCCAAAGCGATATTAGCAAATGGTCCGTCGTAACTATAATGTCAAACAAGTATATTGTACTCGTAGCCGCCCGTAAGTAATAACATAGTTGAAGGATTGTGACGTGATTGAAATTTCATACGACCGCGGTGACTGGTAGTTACAGAAGTTGTTTAGTATTTTATAGGCCACCGCTCCCTATTGTTGCTGTCGTTATGTCCGTATGTGCCATAAAACTCTAATGCTTTGACAATATAGTAAATCACAAGCTTAGTCGATGTACGCCGAAGAGCTTATTTTGTATTTTCTTCGTTACAGGTACATATTCTTAGCTGGTTACTTGTGTTTGTCGTCATCGGGTGAGTAAATTCTCCGAGAAACATTATATTATAGCCTATTAAACAATTGTCGGGATCGCTATCAAATTTTATAAATGTGTCAGATTGATGTAAATCATAGTAATTTTATTTGATGGCGTCCCCGACAATTGTACTTGGGAGTTAGAACCTTACCGTTTGTATACAAGTGACAATTTAATTTCACCCCGAGAACATGACAAATATATGTCCGTTTATATGTTTTCGAAACTTTTTGTGTGTGTATTCGGGCAAATAGTTTTATGTGGACCATTTTGACTTTTATTTTATTTTTCGTTTATTTTCCCTTGCGCGGCCGTAAAACGTACCTGAGCCCGAACTCACTCGCGGGGGATAACGGAGCGGGCTCACGAAAAATTTATTATTGAGACCTTTTCGCCCGGGCTCCATCGACAGACATTGCGAACGCAAAAGTTATGAATGACACATGTTTTGAAATATTACCTGCAGTGAACTACTACCTACCCTTGAAGAAAATTTCATAGGATGAGAAGTTTATTTGTCATGAAATATGTGGGAGTTTTACGAGACACGTTGACTTTTACAATGCTAGGATCAAGCAATTTACTTACTCTTTGGTATGTATTGCAGAGTAATAAGCCCTGAAGGGTATATCCAGGAGGATAAAAGTATGAGGTGCGACAAATTGGATGAGAAAACTTTGTTGCTCAGTCCGCTAGCGCCTATTTCCTTCTTTCTCAACATATTTAGAGTAAAGCCATCACGGCAATTCTCTGAGATAATCAAATACATTATGAGATGGATTTTACGGGTGCACTGAATAATCATTTTACAAATAAAAATGGGTAATTAATTATGTCTGTCTATGGCTTATGATATATTTCACTTCATATTCATTATTGAAAACAGATTGAAAATCAAGATTTAATGAAAGCAAAGTTCATAGTGCAGACGCATTCATGTGTGATCGATTAATTGTATTCGGCTTGAGCCAAGTTGACATGCTTGCAACGCTTCAATAGTCTCATAGTCACCCTGAGTTTGACATCTGCCTGGCACATGTGCACTTTAGCTTGCCATATATTCGCCAGAGTATAAATACCATTATACGTTGCGTGTCAAGTGGAGCACACGTAATCAAAATACTAAACCTTTAATCAAACTGTGAGTGTACATGGAAAATTATTTATCAAAAAATGACAAACCGTCGCGTCGCGGGCATAACGTATTAAACTCTGTCATCGCTCAACGGACTATCCGATGTCGGATGAAATTAGCGCCAACTCGCCTTGTCGTCCCCGAGCCTCTGTTTTATTCAGACCCTTGGGAGCACTGACACAATGAAAAAATGCTGTATGTTATGCAGGCGTTTATTTTTTTGGGCGGTTATGGAAAATTTCCGTGTATTGCACAGCATCTGGCGACCACTAGCGAGGTGCTCTCTCGAGGCCCTATCAGCACAGCAATTCTATTTTGTTCCTGTTTTGCAAGCTGGAGAAAGTATAATTTCACTTTTTCTATATAACTTAGTGCAAGCGTTATTAAGTATGTACTGCAATAAATTAGACCATAGATTAAATGACATGTTCTTCTCTACAAACCATTGGATACATATGAAATTAATTCACCCATCGAGAAGTGTCATTACATACAACTATATATTGGTGTGGTATTAATAAAATCGTTGCACCATAAACGTTTGTTCTTTCTAGCAGCTATTGCAGATTGTATCCACGAATCGACCAGCCAATGATATAAGTAATTTAGCGCAAGTAATGCAACCATGGCGTATTGTAAGCGGTTATTTATCGAGTGAACGATCGGTATTTTCCCGTCGCCACCATGGTTTGAGTCACCGTCGAGTGGCGACCGATTCGCGGAACCCGTGCAGCCCTCCGCGGGGGTGCGTTCGCTAATGACCCACCGGACAACTGCCACCCTCCCGATTGGAACACTAACCGCGTGCAAAATTACACTCTCCAAACTACAACACTAGACTCTAAATCGGCGAATTCTTAACCGGTCTGCAATTCAGTGCGTGTTTATTTATATGCAGCTTTTCAATCGACTACGTTATTTTGATAAATATGCATGAAGTAGGAACGGGTAGCATAAAACGCCAACGTGAAAATTTAATGACGTTTCCTGGTAGTCGCATAAATGAGTCATATCCGTCCAAGGGTTAATTTTAACGCGGTATAGCAACGCGAAATCGTCAATTTCCTATCCTTTTTTGAAAGGGGTGAGTTGAATACTATTATTTCTTTACAGCAGAGTAACTAGGTTAATAATTATCGACTTCAAAGCGACTATAGAACCAGCCTCGCCTCTTGATAAGCGGTTTTCAAATAAATTGGAAATAGAATTCTTTTTATATGAAATATACCCCAGCCAGCGAACTGCTTTAGCGGAAATTGCGAGGCCGATGAAACACTCCGCAATGGAAATTAGACCAGTATTGAGTTAACCCAACATTGTCTAGTTAAATAATGCTTTAATTATACGTAATGGCCATTTAATCGACAAATTATGTATTTAAATATACAGACACGTGTGTGACACAAGACGTGTCTTACCACTGATACCTATACAAGTTGATACTACATTGTACGAACAGCTTTATTTGTGATCCATCAGGATATCTGAGCGAGCACGAAGCAAAGTGAAAGTCCTTTATATTACTTAGTGCAACACGAATTGGTTTTGTGCAGTAGTAAATAAAACTTTATTGTATTTGTTTACAGACTTGAAGCTCAATAAAGGTTAACGGAGTTTATTGTTTATTTGTATTGATTTTAAAGATCAAAGAACCTTTCCTCGTTCATTTCTATTACAGTAAGTGGTTTTATCTGAACTTACAATCTCACCAAATAATAATTTTATATATATATCGGCGCAAAACAACATGCGATGAGCCACGTCATCGCTGCACGTGTTTCGAACTGCGTAAACAAGTGAATCACAACGACCGGTCGCCCCACTGCGATCGCCCCACTACAGTGCGGATAAAAAGGGCGCCCGTTCCAGCGGACAAGGCATTCGATTGTCTGCGCTCAGACAGCGAACATCTAATTAATTGTGACTATTTAAGTAAACTTTGTAATTAATTCTAATTAATTACAAAGTTGAAAGTTAAATATCTTCGAACTTCTTTTATTCACCCAGCACTTCCCAGTATACGCCCACGCTATCACCGAAATGTTTGATAGCAATCAAGCTACGCCGTCATATACCTAATCTTTTATTAACAAAATATTTAAATGTATTTTAAGTTATAACTTACGTTCTTTCATTTCCTATTGATTCATCATCATCTCTCCGGCCTTATCCCATACATACATTGTTGCACGCGGCACTTGATTCAACCGATGTGGCAGATCTTCTGATTTTTACACAAAGCGAAGCAAAATTGTAATCTTGGTTAAACCAGTTGTCAGGTTTTCTTAGGTTTCCTAGACTGACCTGTAACGATTGCCAAAGATGTTGAATTGGCAACTGGCACCGACAGTTTAACGTGCTCTTCGAGGCACGGGAGGAACTTGGTCCCTCATCAAACTACTGGCTTGTGTTGTGGTTGCTTAACTACGCTGATCGAATGATATGCAAAATATTAACTGAGACGCGAGCCCCTCGTGTTGGTTTCGTATGCTGTAGTATATTTGTATTTTTTATTGACCTTCACGCTCTTCCTGGAGAATATCATGGTATTACTCGCTCTGGTAAAACCACGTCGAACAGCGGTATAAGCACCTTGTAGGAAGCTCCTGCGAAATCGGCCAGCATGTGTTTTGGTTCTAATGATCATTTTGACTCAGAGACATATCAAATTCAATGAACCTGTTTATGGCATAGAACGAGTTATAGACGTAGCTATTGATTGTTCGTAGTTTTTTGGAACATTATTAAATTCTGGCAATTTGTGATTCACAATTTTCAGTCGTTACAGAAGTCACGTAACAGACTCGAAAGCCAAGCATTTTACTATACTTTTGTTAAAATCAAATGTAGATTCGAACGGTTTCTAGTTATTTCTCTCCTGAACACAACTGAAATTTGTAGTGTCAAGTAACAACGATATAAGTTAGTTAGTACCTAGCGAGCTTCAAGCACCTTAAAGTTAGAAAATCTCGTCTATATGTCACTTTATTCGAGCACTATGCACACGCTCGCTCTCGTGAATCTGAGGGTTGGCTTATCTAGATCTAACTGAGAACTTACCTATGTACACAAGTAACGAGATTTACCTACAACCAACGAGATTTACCTACAACCAACGAACGCTACATACACTGTACGAGAGCTTTAATAGACATTTGCATTCATCAGAAATCCTTTTGACTCAGTTACGTTTAAGCGAATGATCGTACGCTTTTATAGCTTTTATCTACTCTGTTTTGTTGACATCTGTGAATGTAAGTTTGAGTTTTAGTTTTCTAATATAAGCTCTTAAATTATGTACGCTCAGTTTGGTAATCCGTTCGAAATTAGATTAATTTCAGTTTTTCTGAAAACGTATATGATGCAGTGATTTCACACCACGTACTTTACGGTGAAGGAAAACGTCGTGAAGACACTTGTATTTGTCTGAGAATTAAATCAAAAATATATGTATATTGCCTGAGTCGCCGATAGGCTCACCATCCGTAACGTTGGAACTTAATCATATTCGGTGAAAAGTGGGTGTTGTTATTACAACACTTCTGCCTACCCCTTCGGGGAATAGAGGCGTGAGCATATTCATATATGTATGTTACATACAATTCTAGTCTTTGGACATCAGTTATTTCCAAGACTTATGTATTACTGTTAGGTATTTCGAATATAATGAATAGATGCCATAACTGTACTCGCCACCCCTTGAAAACAGTACATGATTATTAATTTGCACCGTATTTTCACGGATAACCCGACGATGCCGCCGTTAGAGCAGCTCATTATGCAAACTTTTGAATTCTAAGGGATTATTTAATACCACATACCTAGTTTCAATAAAATAATATCTTCGTTAATTCCCTCAAGAATACGACTTTTGATGTCAATGAGCGACTTTTGGTCACTGATTGGTACCAAAAGTGATCGACTTTCTACTCAGACGTAGCTGGTTTCCTGACGATGTTGTCCTTCACAATCGCCGTAAACTTGTGTTATGATGAACATTTATGAAGCCACATCTCTGGTTTATTTTTTACCCAGCATAATATTATGGTCACTTTTCAGGAGACTTTTGAGAGAACATTGAAGTGTCAACACTTCAATGTTAAGTTATGTAGTTCCCGACGAATGTGGTTTGACCTATCGACCAGTAAATACAGACTAATAAAGTTCAGTCCCAAATAGTCGCCATCTAATATACGAGCGGCTGACCGACCCAGGCTATAGCTTTGCTCCAACTACTTACTATAAATTGTGTTATAATATGAAATGTATTGTATAAAGTGAAGTAAAAAAAATATGATCATGTATTGTTAACGGCTGATATTTTGAAAGTGTTCATTGCCAGAGCCCCTTCCTCCTCGCCCCTACCAGCGACACATTCGATAAATGCAGATAACAATCGCCATTTTACATTCACTACGCCGGCTACCTTGGCCCACGCAAGGTGATTCAGTGATATTATAACTCTGTATCCGCCAATGACGAGTTCGAAAGTGCCTAGAGACCTAACTCGGTTACGTTGAACTTAAAATTTTGCATTACTTATTGCTTTTTAGGTCGCTTCGTTCATAATCATGTGAGTGATATACATTCATAGAACAGCGTTCATTACGGAATTCGTAAATCTTTCGTTTTGTAGTGAATATGTCTTTCCCGAGGTACGGGTTGAAACGGAAAAGCGTATAACCAAATATAGACAGGTCAATAGTTTCAAAACAGAAATATTAAAACACTCATACACTTATTCGTGCTGGAACATAATTACGTTTTTCAATTTAGCGAACATGATAAAACTGGAAAAATGCCCCACAGACCGACACTATGAGCTCATTTCCTGCAACGTAAAACACCGGCATCATAACAAATAGAGCAATAAGACTGGCTGTGCCACATCGCATGAACAAAACTGGTTCCGTTGTGAAACAATGCCATGAGCCAGCCGAGCTGTTCGGTTCGGACTTCGCGAGACCGACTATTATTATAATGTACGAATATTGTACTTACAAAATAATATGCTATAAACTTATACGTGTGCGGTGTACACAAATGGACTTGTAACTAACATAGCCACTTTCAATAGAATATGTAATTAACTAGTTTCTGATCCAATTAACTTTCCTAAGACCATGTTATTACATTCTAGAATGCATATATTGGCTGGAGTAAAATTTTGAATCTAATTAATTAATTTTCGGTTTCAAAGAGCGTAAACTGTATACAATACTGCAAAATATATTTGTATTTGCAAATCAGCTACAAAATCAAGAATAAATAGGGAATTAAATAAATACAGAATCTTTACATTATGGGCTACTCCAATCGATTCTTTAATTTACTTATGTCACCTAAACATTTAGTTTCAATGTGTGCACCCACGCGATCGTGGGCGTCAGTGTGTATAATCAATGATTTAATGCAATCCGTTCGAGGAGATGACCCGGCTAATGGACCAAGGAGCGACTTCAACAGAAGGGCTCTTGCGCAAACTGGTATTATGGGAGTGCAGCGATCACGCCGCTCGCCCCCGCAGCCGTTAGCGCCCGCGCACTCGATAACTTGCAAAACGTAAAATAACTTACAAAAGTAAACCATGGGAATGAATACATTATCTAAAATTATTATCTTAGAGACGGATAACTTTTTAAATTGTAATTTTACATAAGCCTTCCTTGCAATACGTGCCTAGTGCACACACAAATTGCTTTTAATCTAGCCGTTTAAATATGTTTGTTAAGGTCCATTTGAAACTGATTGTGTTAAATATTTAATACTCGAATTTACAATACTATACAACTCAGACACAGAAATGCTTATTCGTAGCAGCTACAGTAATTTTACCATGACCATAATAGTTGGATCACGGAACGCAACATTTAAACAAGTTTTTAATCTCTTAAAATAAAATAGATGTTGATTTATTTTTCATGTTGTACAATGCCACGTAGGTGTGTACCAAACATGTACCTACTGCGTATGGGTAGAACTGCTTTCGATTACCTGTCAATGAACTAAAACAGTTTTGCAATGGTTTAAATTTACATCAATTTCATGGACTTCAACGTGTGAAGTCAGACGTAACTGTCGTCATTATTCTTAAAGCTTTTGTATCCTCAACGCGAGTCGTGACTGGACTTGTATTTTACTCTTTATGTTCCGCTAATTAGATAAGTTGACGTTTTAAAAGGTTAAAGAGTGGTCAGAGCGTTTCCTTCGGTCCTGTATTGTTCGTTACAATCATGATTTGCACGGTCCATGCACACTTTCCGTTCGTCTGCCAAGAGAAAGTGCAACCGCTGCTCTACTTTTCTCTTCAGAATAAACATACTTATGCATAATAAGAAACACTATATGAGTATTTATACTTTTTTGATTTATATTTGCGATGAAACACTTATGAGGAAAATAACTGAAATGGTCACAGTTATTAAAGTAAGTGTAAATAGACTATCCCCGGAGATTTTAGCCCTACGATATATTAGGGTCGTAACTTTTACTATAATAGGTTAGCTAAGTATATCAACAATATATAAATCCAATTTTGATTTTGGTTGATTAAATACTTTGTGTATCGAGTGAATAAGTTAAGTAATGTTTTGTAACGAGATATTAGCGTATCTTATATCACAAGGTAAAGTTGAATTCCTTGGTCACGGTCTAATAAATCAATATTCGCTGGTCTGGCGGGTGCCTAGCCTTATTCCGGTTACAATCGACATGGCGCTGGTTGTTATTGCTCGCTGTGAAGCAATTCTACGTAGAATCCAGTTCATTTCCTGTGTATTCCACTAATTTACATTAAGAGAATTAGTACATCCGCAGTTGAAGTTGTAGACAAGCGTATGTACGACGTCTACTTTACAGTGGGTGCGTGCGGCGCCTGAATTCTGCCGCGTGGGCGGAATGGGGACTGGATACGTAAGGTTTTATTGCTCCCATGCAAATCCTTTATGCTAAGCCATAAATTCCTGTATATCATAAACTCGAAACCCATCTCTCGAAATAATTACAACTGAGTAATACTTTGATACTAACTTACATTTATTTTCATATTTTACAAATGTAAGGTTGTGTCATATATGAGTGGCTAACCGAAGCATATGTATTTTATTCAACATATTATCTAAGGAATTGGGATACTCATAGAATAACTAAATACTAACATAACTAAAAACCTAAAAAATATAATCTTATAACTAAAACTAAATGACGCACTAACGCCAGAATAATGTAAGTAAATGTACATATCGTGTTGTAGTTGTAGTGATGCATTCGAGGCATCGGGCAATGTACTTATGACCTTTTCATCAAACTGTTTCACATGACTATAATCAGTCTAAACAGTAAACAGTTAGGGCCTGTTGTTTCATAATTCGTTTACAATTTCAGTTTACGATTCACGATTACAGGTGCAAATCGTGTGGCTCTACCACCAATTACGATCACAGTAAACTGCAAATGTAGGTTATGCCACTATGTTAGAAATTTGATTAGTTTGTCTTATTTGATCGGTTTACGTCATTTACTTAATTGGATATTGCCAAAGTACCTACAATATACTCCAAGATATAAATAAATTATTATCTGCGTAGGTGTTTGTAATATCAATTAGGTTGGATTTCATTAAACGTTCCATCATTTTAGAGTAATGATTTCAATGTAGATTCTTAATATACTTATAATCATAAATACAATTCTATATTTGGACGATACTTTGATTATTATATAACTGATGTTCAATTTCACCTCTGTTATGATAAACTCATATACATACCTCCTTGCTTCATTCATATTATAATAACATACCATGGCCATGGTACTGGTAGAGTGAATCTTAGAACGAGTTTTCAAAAATTTGTATATAGAGAGCTTTCTCATCCGAATCTGATCTGTATTATCTAAGCCTATAAATCACATGTTTTTCGGATCTCTAACGGATCTCTAACCTGCCTAGCTCGAAAAATAGGCGTAAGTGCAAGGAATTTTGGTAATGGTTGGCGACTAACAAGGACTCTAAAATTAACGGGGAATCAAGTCTCAAGGTGTATCCTGATGCCCATTCATAGCAGCGAAACTCCAATGGAGCCATTTGCATTCGACTCGTGGGCGAGCTCGTAAATTCTGTCCTTTACTTCCAAGAAGTTTTTTTTTTCCAGAGGAGCAGATGTCCGTTTCGCGCAAAGAACAAATTTATCGAATGTAGCTGCAAAAGACTGAATATGAGCATTGACCTCCCTTTACCTCACAAAAATAAAGATATATTTTTTTTCAAGCGCTAACAAATCTTTGCCCGTCGTCCATATTGAAGTTCAACTGAGTAATTCCAGTGTAAATGATGTTCAAATGATACGTTATAATAATAAAAATTCGTTTAGAAATTTAAATAATATCGGAGACATGAGACGGATATGATCAAGAATATCATTCTTATGATCAGCTCGACTCGCTTTCTAGTGAGTGGCTATTGTTAGCTGCCTATAATTTATCAAAAGCCTTTCTCAGTTCAAGGTACATGCTGATAGTCGAAAAATCTAGTACCAGAATGTGTGGTATTGTATGTTTTCGTCATTTGCCTTGTTTATGAGGAGTGTTGAGTGGTATAGGATTTCCAACAACTGTCTGTATTGATATCAATTCTTAACTCTTTCCTAGAATTGTATTAACAATTATGTCTCCATCCTTGAAAATATGTTAAATGCGATCTTTTTTGCTCAATCTTGGTCAAACATGTTTTTATTATTTGGGCAATGTTTACGATTGCGCAGTTAACGTTAAAAAACTTGCCGGTGTCTGCGTACGATCGGCTATAGTAGTTGATGCAATAACCACAATGAGTCACTTTTGGCTATTACCAGTCTGAAGGCTAAACTGACACGTAATGCAGTATTAGTAGAAGCCGTCGTAGCAACTCCGCCAATACTACCTGTTACTTATGGTCCATTTGATAAATCTGATTGTTCCATCTGCTCGTAGGCGGACTCTAAATAGGACACAATCTATTAGGTCTAGTTTGATAAGTTCATTGCTGCAAATTGATAGTTCCTTTCAATACGGTATTGCTAGGGGCGTTCGATATGAATAATCTTGTGGAGCAATACACTCCAAGCGCCGTAAAATAACGAAGAAACTTCGAATAAGGAATCAGTGACTTGGATACGATACGAGCAAAGAATAAAACCAATAAGAGAAATCATCGAGCGAAACGAGTAGCAGACTCGCCGATTACTCAGCGTGCAATTTTGTCCTCGCCCAGTAAGAGGCCCAGCTCATATAAGTAAATCTATCGATAAATATTTACGAAACCATTGTCAGACGACATACAACGTTGCACACAATGTGATGCTAAAATATTGCTGACATAATTCATGAGCAAAACATTTGCGTACTTAACCGTGCCTATATTGTTATTGCTTCGTGCTTCCTCAGTTCCTAAGCAATTACCAAAACAATTCCATTCTGCATATATTATTTACAATATAACACGTATTATGTTTGTTGTTCTATTAGTAATTTTCTAGGTGTGCTTAACTCATACTTTGGTCACGTCACATGTTTGATCGCAACCATGACTAGTATATTCATATTCATTAAATTTATAATATTCTTATTTATATTATTCTGCTTGCGAAATTCATACTTATTATATGACTAGCTGTGCCCTGCGGTTTCATACGCGTAGACTTAATTTCGTGCGTGATTTATGTTGCGGAACCCTGTTTTATTAAATAAGAGTATCCGAGGTAGTATAGTTCTTGTATATTTTGTAGTATAGTTGTAACATCAACTGTTGGTACTCCTTTCATTGACAAACAGCTGATATTACAAGGAGTACTCCTTTAAAACCCCGTTAAAATCGGTCCTGCCGTTTCATGTAGGCAGATGACAATTTTTAAATAGTTTTTTTTAATGTAGGTAACTATAGTATATGTTACTTTAATGCATTTAGTGAAAAACTGCTAATGTGGAATTAAAAAGAGACACTTTAATTATATTAATCTGTATAGAGTATAGATCGTTATTTTATTCATTGTAGTACTCACCACGTCGAAGACTAGCACGTGGGAGCACAGTCTTCATGAAAAGCAATTCATTGGCAAATCAAATCTTTGTGCAAACCATTTTCTCGTGTTCCTAGTATTTACATAGTTCTAACGAACTCTTGTTGGCCTTTGTCTTTTAAAGTGAATGTCAATTACAAAGATAGCGGCGAGGCAAACCTAGAGGAAACTTTATACGAATAAACATCAGGTGCCAAACTTTATTGCCGTGATTATTTTAGTGCTTGAAAGTTATTTATAAATATATCACTGTCACTTACTTCAGTGATAACAGCACAAGGTCAATCAGCCAGACAAGAGGTCTGTAATTTAAACAGTTCGTTCTCTGTCAATAGGTTAAACCTTTCGCTGTCAAATTCTTATCATTAAACAAATATCGAGCAAAAATCTAATTTCAAACCATTTAACTAAAAAGGATTAATCGAGTCCATGATGTTTCTCTTGGTTTTTATGTGATGATGTCACCGGTGCAATGGCCGCGCCTAGACGCCACCATCATGCGCAGGCGCATTGCCTTCACGTCCGATGACTCGCTCGCAGCCCAGCGCAGCCATTGCAATTTCTTGTCAATGTAATTTATTTTGATATACAATCAAGAACAAATCTTATGTCTATGGACATTTGCATACAACCTTGAGATCTTTTACTCAAAGTGCGTCAAAATTTAACGTACCCAAAAATTGTTTGGGGTCAAATGCAATAGTAATGCGGTGTGTTAGCAGCACAAATAGATTAGGTGGCGTGCAATTAGAGTAGTGACGGAGCTTGTGGCGGGCGTTAAGTGCCGCCCGGTGGATTACGCCTTCCTGGCCAGTGTTTACTCGCCGTCCAAGTGGACGTTAGCGACCACCTCACTAATGCGCCCTGTTCGATTATCGATTGATGAATCTTTGATTAGCCACCGAAAGGTGCACACAGTACCAGCGATTCGACCAAAACGTATTTACTTTACCTATCGCTATAAATAACTTGCTTTAAAATATTTGCTCACAATATCTTACAACGCTAGCTAGTTCTTTGTCTAATCTGGGTGAGATTTTACCGACACTGAAGCAACAGGATCAGCTCGACTCAAACAAACTGGCTGGCCGTATGAATATTTTTGATATATAACATTTTGCAAACCCTTTGTATGATCAACAGAACGCGTCTCAGACGGATTTTAAAGATTTTCTCTTCATGTAGACTTTAAAATTACATCTTCTTATGGTATTATTCTGTGTAACTTACACTTGAGCAGTCTCCAACCACAGCAAAATCTATGTTTAATGTTGCACGTTTGTTGTAGCTCAGATATTTTTTGTTTTATTTTTGATCGTTTATTTAGCTAGACTTTACTTTACTAATCTTTAGAAGGACAGTAAAATTACACTATACAGGATTATAAATGTTAGCACCGGGTTCGGAAGGTTGTTTTATTCATTAAGTTATTCGATTGTGTGATGACTATAAATGAGTTTAATAAATATGAGTGGATACGTATTCCTTCAATCGAGGGTACATTATACAGCGTAACAATAAAGCCATATAAATATGTAAATAACTTAGCTCGATATGTTATTTAAATCGGCAACAATAAATAACCTCCATTATGTACCGATTACGTCATATGAATGAAATATTTTTGGATAACATTTCGAGCTTACCTTTCGAACAATGGATGGACTTGACTTTATTGGTATATGAAGGGTACCGGTGCTTGGTGGTCGTAAAATGATACCTGCAATCAATATTAAAATTAAAGGGAATCATTTTGTCATTTTAGGCGGGGGTTTGTTCTTGATGAACGATAATATATGTAACGTAGTAAATACGTAAAAGGTTATTTCAAACCATTTAGCCTATTCAATTATGTATGCTATGAAATGTGGATTGTTTCTGTAGGTTGATTACCCGCGAGTGATTATAATGGATCGCAGCTGGTCATTAAGTAGTATGGAAGTCAACCACCTTGCTGAAGACACGGGGGCGAGCACGTGGACCAATCATTGCCAATGAACTTGACTCCATCGCGCTTCGTGACGTATGCCGATCCTCGCTCTTGCCCAACTTGCGAATTTTACCATCTATGCAGTCTTTAACAAAATATTGGTCGTCAGTGTGTCAACTTAAGCCCATTATGCCTATCAAATTCAAGGCTACGTACGATAATAAGCCGAAAATTTACACGATATCCCTACACATCAATTTCGACCCGCACGCACATTTTATGGCTGTTACGGACACGCACTCCATAAATGTATGTATGTAGTAAAATGAGAAAATATAAAATGTAAGGCTCTTACTGTTGACTCCATTCGAAATACGAAAATTGGAACAGTTTTTTTTAGGAAGGTGCAGGATCTATGACAATGAAAGAGATTGTATCACGTTGGCATTGCATCTGATTTGGGACTATTTAAGTTAATTTGCTTTTCGTGTGTTTGTCACATCGTTTTTATGGCATTGTAGCCAAACTGGATAAGTTAATAGCTTAGCGTGGGTGTGGCTATTCATCCATTCGACTGTTCATCCATTCCGTCTTGTTTATCGATTAGTGAAGAATCCGCGCCCATGGGCCAACTTATGTCATTTGGCCGGGAGTCAAGGACGAAGCCGCGCGGCTCGCCAGTGCCGCGCCGGCCTTATTTGGCGATTGGTGGGCGCCAGTTTTACGACTTTGCCTTTTTTCCTACGCCCTGTTTCCATGTTGAGTACACTTTAGATAATACATGTTCGTATGTATTTTGTAGACTCACGATCACGAACGAAGCTCGTCCTTTGTCAGTATTTACTTATATAGTGCATCAAGTCTCAAGGACGGCAATTCAGTGTTTGACTTATTGCAAATATTGCAATGTATTATCTCCCGAAATCGCTTAATTGGCTATCCAATCCAGAAATATTTTATGATAGTAATGTTACTATTGGTGCAAGAATAAAATGCATGTAATTGGGACAATAGCTTGAGATCAGTGCGGCCCGTTTATTTCTTGTGAGAAATACGCAACAATCGGAAGCATTAATGTTCGGGTCGATGACGGGTTCTGTTGGCTGGAAAAATGGAACGTGACATTTTAAATTTGGCGCAAAGCTCGCGACATTAATCTGGCGCGTCGCCGCCCTCGCCCGTGCCGTGCGTGGCCTAATCCGCCTGCTCCCTGAACGACTCGGGAAGATGGAAAAATCTCAAAAGACTCACATCAAATTACCAGCTTTAAAGCGTAGTGAATTCCCTTGGGCCCAAGATGACACACCTTGCCTTTCAGAAACGCCCCTGAATTACGTCGCGGTGTCCTTCGGGAAGTTAGTAAGGTTCAGACGCGCACGTGCTTTTGTCATAGTCATACTTTCTACGAGTTTTGCGTACGACGTGCCGCGCACTTCGATTGAGTTTGGAAACGCTTTGTATACAACTTTACCAACAAAATCCTTGTTTTAAACTCTTTTAAATAGGAAGGTGGTCCTACCATCGATCTAAGCCTAGCGTGGCTTGCTCTTGGTGAAAGCCCAATTTTAAAAAAGTCCCATTATTTATTCAATATGCGTATGGTTTTTTAAATTACCTAGTAGAATTAATCAGCTCTTAGTAAATTTATCCGCAGCCAGACCACGAAGATAACGAAAGCTCAATCGGGAAGCATTAGGTTTCAATTTCCAACGGCACGCGCCTATAAATCCATATTATGTGCAGTATACGGCTTAAACATTTGTATGCTAGTACAAGTAATGTTTGCAAATTAAAATTATATATATAGAATTATTAAATAATAATACTATAATAACTGATCGTCACATTAGATTGTTTTCAAAGTACTCTTTTGATATTCTAACCAAATGGTGAAGTTATAATAATTATCTCCTACCGAATTTCGGTTACGGCGGCTAATCTCAACGAGGATTAGCCATGTGCTCAGAAGATATTATAGTGCACATGTGCGTGCATGCGCAAACACAGGTGCACTCTTTATTCCCTCACTCTCATAGTCCGATGGGACGGCAATCCGACACGACCGGAGAGAGATCAGGCGTTGGACCAACAGCTTAACGTGCTTTCCGAGGCTCGGGGTTGGAAACACCGCCAACTTCCAAACTCCGGGCATTTTATTGTGAATTTCTTTACGGAAAACCTAATATCAACTTTTGACCCGACCCGGGAATTGAACCCGGGACCTCGTGATCGGCAGGCGAACGTTCTAACTACTAGAACAACGAGGCACTTTGTTCAAGCCAAAACCTTAAATGATACAATTCAGATCACGGATATGATGACTCTTCCGTCAGTAAGCACGGCACTATACTACGGTGTAGGTACTAAAAACTTTTTCAGCCTTTCATCGAAAATATCATATCTACCGACTAGAAAAACATAAGCATCACTATTCCGAGAAACATATTCAGGGCACTGAATATTTACATTTCTATACTTTGACCAATATTTACCTTAATCTAGAGTCCACGGAACACCTCGCCACAACTTGGTTAGAGTTTTGACGCGAATGAAAACTCCATGCAGCTTTGAAAGTGCAGAATACAATTGCAACGAAGTTACGTTGATACATGCTCTTTATATCTTTTAGAGAGACGCTTCAGAATTAGCTCGAGCTTTTGAATTCCGCGTCTTTCGCCATTTCAACTTCTCGCCAAAAAGACGCGGAGCACGTTACCGCCGCGAGCGTCAAACTTGCACACTTGCGGCTGACTCGCGCCCAAAGCTTGCCTTAACTTTTACACGCTTCTCCAACGGTTATTAGACGTATTTCAGGATCTCATTTAGACTTTAGCTAACCTTAAATTACATCCTTACTTTAATCTCAAATAATTTTATATTAAAACCAATCTTAAAGCTCACTATTTTACTTAAGAATAGCGAACTACAGTTTTTCGTTACGTTTTCCCGTCGACCCTGCGCCCAGTTCTAATAGACTCGAACTGTCAACTGAAACTCGATCTTCCTCTGCTAACTCTTATCCGTCTTTGATTACATATTGCAATGTCTAAATGATAAACATGCGTGATCAACTCAGTCCAGTCTTGATTTCAGAGCACAAGCATTTAGTAGTCAAAGCGAAGTCCATTTCTGTAGTGTGCAAATTAATAGGTAACATTTGATCTTTGCAAATGCCATTCGCACTTGGTATTAAATGTTTCACCCATTTAAAACACACAGTGTTTCATTTGTGTCTAGTGAAAATGAAAATTACTATATCAGTCGGAGCCCTGGCAAGGCTCTTCAAAAACTTCGAAAAATTACCACGAGTTCGGAAACTAGCCTCCTGATAAGAACCAGAAAGAAACTCAGCCAGTTATCTTATACATTTGTTACATCAAGGTATTGATACAAATATGTACACCAAATTGGACGCAAGCAAAAGTAAGTGTAGCAAAGCTCTCAGATGAATTCAGCAATAATTAGAGTTGCAGCGAGAGAGCACTCGGCGGGCTTACTGGCGGATGTCACAAATCCTAGCCAAGGGCCGGGGCGTGTAATGCAAATAACAGAGTTTACCTGCCCCGCCCGCGCCTGCAAACCAGCCGCCATTGCGCCGCGATTCATAATAACGGCTTTTATTTCCCTAACTAGCTATGACGGTCTCATTTTGTCGGTTAACGCGTATTGTGTCACGGCGAAACGAATGCCGCCCAGTAATGGAGTTTTTAAGCGCAGCTTTTTCGTTCTACTCTGAAAACGGATTATGTAACAACAATAACAATGTGATTGCATAACAAATACTCGAGATACGATAAGATAATACAGATAATCGAGTACTGGTTTAGATTTATTATGGCTTAATTTGCCGATGGAAAATTCACTTCATGGACAGTTCGAAGACAAGAACCTACAGACACATATACAAACTTATAAGCTTACAAAACTACATCATCAACTTTATAGTAGCTATGATAATTTGACTGTGTGACGCTGACTCACTTAATGTATGACACTTAAGTGTCTGTTTGTATTTCCAAAATAACAGCACAACAACAAAAAAAAAACAATTTTAAATTTTTTTCTGTCTGTCCGTCCGTCTGTTAGTTTCGGCTAATCTCTGAAACGGCTGGACGGGACTTTCACTGGTGGATAAGTAATTTAAGCAATTTTACAAGGAGTAACTTCGAATATTTTTACTTAAAAAAATGGATTCCGCTGGTCACCCATGAAATTAAGTCGTGTGCTCGGTTTCTTTTTCACACAAAAACAAAAAAAAAATTAACTGGTGAACGTCAGTCTCGAAACGAAACTAGATTTTAGTTTCGTTATCGCCCCGTAGGCTGGAAGCCTCGCGTATGAGCTACCATAATTTGACAAACGTCGACGAAATATATTGTCGTATTATAATTATAGTGTGTGAGTTTTTCAGTGCCTGAAAACATGGTCAAAAATAAAACCTAGCTAGATCTATTTTTTTACTCCTGAAACCCCCTACACACAAAATTTCATGAAAATCGTTGCAGATGTTTCCGAGATTCAGATTCTATATACATTTAGGTATAAACAAGAATTTCTCGTTTAAAGGTATAAGATTGACTACTTATCGATGATTCACAAAATCATACCATTTATGTATGTAATAATACATATTAATTATTACAATGTCAGCAAGTGAACTATTAAAACAGTATTAACCTTCTAGTATGTTTGCTAGATCCTAATCTAAATAATAATAATGTTTGCTAGATCCTAAGATAAATCCTGTTGTAATTTTTAATCCGAAACAACATTCGATTAACTATTTATTATTATTTTTATTCTTATCAGCGTTTTCTCACCTAAATAAGCCTTAAATAGTAGGTTGCTTAAAAAATAAACAAGGAATAACAACTTAGAACAGAAACCCACAGTCTCAAATCACTTGTTTGATGCTAAAAACCATAAAATCAAGCTCTGTGTCACGAGTGATTCAACAACGCTTTCAGCCCAATTTTAGTTGTGTGTATAATTGAGTCAACATGTGTGAGTATGATTTAAAACAAAAACTTAACAACAGGCCAGCTCTCTATATTTTCTGTAACGAACGCAATAACACAAGATCCATTCTTACGAGCGTCTCGCTCTATTTGTGTATTACGTTGTCTGTGTGCAAGGATTCTCGCTCGACCTATTTATGGAACTGTCTTTCTGTTTTCTTTCTATTTTATGATCATGCAATATGGATGGAGTCCGTTTTATCGTATGTTTTTAAATGTGTGTGTATAAATCAGGTCGGTGTGTCCTCGTGTACACGTTTCAAATGGAGTTTGACGAGAACTCTGCAAGAAGCCGCGCTGAGAGGCTATTGCGACTTTAACATTGGTATAATTTGCCGGGCATATTGGAAAACTTGTAATTGGATTAGTTTTATATTCGCACCGACGTGTGCAGTGTAAACTTAAATAGTATCACTTTAGGAATTGATCCTTTAAGGTCATTATTTCCTTACTTGTTAATATAAATCTGAATTATTCTTCGATACAAACTTCATATTGATTAATAAAATATTCTTGTTTTGTCCACAGATTTTTGGCCCGGAGTCATATTGTAGGAGCCTTCTTTTAAGTAAGTCTAATTATATGCCTTCCTACTAACGTTATATCACAGTGACAATGTTGATTATACAATCACCTATTATCTCACAATCATATACCTACCTGAATATAAAACAACACAAAACCAACATCTTCAAATTATTTTGTCTAGTCAAGAATTCGTTTCATATTTTAATATTTTGCTGTTTCTCCTTGTCTTATTTTTCATGATTACTCTCTTGGCAGAATACCAAGATCTTACTCGCTTATCTTCCGTAACTTTTGCCCAGCAAATGGCATAAGTTTTTTTTATATATTTTCTTTAAAATGTTATCATTCTCACCTGTCTAGAAATATTCTGAAGGAAAGAAAAGGAAAAATATAGAATTAATAATTTAAAATTTGATTGTTTTAAAGTTATCTATGATTTATTTTCTTTTTAGGTATGACTTAATCCAAATGCAGATTCCACTTGCACTTTTAACGATTTAAAAAATGAAATATGGGTCACTAAACAAAATTGATAGACTTGCCAAGAACTTGTTGAACAGGATAAACTGTTGGTGGTATTTATTATAATTGGTTTATTTTGCCATTCAGTTTTTGTCAAATGCGGAAACTCATTTGGCCTTGCACGACTTGCCAAACACGATCACTATCTTTTGTCCTATTACTCTAACTAAACACCATTTTAACCTCCAAAATAATTTAAGTTATGAACACACACGAAACTAAAGAACAGATTATGATGCGATCGTCTGCATACCTATAGCATGTTGAATGTAATCTGGTGATGAACATGTTTTGTGTTTGGAACCAACATGAATGCTCCTAGATCGTAAAGACCTCGGGCATGATATAGTAGGCACAAAACAACATAATCACCATTTGTATATTATACGCCGATGAAAGATTTATCAGATATCAATAAATATTATCATGCCCACGGTAGTCAGAAAAAAATAGTTATTCTCTAAACGAATGACACCTTTTTCGATTCACACACATTCACAATCTTTTCATGCATTTCAGTCTGCCTTGTCAATTTATTGTCATAGTAGCAAAAGGAGAACTTATTTACCGAGTTCTCTATTGAATATGGAACATACAACACAAACGCCACCTTTAAAGTTTATGAAACAAGCAATGTTTCCCGGCGGGAGCTATGCTTTTCGTTTTAGTGGTCTCTTTGGGTAATAACAGCATATTTATTGTCCACGAAACTAACTTTACGAGCAGTAGAGCCAGTGTGGACGCGGCTACGTACAAATACTTCAACATACCGATTTAATGACGCGCGTTATGTACAATGCACACAAGACTTTCACAAATTTTTATAGAAATCTCATACCTTAGTGCAAAAATAGTAAGCAAACGTACAGCTCCATCGATGCTTAGCAGTAAATGTTGCGTAGGGACGCTTGCACTATCAAGTCGTTGCATGAAATGACAAGATTCTGCCTGATGAATTCAATTCGTCCAATATGCCAAACTCCTAATTTATTGCTAAGTATTTCTTTATCGTATCAGCAATCTTAAGTGCTGTTTACAGAGGGCTGTAAAAAAAATGTAACATTTATCAATTCTCCGTTGCAATACTACACAGAGATGACATGCTTAAAACTTTGTCAATTTACTTTAGAATCGTAAAGCCCCTTGCAGTTGATGTCTACTCGGTAGAAAAGTGGAGGTAACATTGTGAGAAGTTTGTACGCGAAGTACAGTCGTACTTACCTTGTCTAGAGAGGGATCAAACTGCGGTGCATTCACTACCATGTATTATGCAGTCTCGGTGTAAGCGGCTCCGAATCACTTCCACTCCCGTCAAAGAACACACTATTATTCCTCGAGAATTTTCTATTCCAAAAGTTCGTGGAAGCTATTCCGATCCAAATATCTTTCGTAAATTACTTGCGATGGATCCGATGATTGTAAGTTATTGCGCTATTTAACTTGTTTGACTTTGCAATTGCCATGACTTTTCTGCTGAGAAAACTTACTGAGCGGATATCAACGAAAAAACCTTCGAAGCTTTGTAGTTTTTTCCTGACATATCTGTTATCCTGAAATTAAGTAATTCTCTTCTTACTAAAAATCAGAGTAGGAATTAGCATCAATCCCATTTTGGTCGAAGAGGAGCTGCATATTATGCTGCAAATATTGTAACAGGGGTATTGATCCGGAAATATAATACGTCCAATATCCTGAACTAAATCGGAACATTTGTGTCAATAAAGGGGGCTCAAACTTATGCAATTTAGGTTTAAATCTCGTATAGATATAGAGAAGTCCTACATTAGCAGTTTTAAACGCTGTGTAACTTGTATATCTGGTGTACACAGAAGGAACGCTAAGCAGCTTAGTCAGCTCCTCTGTTTAAACTCGCCTCTCTCAGCAAACCAGAAAAAGAATTTACTTTCTTGAAAGTTATTTTTACATATTTCTTAAAAGTTACAAGGTTACTGTTGGGATCACAACATCTCCATCTCATTAAAGGTAAGCAGGAAGCTAAAACTCTACTTGTTTTTTAACCGCATGAAAAGAGGTTCTTACCAAATTAGTCTGAGCACGTCTATTCAGTTGGTTAGAAGTGTTTAACATTTTGGTGTTATATTCGAATTCTGTGCCGATGCCCATGTGCAGGGCGAATGCTCGCCGGCCCGGCGCGCAAGCTAATCGCATCTCATTTCCTACGTGTCTCCTGTTGCAGTGAGAGCACAAATGAGATTGTGGTCTGACATGTCGTTCCAGAGACCCAGTCGCACTCTATGCCCAACTGAAACCAACTTCACAGATATATCTCTATCTATATTTGTCTACTAGATTGTTATCAGCCATCAAGCAAGACTGAGTGTGCGTTGTCTTGTGACTTTATTTTAATTAAGAAAATATATGTGTAATAGTAATTCATTATAAAGAGATTAATCCACCTGGGTAGATAAATGCACTCACGCTGTAACGAGAGTAAATTTCACAAACAACGTCCGGTATTCGAAAGAATAGGGATCTTTTATCGCGTTTCACGCAAGTTTCCTCTAGCGGCTTTCTACTTACACGATTAATTTGAGTCGATAAATCCGCATTAAAAGCTAGGGCAGGGGCAGCCGACCGCGCCGCTCTTTCTAAGTAGCTGTCATTCTGGCCTTTTTGTTCTAACACAGTCTCGTCGTTTCCTCCACGCTCAACTCTTTCGTGCATTATCAGATCGGTGGTAACAAGTGTGACATGTCACTTTCGGAGGCGGCTATTGATCGGACATTGGTAAAGTGTGAGTGTCGGTGTGAGCTGGTAGTTGGTACGGCGTGTGGTGGTGTGGCGGCGCACGTCACTAGCCGGCAGACAGGCAGGCAGCGTGGCGGCGCCTGCGAGCCCATTAGACGTCTGCCCGATGTGGAACGCTCGATAAACTTGTAAAAACGCCTTCTACCCATTTAATTTTATACCCTCGCTTAAGCTGTGCTATTGGCAGATTTCTTCCTTCTTTTTTATAGGTCCGTCATTAAGTGTATCGCGCGTTTATTATTTTGTGCTTTTTAATCTCCTCGTTAACTCTACAATGTCGTTTCAAAATAAGGCAGTAAAATACGCTTTATTATTTTACGGTTTTCTATTAAATGTAAGTATTCATGCTTATTGAATTTGTTACGTGACTGAATCCACTGCACAGGTTCAATTAATGAATTACTTCTTTCCTGATACTGTAGAAGATGGATAGCATATGAATAAGCTGAATTCCTAAAATAAATACAGTCGATACCAATGATGTCACAGTTCACATTTAACTCACTCGCCACACCTCTGATAGAGAGGGAGAAGTGATATTGGTAAAAATATTTACGACTTAAAGTGATATACTTTACGTGGCGGTAAGAGTATTATTCCTTTCATGAAACGATATATTCGTTACAGACTAATACATAAATATGAAAAAGCTAACGTACATGCTCGTTGACTCAAACTGCCTGATTGTAAAGCCTTTTACTAAATGTATATAGCACAGATACTTAGGTTATAATTAATATGTGAGCAGAAGTAAGTACCATAATAAGCATATAGGAACGCAGCTTTTCACTTAAAATACGACGCAATAAGTTTAATAATTTATATGGAAAGTTGTAGAGCTCGCAATCGTTCGTACTCGGTTATGGACCGAGATGAAGATGTGTAAATAAATAAAAAAATATGTAGGTAGGTACCGTAAGGTTATACATAAGCAGTGGATTGGCGCGGCATATTCCATGATTAAAAGCTCTTAAACTCCTAATTATAATGTTCAAGGGAAGTTCAACAATACTTTGCCAGTTGTCAAGGCACGTACGTGAACTTTTATACAGGGAATTTGGTTACGTAATTCGTTGGAAATATTCAAGTTCTCCCTTCGACGAGACGTTATCGCGGGTGGCTCTCAACGCGGGTGAGGGCGGGCGGGGACTTAATTTGTTGCTCTCCTGGCGCCTCGCATCTCACTTTCAAACGGTGAAACACGACCTTACCACTTCCCCTCCTCTCAAACATCAGGAATACCTTCCTGCTGACTCTACCACTGACTTGCTCATACTGGAAACTTACCCCGCACTTCACTTGACACTATCACCTTCTGCTTGGCGTCGCTCCATAAATGACCCAAAAAAAATTACTGCGCTCTCAATGTCCAAACAATATATCTGTTTAATTAAGAGGCAGTTAAAGCTTTCAAGAATGTCTGCTTATTATTACTGGTGTTGTTAGACCTGTTCATATCAGTAACAGAATTGCTACCGCAGTGTTGAAACACGTTCAATTTAACACTCCCTGTTTGAAGTTTGTTGTGCGTACCCGTATCCTAAACAATGGATAACATTTACGACGAACATTGTTCCATATATTTAGAACTGAGCGTGGCTTTTTCTGTATTACTTTCACTTTTGTGAGAGGGAACTTCCTTAAATACCATTGTCTGATGTGTTGGAAATGCCAAATGCTAGGTGTCATGCCAAAATGATACGTTCAACTTATTGAAACTTTGATATAGCATCGATTCGCGTGGCACCAGCAGCGCGACAATCTAATCACAATACCATAAAGGAGTGCACCGTAAAATATTTATGGGGACGGGAGCAGGCACGCCTCGGTACCCGCGCTACCACGGGCCATCCACCTTTGTCAAATACACCCGTACTTGCCGTAACGTTTGTACATTGAATAATAAATGTTTTACCTTATTGTATTCAATTAATTCTATCCATAACGTCTATAAAATAATACAAAATTATTATATACCTAAGTTAAAGGCCATTTACAAATGTACACGGCCTACACCAATGAATTTTTCTGTAATTTCACACCACGTGATTGATTTTCGGTGAAGAAAAACATCATGAGGAAACCCTCATATGTCTGAGAAGCAATTCAAAGAGTATTGTTAATGCCTGAGACGGGGCGATGGACTCACCATCTATCGCATTGGTATTTGGGCCGTGGATGTCTTGTCTGCTTACTCCTTGGGGGAATCTTTCTGGGATGGCACGACCATATTATTTTATAGATAAAATTGCCATTTTTTTCTAGGTCTGCTGATCCATTATTGGGTAGAAAAGACTTTACCAAAACGCAAAAAATTGTATACAAATATTATAATTTGTATATAAAAAGCATTGTTAGAATGTGTGTGTAATGTTGCTATGAAGAGTGGAGGCGCAGCTCAATTAGCGCAGCCAAGGGAGCGCGTCGGCCGCGGCGCTCGTAACACACCCGCTTAAATTGGCCCACCACTGAACTGTAACGATAATGATGCCGTCCGACTTGTGCTCCATGCGTCGTAAGCTTACTCCTCTCCTGGGACACCCTAAAAGCTACCTCATGTTCTACGTGTGTTTGTGGACTTTGGCAGACACGCAAAACGTAGTGGTTTTTGCGGCACATAAACAACTGGCGCACGTGTGATCTCGACCGCGTATCGATTGATTTGACTTAAAATGCATAGTTTTCAGCCTCGGTGACTGTCGATTTCCGCCAAATTTTCCACTGCGGGCGCTTGGCAACCGCACTTTGTGGTGCGCCACAATCACCCATACAAATTGGAAGGTTTACGTGGTAGACGTCGCGTCAAGTTATTGGCCGTAATAACATTATTATTAATGTTCCACGTTTATTCCCATTTGCCATAACACCAATCGCTGAGTCTGTATCGGCAACTCATAATCATAGCGAGCGCGATCGGCTACTGAAAGCTTTTTGAAAGCTCGTAGCGGCGCGCGATGAAAGGTTCATGCGGTGATTTCAAGCGAGTCATTGTGGCCCAACAAACGTAACTTAACATATAATTATTTATATTAAACAATGAAGGAAAAATAAATAAATGGGTCCTTATAAATCATAATCTTGTGTGTTTTGTCCAATCTTACATTTAAAATGTTATAATACATCTCACCTTACTCTCCGTAATAATAACACGTTTAACCGTTTTCAAGGTATCATTTACGATTCTGACAATATCTCACTCCACCTTCCAACTAGACTAGAGTATAACAGCTTTTGAATAAACAAGACTGAAAATCGCTGTATTCTGTATATATATGTATATTCCTTCTGTTATCGGATACGTGATAAATCACAAAATAAAGCACCCTCTGCCGTGGCTGTAACCCCACCCCTAATGTCTTCTTAATGCTGCATAGAGTTGTCACATTGCACATTCACAACTGGCGTTTGTCCTTTCGCTTTGCTCTATTTAGAGTTTCATTGCCTCTCGAAAAATGTCTAGCAAATTTTCCAGCAGCTTTATATTGAAACGCATTGATATGTTAAATATGCATGCACTACGACATTAGAGACATAATGGTTATTAAAGTGACAACGGCGCGCCCGCGTTGTCGTTTGCGAGCGCTCTATAAGTGCGCAGAGTTTGTTAAAAGTATGAAGCTCCATTTGAACGTAAGTTTTTTAGCTCGATTTGCCGCTGTCGACTCGCCGCGCGCTCCTTTTGTTCCACGAACGTGATCTGGCCGAGATGAAGCCCACGGACGGTTGTTCCGTTCCTCTCTTGAATCGAGTTTGTTCCTGCTCGTCACAGTTTACTGCTATGAGTATTATCGTAGCTAAAATTATTGTCTCGCCACTTCTAGCAGTTGTGGACAATTTTTCTCCAAGATTGAAATATTTCCCTGCCCATTTGTTTCCGTGACGTGTTAGACGTAAGCGCATTAAATTTTGTAGCATTCTCTTTGCCGCCATATCTCACAGTTCCATAAGGCATCGTTTCCAATATAACGTCGCCAGACTCGCCAGATGACAAACGACTTACAGTCAAATGTGACGTAAATATTTCTGAAACAGAATTCTAAGCCAAGTTGCAGTATTACAGGTACTAAGTATAAGTGTACAGGGGTACATATACAAACTCGGTAAGAGTCTTGTTTCAGGCGCAGCATCCCTACTTTGCTTAAAGATGTCTGTGAACTCACATTTGCCTCGTATGAGAGAGATTGAAAAGTTTCCAGGGCTTAGATTTGTTTTCGGCGAGAGTGATATCAAGCCTCTGCCATACCATAAATGATAGACGAGAGAGTTTTAAAGCTAAGTAAGAGTATTGAATATTTTATTAGTCTTACAAAGGTCTTACATTTGCGCGTTGATAAGCTAAAAATGATAGAATTGCTGTGGTGACCTATGTTTTGTAGTAGTCACCCACTATATTAGGACAACGCCTCCACTCCTCGACTTTACAGCTCTCAGTCTATCTCTTTTACTTTATTCATTCTCAATTATAATATTTCCGCATTAATCAATGCAATAAAATCTGTTGAAATAATTACACCACCTCTTGTTTCTATGGAAAACCTTAGCGGGCCAGAGTGTAATACACCGCTGTATAAGGCTTCAAATGTTATCAATTTTAACCAGTGCTTAGCATCCAATTAAAGGACTTAAATCGGATAAATTTTAGTTGAGTTAATTAAACGAACAGTATACGAGCTGAGGGCGGGCGGCGGAGTATGGAGAGCTCATATTCGCATGTCACAACACACAACAGAGTGGCGCCGGATCTGTTGTAGGCGATACACATTGAAGCAGTTATCTCAGTATCGCCTGACTACGCCCGTTGTGGCCGCCATGTTTATTTTTAGTCTCGCGTGTACATTCAGTATTGCGATGAAATTTACAGCGATCGCCGCCCGCCCGCCGGACTCCGATACCGACGCTTCAAATGACAAGCTACCGCTATTTCAAAAATGTCTGCTATTTTACGCGAGAATTCCTGCTCGGTCGATGAGCAATAATTCTTTTGTTCATCGAATATCCATCGGATTACTTTTATTATGGAATATGATTTAATATTAATGGCTTGTTTCTCCACAACGTCCGTTTTAAGTCTAACTATAAGATACATTTCTAATTTTGTATAATTTCCCATAAATAACAAAGTTTATCACGTGGTTAGGTAAGTTATTTGAGCAGGTTATAAGTATCTTCCTTCCACTGCACGAAGATGGGACTGATAAAGATTACATGCACGTTTCTTTCCTTAAATGTTGTTTGAACTACCATCCACACTATCCACCCTTCGCAGGCTAAGAATTGAAACATATCATAACGACGTTCAATCCTTTTTGCGGCTTTTTAGTAAAATTTGTTGAAAACACATGTGTCGGGACAGTAAAACCCTTGTTCGTCAAAAATACCATTACGAATAGGGCGCGAGGTCCCCTGTCAGGTTGAGATTTGGCGTAACTTAGTGACTGATTAGCAATTGGTGCGAGGTGGCGGGCGCGACAGGTGGTCGGGGCTCAGGGAGCAGGGAGCTGACCCGTGGACTCTTGCCTGATTGATGGCCGAGCTCTGGGCCCGTTCGCTCGTACTCTCTCCTTCACTTCTTGAATCACGATCATTACTAATTCACTTTGAAAAAATATTCAGCTATAGTTACAACTGGAATATAAATACATGTTGGATTGAAATCTTCTACTATTGAAAAATACACTTGATAGATTTTTGTGATTTAACTGCACATAAACCTACTTCCCATTTGAAACGTTAATATTGATCGTGAATAATGAATACTTATTACATTTTGCTTTAATTTCAATTAATTACAATATCAAGTCTAGACAAACCGTCACCTTGTAATATCTAATCATCTATTTTTTGCTTTCAAATATGTTTGACCATAATCCTTGAATTTCAAACCTGACAGTAAATTTTACAATTTTATTGAGAAATTTGGAAGTTCAGGAAGTAAGCTCGCTACGAAAATGTCAAATGTCGATTATTATACCTAGAAGGGTCCCACGCTCTGCGACCGCGGTCTAATAACCCGAGGTCAAGCGTCGGCTCATGCATATTCACGGCTCAGCCGACGTCTCATCTGTAACGGTTCTGCAACCGGTTGTATGAGCTCATTGTTGCATGTGGCCACATGGCCGGCGAATCCTGCTCCGGCGGCATCCGCCTCGCCGTAGAGTTTGCACCAAACATTATTGTTTTATTCAATTTTCACTTCTCACGTCCTCTAAAATCTGCCATTAATTTGCAGCCGGGTAGACCACTTCACTTTTGCACAGTTTACTATTAGTAACTTGTCGTAAATGGCATTAACATGAGAATTAAATCTGGTTCGCAAAAATTTAATACAATCACACCTAATACTTATGTAAAGGATATTGTTTTACTGCAAATACATATTTTGCTCGCATGTGTTTCCTGTG
Organism: Watsonalla binaria; assembly: GCA_929442735.1. Lineage (NCBI taxonomy): Eukaryota > Metazoa > Arthropoda > Insecta > Lepidoptera > Drepanidae > Watsonalla > Watsonalla binaria. The sequence goes on along the minus strand of OV838919.1, from coordinate 5,289,617 downwards.
CACGTTCCGACACACACATTTGGGTTCAACAATATTTTGCGGATTCGCATCGCATCGCCTTTATTGCGGTGCGTCGGGTTATTAAGATTACAAAGGCAGGGTCAGTTGTTAAACTCCAGCCGGTACATATTTATACTATAATTAGGTGCCAGTGACAGCGGCACGAGAGGGTGCATGCGTAATTCTTTACTTTCTACATTTTTTTCTTCATATTCTATATGGATATTTTGACGTTATTTTTAAAGGAACAAAGGACTAACCTCGAGTCAAGGCGATAAGTCGACGATATGACTATGACGAAATTAATACCTTGATAGAAGCGAGTAGCTTCATAATCATTATAGCCTTTACCAAACCATAAGTTCTTGTATTTTACTACGTCGGGAAGAAAGTTTCTTCGTGTTTTAAAACTATTAGTAAATGTATTAGATTGCCGGCTTCGCGGAAAAATTACCAGACTGAAAACGCTAAAGCCAAGTTTCAACATTAACTGACATAGCATTTATTTAGTCCTTTAAACATTTTTGCATTTTGTGGCATATTGCATTTTTGATGACAAGATCACTGCCCTCCATCTTATAATTTGACTAACTACCGCTAATAATAAATATCAGCGCAATAAAAGTCTACAGAAATTTGGAATTTACACTTGGTAAGTTTTACCAATTATAATGTACCACCCACAAATCCTAATGATAAACTGAACTTCGTAACTAGCTGTAATTAGCTTTAATGCAATATTTTATACTTATAATATATTATTATTGTTTTCTATATGTTGATAAAAATTGCAAGTTGACAACTCAGTGTTATTTACTGAATTGTTGAATTGTTGGTCATAGATAATATAATCACACTAATAAATTCGGAATTTCGTAAAATGGCATATTGTCTGCTTGCGGTCTTCATCATCATCATCCTCCTGCCTTTATCCCATATTTCTGCTCACACTATTCCCTGAAGGGGTAGGCAGAGTGTCCTTAAACCCTAAATATACCCACATTCCGCCGACTATCTATATTTAGTTTAAACTCCGGGCTGGTTCATACTTGGAAATAACAGATGAAAAAACACAATAAGGCTGTTGCTCGACCCGGTAATCGAACCCAGAACCTCGTCGTATTTCGTAGTAGTGTTTGCGACCACTAGAGCTATGAGGTAGAAGTGCATTTTACTGTTTGTATATTATTTTTATATCTCTATTTCCCAGTATGGATGTTCTGAAGTCTCGTCATAAAAAAAGTAATTTGGCGTTTTTATTCCGTATAAATTGTCATTTGAATAGGTATAAAAATGAGATTGGTCATGTTTTTGCAATTCCCGCCACTGTCCGCGTGTCGAATTTGTTCAATGTCGATTCTGTGCCGGAACAAAATACGGCACACCAGCTCAGATAAACTAATTCACTTGCGTCTATTTGCACACTTTGTTGAATTGATTGAAATTGATCATACAATGTTTGCAATGTTTTTACGGACCCGTGGGAATATTATACCTATGTATAGGAATATTTACGTTTGTATGCAGATGTAAATGTAATTTTTTACGGTGAGAGAGCACAGATGCGGATCACGGCAGTTTTAGCACACCGCTTGCATTGAAACTAAAAGAACAAAATGTTCGCAATAAAACACTAATGTGATGCAGCGCACGGCACCTATTCTTAGTGCGATTTCATCTTAGCAAGCAGTAAAATAAAGATGGTGCAGTAATGCATTTTACATTTTGAAGGATCATTAAATTGCGCATTACATAGCTCGGGCCCGTCGAGAGGCAATTAAAAAAGAACTGTTAAGATGAGCTCGTAAAAATGAAGTCGTGTTCTCGACTGATTAAAAAGTCTGCTCTAATCTTAGGAGCGCGTTAAATTTTTAATCAAATTCGTTTATCGCGGACGACTTTAACGCTTCTTATCTTTGACCCAAAATGTTGCCTCGGAAGAGATAGGTACACGTAGGTGGCACGATTTATTACTACTTGATCAATTTACTGCATTTATCATATCTAAGCAATATGCATATCACCTCCTAAGAGCTTTTAATGAACTTTAGGTAGTTTCTGAGATAATTTCATTTTCGAGTAACGCTGTCAAGATCTATCAATTAACACCCAAACTCCATCGGCTTTCAGGTGAATGTCAATTAATGTCAGAGGAACACCGCCCGTGGAGAGTGCTAGCTATACCTACCGGTAGATATTTGAAATAATTGAGTAACAATGCCACCATCTATCCTTATATGATTAAAACTTTGTAAGTGTAACTATGTTCGGGGGAAGATAATCTCCGGTTAGAGCTATCGAATACTGGAAATCCGATCTAATCCATTTTTTTTATTTTTAGCGATCGTTTTATTGTTATTAGGTACTGATTTTATACTTTGTAAGTTGTTTCAAATATTGAATTAAAGATCACAGAATCGTGGGTAAAATTAATATTTAATAAAAATAGCCACGTGTTCTTGACATTGAAATTTATTTATAATATCCAAAAAGTGCAATTAAAGTTGTAAGACTTTAATTTAATTACTTTAAATAATATCTTACATTACTTAAAGTCTAGATAGGTATTATCTAACATAGCGCAGTAAATTATATTCCTACCGTATTATGTACTACTTGATGAGAACAATAATTTTTCGTTAAGTAATGTAGTTCTCATTAATTATAATGATGTTTTTAAAATTTTACCTTTAACAAAATCTTTAGATTGGAATAAAAATCTATTCTAAAATGAGTTAGTTGTCAGAGAATGAAGATTCATGTTTAATTCTTTAAGATAGGTTTTCTTCTTTTTGACATTAAAGCATAAGGTTTTAAGTCTCCTTCTAACTTACCTCTGAAAAATCAATGTATGAATGAATGAAGCTTTGTATGAATGATATTGCTCGAGTGTTAGCAAAATGCTTTAGAATGAATTATAACACGGCTACCAGACATTAGCATAGACATACCGACTTTTGATTGATGAATGTATCTCGGCTGTTCTGTAAACATCAATAAATCTTTGCTCTCTTGCGATCAGGTCAAACATGTCATATTTTTTTATATACACACTTACAATTTTAATATATCAGTAACTTGAATGATAAGAGTTATAGGTATGCAATTTTATGTATAAAATAATGTAAAATACGTTCTCGCCAACCTCGAGGAGTCCCAAAAGGGATAAGCAGAGTTTTTGTAACAATAACACCCAAATTTCACCGATTATTAAGTGCCATGACAGAGGGTGAGTCCATCGCCGTCTAAGGCATACATACGTCTTTGAATTACTTCTCACACATTATGCAGGATTCCTCACAAAGTTTTCCTTCACCGTAAAGCACGTGGGGTGAAATTACTGCAGTTAAGTTCTAAACAGCTCTAATAATGTACAATTTTGTAATTGAATGTCTTAAACGTAAAAGTAAAAGAAATTTAATCTTCGCTCGGAGGATATAGCTCACTCTTAGAAAATAATAATTATTATCAATTTATTTATTCACCGCGGCAAGGAAAGGTCCAGTGTTAACTACATGCACTTGCGACGCACTGGCCAGATGGTGAAAGGACCTACTGGGTAAGGCGTATCTGAAACCAGAGGACTATAAGCCTTTCCCCATGGGCAAGATCTGCCGGCTTGTTCAGGGAGTATTAGAGCAGTCAGGTACGTAGAGCGTAAGGGCAAGGACAGCACAAAAGATCCCAAGGGTCGACGTGTTTCCTGGCAACCGGACCCAATATTGCCACAAACAAGATAAGATAACTATAGCAGTTACAAATTAAGCAATATCCCGTTTAAACTTTAATAGCAAGTACCCAATTCATTTATTTCGAGTTGCATGCAGCTGTAGCAAGTCATATCACAAATATAAATCTGCCAAGACAACAGGTTACAAGAACTTACGCAATAAGAGACGGTGCAATAAGTAATACTTAGTACGTTTGGTACGAAATGTTAGCATGCTGGCTCAGTGTAAGTTACATTACATGTCTCCCAAGTTGATATGTGGAATGCGCAATACAGTTTGCGGTTACAATAATATAACTTTGTACATATTTAGAAACCTGCACAGGTCGGTGCAGTGTTATTCAATCCGCGACCTATTTGCGGTCAATCGCGCTCTTACACGGTTTCAAACATTTACCAAACAAAGTAAACCTGTTCTTCAATCGAATAAAAATGTTAATATCAATTAAGATGCTTTACAGTGAACGCCATTGTTGCCAGCAGTTGCGCTGTATTATTTTTTGCCACCTTCAATTAAAATTAAAGCATATTGAAATCGTCTTCATTTCCGACAAGCATGCACCAACTCGTCCAGTATAATTAGCAATTTTAATTAGTAATCATAATTTTAATCACTTGTCCCGTCACGGTAGCCGATTTATTTTGAAATAAACTAAAACTCGTGTTCAGTCGAAGATGATCGCAAATGTTAAATTAATGAAGGTAGCATACATATTTATAAGCTTTTTTTACTGGGATAACAAAGAAACCATATAAGTATTTATTTTAAGTGTTACTGTACTAGTTAACTCTATTTTAGGGGTGCATACGTAATAGGTATTTTAAACCAACTAAGTTGTCCAAATCGTAAGATTTTGGTATTTCGTCTAGTTGACGAATACTGTTGTGCTGTGAACAACTCTATAAAAACGGGAAGCTAAACACCTAAATCCTAGTGATCATTTTAGATTCATAAAAAAAATTACGCTAAGTGTGGAATGTCTCTGAAATTTGAGTCAAGTAGTTAGCATCAAATTTTTGCGTTGGTTTTATTATCTACACCACACCATAAAAGAAAACAATAACGTTAAATGAGATATCACGGAGTTTCCGATATACACGAACGCGTACGTGGAGACTAATAAATGGGTCAACTGGGTCAAGTAACCCTTTAGCTTGTAGAGTGAGAGCAATCACACGCACCGCCCGCCTAATTGAAGTCCAATGTCGTGCAGCCCGCCCACGTTGATTGATACCGCCCAAACCGAGCCGGCATCTAATTCGATTGTGATATTGTTTGGACGCGCTACTACGTCACTCTCACGGCTAAATTCTAATCTACGCACACGGGTGACGTCATTTCGAGTCTCCGATCGCTCGATTAAATTAGAGTGGCCTAACGAGGTATGATCCGGATATTCGGGACAGATTAATGATGTTGATTGGAGTAATGTATTATTGATAATAAAAACATTGAAAGCAGGGTACACAGAAAGGTGCTAGTGGGGCTAATTAGTCGCGCAGTAGCCATCAATATCCATCAGCGGCGCCGCACGCGACCGTTTCGCGCCGACCGACGCCACCACCCGTCGTTGTCGTCACCCGATGCCCTGCCGCCACCGTCGCCGTCTAGATCCAATGATACATATACACCTAGATATTTACCCGATATAACTGTTTGTACTTTCCTACCCACACGTTAGTAAAAAACCAAATTATAGATGTCTCGGAAGTTCTAAACCTGTCTACATTTATAGGGACATATTACATATATTGGAATATTCGACATGAATACATTTTCTTCAGGTAAGAATCTATTAATAACACTTAATACCTGAGTAGGCTTTCCATGTGGGTTCGTCTACTTTATTCAGCTATATGATTTAAAATCGTTACTGAATTATCGTGACAGGTTTGATTTGAAAATGAACACTAGCAGGTCATAATCGAAGGGGTTGTAACGGGTTTTATTGAATATACTTACACACTTACAAAGCGTGCATCGGAACGGTCGCGGGTTGATTCGATTTAATTTTAAACTTCTTCACCTCTCCAGCGGTCGTAGTTTAAAGGGTAACCCTTTGCCCTAATCTTTGAACTATGACTTGACCGTTAATACGCATTTATAATTTGAGCTTCGATTATTTAGTACGGTGGAATGGTGCGCCGAGATACGAATAAATTAGTTTCGTGTTTTGGAACAAAACCGTTTGAAAGTTTTGAGTAACGGTCACAGGATCATTGTAAGAGTTAAAGTTATTCTCTAACAGATGGATTTTATTAGAGCTTGTTTTTCATTTAGCCGTTCCACCCCGTAATCAATTTTATTTGGTTGTCCTATAAACCTGTACGTTTGTTATTTGTAAGTCACTACTTTCATATAACACTTTTGGTTTTGCCCTTGACTTCGTTCGCGTAGAGTTACTTTAGGCTAACGACAACTTACACCCAATAGCCAGGGTCTAAGAATATGGCTATGGTATCCCCTGCCTGTCGTAAGAGGCGACTAAAAGGGGACCGGAGGGCCTGCTGGCGGTGGTCGGCGTGGGAGCTTTGACCACCGGCGCGGGCCCGGGAAGGTGGCAGCGCGATGTGGCTCGCGCTGCCTTGCATAGCGAGGTCTCTAGGGGCGGTCTTACAGCTGCCCCGGGGATGTGCCCCGGCAAAGTGTGGGGGGACACCGGTGCGTTCTATCAGAGTACCCGGAGTCCCCCCTGAGCACTGAGGATGGCCACCTGGGGGGGTTTTAGTGCGGTAAAAATCCCACATACCCCGATCTGCCTCTCCCAGGGCGTTCGGGGACCTTTTGAAGGTTTCCCCCTCGTCAACACAAAAAAAAAAAAAAAAAGGCTAACGACAACTTAAGCCTGCTATTTATTGGTCAGAGCGTGATGATATGCATAGCCTTCCTCGATAAATGGGCTGAAATATTTCTTAAAATCAGACTAGGAGTAGTAGATTAGCGCGTTCAACCAAACAAACGAACTCTTCAGCTTTATATATTAGTATAGATAAATGGAGAATTAATTGGCTTTACTTAATCAAAGAGTTGATGAATAAATCGATATGAAAACTGTGTTCTATACCCATGAGTTAAAGTGAACTGTGACCATCGACAGCCAAGTACGCCGCGTACACGGGTCACGCTCCCGAGTGTCCCGACCCGCAGGTGTAAACTCGCCCTTACTTAGACTGCAGCTTCCACACACTTCATTTACATAGCCAAGGTATCTTATGCACTCTGCATGCACTCGCTTCTCACTTTATAATTCAAATGATCCACACAAACGCGGGGTGAATTTGAGAAAATGTGAGAATTTGTAACGGAATTTTTGGATGCTGTTTAAATTTTACTAACCATTCCTTTGTTCTGTAAGGATTAAGGATTAAGTCGACTTACTAAGAGTATTCTCATTTTTATTTACTAAAAACGTTTAATACCACAGTTAAGTTGCCTTCGTTTATTCATGATAGGTAAATAGTCCACTTAATAGCGAATGTAAATATACTTACTTAAACAAATAGCTTGTACAAGACAATAAACTTTGAATACTTGTCAAAATCCCTATGAAGCGTTGAATTTACGAACAAGTCAGTCTCTCTCAATTGTGAAATGAAACGCTGGCTCATCGCTGGCACAACACTCGTGGTGGCTGGATTTTGAAAGGCACCCTTTGTAAAACTTCCAGTTCCAAACGCTTTGAAGTGCAGTTTTAGACGTGATATTATTTGACGCAAATAATACTTGGATTATCTTACATTAACATTTCCTTTTGTGAAATTCCTAACACATTTGGGCAAAAAAAAATTGAGCATGTCGTTACTCGTTACTAAATTCATAAAACAATGGTTAAAGAAGAACGCACGGCCAGCGAGCTTCTGTGCTAACAACAATGGCCTTGCCCGCTGTAATCAAATTAGATGCGTGACGTCATCGCCTTCAGTATCATTATGCTAATTAACATGTTCACCGAGTTGAACATAGATTGACGATAAATCTATTCCATCATATGAACGTTATTTATTTACCTGTATAAATGTAGCAGACGATTTACATTGGGTACTGTTCTGTAGTTCACCGAAGCCGCGCCATCCATATGAATTTAATGAAATCTATTACATTGCTTACTTCGATTCATATATAAGCGCAGTTTGTTTCGGCAGGGAAAGATAAATGTACCTTGTAATTAATGTCACAAATTGAACAGGATACCTACTTATTTTAAAAAAATTCTGAGTTATCGAAGTCTTACAAAGGTAATAATTCCTATGGCTAACTGTATAGTATGCTGTTACTTGAGAGGGAGAGATCGTCATTAATGAAATAAGTACATACTCCTCCATCAGTAGGAGCAACTGGTATTAATTTAGTTCACCTGGCTTGTTCCACATGAGATCGTTCATCATCTTAAATTTAAGAGTCTTTTCGATGTATCCGATGCAATTTCTTCCATTCAAGTCTATCCAGTGCCATCTCTTTGACCTCCTTATACGTCATAACAAGCACCTTTTCCTTAACTTGTCTCATGTTTGTTAACCTTGGTCCTCCTCTCTTTCCTCCTACTTTTCCTTCTTATATGTTTTTAAGGAAACTTTCATGTCGTACAAAGTGGCCAATTATCTTTGCTCTTCGATTCTGGATTATTTTCTATAGTACTCTATATTCGTCAATACTTTTGCATACATCTTCATTTGTTACTCTGTCCATTTGATTTTCTCCATCCTTCTCCAACGCCACATCTCAAACGCCAGTATCCTCTCTATTATTTTTTGTCGAGATCGGTATAGCGTAATAATTCCATTCAATATGCACTTGGTATTTTTAAAATATATTTTCACATTCTATATAATTCAAAAGCGTCAAAGGTCTGACGTGCATTGTTTATTGTAACACTCTGCAATAGTAACCCCATGTCCAATCAGTTAAAATTAGTAATGAAGCCGGATTAAAGCAATATTTCACAAAGGTAACGAGTGTGCGGTCGAGCTGGCTACGGGCGCGTAGGCCGAGCCAACTCCTGGCAAGTGGTAACTTCCTTCATTACGCCACTATTGTGATTCACGCAATCTGCTCCGTAAGATGTAACTGCGCGGAGTCCGTGTTCAACTACGACCTCGCGCTTGTCTACAGACTACAGCGCGACCTCGGCCCGCTACGTCCTTGCTAACGTTGAAATCGACACAATCGCTATACATCTATGATACATTAACGTTATGCTTAGTTGAAGTTTAACTAGCCTTATCGTCTGCCCATTCATCACGCTTCGATTTATTTGTTTCTATGCAAACTAATGAAACTATTCAGCGCGCAAAGACACTCGCAGTCAGATCTGCAAATATAAAGCTGATTGCCGAGAAATACACAGTATAAATCCTGACTAGAAATAGTATTACTATTACGTCATTCATAAATTGCACCAGCATAGGGAGCGGGGACGACTTCTTTGTGCGAACCCGCCGTGGCCCACTGCTCCTGATATGAAAAGCAGTTTTCCGAGGAGGGAATAATAGAGATTGCTACACCCAGTGCGTAGGCGGTCTCCATTACTTTGTCCGTTACATTGTATCATACAATTATGCAATCTTAGCTTATTAATAGCCAACTAGCCGTGACATTTCGATATAAGATCTTTTTTAACATTATCATAAATATTTTTCGGTATAAGATCAGCCGCTTAAATATACTTACGCTACAATTTTATTTTAATAATATAATTAAATACGTTTCGAAGGGCCATTGGCTTATCACACCGTAAGGGTCAAATATATCCGAAAAGGTTTTGGACAAACACTAGAACTAAACTAGTACGAAAAGTAATCAAATTGATAAACAGTATCCAAATAAAAATACTTATGAAATATGTATAGCATAAAAATTTTGAAAAGAACCGGTTATCGGGATAACTTAATTTCCCCTTTACAACGGCCTACTTTGCAAATAACTCAAATTTAATTATTTATTTGTGCAAATTCCTTTCGCGTGAAATGGAAATACCACATACAATTCCAGCAACATGATACCCTAAGTAAGTGTTCCCTAGCGGCTAATGAAACTTCGCAAAGCCAACATGAAATCGCGCTTATTTAGAGACTGCTATGCCGAGCAGATGACGCCCAAACAAATCTCAATATCTGGCATATGGTATGAATATTTAGAGCGGGAGAACGCATCAAGCGTTTCTCTGCACGGTTATAAGGCATCGAAAATAGATTGTGCGAATGGGGTTAGACGCACCTGTTATTTAGCTTTGGAGCAGCGCACCGGTGCTAGGGCGGCCAGGGATACGGGGGCGGTGGGTTCATTAATAATGGCCCACAATGAGACGCCCTTATTTACGAGCTGCGGCGACTGAGTCAAACCGCATCGCACGACGTGATACTGCTCCTTCCTCGGCACCACCGCCAGCCGTCTACACAATCTCTACAAATCGACCCGCATTACATTCAAAACATGACCTGTAATTACCACTTACACGCTGAGTTCACTTTTTTGCTGCGCCACGTTTGGTCAACAAATACAATCGGCTTAATTTTCAACAATTGGACGTGTGATTGACTTGATTTGTGTCACGTTAGGGTACGTACCTATAAGGCAAACCGGGCTGAAGTTTAGTGGACAAACAAGTTGAACATACTTCATTTAGTTAATCGTCTATTGTCACCTCACGAATCACGTGTTGTCGTGCTTTACAGACTGAGGAAAAAAACGTTGTGTATGTGTGTAGCTCCCCGCATCTGGTGACCTAACTAGTTTAGACCAATGTAGTGAGGCAAAAGCCGAAAAGAAACTTCTAGATCTAAACAGCAGGTGTAGTAGTAGTCTTTATTTTTTAGAATTTCTCCCATCTGAAGGAAGACATATGGGAGGAAAAAAAGTCAAAAATTAAAGCCGAAATATTTTTTACAATTAATCTTAGTGTTTATTAAAATCCAAGAAATGTACGTTACTAAATCAATACTCCCCATTGTATACATTCTTAAACTTACTTCTTAAAGTCTGCACAGTTTAATCCGATTCGGACCAAATAAACAAAGGGGTATCGAATGAAACTCGTGCATTAACAGTCAGTCAGATAGTCTGAGTAGCGGCGGCGGTGAGATGAGGTAAGCGACCTTAAAAGCCACTTAGCACACTGCTCTCTGTGTGCGGCTCGTTGCGTTTCTTATTACCTAGCTAATAATTTGATTTGGGCAATAATAACTTAAACCTGCAAACCTACTAAACTTTAATAATTTTTACAATTAAATGCATATGTCTTATGGAGACTGTGGAAAATATCGATGTATTTGTTACCTTAGCAGTAATGAAGAAATAGCGTTGGTACCCAACAGATATCAATAGAAGCCAATAGAAGTCTTTCATTTCCGTGCCTACGTCACCGATCCGGAACCCATTTCGGCACTCGGATTACCCAGAGATGGGCAAACATATATCGTCGAAATCCGAAGTGTCGGAAATCCACGGTGTAGGCAGGCACGGTACGGTGTTTACAAAACCATATAGGTAGTAGGTACTCGGTCACTTGGTACTCGACATTTATTAAGATACATTTGTAATAGAAAATAAATGTTATGTTTTCAGCAATTTTTTGTTGCGCTCTGGCTGGCACGATTACTGTGCAGTATTGTTTGGTGTGATCAGAATGGTAAGGCAGCAGTGAGCCAATGTTAAGTCGGTTGGAGCGAGTTAATTAACGTTTATGCGGAGTCATCAAACAGGCGTGAGCGTCGCCTTCGGGACAGGCCCAGAAGCGCGACATCGCTTCGCTGCTTTTAATTAAACACTAGAACCACGATGCAAAGGACTCCCTCCCATATAATCCACATTTCTGTTTACTCTTCCATCTTGCGAATGTTTTTATATTTTTATGTTCGTGTCACCGAATATCTCACTGGTGGTCAATTAAGTATAAGTATACTTTTATTATGTCAATGTAAATATTTAGCCACGTTGTCCCTTATTAAGAGTCAATTGCTTACACTTACCACAAGACAAATATAGTCATGTATTTTTTTATTCAAGTAATTTCATGAGACATTGATTACGTTCTGCATCGTGTTGATTTGATATTTCTTCCCATGGACAATTGGTCACGATGTCCCTCTTCACGTATTTTGACCTTTAGTATTTAAGCAGGACACATTGTTTTAAATTAATAATGGTATTTCTAGGCCCACACGTATAGATCAACACACATTATACCTAAGCACGTAAAAAATCATAACTGTCGGTGATTCGTATGAAGATAAAATGTATCTGCAAGAAAAAGTACTTGATCAATAAATCACAAGCGATGCGTCCGTGCTCCTAGCGGGGGTTAGCCAATTACCTGCGTTGCGCTTCAGGGAAGCTAACCAGTTTCTAAATTCTTCGTATATTTAATTTAGCTTAATTGGTGTGTGGATATACTGCGCGGCGGTAGGCAGTCGACCGAGAATTGGAGCCACGTTGTTGGCGAAATCGTGTTAAAACGGTACCCTTGCGAATAATACACTCAAACGCTTCTCTTGTCTTATCTCTTACGTGACTTTGTTCTGCCAATAGACATTGCACGTTTAAATCTCATTTCGAGGTGATCCTAGTGAACATACTAAAGCTCTACTTAATAAATTGTTTGATCGACTCGACAAATTTTACAATTTAAGTATGGTGTAACAACTCAAATTTAGAATTGTAGCAACATTATATTTTTAATAATCAAGTTTCTGTAATCTATACTGTTAGAGACATGAAATATATATATTCCGGTATTGTGGAATCTCCTAAATGAAACGCAAAGTCTACATTATAAAAACCTGGAGATTATTGTGAACAAAGATTGGTATATCTTGCCATTATATCAGGCTATAATTATTAAAACAATGATGTCAGCTCTATGCTTAAATTTCGAGAATAATGACATGAGGTCGCATAAGGATAAGACGATTGTTGGTGGGTGCTCAAATGGTGTTGATGATATGAATGACACAGGAAACTAAGCGCGTGTACGGTAAACTGATGTGGAGATGAGCCGTGTGGGCGCACCCCCGCTACGTTATTTGACGAACAATTGGCCACTCGACCTGGTTAATAGTTAATAACAACAACTACTTAGCTATGAATGTGATGAAAAGAACGGATCACTGACACGACGACCACTTAAGGACAAATTTCAGCTAGTTTTGCTCCATTTAAATGTTCTCCTTAACTATGTCACTGAGTAATTTTCTGATTAAACTTGCATAAATTGACTTTAAATTAAACTTAGTGAGATATTATCTTGGCAATATTGATTTCAATATCCCACCCATGATCACGCATGATGTAATGTCACAAATGTTCCTGTTTCCTCAGTAACTGAACAACGTGAAAACAGGTTTAAACGTGTGGCTGCAGTAATCGAGTTGAAGTATACATACTGAGCTATGTTCATTGTTCATTTATAGTATATGTCCATGTGAGTAAGGAGTGCGTTCGGTGTGGGACGGGGCATTGCATTTTTTGCGAATGTAAGATGAACGGCAGGTCATTGAACCTCCCCGCTTGTCTCGGCACCAAATTTCGCCAACAGAGCGCATCTTTCAGCCATTACGCGCACGGCACAGCTAATATATCCATGCTAAAATGAACGTGATTTATCAAAGATAAAAAAAATCATAGGACATGCATACTGAATTTGGGAGACTTGAAACCCTCAAATATTAAATAATACAGAAATTAAGTTGTGCAACAAAACCTAAAAACTTGAAGATCACTCAATGCATACCTATCTATATTACCAATGATACTTGATTGGATAAACTTAACGGCAAAATCTTTGAGTTGCGTGTCAGTTGTAGACGGAACCGCACTGGCACGCATTGTGGGCAGGCGGGCTGCACAACGAAACAGCTGTCGGCATCATACGATACGTATGATGTATTATGTTGAAAAAATATCAAAATCATACTAATTAACAATGCTGCCGGACTTTTTCTTGTCTCTCATCCGCTCAGAATCTCCGACTCACCAAAGTGTGACGAAAACCACTGCTAGCAACCAAGACTAAAAATGTGTAGATAATAATAACTTACTTTTCTTCGAATATCAAATCATAATCAAATCGAAACAAATGTATGCTAATATTTTGAATGGGGATGAAGTGTTTATTTGTTTGTCAAGTCGCGGAGTTGGTATTTTTTTACTGGTATCGATTCGGGTAAAGACTATCACCAAATATGCATAGCATATACAGGCAACGGACGAGACCGTATGGTTATCTTTGCGTTAGAGATCCAGTCTAGACATTGAAACACACTTGATTTGAAGGTAACAATGAGTTGGCCTTGCCTCGTACATTGACCACAAATTCACAGCAAATAATTTGCAGCACTGCTTTATTAAGATGATAGCTTACTATGTAAAAACTGGCGTGGTTCCTATTGCGAGTCAAACTACTTATAAGAAGCGTATAAACGAGCTTTTAGATGTCACGCTTGGAAGCGTGCGAGATACAAAAACTAGCACACATTGACTTCGTGAGTCTCAAATGCGATCTCGATTCTCGAGTCTCGATCGACCGACTACTAGCGGCTATTTATTTTCTTTAGTAGTATTTTAGCAGACATTAGACAAAATGTTCTGTCTGTATTATTACAAGTAAGTTATAAAGCAATAATAATTATGTCTTCGACGTTGTTTGCCCTAACTAGTACAGCATAGAGTTCTTCAAAATTCCCACTGCTGCGTAGAGGCCTCTATCCCCATACTTTCTTTCAATATATTGTTTTAAAATGATTCAGATGTGTATAATTAGACTGTAAGACCGTATGTTGTTGGTTAATATGGGGTTGTATCGAGTGAGCGTGGTCGGGTCACGCAAAACCCGTTCGGTGTGCCTACTTTCGCCGGTCCTAGCTGCGCCCGCGCTGCCGTTCTCCACCTCCCTCGCACGTACAGCTGCCTCCCTCTCCAACCAATCTGGCCGCCGTCACCGACAGATTACCAGGCTACCCGTTCTACATTGCAAAATTGCATTACATGCAACTTTATACGACAAAATTCGAAAGCTTTCTTTGTTCTTTGGGTAGCAACATGATCAGATCAGCGCTTAAAATAACTGAATAAGGTAATACCTTACGTATAGGTAGGTTTCAGCGTTAACCCATAGAGTAAAGTGCTTATATTATGATTAAAAGTTTTTCAGTACATACTTAGGTAACACCACAATTTTTAGCGATTGTAATTGTGTTTTAGGACTCTAATAAACGTGTATTGGCAGAAGAATACTGCAATCGATAGATTAAATTTCGAAATTGGCAATTTTACGAAAAAGGCATATTACACACACCTTCATGGATATTGAAACAAAAAGGGATATGTTGTCGTGTGCTTAAGAAGTGGAAATAATCGGTGCAACACATTGACCAGCTAAAACACGATACACAATCGGTGGCTGCGCGGGGCGGGCGGAAGTGTGGCAATGCCAATGGCGAAAAGCTCGCAACTGCATGAGGTTGAGGAGAAAGGAAGCGGCGGCGCGGGTGATAAGGCGGCCGGCTGGCGTCAGTCGCGGGGCGAGGGGCGCGGGGTCGGCGGACGCGGCGCGAGGGGTGCGCGCGCAAGCAGCCCCCGCGCCGCACCGCGCGCCTCCCGTCGTCAGTCGCCCGCCGACTCCGCTTGTGCTTGTGTGACTCGCGCTGCTCCGTGCACCGCACTCGTGCTCCGATCACGACGCGTGCCGCCCCGCTGTGGCCGCGAACCGCTCTACCGGCGATACGTTTCTCCTAACTTACGTGCTACATACTTGCTATGTTTTAACTTTCGGACATTTTTCCTTACCTGGCTTGTTTATCCCTCATCATGTAAGTGTTACGCTCATTCTATTAAACGCGGCTCAATCTCGTCGAAATTCGGAACTCGCGTTCAAAGTGTTACAACATCGTGGAAGTTTGTGATCAAAGCTCGGTGCATTTTAGCAATCGTGCGTCGTTTGTATAAATTTGTGTTCTTTGTTTGTGGATGAAAATTACATCGCCGGTGAATTCCGAAATTCGACGGATACCTACTTTCCTTCAGAAAGAGCGAGCGGTATGTTTTTAAGATGTGGGCAATGGTGAAATGGTGATAGTTACGTGCCGCTCGCTCCGCGTGGAGTCAGTGTGCCACCCATGACATCCATCGCATGATCGTTCCGTGCCCGCTCAGTGCACCACGGGCCACTGTTCGCACGAAAAATCCGACATTAAAGCTTTGCCTATTCCCAATGTAAAAGTTGCGCTAAGTAGAGCTCTACCGGCCCTAATCTTCATGAAACTTTCTTTCCCTAATACTCAATAGTTCTTATTCGGTAAAGCCCTTGTCTTGATTAATACTCGTATCTCAGTCGCAGCTTGCTGCTGCTGCTACTTCAATATTGTTAAGTACATTTCTTTAATAGAACCAGTTATTACTGTGAGCAAAATTGAGATATTTTTTTAAATTCTCTATTTATAACAGAATTTTATAATTTCTACATGTGAACTAAATCTAGGTTGAATAACTCGCAAATCAAAATGTAGACTTCCAAAATCCCAAATTCTGTGCATTTTAAGATAAGATTATCTATCTGGCTATATCACTATCTTTATCGAATATGTTTGGATACTTATACCTACCTATCTACGTAAGTAATTATATGTCCTTATCTTATCTCCGAAAAAAAAACACTGAGGCAAAGTTGCTTACAGTGTAAAAACCTTGCAATAAATTCGTCCGTCCTAAATATTCCAGATCGTGGAACAAAAGCGTTTTTCTTTTTCCTTGGTATAGGTATTTATCTAAGGTTGAGGGAGAGTCTTAATAAAATATTAAATTATAATTACCTTATACTTAAAATTATTAAGATCAACATGAAATAACGACTATTAACTAGTTAAGTAATCAAACAGACCATTCAAGTGATACTATTCGTGAGTTACCTACCTACTACGGACAGACTTGCCGCCCAGCCAAGATAATAACTAAAAATAGTTGCAAAACAAGATGATAACGTGCACAGCAAATTAATTTCCGTTAGTATACAGTAAACAATGTTAAAACAAACATTTTGGTATCTGAAAGTACATCTCTGCCCTGCTCAAAAAACTTGATACACTAGAGCTAACTGAAATTTAAAAATCCAAAAAACTGAATAATGAATAAATCCAAACTAAACATTGCTGCGGATTCGTGCTAATTTTCAAAATAGACTGCGCTAGTCATTATTTCGACTGTGGATACGATACAATGGTATGTTTCATCCGTGAGGGTAACGGCTGCTCTACCTGCTCTGCTTCCATCCAACAATGAAACGTCAGTCAATAGAGGGCTAGATTTGCTTTATTATTATTTTAACTCGTCATACCCATACCATTCTTTAAACTGTGTACATTCCAATCCCCCTTCATCTGGGTACCCTGTATATTTAATCCTTTGAAACAAAATATTGACCTTTCTCTCTGAAATCTGCTTGCTTATGTCTAGAATTTGTAAGCACATTATGAACAAATGAAACGTGTCTGGGTAGAAAACCACTCTGCAGGATCGATTCAGGCTTTGGTTTGAACTTTAATTTCCTTCCTTAAAATGCTTGAATCATTTTTATTGTGTATTGACTGGCTCACAATTTCAGTGATAGCAATAAGGTCTTGTGAAAGACGTTAGTTTGGCTATGACAATTGACAACGAAAAACATTAAGAAGTTACCGTGATGTGTAATGAAAAAATTCGTACTAATAAATCTGAAAGAAACAAACCTATAAAATCGAGAGAGAGCAGTTGATTATCTTTGGAAAATAGAGAGTTCTGTAAAACACTTGAAAGTGAAAATAATGTGGAATCATTGTGATAAATTAGATAGAAAGAAAATATTATCAATATCGTATACATTACAATACAATAACGGAGCCGTGGTGGCCTCGGGGTTTGAGCAGTCGCCTGCTACGCAAGCGACGCAAGTTCGAATCCGAGCGGGGCCTGTACCAATGAGTTTTTCTAAAAAACATATGTACAGTGATTTCACACCACGTGCTTTACGGTGAAGGAAAACATCGTGAGGAAACCTGCATATTTCTGAGAAGTAATTCAAAGACGTATGTATAGTGCCTGAGACGGCGATAGACTCACCATCTGTCACGTTGGCACTTAATCAAAAATTCGGTGAAAAGTGGGTGTTGTGATAACAACACCTCTGCCTACCCCTTCGGGGAATACAGGCGTGAGCATATGTATGTATGTATGTATACATATCTGACTCAAACAGTTCTGATCATCCACAAATCTTATCTTATCTCTTTGATATAAAACTGATGGTAGGCATGTGACATGATGCAATTATTTGATTTTAATTAATAACAGGAAATACTTTTTTAATGATAATCAACCCAAAAAGTCTTGAGTTGAACAGATATAAAAAGTAGTTGAATCTTAAATCTTAACTTACATCTGTTATTTGCTGCTTGAATTCACATGCTAGAATGATACATAATGCTTTATGCGAAATTTAGAAGTCGAGCACACAGAACGTCGACATTATCAAGCGCATAGTACCGCATCGTCCCTACCATAGACAATGATTACTGAGAGAGTATTTCGTGTAGTTTTTATGCCTGTTTTGTGCACGTGATCTGTTTAATGTATGGGGCCAGCATTGCCATTTGCCATGCTCTCTCTGCGCCATGTTCGATAAGGCGTGCACATTAACGGGCGCGCTGCAACGATAGCGTCGGAATCGTGTAATTTGCGCCTCGTAAATTTAAGCCGTCGCAAATTTTTCGCCTCTCGCTAATTACCAGTCCGCCATCGTCCCCTGAGACTGCAAAATGTACCTCGCACACGTCCCGAATGCGAAAGTAGCTCTAGTTACGATCTGCTTCGCACACGTTAAACAATAGCCTTTGTTTTGGCTTCCATGTTTTACCTATGTGCCAAACTTATATTTTTGTTCGAATCAATAAGAATCTCAATTGAAGGATTAAGTTTCGAAAGGTCAAGATTTGCCCTCGTAAATAAAATAACCTATCCATTCGCAAACATTTGTGTTGGTGTTTTCTCTCTCTTCTAATTTAGTTTGGTTCGAGTCATAGCTGTTGACTTCCGATTAGATATAAGTCTATGGTTGATGTGCCAAAGAAATTCTTTATCACATAAGCTTTGGATTTTATTTCTTATATATGTTATAAGATAATCGTAAATCTATTGGAAGATTGGGATGAAAGTGTACAAATGAGGAGAACGTCCTAAAATATATAATTTTTCCGTTGTAATGTGATTCAACTAACAGAAATGCGCACAATCGTGCTGAGTAAGATATACATACATCGGGTGATATGGGTGACATCACTATCGCAGTCACTAGAACTACATCCAGTAAAGTCTAGCTTGAACGTTGTATAGACGGCGCGCCATCTGTTTGATTTTCATCTGTTTAAACTAAGGTGTATGACTTAAAATTCGGTGATGATTATATTATCACAAACGGTCGTGAACGTTAAATATGGTATAATATGAGTATCTGTAATTTTATTATGGACTAGCTTGATCTTTAGTAGGTAACAAACATCTTTGTCTGATGTCTATATGAAGTAAATAATATATGCTAGTTGAATGTATACGCTAACACAATAAATTAAAATACTAAACACAGTAGGAGTTGTCGAAGACTGATTCAGATGCGATATTTACTGGAGTCATCAGAGAAAAATCAAGATCGCCACAAGACTTTGATAAATATACGAACGTCAGAGCTCACACGCTAGGAAATATGAGCGAGGAAACTTTATTTAAATCGCAGGTATTAATGCACAAAGCCTCAGCGACTGCCAGTTAGTTCCAGTGGAGCATATCGAAGGCAACGCTGGTGGTTTTTGTATCCAGTGTCTGCGGTGGTTGGCGACACCACGATCCAAGGCCGCGTTGCTTGGTCTGCTTTCCGTCTGTCTTTTCATTCCACAGACGGTGACCTTGGACATAGTTTTTACTGTATGAACGCTCTATTTGACTATCGTCATCGAAAATTACGCATATGATAGCGGATAATGTATATTACATTATCTAATATTCAGTTAAGAACTGGGTATTGCGTGCATCACATGAATTTAAACACGCGTCCGTTTTAAAAAGGGGGTAATCCTGGATCGAATGTGTGCAAGCTACGAAATGTTAAATTTTTTACTAAGTGAAACGAATACAGTTCAATATACGTATACTGCTTACGAATTACAATATAAATCATTTATTAATATGAGTTAGTATTTAATTAGAAAGTAGATATTATACATATACAGTGACGCAAACAATCAATTCAATGGCAATTGTTCCTTTAGAATGTCTGTCTGTACTCACTACCACGTCTATGGCCTTACCCCAAATTCAATCGAATTGAATTCGATCATGAAACCTTCGACACTGTTTTTTATACATGCATTCTCTTTTTAAAATTCGGGTCAATCAATCATTTCAGCCCACTTGAAGTTTTTATCTTAACTTTTCTAAGTTATTACGTCAACTCAATTGAACCAGTACGATACACTCTACTTTGAAAGATTCTACCGCTTACCACCAGGTGGGCAGAATGCTTGTGTTTGAAGGTAGTGAAATATGATAAGTAAACCTCGCCGTTGTATCAATAATTGGTAACTCTCGCTCTTGGGCAACAAATGAACGCATGTATAGTTTTGTCGTAAGTTCAATCATACGAGTAATCACTACCAAAAAATTTCCTGTTAAAAAAAATCTAAATGTTTCATCATTATGGTGTATGCGCATTTAAAATACTTATAATCAACGATCAAGATCGAAAAGTACGGTCGAGTAGGCATGTTGTGGTTAAAACATATTTTTAACGGTGTTCAGAATTATAAATTATTTAATTACACAAATGAAAAACTCTGATCACGCAATTATTGCCTCGAATAATATTGCTAAGGACCACATTCATTTAAAGTTTCTTATCAAAGCATTCCAGGCAAGTTTGTCACATTCTAATTGTCTTGATAGCTCAGTGGTTAGAGCGCCCTCCGGGTGGTGGGAGACCCAGGTTCGAATCCCGGTCAAGACCGCGAATGATGGCACGCGAACTGGTGGCTTTGAAAAAATTGCTAATTACGTCATCATTATTTAATTACATTGTACTCTATCGTGCTTTTCGGTAAATATTTATTAATTCAACATGATAAATTCCTTGATGGTAACTTGATCGAATCGCCGATCTCACAAAGGCCCGCGCCCGACTGTTTTCTCCCCCTATCCCCCACCCTCCTCCCCGACCGCTCTCACGAGATTCTTATTTAGATTCGCTTCCGTCTGATTGCTCTTGGTAATCTTTTCACTGGGTTATTGAATGTCTTCTCCGTGCGTGTCGAGCACCGTCGGAACTTCCACCATGACTGCACAAAGGAGTCTCCAATCGATTCCATAAAGCATGGTTGTTTATCAAATTGTATGATTGCATTTGATTCATAAAATTTAATTCATATTTGTCATAATCCGGGGACTAATATCTTCAAAACAGCATTTTTAAAGTATTCCCAAGCCTGAAATCCGTTTTCGTTATTTAACGTTATAGGGTAATAATTTGTAAAGTACGCGTCTGTCAATACTGGGTTTTCCATCCCGAAATGATTTTTTCTCAGCATCCATGTTACAATAGAATCTTCTAATTCATATCGAGGACTCAATAAATTCCATGAATTAATTGGTAATAGTAAAGTCACCTGCCTGATAAAATTAGCTGATCAAGTAATAAACCATTTTCATATTAGTAGTATCACCAGTTATAAGTATCCTCACTTCTTCGTGAATCATTCACGCGTACGTGAATCATGTCATTCTTCTAGTTTCTTCTCCCTTTAACTGGAATGTAATTCTTGCTGCTGCTAAATTCATGGAAATTGTTTCAATCCTATGATGTTTTGTGTATAGTAATTTCTGCGATAGCTTTAAAACAGATTACAAACAGACGTGGGTCTCGCACATATTTCCTTTATTTTGTTTCTTCGTATAGTTGTTCCAGCCAAGAATATTGAAGTCTTTAATTAAATCTCAAATTAACTTAAGTTTACTAACTTGCTAATATACGGATATTATAATGTCTTGTCCTAGCCGCAACCGAGTTCGGTCAACCGCAACTTTGTACGTAATCATCGTACCTGTACCTACCTGCTTCCTTGTTACACTGGTCAATCTAATTTCACGGCTTCTAATTTCCTGACCAACCATTGCCCTGATTCAATCGTTAACAATTTTATCTCGTGCTCATTAAAATGTAAACGAAAATGATGTTTTGTTTTTCAAAGCAATGACGTCTGATTTTGAGCGAGGAGCTCCGCATAACTGCCTATGAAAAAATGCCGTTGCATCGAAAATAAAATTTGAAGATTTATGCACGATGGAGAGCGCGACGTTGCGTTGCCACACTCGAGCTATTTTCAACCGGGTTATGCTTTAAATAGCGCATTACGATAGGATTTAGTTTCACGAGTTTTTCCCTGTTCCCGGCCCCAAGCCGTCACGTTTCAACTGGCGCCCACACAAAATATTTTTTCCGCAAAATTATTCCCCTGACACTTATTGGTGTTACTCGTATCAGCATCAACATCGTCCCAACACCTCATATAAAAATGTATATTCATGAAGATAATAGAGGACTGTTTTCAAAATGCTGAACCCGTTTTATTGGTAGAAGATAGCGAAGCTAAATGTAATAAGCAAAAATATGAAATTTCTGTGGTGACTATTACTGTTGCGACATCAGTCACATGCGAACACGTCACCTGTCAACCACTTGCCCCTCCAATTCCAACACCGGTCGAATAGCCATTTGATAATTAGCAAAAAGTAATCACACACATTTTCCAAACATTTTAAATATTAATCATAGAATAGTGAATGAAATGAAAATGTACTCGTGATAATAATCATGTATTGTCACTGTGAATAACTGTGTATCAATTAAACGTCTTATACTTAGTTCAACTCAGTAGAATTTTTAGCAACTTTAACTCCTACCTAGGCTAAAATAATTAGATATGTATTAGGTCTGGGGCAGCAGGTTCGAGGCGACGTTCTTCATTATGTACAGGTACCTCTTTGCCTCAAATAGCCAGCATTCGATTTATAAATGTTGATAACAGCTAAGTACCTGCTCTCTCTGTGCACTCTTCATAGTTGCCTTCGCATCTATTACTGGCAAATAACATTGTGGCAGAACGAGACCTGTCACTGATTGCCTTAAACCTGCTGGCTCGCCAGCACGCGGCGCAGGCCTGAGAGCGGCCGCCGCGCAGCTTGCTAACCCGGTAGCCGCTTGTGCTTGGCTCCGGGGCGTAATGCCCGGAGAGTAACCAGTGTGTTTTGTTGTTCGCAGAGTTGAGCCCCGCACTGCACCGGCTTGCTCGCTGAACGCCGCCGAGCTGCTAATCTCGCTTTATTCGCGCCCCACCGTCGCCCGCCAGACCCTCACCGGCTGCCGCCGCCATGCTCGCGCACCAAGCACCGCTCGCCCTCTACTAAACTCAACCGTCAACATCGATAAGAACGCGTGTGATAATAATAATTTAATACTCGCCTAAATAAGCTTGCAACGTCGGTGTCTTTAATTCTAACTTAATTGTAAGATTAATCAACTAGTAAGTAACTGTCGTGTATCCGCGCGAATAAATCTCCGCGTGACCGTGCGCGTGTGTTAGTGTGTGGTAGTGAGGGTTGTGCGAGCGCCGATAGTGGCTGCAGCACCAAGGCAGTAGCAGCAAATCGTGTGAGAAGTGCATGCACAGAGCGCGCAGGCGCGCTCGACCTTCGCCGCCTATGCGCGTCACTCGCTCAGTGTAACTGTGCGTGCTTCTACCGCCTGTTTCTTCAGTGGCAACGATGGCCACCATGGTGAATATGAATAGCCTCCTCAATGGCAAGGACTCTCGCTGGCTGCAGCTCGAAGTGTGCCGGGAATTCCAACGGAATAAGTGCTCGCGACCCGATACCGAATGCAAATTTGCTCACCCTCCGGCGACCGTCGAAGTGCAGAATGGGAGAGTCACTGCCTGCTACGACAGTATCAAGGTATGTCTAACAAATAAACTTGCTAGTTTTACGATGTATATTTTTTTAAGGCAGAACTTGGTTAGGTATATAGGTATGATGAACCATTTTCAAATGCTCATATGCATTACGATTACACGCTCGAGCAAGGAGCAACCCCTCAAGGCGACATTTCGCCGCCTCGCGTTCGCCGACCTCAATCCCAAGGTTCTGCGAGGAGTGACGTCAACCCACCGCTCTCCGAATCATAAAGTATACTTTAGAGGTTAGACATCCACAATCTGAAATGAATTAGTTAGAATTAGTTGAATCAATAAATTATCATGAAAATGAAAATGTCTATAGTAACACTGCTAGGTGTCGATTAGTTCATATTATTATGTGCACTACCTCATTCTATGAGATCTAATTGTCTTGTTACTTTGTTTATTTAGCTGTTCAATTATTTGGCTAATCCATATTAATTTGGTAAATGTCCAAGGTAAAGTATATAATTTCTTACTAATGACAGATGCAGTATATGTTATGTTATTTAATATGTTTGGTTCGATCCGGGATTGTACATCATAATTATAACTTTGCCTATTACGCGATACATTGTTATCATGTTGGCGCAATGACGTGATAACGCGTTGGTATTTCAGGCAAATGGAGGGCGATAAAAATTTTAACCGTCATGTAAACACGCACCTCCGCTGGCTGCATCGCCCGCGGCCCCGAGCCTTATCGCGATTGTCTGCCGGACTAACAAAGTATATAATCCCTGGAGTACACCGTACACTACCTATCAAAATGTTCAATATTACGACTTCCTTCAATATCGTATTGATATGAGTTTTAATTCATACTCAATTTTCTTCTGAAATTTTAAATCCAGTAAATTGTTTAGTAAAGAAAAAAAAATATAATACACCTTATTCATTTCTTAATATTTCCTTGCGTATTTTCCTTTGATGGTCAGCTGAATAACGCGATCAAGAGATAAACAGCATCGGGATCGGGGTGGGCCCGCTCACTAAGCAAGGTTTCCGCGTCTGCCGCGTCGAGACGTCGCCCTTTCGCCATTCAATATGCCACTTGTGTAACTCTGTATCTGTAACGATACCTCTACAACGACGAGCTCGCTGAGGAATACGCGGGACTTTACAGTCCAGCCGTTTCAGAGTTTAGCCGAAACGAACAGGCAGACATATTGGAAAAAATATTATAAATATATGTTGTTTTTTTTTATGTATGTTTGAGGAGCTCGTGGCACCGTTGCTATTGCGCATATCATTCGATCAGCGAAGTTAAGCAACCCTAACCCTAGCCAGTAATTGGATGGGTGACCGCCCGAGTTCCCTCCGTGCCTCGGAGAACACGTTAAGCCGTACGTCCCGGTTGCTAATAAACCCAGATCACAGATTTTCCTCGTGAAAGGGGCTGCGAAGGTCAGATGGCAGTCGTTTCGTATAAAAATCAGGTGATCAGCCGCATCGGGTTAAACCAAGTGCCGACCTCAACAATGTATGGGATAAGGCCAGGGAGCTGATGATGATATTTTTTTATGCATTTACATACATACACGTATACTTTCACATGCCGTTAGTGAAAAGTTGTTAATTTGGAATTACAAACATACACATAAATTGTATTTATCTGTTATCTAAGTATACAGGCTTACTTCGCCTTACGAAATAGTATAATATACGCTTGATATCATACCCTCTGATATTTTTATGTCTTTCGTTAAATAAACAAACAATATTTGTCTAACTAATCTGCGGGCTTCAAATATTCTATAACATACTACAGCGATTCCCTTAGAGCTAGGCATGATGTTTAGTCCGAGACGCTAAACAATGGACGGGCATGCATTGTGCGGGCTTTGTGCATTGCAGTATCGTAGGATCGCCTCGGTAACCACCACCACACTGCACCGCTGAGAGCTTATCTCTTCTACTCTCAACTAGTAACTCACAGACATGTTTGACATTCATTTAGAAACTTGCTTTTTCAATGTGCAACCTGAATGTGAAGACTGAGATGTGAGTCTTCTCCAATCTATAACTATACCATATAAATAAAATGTTTGTTATTCCATAATACAACTATTCAGTAAACGGATATGTAAATGTATATGCGGTACTTACTTACTTCTTATATAATAGGTATTTTCATATTAATATATATTTCTAGGGCTCCGCGAAACAAATCCACCCATGAAATGAAGTCTACGCGGGTGAAACCGACAGTAAAATCTAACCAAAATAATTTCAAACGAATTCAGAGGGATCTGTTACAATTAATAGTGGGATCGGATAAAGGAAATCTACGGCAAATTGCCACCGTATCACCTCTCCGGTGCGGTGGCGTGTCGTAATCGAGGAGTGATCAAACAAACTCGCAGAATCTCGCCCTGCGCCCCGCATTGCGTCGCATTTCGCGGAACGTCTCCCGTGATTAAGCCTTCAATTACGCGATATGACGAGGGGGTCATATTTGATTAGGATACGCGTTGTGTTGATTAAACCGAGCTTATTGCCTTATTCACTTTACTTCACCCATGCGACTGCCTCGTTGGTCTAGTGGTCGCAAGCGCCATTGCGGAACACGAAGTTATTTGTTTCGATACCCCGGTGGGGTAAATTGTTATTGGGCTTATTATCTCCCAGATTTTCCCAGAAGCAGCTCGGAGTCTAGAATTTTGCTCGGTTAATAAAGTACACCTTTTTTATGTATGTATGTTGACCCACGCGTATGTCGAACCGGATTTCGAATCGTCTCATAGCGCCACCTCCTGAGACAAATTTACTTACTGACATTAAAACATGTTTAATGTGTCGGTGTTTATGCTTAAGCAAACACGTAGTGATCATTACATGGTTGGTGCAATTACTCAATAAAACTCCGCCGTCCAGCGCTTATGTCATACATTTAATATGGCCTCAACTAAAATTGTTACGAAATCAACGAGACTGTGACTTCACCTCGGTCAACAGTTTTTGTTTTATATAATTTATTTTTACCTTTGTATATTACAATAATTATTGTTAACTAGTTCTAGTACATTTAGTCTATGCCGTGGCATTATTTATTTCCGTTGTTGGTAGAGTCCAAAACGATCGCGTGCCAACTTTGCATGTGGTACTAAATTTTTTTATGGATTAACACAACAATTTTAGTTTAAAGAACGGCTTTAAACTAAACTTCCTTACATTAAAAGCAGTTGTCTTCAATATGAATACAACGAAAGTTATACACGTTGCTACGTATGTATCACACACATGCCAGTATTGTTCATTCGTTGCACTATTCGAATTAATAGAGACCCAGTCAATGACCAATGTATACAAACCCGGTAAAGGGCAGACAGTGAAAGTAGACGTGGGTGCAATATCTTGGTTTAGTTTCCGACGAACGTTTATATTGGCACGGATAAATGCACTAACCGACGCCACTGAGACACCTACTCAGAAATACAAGCTATTCCCAGACATGTAAGTCTAGAATATTACGTGAGTTGATATTTAGATAGACTAGGAAATAGCGTTTTGGACTATATCTGAATTTCGTATTTTAAAAATCACATACTCAAAGGGACAAAGAAATTCAACCAGTCATACCCAAGTAGTTCGTGAATAAACTCGTAAAGCTTTGACGAACTCCAATCACCTCCAACTTTATCGGCTCGCAAATGAGCAAACTACTGCTAACAAATCTCAAAGGCTATTTATTGCTTCAGACCACTTGAGAGGTTTTTGAATCTCGTCCACCAACTATACATTCACAGCGTTTAAAAGCTGCCAATAATCCCCACTTAAACTTCTCTAAGCTTCCTTAAGCTGTTTCACTCGTTCAGATAGAAACTTACAAAGAATTGCTTATTTTTCGGTGTAGTGTTTTATAACACACAAACTCTGCTATAATATTGAAGTACTCGTGTAGTAAAATGTTTGATAAAATCTTAATTCAGCAACGTAAGTATAATAATAAGTGTAGTATCTATTTCTTAGCAGTATGAATCCATGCCTGGAGATACCAGCTATCAATATTTAGATTCTTAGAAAAAAAAAAGTATTATCTATATTGTAGATATTTGTTATATGCCACGCTATGTGCTTTCAATTCAATTCTCTGATTGCACGAATCAAATGATCTGCTTCAGTGGCGTTCATTAACTTTATGCTGCAGCAGCGTTGTGGGTGCAATCGTCGCGTGCTATCGTTTGCATTAGTTTTAAAAACCACTTAATCTGACCTGGATTGAACGCCAGCCTGCTCCAAGTAATTGCTGCATAAATTGTCGAGCTGGATTTTAATTGTACCGGCCATAACACGTTTTCAATACTTTAGTCATAAATCGCCGAAATGCTTTGTTGATACAAAGGTACGTTACAACCTTGTATCAATGATCAGTTGATTGAACTTTTGGAATTTTCTCATTACAGACTCCCTTTATTATTATTATCAAGCTCTGCTAGTCCAAAGATTTCCCATTATGCAGTATCGTATAGTAATACTTATAAATAACAGATTTTAATAAGACGTCCAACTTTCGCGTTGCGTGATAAGTGGGGTGTCACGTTCCGCCCGCTCTCGGATTTCGCCATTCGCCGTTCAAATTGCACTCGGCGGTATTAGCACTTATGCACTTACATTAGAACTCGATATTTCAATATAATTATTATTTAAATATTGTAGCATAGAATCAAGTCATGCGTTATATATTAGTCAACATTTTAATTATAATGACCGATGAATATATTTTTTTAGATTAATTTAATTAGTGGGAGAACTCAAAAAAGTTGGTTTCCAAGTTGACTGGTGGGTGCGATGAGCTCAAAAAAATGCTTTTTCTTATAATATAAGATACCTAAAATTTTGCACTCTTATTAGTTATTACTAATATAATATAATAAAATAAAATATATACTTATTTAACTTGGGTTAGTTAATGCCATCGGATGTTGGGTGAGTAAGAAATAAAATCGGAAGGAACTCCACCATTTCAAGAGTCGTCAATAAAAAATACCACGAATCGTTCGCGAATGAGGGAGAGAGGGCCGCCGTGCGGCGCATTCCTACATGCCGCGCATTTCCATCCGATATTGCGCCGCCATTATGCCCTGGCCCCCGCTCCGTGGCCGTTCCCCGCCGCCCTTTAATTAAACGGTGTGGCCCGAGAGACGTGTCTCCACCACCAACAGAAAATCCCGTAAATAGCGCCAAATGTACTCCCCGCCTGTCCACCAAGTACTATAAAAACGTAATTCACTTTTATGTTTTTACCTCCCTATTCAATTAGTGGTAACTTACTCAAAAAGAATCTATTTAATTTGCGTGCTGTTACTTAGAAGGTACCTAAATTGCTGATACTATGTGAGTAGGTACTCAAGGTAGCGTGGTATATTTGTGATCCAAAATATTGT
This sequence comes from Watsonalla binaria, assembly GCA_929442735.1. Lineage (NCBI taxonomy): Eukaryota > Metazoa > Arthropoda > Insecta > Lepidoptera > Drepanidae > Watsonalla > Watsonalla binaria. The sequence goes on along the minus strand of OV838919.1, from coordinate 5,260,484 downwards.
CGGAGAAATATGATCGCAGGCTCGTTTCTATGGTGATGGCTAGGTGAAACAATGTGTGTAATTTGACGGCATTAACCTGGTTACTCGGCATTCGTGTAATATAAAAGGTAGCTCCGTCTGGGTCCGTAATGGTGACTACGGAGTCGCCCGACGCGTCGAAAATAGGGACTAAGGTACTTATCTCTCCTCATTTGCATGCGGAGTAACCCAGCCTCGGCCTTGACGCTTGCATCACGCACGCACCTCGTACATCGTGTCGAATTCATCGGCTCGTTCACGCCGCACACTGGACTAACACTTACGTCACTCACTAAGTCACTAGCCACGATCCACGACTAACTAAGTACTTACTCAGTCCTTACGCGATAGCGAAAGTCTTAACATGTCTCAATGAGCTTTTTAAGGGAGATAAGTACCATTGGTCAACCTGTCAACTGAAAGTGTTTCATATGTTTAAGAATAATGGTTTTAAAAATTATCCATCGATGTATATTAGTGGAAATAATTTAAATGTCTTCGGGATCATCTCTCTGGTTGTCTGTCCTTTATTCACATGTAGTTACTTAGTGATATATCAAAGATGTAAAAAAAGAGTATGTCATACAAATATTGACAATGCAATGCAATTTTTATCTCGGATTATATATTCCACGAAAAAAAATTGGAATTTCTAAAATATATATACGTTTCACTTATATTAATATATATATATATATATATATATATATACGTTTCACTTATATTAATATATATATATATATATATATATATATATATATATATATATATATATTACTCTACTCTGTCTACTCTATGCAAAAATTAGCGCTGTTGCATCTGTGTGAAAGAAGGACAAATCAATCAAACCTCATGATCATTGTAGTTCTCTTAATCGTAACGATTCCCTTTAAATAGTCGCCGTTGTTTGCGAACGCTGTACTTAGATATCATTCATCAAACTGTAATGAGGAATCTCCAAGTTTCTGAAAACTTTAGGATCTTTTGTTTCGGTCTGCCAACTTTTGGGAGACAGATTTGTTGGTAATAAATATAAGCTGTGAGGAATAAGAAGGATATCTTGTAACGTTTAAAGCGGACTTATACTTTGTCACATCTCTGTTGACTTTCTATGCAATTACTCCAACCCTGGACGTACATTTGGAATAAACTGATTACAAACAATAATCTTAAATAATCCTTGGTTTAAAAGTCTCCTTCTGTGATACGGATTTAAAAAGGGCCATAGTTTCACTCCGAGTTTAGGCTAGTCTTCGTTTAAACCATGCTTTGTAATAAGGGATAGTAATTTGATCCACGATACAAAGACGTTAATATATTGCCCAGGCCAAAATAAAATATGAGAGTTCACGAGGAACTCGAACAGTTAAGTATCGAATGATGAATCGTAGGTACCACATTATTATTATGTTATAAGGAAATAACACCCGTTACTACGGACTGATTCGTTTTATCATGCTATTGCCAGAACAATGAGGTGGCAAGACGGCGTGCATCGTTCGTACCCTGAGCCACTCGCTCTCACCACTCACCAGTCTCACCGCGATCTTATCGCATCTGCCTGTTACATTGCACTGTCGGAGCAGATCGTTATCCGCACTTAGGTCGCTGCTTGCCGTCTCGCTGAATAACTTAGATCGACAGGCAATCGTTTCGCAAAAGTGCATTTTCAGCCGGAGGCAAGCTCGGTTGAATGTACCACGTTTTAGCCTCGGCGACGTCTTTACATGACAATTGCTGAATGTCCCCGGGGCGGGTGTCGCGAGTCTCAGCTGCTCTCTCTCTCTCGCCATTCCACTACCTTTTACATTATCATCGTTTTATCAAAAAAGAAATACCGTCTAGATATATATATACCTATATCTAGATACGTATTCGATTTGCATTTTTTACATCATCAGCCGTCTACTGTGCTAGGTGAAAGTGTGTGTCTTGTTTGTTCGGGTAATATAATTTTTACACCAGAGAAAGGCGTGAAAGTCGAGCTGACAATGGTATATTACTATGTAAATAAATGTTACATTATTTTATCCATTGGACCGCTAATATAACATCTCGTCAGCTCACTCAGCGCAGTGGACAGCTGAGGAGCTATGGCTGTGAGTTAGGACTGTTCTTTCTCGACTAGGTTTGCATAATTGAATCCGCTCACTATTCGCGTCACGCGCGCCTCTGCCCAACTTAGCATCCTTAATTGGCCTGCGTATTATTTGCCAATTAAAGTGAATTCTCTTCACGGACGTGATATGAAACCAGTATGAATTTATACTTACTTAGAGAGAGATTGGTCCTGGGACCTTTTTGAACCATTCTCATAGCATTTGGCAAAGTCAGATCGTAACAAAAAGGTCACTGGATGACCTACTTACTACACTAAGATGTTTGCCGGCGACGACGCGATGTATCACTGAATTGATGCCGCTTATATACCAGCTAAGCTAATGGATTTACATGCCACCTCATAAACCAAGCAAACCGATGACACACTGCCTATAAATAATGTGGCACATATGATTCACCATGATGATGTTGATTGGCCACATGTATTATTACATTTCACAACACAAGACCCGACTGACTGCAGATATAAAAATTTATTTCAGACGACTACGATTCATGAAATGCAAAAACTATTTTGGCACGTCCCGCAACGCATCATAATAAACTTCGCGTTAGTTTTATTTATAAAGATTCGTTTCATAAATAAACGTAGGAAAGTAAAATCGAAGGAATATATATTTTTTTAACGCATTTTTGTTGAAAGATAAAGACGATATTGAATGGTAATGAGGAGAGCTTGTTCGAATATAATCAAAGTTTTCAATGCACTGAGATCAGATTTTCCCAAATTACTTGTTACTTCAATATTTACATGCGTCCCTTCAGGGTAGTCATTTGCAATAATTCTTAGTCAGTGCCAATATTAAGAAAAAAACTCGTGTTAGCATTCTGCAGTTTTGTTGATGTGTTTGTCAGTTAGTTTGGACTTGTTTTGTCCTACAATAAAACATATTATGTCCTATGAGATCCTATTCAAAATGAAAATCGTTTAAGTGCATATTATATATGTAACGTGTGTATATCTGGTTTTGTATCGTATATTACTCGTATCTCTACTTGATGTAATATAAAGTAATGTATGGAATTTGAAACTACTCTTTTATTCGAAAAAATCACGAAATATTCGAATGGACTTTCAGAGCATATACTACATAATATATCACCGTGGAGAAACCGTGGGTGGAAGCTAGTATGAAATATGGATATAACGTACCTATATTCTTGCGTGCATTGCGAATGACGCAGGTTCTTGAGCTTACATTTCTTGGCACATAAACAAAAAGCGATTTCAAAATATTTTTACCATCGACTATGAAATGTTGGGATTCAAGGCCAGTGGTCGTGCCGTGTAGAAATCGAGTTCCTGATCAGTCCGGGAATGCCTCTCGCTCGCTCCCGACCGGCTGGCTGGAATGCGTGCAAAATAAACAAGCGTAACCGGTTTCGTTTCGCATCGTGCGCTGTCCTCCGAGCCAGACGCAGCCTTTTCTCCACTCTTATTCTTTACAAATTTTATGTATATGCATGCATATACCAGAGTGTCCCGAATCCCGATACCCAGCAAGTCTTCTAGAGTTAAATAAAATATTAATGGTACTTAAACCTTCATATGCTTACCATACATTACTTCTTATTTTACCTCACCTCACCTCTACAGGAGGTTGGCTGGCCAGCTTCTCGAATATATTCATGGGTGACGTAACTGATACATCAATCGATATGATATAACTTCGTGAAATTATTGTACGACAGTTGCAAGTCATATTTTTGACACGTTGACTCACCATATTTTTTGAGTTTTTATGCACAGGTATTGTAATGTCCTGTCCTAGCTTGTTAGTTTAATTAGGATTTTCGTCATCCTCATCATCATCATTGGTGAGTGGTGACTCACATTTCCAAACACAAATATAAATTTAATATAATCATAAAACGAAACTAATTAAATATAAAATAATTGAGAGTACCACGTCGCCCAGGCTATTTATACCATTGGACTCAATGAATGAGGAAGGAAAACCATTACTTACCTACCTGAATCGTACCAACGAACGGCAAACCAGTGCAGCTAGAGTTTATCGATGTGTATATACAAATTTATTACTTCAATGTGTATTTTACAATCGTGTTAATATTACCTCGTGGACGGCACTGCATTGTTGTCTGTTAGATGGCAGACAAACGTAAAGCTCCAGCCTAGATGCCCCACTCAATTAGTGCGAGGCGAAAAGCTGAGTGGCGCTCGTTGCCTCGCGTCTTTTGTTCACCAGCCTTCATTATTTTACTGTCCCACAGCTGGCTCAAGCTATATGCACTGAGTTATTTCTTTCTACCAACCGCAAACTAACCAAATATTCGCCGAAATGTGCTCGATGAAGCGAATCTACCTCTCCCTTGTAGACTTTCAATACAGCAACTGTGGAAGTGTGAATTCTCAGATTAAAAAGGGCAATTATTTCATAGGTTCTTGGGGCTTAGCACTGTCTTAAATATTTGTAGATCTACCTTTTATTATCAATAACCAGATCATTTGGTCATATTTATTTTGTAATCTTAAAAAAGTATCATAAATGATTTGAGACACAATCATTATTTAAAGTAATACCTGCCTTGTTATAAATAAATAACAAGCTTAAGCGCTCCGTCCCAATCGGAGCCAGTTTAATGACATAGCGATCAGTTCACAATCTCGATATTAAAATCTGGGCCGCGTCGCGTGCTATTGATCATTTGTCTTTTACTGTTCTTGTGGAAGGACGCTCAATCAATAGCTCCATCGATTGTTTCCTTCTACATTTTGATGTCGTTGGACATTAACAATATTGACAACACATCAACCTTTACACATCCATTAATGTTATGCAGTTACTACTACTTCGCAATCCAATTTAACATAATATTTACAGTCCAAAAAGTATCAAAGCCTCCCAAACAATTTGACACAATGACGTTTCATAAAAGTACAAAGTAAGTGTATGTACACCGAAGTAGTATTGCGAAGTAAGTAGAGTGGAGGTAGAATAGAGGGGAGAGGAGCAGAGTATTTGTCGGAAGGTTCGTTAGTGAGCGAGGTGGCGCCGCTACAGTACGCACTCGTGCTCGAGAGCTCCTCCAACTCTTTAACTGCCTACATGAAGGACACTCCACACTGCACTCTCCTATTATAAACTGCGCTTTTAATGGTTTGCGTCGATTTTAATTATTTTCATCACTTTCGCCTTCCAACTTAAAACTACATTCGGGAATTCTGTATTTATTGATCAGTAAGGGTATTTTTGAGAACAGCCAACGCCAACTCGTTTTAGTAGGCGTTAAACTTACTCGTCTAATGAATAATTTTACAATGAACTCTTAGCAATTAAATTGTTTTGTTGTATACCATTTTAATAGCCAAGTTTCAATGCAATTGATATTCCCAAATTTATTTGTACCAGTTCGCCTTACACTTGACCGGATTCGATACTAAGGACTCAATTCGATACAAAGTTCAATATTAAGGATTATTTTGTGTAACAGTTAATAACTTAGGGTCTTTTAGAAAACAGCAGGCCGAATGCGTTAAACTCACTCGTCTAATGAATTCTCTTAGAATTAAACTCTTACTAATTAAATTGTTTTCTTGTATACCATTTTGATAGCCAAGTTTAATTGCCATTGAGCTATCTAAATTTATTTCTACAAGTCCGACTTATACTTTACCGAATTCGTTAATAACAACTCTTAAGCATTCCCTTGTTCAATATTTTGGATTATTTTGTGTACTGTTGGAAGTGCCTCCTGTAGTATTTCAATGTGAAATAATGAGGTACTCCGTCGGAATGGCGAACAAGGCTTTTCAACTAGAGATTATATCTGCTTTACCAACTTACAACCTTCTAAAGAGACTTCTCAGAAGTAGAATTAAGGTACTCGTTCGTAATGTACGATCATATACATACACGCAACACAGTGTTATCGGATCAGTTCATATAATATGCATCTGCGCATTCCGCACTAAAGTCATATTGGAGCGATAATCCCGTTAGTTTGCAATAGGCTGCTGCCCGCGACCGATGCAGAACCAACAAAATCTATTAAGTTCGCCAGCTCGCTCCATCACGGCGTGCGATAATGCAGGCATTGTAGCATTACCGGCTCGCGACTAAACGTTCGAATGTGCTCCACGACCGCGGATTACCACACGCACAATATCCACCAAATTGGATAATACACTTAAAATACAATCGCGCTATGAACGCGCTGTAATCTAGTGACGCGGCTGCCGATGAGCATATTAATTTGTCGCGGGATAGGATTAGCGGGCGGGCGGCGGAGGGGCGGGCGGGCGCGCCTCATGCGCTGCGATCATCGGCTTACTGTACTCATAACAAATACCACCGCTCTTCAAATTGCCGTCTCTATGCTATGATAGGTTATTGGTCCAGTTTCTATTACAATACTTAATGACCTCTCATACTTTTGGAATGGATCATAGGATTTTGACATCATCTGAATTTATTAAGTGTTCTACTTATAGCAATAAAATTATATGATTTGGATATCAAAGAAACACTTTTCTGAACTCTACGCTCTGCTTTGAGTATACCATGATCCTATAACCATAAAATCGATCAAATAACTAGTGGAAACGTTTTTTACAAGTCGGATGGTTGAAAACTTGGAGGGAATGCTTCCGAAGTGGCAATATTTCTTACATTGACAGCGGGATCGCAGTGGTGAGCTCGCGCTCCGCCGCCGGCTTCTCCAACTTGGAAAGTGTCGCGTCGGAGTGTTTCGTTTCGCAAAAACTTTTAAACACTACAGTTTATGTTCTTTATTGTCTTCGCGAGACTTGTCTATCTACGTTAAGTGGAAGGCTCTGTATAAATAATGACTATGTGATCCGCAGTTTTGATTGAAGTTCTACGAAGTAAACTTGTTCAGACAAGAACGGTTTCCTGTGATAGTTAAATAATAACGAACAAACATCTGTTGGTTGGGTAATCTCTTAGCAACAAGAGAAGAACCGTTACATCTCTTATGTGTTGAGGACACGATACTGGTATTTCAGTAAGCTCCGCCCTTCGTCTGTCCTCACTACTCGCTCCTCCCTGCGCTTCTTTCATTGCCCTACTTGTTGAACAGACACGTTGAATTCTTATGAATTACCACTTGTGTGATTCGCTGCGTACCTTTATGACCTTCCACATAATACAACGACATTTGTAAAAACGTCCTCGTCATGGCTTAGTTTTCGTATGTGTTGTGAACGCTGGCCCATAGAAGTTTTTGTTGTAAGCATATATGAACTCTGCATCTCTCTCCTTATGGAAATCTGATACTCAGTACCTTAAAAATCAACAAGGTGAGAGACCTGACGGCGTGTTTCGTACCCGTGTCAAGCTTTAAATCGAAATTTGCCGTGGGTCGCGGCGGATAGCGCCAGTTAACTTGTAACTCACTTTTGATGTATCGTTGTTTTTGTAGAGTTGGGTGCCTTGTAAACATCGCAACAGGAAAGTTTTGGGTCGCCCGTCCTCCTGTTTCTATATGTTGCCTCGATTAAAAGGCTCTCTCTTTTTAACTCAGTCCACACTTTACACCAGCTTTGACGTAGAGCCAGATTGAAAAATGACTGTAGCTAAGCTCTCTGGAAACATTCGATTTAAATTACGTTCGGTCAGTGGGGCTTAATGAATGGTAACAGATTGTAGAGAGGCGTCATTACAAAGGATTACGACGAAGACTGTGGGTTCTACATTAAAACAATGTTTGAGTCCAACTGTTTTATGAGCCGAATCCTAGTAGAAATAGTGCTCAAGAGGGCATTAACATAAAGTTTTCGAGGAAGTCGATTCAATTTTATTAGAATTTGTTCATGCCTGTTATATGCAATGCAAATATGTGTTGCAGAGACGACTTGCCACCTACTAATTGCTTACTCTCGATGCCATCGATCGCAGACAGAACGCGAGACACGTGCGTGCGCTGACGTTTACGATCGTGTCCGACTCTAGAGTCACGTTCCTAGAATAACATAATGATTACACATAATGGTAATGAATATCTTCCAGCTTAAATGAATGAATATATGGTTTATTTATATTCAAAATTATAAAATCGTGATCGTCAAAGCATGACAATGGGGTGTACCCAGTAGTAAGCATAAATGAGAGGAATGGATATAATGTGATGTTTGGAATGTTGAGCGAGGGTGATCTTTATCCTTGATAATTTAATGCCTCTACGAGAAAAATGTAAACAGCGCAACGCGTTTATGACCCGAGCTTTGCTGTGAATCGGTGGATATAAAAAAGTTTTATAGTCATATTGGTGAAGTATGTCCCTGTAATCATCAGATATGATCACGGCAGCTAGTGAAATAAGGCTGCTCGTCTCCGAGCTTCCTCGGTTTATGTAAATGGTGCCGATAAACCGACCTCCGGCCGCGCGGCGCGCTCATTTGCATTCATAGGCTCGTAACCCTTGCTCGGTGCTCGTCCTTATGCAGCCCCGGCCGCAGCGCACTAACGTTAAACTTGCTGTCTTGCCTTTTGCCAACGTAATTTACGACTCCCCATATAATACATCCACTCGATATGAGTTCAACGTGTATGTACACGGAAAGAGCGTGAGGTCGCAGTGTAGCAGTTCGATTTACATATTATATTAAAGTCGTCCCAGTCCCTACTCCTCGTCGCCACTGGCCGTTACGCTCCAACTTTTCTCAATTTTTCCGCCCATAAAGCGCCCGAAACGAAAGTTTCCCCGTCCACCGCGTAAGGTCGACTGTAAATACTTTTTATAATGTACTTAGTCACTCTGTCGCCCCCCGAAAAGGACTTATTTTTAATAAGAGCTTCTGTTTTAGCTGGGTATACCCAAGTTATTATTTTTTATTACGGCCTAGAGCCTAGACTCATTTAATTTAAAACCACCTTGTGTTTTTTGGTATTAACCTGAATTTTTCACTTGCGGCGGGTTTCGTTAACCTTTGAGCTAGCAAATATTACATTAGATGTGTCTGTATGCTGGCTTGCATGTGTACATGACGTCAGCGAATGGCTAGTGCTCCAAGTAAGCAGCTGTGTAGAACAAACAAACCGCCACCAACATGTACTCGTAATATAATGTGTTTTCGCACTCTCGCACTCATATGCTTTAATGTGTATTCACTATATGTATAACACGACCTCGTTTTGTTTGTGTATGCAACTTTGTTATGACCTTGACTACAAGTAAAAACAACTGAATCCATTGTTTCCTAGATGTAGTTTTTATTTTTAGTGAATATATATATCTCTTTGAATATATACCATTCAGATCTAACAATACGTATTTTACTACACACGTCTTATCTAAATCAAATATGAAAAATAGCAAGACTCAATAATCTCGAGATTTTTATATAATAATGTTGAGAAACTAGAGAGGATTACGTTAATAATAGCTTTTCATAAATCAGTACATTTTTTTAGATCAGTACTTCCAGAGCAACGTATTATCAGATCATAGAAGTTTCTAAAAATATGAAGGGATATTTATTATTTTATCTTGCTGTTTAGTCAAGTCGACTGTCCCACAGCACATAATATGTACTTGTTGTATTCTTTCTTACCCTACTTAGTATTTACTGGAAATAAAATATCAGTATCTACTACATATATCTAGTTCATTCCAAAAAATCTCGTCTGTTGCTCCGTAGCTGTGTTAATTTCACCGTATTCCGATCCTATCACAATTTAAATGTTTATGTATTTTGTGAAATTATTGGTGTGACACAGCTCTGAAATTCTTAAATTATGTTTTTAATAAGCTAAAGCATGACGTAAGTATACTAATGGAAACTCTGGTGACAACTGACGTGTACTCGCCCCTTCGCAAAAGTAGAGTTTCCTATATGAGGAACGGTACTCCCTTTGCAAGCCTTTGTGAATTTGTGATATACCAGACCCATTATGCGGTTATTAATTCGCAATATTTAAACCAAACTCCTTTCCCCCATCCTTAAAAGTCATGTTAAAGACGAACGAGTAGTTTTCCTTTTTATGGTGATCCTTTGATTTGGTCGCATTAGCGAGTGGATCAAAGATCTGAGTAGAGGAGCGACTACGCCGGGCGGGACTCGGCCGCCACTGGCCGATAGCGTCAATCTAACGCTCAATTAGTCGAATGCGACTATCCGTTTCGAATCCAGAATCGCTAGCTCCTTCCCTGAGCGCCACCCCAAGACGAGTGCGCCAACTTTATTAATTAAGCCGTGTCTTATCTCTTGTTAGCACTCATTCTATTATTTGTCTTTTCACCGCTCATTTCCATAATTTCATCGGCGAATAATTACTTACCACTACGCGAGCTACGAAAAGTATCCCGCGAGTTTGCATATTTTGTCATCGTTTGCTTGCATTGTTTTAAAGTTGAAATATAGAACAATATTTCACTGGAATAAGATTTATTCCAGATATTATTTTATGTATTATTATAGGTATTGTAATAGGGCTTCGACTAAAGCTGCCGTATATATTTTATCGGAGAAAAAACGCATTTCTGAGCAGAGGCTAGGTTGGACACTACTGCGTTTTCATGTGTCTATTGTTTTCCCTTTCCGTGAGGAATGACTGTTGTTGTTAAAACGATGCGTCAGTTGAGGGACGATGGGGTGGTCGTGGTGGGGTAGCCACTCTAACCCACTGTGTGTTTAATTAGCTTAATTGACACTGCGAGGCGCGGTGTCCGAGCGATTGTTTGCGATATCGCGTTACGTCGCCGGCTGCCGCGCGTATTCGCCATCGTCACTGTTAAAGGGTTGTATTGTAGGTACTTCAATCCAAATTCTGTTGATAGGCTTATTGATTTTTATAAGATGTCACACTTAAGTCGTATTTCCGTCGCATTGCGCTATGTTTTCGTTCAGTGAAATTCACATATATGTCAAAAAAGCCTATGTTCGTATGATAAAGTAATCGAGCGTTCAATAAATTGTATCGACGTAGTATCGATATGGAAAGCGCCCCGTTGGCGTTGGCGACAGATAGGCTCGTATGGAACCGGCTAAACGCCGACTCAGCATGGCGTCATACGGCGCGCACAATACATCCTGACTCCGCTCTTCCGTTTCCTATGTGAAAAGGTAAAACTGCCACGAAATTTTATTCTTTAAATGGCCCGTGGAATAAATTGTAGTTCGTAGTACGTGAACAGACTTGAAAGTATTATTATAGACGCCATTTTACCATTTTGAATAGTTGTATTTCGTGTACGATTGAAGATCAAATATGCATGCTTGGCAAACGTCGTGTGACTTTGCATTAATGCTATGTTTGAATCTTAAATAATGTTGGATGACCTCTGTAGATGTTTTATTGACTGTATTCACTTAAATGAAGCCAAATTCACCAATCGTTTCTGCTAGCTAATGAATATCTTCTCGACTCCATCATTCGAACTACGTGTGATTAATCTTCCGAACAAAGAAGTTCGTTTTCGCTAGCTCTCTTAGCCATCGATCATTTATATCCTAGTATAAAAATAATAATAATAAACATAAGGGCCCTTGCTATTGTCCGAATGAGGCGTGCGTGGTAGCTCTAGTTTTGGCTATGCGATATTATATCGGCTGACTTATTAGTATTGTGCCTGTGGGAGTATTCCTGCCACCTATAACCCATTTCTTTTGTTTATTTGTCGTGGGAGCTAAGGGCTTTCAATACAGTTCCATTCTCATATTTTTATAACGTGTGTCGTACATGCTCGTATACAGATCAATGGATCTGCGTGGCTGTGTCGCGCTCGGGTCCGAATGACACGACACCTATTATCGATATCCGAATCGGCTTTATTTATACGTCCTTATTGGTTGTTTAATATTGTGTGAAGGCGACACCATCAGTTAATCGATCGTGATATCAAATAAGTTTTTGAGGTTTTATTTTTATTTTGATAATTACTGCTATAGGTTTTGGAGATAAGCGTTGAAAACTCCTGGATGAATTAACAGCATGTCCCACGTGCTATTGTCTGTTTTTAGTGTACGAATTGGTTTTACATCTTTTAAAGGTTTTTTGTTATTTCCAGTCCACTACGCAAAGCCAAACCAAATAACGTGATTAATATTGAAATTCAACTGTATTGCAAGCGTAGCTGTAGAGCAAGATTCTTGTGTCTTCGTTTGTCCCTGTTTGTATGTCATGGTCATCGCGAATCTCAATTGGGGTCCAAGAGCATCTAGCCGATCCCACTTGGAGGAGATTTACAATGTTATATGTAAACATGCTTTACCAACAACGGCGTGTATTTTCAAAGACCACGTGTTACGGTCAGTTCAACAAATGATTCATCCTAGCCAAGCTTATCTCTTATTATATTTAGTCTCACAGTCTTTTGAATCATGTCTGCAATAATTCGAATTTTATGTAAAAGGGAGCTATACATATATAATATCCCACAACTAATATCTACCCCCTTTACTTGCAAACTATCAATAATCTGGAGTGTAAGTACTTAAGTACTTCTATATTATTTAATACTTGATTTTGTTTCAATCAAATAATGAAATGAGATTACTGTAGCAAATATTTGTTAAACTATAAGAAGAAATATGTTTCTGTAAAGGATAGGTTACTGCACTCAGTAAAACGTTTGAGAGACTTCTTGGTATCAGCCGCGCTGCATATAAATAACATTAAGTATATGAATGCTCCAAATCCCATTACAGCTCCTATAATAGCTCCGTTGTGACGGGAATACAAAACATGTCTTTTATATAAGGTATGAAACAACCTTAATTGTCCCCTTATAAACTTTTGCATATGGCATTGAATTTCTACTTAACCAAATTCATTAGATACATTCAATATTTTTATCTCACCGAGTACCCAATATATCAGTTTTCAGACTGGCATACCAAAATCTCACTTGAGAATCTCTAAAGCGGCTGTAAATTCTAAGCATGATTTATATATCCGACCAAAATGTAAGTATCGTATCACATTGTACGAAAAGAAACGTGGATGTAGAGGGCGAATAACGCACGGCACGCCCGATCGATATTGTACGCTATTCGTTATATAAATAGTCAGCAATTTTTCACGACTTGGAGTGCACGCGTGGTGAGTCTAAAAATCGAACGGACGATATAACCGCAACTGTCTTCCCATCAGCAGCGATTCCTGCTCTCGTCCGATAGTGTAAATACCAAAACAAATGACATTGCTTAGTCGCCTGCTTCTTCAAATACAAATTACTTACCTATGTAGCAAATGCCACGATCATGCACCTATTAGTATTTAAATGACTTGTACGTTGTGGAATATTTATTATGAATAGCAAAGAATTTATATTTTAAACAAATCCTAACAAAAAGTAAGAAGCTAGTTAGCAAACATTTCTTGGAAACTTTCGTGCAAAGATTGAGAAGCTTAGCAGGCGGCGCACTTTTTGATTATTTTTACAGTTTCGATATCTGCAGCCGGGAGATCGTTTCCATCCTATCGATATCGAGACGTTCAATTAATTGCCAGGGAAGTGACTTGATTCCGTGGTTTGCTTTCATTATTATTTGAAGCAACTAATAAATACTTAGTTTACTACTAACAAACTAGCTCTTGTTGCCGTTCTCTGTGGTATAAATGCACACTATAATAAACTAACTCTGTCTTGCAGCTTGCACGCATTGAATTAACAATATTTTAGTGAAAACTTAGAACATCAGCTATCTGCTAATGAATCCCATTTAAATCGGTCCAGATAACTATAAGCCGGAGTAAACAGACAGACAGATATAAAGCAAATAGAAAATGTATATATTGTCATTTTATGTCAGTACCGCGTATACTTAAGCAGCGGAAGGCTGTTAATTTGGAATTTTATTTGCCTGTACAGATTGTTTCATTCGTGCGCTAAACAAAATACCAAACATATAGCAATCGTATTATGAATCACATAGAACTCTTACATCGAACATATGAAAACGCACATGTTTTTACTACATTGAATTAAGTCTCGTTCAGTACGTTCTAAAGTCCAGATGCTATAATCATGTAAGTATGTACCTACTTCTCGAATACATTAATATTCAATTTAGGTAGATCGTTGTCGTAGACCGTGCTGGGGCATTAGCAGCGCACATCGATCCGCTATCTCTGATCTCGAACAAAGAGAGATGAAAATTTAATCGCTTCTGTTGTCTGGCATCGCGAAGTTGTCCGCCGAGCCAGCGCCGGTCGCTCGTATTGTAATGAGCGGGCCGGCTCGCCCGCGGTCTTCTCTCCTGCCCAGTACCTGAATAATATATGCATCGGGCATGCAGCAGCCCTGCCAGCATTAGCCACCCGAGGCCGGAGCCGGAGCTCACCTACAACGTGCCTCAATCGATCACTATCTTTCACAACTCTACCTTATATTTTATTTAGACAGTCATGTAAATTGCCTCCGTCGCAGATGTGCCTAACGTGAATTCTTAATAAGACTATTCCGTTTTTTGTATCAATAAAAAATTGGCACCGATATCCATAAAAATATATTACGCAATTTTTCAACATCCCCTGATAATACCATTTTGACATTGATTATAAACGACTTCCTTGTCGAACGTGACTTGCTCTGTTTGAAGCAATAATGAGGAAAGGATGAATTTGTATAACAGTACTTTACGAACCGGTCAGTGGCTAAGTTTTCAAGGCAAAATTTAATACATATTTTGGCAGTTAAAATATTCCTGGACAGTTTAAAGCTAACTCTTACTAGTTAGTTTAAGTGATATTGTAACTTCGTCAATCTTAACCGTAGCACGGAGGTACGATCTCGTAATACTATAAGAATATTATAATGCCATCGTGAGTTTGTTTGTTTTCTACTATTTCAAACCTTAACTATATTCACCGCACACACGTTGTCAGCAATGCTGAAGAGGACAAAAGATTCCTTGCATTACCGCGCGGAGAGTATTAGCAGCTCGTATAAATTGCGACGAAAATGTGAAATAAAAGTTTATTATAAAGAAATTGTGAAAGTTTTAATATTGTAAAGTAAAAAGTAAGTAATGTAAAGTATTTGCTCAATATCAAATCTGCGAGATCTCCTTTAATAAGTTGTAAACTTGTGTTGGGAGATTTCTCCGTAAGTTCAACGCTACAGGCACCGGCGACTACCGGCAATCTCGTTAAAATCTACGACCAAACTCCGCAATGGCGTTTCGCAAACATTTATGAAATCACATGCTACTGCTAATATGACTTAAGTAGTTAGTTATTCTTGTACGCTCACATAACTTGGTTTTCTCGATAACTCTCGCTCTGATATCGCTGTGAAACTTCCACTCCCTGCAAAATTATGGTGTATCCTTTCAGTGTATATATTTTAAGTACACGCCAAATAGTCTGGTTCACCTACATTAAAGCGACAGTTAGAGGAAATTCTTTAGTAAATAGGCCTAGTAAGGACGGGAAGCACGTCGGTCGGTGTCCACTTGCACCGCAGGCGATGTCGTTAAGGGTGTAGTGTCGGCTGGTAGAGGAGTCCTTATCGCGCCACTAGGCGAGTAATGACGCCTTCGATCGTCGGCTAATGGCCTCCGCGGGCCCACTTAGATACGCAAATGACCGACAACCGTCGCGATTACGCATCCACCTCTCATTGCCTACCGTTACACATGCACTCCGAAATAGCACTCTTAAACTCTTACTAACGTTCATTATCTACACCTTGTCAGCAGGCATAATAATACATTTTATATCCAAAATGAGTTATGTCAATGATACGCTGAAATGAAATAGTTCAAAAGGAAGAAACAAACATATGGGAATATTATCTTCGCAAAAGTATTCTACGAAATAACTAAACATTCTCTAACCTCTTTTGTCGCAAAGTATATTTTTTTCGAGCCTGTCTGTGGCACTGAAAATCTGATATACCTTTTACGGTCTACTAGACAAAAAATAATCAAAGTGCTTAGAATAACATGTATCAGTTTATATACTGTACCAGAGGTGATTTTTTTGTGAAAAAAATTTGTTTATATAGTTAAGTAGCAGATAGTTTACGTACCCGTCACTCTTAAACCGTTGCCTAGGCACTGATACAAAAACGGGCTTTGGCTAGGAAGCTCGAGTGACACATGTCCTCCACAGGCTTTATCCAATCCCCCTGTCTACTGACCAACGAAACCATGACACATTTTAATTCATATCTTCTCTGCCAATAGATCCACAAACGCGCGTTTAAATACGCTACTATTCGTCCACAGTGTGTAAGTAAGGTAATTGACTGCGAACACAATCAGTATTTCGCCAGCCAGCTCCGTAGTAAGTAAACACGTTCGTTTTAATGAACAAAGAGTTCTTGACATTTATCGCTAGTAGCTGCAAAACGGAGCAATGCTCCCTGGTATTCGTTATGTAATTTACTTAATTGTTGTGTATTTTCACGACAGAGTCGCATTTATTAGCAGTGGTTGATTCAACTGAATACTAGACTGCTATTGCACGAAAGAAAACATATGTTTTTAGCATCGTTCAGGTCAAGTGGCTTACGTTTATAAAACTTTATTTCGTTTTAAATCTAGAATGGCCCAGATTGGCACTAATGGGCACCGAGGTGCCGGCCCAGTAGTGCCTGTAACTTCATGTACTGCATATGTGCGAAATATATTCTGAACTGTACTAAGCAAAAGTTCAATACCTCCTCTGTAATACTGCCTGTAGTGATTAAATGCGTCTCGTATCGTATCGCAAACAGGGATGAGTATATAATTTTATATGAAAAAATATGTTTGTGGCACGAGCAACAATGCTGGGACGCCGCAGCGGCACCCGCATTGTTGGCCAGCTGTAAATGGAGTGCGCATTAATACTCAACTATGTAATAAATGTTATTGTTTGTCATAAAGTTTGTTTTATGAAGGTCGGCTGGCCCGGCCCTTCACGTTGGCGGACCTTTAATAAAGTTGAGCTTTGGCTTCGTACCCTCACTTACCGATTTAGCCTCGATTATTTCGATTGTTTATAGCATCTCTTCCAGTAGTTCCTTAACGCATGGTCTTGCAAACAGACTTTCAATATATATTTACCATATCTCTATCCTCGGGTCTTTGATCGGTTTTGTTTGATCGTCTCTTGTGCTCGTGCACTCTTGCTTGTCACTACAACCAGCGTTTGTATGACAAGGTATCTAATTATGGCAACATTCTTCAGATATCTGTTTAATCTGCGTCCCTAGGGCAACGTTGAGTTTTAAACTGTTATATTTCCAGTTGCAAATTACTCTTTTATGTTTTATATTAAACATTTTTGTTCTCTAAGACAATGTGTGGTTGCGAATAACGGTAGCTGATTTGTATGTAGCTCGGCTCCATATTACGGGACGGGGGAGATTCGAAGACGTTGGGCGCAATTTTTCAACGGTTCGAATTCGTGTTTGGCAAGCTGATAGCGCGCGCCGCAGTGCAGCCGCCCCGCGCCGCCGCACCTGCTCCCGCGCTCAACTGCTGCAACTTTAATCCCCCAATCCGCCACCGCACGACCGCACACCGGCAGCGCGTAGCTATATTTTAATTAATTCGACCATCCATTTCCGACGTGAAACGCGCCGCTTAGCTCATAACCCCTGCAGGACGTCGCTCCAAATCAGATATGCCAACCATGGGAGCGTCTACTTGACGTCACTCCACCCTGTAGTGTTGACGGGTTCTCGCACACATTTTCCTAATCCTAATATATCAACCGCAGTAGGTACACTTACTTATTATGAAGAATGTTGTACAAAGAAAATCAAATAGGAAATCTATTGCTCCCAATTGAAACTGTTCTTTTCTTTTGAGTATGAATGGGTCACTTTATTTGAGTCTTTTTGTTAGCTCTAGTTTTTGCAAAGTGCTCATTCGCGCAGTTGAATAATCGAGAGCTATTCATGTCTATTTTTGCGACACTATGAGTGTCGCAAAAGTTCAGCGTTAATTCTACTCCGCAAGTGGCAATGCGTGCTGATTACTGCAGGTGCCTGAAAACAACCGTACAAGTTTATAATAACGTTTGTTTGTAGAAACTTTTATTATCTGGTAATTCATACGTTCATCATATCATCATATCGCCGCGCACCTGCACCGTATTTAGATATTGATGATCTACTGCTATTAAATTATAGTATAACAATGAAATTAAATAGTTTACAATAGCTTGGAGCAACTATTGAAATTAAATGATTTATTCAGTTTAGGACCTGGTAAGGCACTTATGAATGTCGAAGAATCGACCACCGGTTCGCAAACTAGCCTTCTGAGCCGAACCGACAAGAAACTCAGCTGGCCTCATGTACATTTCGGTACATAATTATTAATGATTAATTACAATAAAATTCATATAAAATTATTCACAATAGTGAAAACTGTATAAGCATGCATGCGTAAAAAAATTATAATAAAAAAAATATCACCACATGATTTACATAGTTATGTTTGCATACGATGTCACTATCAGAAACTACTTGTGCGGAGTTTGAATCAAATAATTTAATTCCATATGTCTTTATCATCTATGTAATCCGAAATTGTATAATAAGCTCTCATGTGTCTTAATTTGCTAATCTGAATCTAGGAGGTACAATTTTGTAATTGTTTCGTGTTTATTTTCATGTATAGAAATTTAGAGTGTAATAAATGTAAAGTGACGGTAAGCTTATATTCATTTCTTTAAATTTATCTCAAATCTCGGGTGTTCAACGTGTATATTGCCTTGATGGCTCTCTTTTGAAGTACAAAAATTTAATCTAGGTCTGTTGCGGAACCCATGTCATATGGCGTATTGTTGTTCAATACACCGTATACTACTCACTTTAAAACTATTAATGTATCATCTGCAAATAGGACAATACCAATTTTGTCCTACAAAAAGTGGTAGGTTATTTATATACGCTAGAAACAGAAATGGGCCTAGTGTCCACACTAGGTCGAAGGTCGAAGGTCGAACGAAGAAAAAGTGCCTTACGGCACGCCTGTTTTTATTTTTGACCCTTTGGATGTTACACCACTGACGCGTACGATGATCCACGCAGTCAAAAGCTTTAGAAACGTCACAGAAGACTCCTGCGTCATATGAGCCTTCCAAGCCTCAAAAATGTGTTTTATTAACTTTACTGTCGCGTCCGTTGTAGATCTATCTTTAGTGAAGCCAAATTGGTGATCGTGCAACGCAGACGAAGAGAAGCGTATTAAGTCCTGCACCTCACAGCAGTAGTTCTCATTCTTATTGCGGAGTAGAGACGTAATCTCGCCAGAGTGGCCACGTGCCGGCCATCCCGCTGAATCAACTCGACCCGACGTGCTCCACCGCAACGGAATGTACTTAATTTGATTTCGATTGTGTTAAACCCTACTTTGTCTCCAATTAATGACCCGAAAGGACACTCAATAATTTTCTCCATAAAATGACATTGTGCAGACTGTAGGCTATTGTAATATTATTTTCTTATTACGCCTGGAATTTATCGAGTATAATTGCGTTTTGTAATCTGTTATGGTATTGTTACTAATTGATATTAGGTTGAGCGAACAAAGGAATTTTTGAAGTTGGTGAGAATAAATGTAAATATAATAGACATTAATGCATGCAATCAGTTCGTTTAGAAAAACCACAAGCAACATTGCAATGCTGCGTTGCTACATTGTGGAGTCTACAGGCAGACAGCGTAGGGGTACAAAGTAATTAGATAGACGTTGTATTGTTCAGTTGTTCAGCGCTTTTCCAATGAACGGTCGGTCCTCGTGTTTAATTGCGAGCCACGACCGCAACGGACAGAGGCCTGTTTTTGTCGCCCATCCTTAATGAGTCGCTTCCCTACTCTTCTGCTTACCCAAATTCTCATGTGTGCTACTTCTGACTCGTCTTACAGATTTTTAGGCAAGTTTGATTCGTTCGTCTATAACATTAATTTACATGGGAAGTAGTATCGTATTACGTTTATGATGATAGTGACATATTTCAATTTTCTTATTCAAATAATAATCAAAATCAAAACTAATCAAAAAAAAGCTCATCAAGTTCACATTGTTTCCTTTAGCTATATCGTGTTCATTTTTCTTAAGCTTATAAGAAGGCTCGTAAAGGAATGGTTTGTTTATATAAATTAATTTCAGCGGTTCTCCCTCAGTCGAATGAAATGGAACCGAGTCATTTGTAGCTAAACAAAAAGTAGTTGTCTCCGAGTTGAGGTGTCTCGGGGCGGGCGGCTGGGCGGGCAGGCCGCCCGCATTCGGCGCCGCGTAAATAATTCACACTCTCAAAAACGAGTCGCCCGATGCGGATACCGCTTGTAATTCCACGTTTTCGCACCGAAAGGTTTAGAGCACGCATTAAAGTTTTTGTCCGAAATCGTGCCTATTCACGGTTAATTTTCTGGATTCTATTCCGCAACTTATTTATAGTGGGGGCGTAAAGTAAATACTTTGCTTAATTGACACCCGAACCCCGAAACTTTTACACTGTACCGGAATCTATAAATTATTCATGGACAATAGTTGCGTAAAGCCGACAAAAGCTGTGTTCTCGTGTTTCGCCCGACACAATATCTCACAATATGATCACCTTGTTACGTCAGGATGTGCAAAAACTTATCAAATATCTGTACAGTAGTGATGACACGCCTTATTGGAACGTCAATTAGAGTCATAATATGAGGGAGAAAATGGTGTTGTCCGTGTTACCATGAGTTGTTCGTCATGAGTATAATACTTATTTTATTACCGTTTGTACCAGATAGCTACGCTCGTTCTTTCGGGTTCGATTCGGAATAATTTGTGCTGTGTGTAAGAGTTAAAAACGTTTTTTAAAACGTCACCTTTACTAATGTGACCAAAAATACAAACTTCCTATTATTTATTATGTAGTGTTGATAGTGATGGCTTTGTTATTTGACGTATTTTGTAGAATTTGAATCGATACGCATAGTTTTCGTCTTATAGTGGGGTTGGGACTCTCGGTAGGCCCATAACGACTCACGTAGACGGCAGCCGACGACCGCGTCGCCGACAACGTCACGCAACCATTATTTGTCACTAATGCCATGCCCCATGATCATGCATACATAATATATCATCGTAAGAAACGTCAATCACTTCCATGTTACCATCACAGTTCTGAGTAAAGTATTATACGTATTGACTGACGTAGTATAACAAAGCGCGGATTATGTTACACATATATTACTTATTATCATGCTAGACACAAGATTTACATTTACATACTTTAAAGCATGCGTGGTGTTCAGTGACAGCATTTGAATACGACTTCAGTCTAATTTACCACTAACGATCGATACGTTGCACTTACGAGGTTTCCTTTGGATAGGTTACTTAACTGTTCGTCGGTTCAATGCTTAGTCATAGTGGCAGCTTCTTGCCGGTCACACGTCTGGCAGTTGTTATTTAAATCGGTTTCCAAATGAAAGAAGCGCCCCATACGCATCTCGACAAGCATTCTGCCTCAAAAAGCGATATCGTTCAAAAACGAGGTAAGCCGAAACAAAGAGGCGCAGTTCCGAAACAATCAAATTAATTTTCTCCGTTGTTGTTTAATTAGCGCCGAGGCTGGATAGCGCGGCGGGCGGCCGATGTTTATCATCCGATACAATCGCACCCCGACGCACCCCCGCGTCCCGAGCCTCTAACGAAACCCATTATTATCAAAGTCAAGACTTTACACCGAAGTAACTTTGGTTCGTCACTCCTGCTGCCATTGTTGTTATTAGGGACATTGTTTAGCCTAATTGACTTGGCGTAAACAAATCGCGGGATTCGACTAATTGTGTAATCTTTCTGTTTCAGGTAATTTTATGTAAAGCATTACAGAGAAAAGGCTGTTTCATCATGGGTATGAAATTTTATTATAATAATATCTCCATAAAGTAGACAAGACCAATGTACTTAGAATCATTATTGATTGAGTGATTTCCAAGAAATCCTTTATTTAGACGGCCATGTCATAATATAAATCCGTCCTCTCAATTTTATTCTGGGAAATAGTCCATTTCAGCTTTATTTCTACCAATATACCCACTTGTATGAAATACAGGTAGCATATGAATTTATTTACCTTTAGCTGTAGGAGGGCTGAAAATATGAAACCGAATAGTTTTGTGCGAAGCCCTATCGAGGTAATCTGAAGCCGTAGTTAATTAAATTGTCGCAGTGGGTGGACGTTTGAGCCATTCCGTATTCAGTCGCCATTCAGTGCACACCAGTGTTGTGTTCCTATTGATTCATTCGGGTGAGAACTTGTATTGTCTATTGATCTAAACCTCTTGTAAGGCATTACAAAATGATTTTTTATAATATTTGGTGTTTAAGTTAACTGAAGCGAGGTATTTTTACGTCGTGGGATCGAAACTTAAATCGAAAAATAATCGACGGTTAATTATGCCTTAATCCGTTTTTCTTAGTTCAAGACGAGAGGCAGAATTGAGGCAGGCCTTACCTTTAAATTTTTGAAGAAAACAGCTCTTGGCTTACCTATTGTTTGTAGGAATAAAAACTTAGGTTAGTATACCTAATAGTACTTAGAATTTCAACTAGCTTTAACAAAGAGTCTGTCCGGCTCGGTTTGGTGGAGTTGGTTCGTGGCTTCTAATCTAATTATCCAGTACGCTCTTCAAAAGACTTGTGTCAGTATGTGAATTAGATAAAAAATCTCGTCGGTTTCCTAGCATTGTCTCTTTACCTTTATTTATTAGATGACTAGATGAGCTCTGCGGTTACATTCGAAATATTTCTACTACTTACTACGAAAAACCAAAGTGGTTCTAATTAGTAAAATAATTTTCAACATCGGTTCAGTAGAACCAGAGATTTCCCACTACAACTTCGTAAACTCAGTCTTCCTCTTTATAATATTAATATAAATGCGTCATATTCAATTTGACACTAGGGGTCGAATGTATTCCAGTTCAAGTTTATAAGTAAGGAATTATTCTTAAATCGTCGTTAGGGGTAGAATTATTTTGAGTGGCTGACCCCGACCTGACCCCATACTCTGACCTCGGCGCGATGATCTAAGCCCTTCATTCCACTAACCTGTTTTATGAGATTAAGGCTATAAAAACTTTACCTACTTGAATATTTAACTAAGTCCCCTAAGGTATAGTCAGTTGTTATTTGAAATTATTAAGGCAACAGCATCGCAACGAAATATTAAGGCGACTGTAAGGTACCTAATGCCCTAAATTCATGTTCGTTTTATAATCATCTTAGTATCGGTTTAGTATCTACTTTGTTGAATTAAATTTTGGCTACATCTAGAGTTTTGTATAATCAATGAACTTAGAAGAGAGAACACCGTAAGCCGACCCTATCCCGCTACCAAATAACTCAAGGCTAGGAAGACTTCACTCAGAGCTATGAAGGACTTCAGGACTTCTACAAACATTTAACTAATCATTAAATATTATTATCACACCGAACTTTCGACGGAATAGGTAGAGATAATAGTGTAATACGCACTTTTAGTTTTTCATACTTCTTCTTTCATCTCACTCTCCCTTCTCTTAGTTCAGCATTATTTGTTAGTATACCTGCGTGGTCGTTTGTTTTATTAGATCTAAGTTACCCAGAAAAGAATGGCTTATTGTATCCTGTTTATCAGAGTTCACTTATCATATTTTCTCTTCTTATTCATAAAATAATTTCAAACCAACATTCGACACAATGTTCTTTGACCCACGAATTCGTTTGTGAATCTTCGTCATAGGTTTAAAATCGTAGCGCCGAATGCGTTCCCTAAGAACATGTTCTTAGGGAATGCATTAGTAGTTTTGCACGAATATCGCTATGTGCACAACTACACATACCTTTTTGTTTATGCCTATAAATAAAAAGAAATGCTAAAGTATGGAAACTACTGTAAAATTTACACCGTAAAAGTATTCATAAAATAATATTTATTCACCCGGAAATGTTCAAAGTAGCATACGGATAGTGTATTTCGACGACCGACTAAACGGCTCAACTGCGAGGCTCTTATTTGTAACACGGCGTTATTAATAGCCGCGATAGCGAGGTGGCCCGCAGCAGAGCACGATATTTGGGAAATCCGGCTTTGCAT
This sequence comes from Watsonalla binaria, assembly GCA_929442735.1. Classification (NCBI taxonomy): domain Eukaryota; kingdom Metazoa; phylum Arthropoda; class Insecta; order Lepidoptera; family Drepanidae; genus Watsonalla; species Watsonalla binaria. The sequence continues at coordinate 5,236,344 of OV838919.1, read as the reverse complement.
AGGATAATGGGGTGCACACCGGTGCAGCTCGCAATGTGACCGCGCCCTGCTCCACCTGCCCGCCGCGCGCCGCCCGTCCGTGTACCGTCTAATGCGGTGTACACACACACCCTGCAACACGAACACGAATACTGGTTGACCACTGCTAAGGTCCGTAAACATCACTATATCGGTAACAATGATGTTAACGATTTTTATTCTAACAATTTTCGGTACTCTCGTATAAGAAAGAATACATACAAAAATATTCTGGTCGACCAAACAGTTTATTTTTTATTTATGATTGGATAATTTGATTGCATACCCTGTCCTATGCTATTTACTTATTTGTAAGTTTTTAAGAAGTATAAATCGTTGACAAATGCAATTCAATGAATAAATTTGTTATGTTGTATTATTTCTAGAAAGTGTGTCATAAGCCTTAATTGCATCCGCGAGCTGAATTCAGTTTGCGACCAGCTCACACTGCTGGCACCAACAACTTTTGTATGAAAGCATATTTTGTCTAATTTGTTAAACTCTACCCGACGCCAGGCTTTCCGGCTACCGGCAGATTAGTACTACTATGAAGGCAGTCCCTTCTGATTCTTGTCTCTAAAGTATTTACTATTTTACTGATGTTTGTGTTTCTGTGGAGCTCACGACACCTAAGTAGGTAGGTAGCTAAGAGATTTTATTTATTGATTTATACTTTTAAAGTAAATTTATTGTTTTAAACTGGGGATTAATGAGTTGTTTAAAAATTGTATAAATCTGATTTAATTGGTGAAGGGAGTATGTATTAGTTTCTGGGTTGGCAAGGCGATGGTGGTCGCGTGCTTGATGTATGCGCCGCTGCCGCCGCGACGCCAGACCCGACGGCGCCGCGACGCCGCCGCCCGCCCCCATTGCAGATATCGTGCATTCGCTTCCATGCTATAAGTACATGCTGCGTCCCTCACGCCTTCCTCGTTTACTGCCGTTCATAACAACGTGAAACATGCATGCATTAAAACACCCGCCCCTCCGCCCCCCGAATCGACCCATGACCTGTGAACTCTTTCCAAATCCGCGCCTAGGTCGTCCCTTTGATTGATGGCCTGCGTAATGACCCACGAAACTATTTCCTTCGTATTTCCTCCACTCAATAAAACATCGAGTATGCTTATTTACGTGTCCGCGTCAGTTTATTCGGGGCTTTGTCAATGCGGCCCGTAGTGCCTACTACACTTGAAAGACCGTCATTTGTCAAGATTATGGCTGTTGGGGATTGAGATATGAAAAGCGGTTATTGTTTTCAATAGCGATTCCCCTTTTTTTGTAATGGTCGTTAGTGTACGGACTCGCGATTTTCCATGTAAATGTCATCATTGCTATTGGCATTACTTCCTTTCCCGAGTAATCACTGAATTGAGCTAAACAGTACTTATCCATTTCGTTTGGAGCTGATAGATTAAAAAATATGAACTGTAGATAAGTAGTTTCACGTATAAATGGTGAGCAAAGTGAACCTTTTGACCACGGCCGTATAGCCGCCGCATAGATGAGATGGCACAATTAGCACGTACGAAACTCGTCAGTCACGACTTGGCGCCGAGTGGCAATTACGCTATTTCATCCTCAATAAAAGTGCACTCAGGCGCCGCTAACGCTGGAGAAAGCTCCCAGTCGTCTATAAAACTAATGTGGTCATATAAAGATTTAAATGACGGGTTGGGTATGCAACTACGGGACATGCCAGCCAACACTGCACTCTGCGCATACGCGGAGGGGTTCGATTACGAGTCTTTTGAGCAACCCACATCATGTTCAGTTTTTACTTAAAACTGTATTATAATACCTAGCGTGGGTACATACTGACGCTAGATTATATAACTCATTTCTTACTAACTTACATAAATATGTTACGAAACAAGTATGAGTTCGGTTCGCAAGTCAATCCAATTACCATCTCATAGGATTTGAAAACATTCTAAAAGTATTTTAAATAACCTATTTATGTGTCGTTACGAACAAAGAAATTAGTAAGTACTTTACCAATATACGACATAACACTTACAAAGAGTATCAATAGGCTGAATAACGTTAGTTGTGTAATGTGCGAACAAACATTTGGCGATTAATCTGAGAATACAGTGCTGTACCGGGGCAGTGGCGGCGGCACATTTATTTTATGTGCCGCAATGTTACATACGCCATAAAAGTCGTTAGGACGGGCGTAACGTCTCGCCGGCGTCTTGCCCGCTTTAATTATACCTAGATAATGCGACGCCGCCGACTCTGCCCCGCGCCCTACGCCCCACATAGTCGCTACACACTCTCCATGACATTAATGTATCACTGCAATAACATTGTACCACTCGTACCCAACTGAACCCCCATTATACACACGACACATGATTATTAAGCCTATAGGTAGAGTAAAGGTACGTTAGGTACGCACTGTGGAGAATTTTACGTACAAAAATCTACAAATATTTACTTTCATATTCCATCGTAAATCATATGGTTAATAACTCCCTGTTTAGAAATTTGATTAATGCCTTTGTATTTCACATGTAGGTATATTAAGGCAACCTACTCTGGCTTTAACGAATGAGATACGTTTCTTGGCTTTCGCTCTAGAAATAGCTATTATTTACGAGAACACTCTTGTTGCTTGCGTGACAGGACGTTCACCTCTTATCCATCTTTTTACATAATTAAATTTACTAACTTTTCCACAACCTTGCGTTATTGATCAGTTAATAGTTTCTGCCGATAAGTCAATTTAATTTTTTTTACTTATAGTTAAATGAAACTGCATGTGAAAATATCGTTATACCTGAGCCTGACCAGTAATTCTGGGTATGTTAGTATCAGAGCTGCCCGCGCGGCGTGGGACAGGTCTCAGCGGGGCATGTGTGCACGGAAGGTAGGGTTGGCACGGGCGAAGATGGAGATTTATCACGCCCGCCGGAGCTGAGGCTACAAGTTCGCGAATTTAACGACTCTGGGACATTAGCAGTCTGCAAGATGCCGCCCGAGATCATAATTAAGTGCCGCCCAATTTATCGGTGCGACCCGCGCCCGAAAACTCCTTAACTTTCCTTATCGTACGTACTAAAGGCTCTTTATTTTGTAGTTAGTCCTCTGCGCATTTATCGCTGTCTATCTTTGGTCGTAGTGTTGTTTACTACGCGTGAACCACTAAAGCCACTCGTAAAAAGTTAGCTCACGAATAAAAAATTTGACAGGCGACTTACGTTATGAAGAGTTCTAACGTTTGCTCGTGAATGAAGGTACTTAGCCGGAGAGAGCTGGTAGGTAGAGAAAATAAACAAAAGTGGCTTCCTGAGGAAATAAGCTGCATTCAGTTGTAGTATCAGATCCAGAGATACATCTATCCAAAGAATCGACGCGAGAATACTCTGTGAAAGGATTCGATATCGCTCAACGATGTCTATTAACTTCGGCACAAAAGCAGAGGAAATACCGTTACAGAAATGTCCCAGAAACCTTTGTTGAGATACTACTATTGTTGTCCGTAACTTAACAGAACTAGTGTCAAAATTCGAGACAGTTCATCACGTATTTCATCAAGTTATTGTAACATCAGCGGATTGTAAGAGTACTTTTTAAAAGTAAACGATACATTATCTATCAAGTATTCGTATAAAAAAGTTCTATAAGTTTAACTATGGTAAAAATGAGAATATTCTTGGGTGCTATATTTAAGGTTAAATATATATTGAGTGTTAAGCAAGGCATGAAAATTGTAAGAGTGACTGAGATTTTGTGGAGCGTAAGTTAACTAAGCAAGAAAATCGAGTCGGGGTTGGCAGCACGTGGAAGCAAGCGCTTCGGGTAGCTGCTTAGACTAATTAGTACAGCATCAGAGCTAAACTGGTTAGTTGAATCGACGGCCCGCCACCTCGCTCCATATCGCCTCAGTCAGACAGCCTCACTAGCTCCACGCTTATTTCACTAGACTGCACTAGACGTGCACCACCAAGTATATTCGCGAAGAACAAAAAGCTTATTCCTAAATGCAGCAGCACCAAGTGTGAACTAATTAGTTTTCCTACAATTATTGCACCGAAGCCTCGGGGAGTTTTCACTTGTGTTTAGTGGTGATTATTTTTTTGGCAGCTTCCCAAAATAATTGCTATCTTTCTTTGTGAAGTTTTTTTTTTAATTTAAAGATACATGGTTCAGCGCTGATATCAATATGTATGTATGTATGTATGTTATCTACTTATGCGTAGTATAAAATATAAACGCACAATTTTAGCAAGTTATCAGGGAGTTGTTTGATTTATGCCAGTAATTTCAGCGTTCGGCTCGTGTTGCCAAACCGCTCTTTTGTTTTTCCACAATCTTAACTTGTTGGTTTTCGCTAATTTTTGCGAACAATGAAAATATTGGTAGGTATAGAATACTTACTTATATGTACTTAACGTGTTTTGAACAATCACCTAAGCAAAATGTTGGACTTTACCCGAGCTGTTGTTTTGTGTGGTAGACGCAAGTGGTTTTATATTGGCATGCATACAATTCTTTACTATGGACCCCAGGTAGAGGTGTTCACATTATAAATGTACACTGACCTAATGATTTTCCCTGGTGCGCCGCTACCTACGTTCGTTAAACAGGCAATTTACGCGAGCCTATAAGTAACAAGATTCATTAAAGCTGTTACAAAGTGGCGCGGGCGTTCTTAAAGCGAATGGCCCTCGAGCTTGCAGCGTTCATAATGGCCGTACGAGCCGGCCGAGGCGCCGCCGCGCGCAATTTAATGAAACACCTGGAGAGGTCGTGCCTGCTTCCGTTGCATTAATCTCGCACCCCGGCTCTTCTGGACCGCAACATTAATTTACTAAGCGAATTAACAGGCTCCTTAATTTTTTTATATTTATTTTCTGAATTCGCTAAAAAATAAAATATTTATTTGCAAGCAATATTTATACTCAGAGTGTTCCAATAAAGATAATTTTTCTAATAATTTTATCCTAATACGGCGAAGGTTCTACATCAGCTTATCAAAGTGAGCAACTAATATAAGCTCTGGATAAACAAGGAGTTACCGCCGGCCGGCGGCTACGGCAAAAGTGGTCGGGATAACTCAGCGCACGAATGCATATTTTAGCGTTAAGCTACGGTACGGAGATGCAAACTTGTTGGGAACTTCACCAGAGTGAATAATTCTTACTTTAAGGATTCTGCAAAGTTTTCCCCTAAGGGTGGTGGCTGCATTTACACTTGTCATTACTGTGATCGATTAAAAAGCAACACTTTGTGAAAGCACGTACCTTTATTATTCTTTCTCAATATTAATCTCTTTATCGGTTGATAAAGAAATTTGTTGGTTAACAAAGAAAGGGGACATTGTATCAAAAATAATCATGTGATATTATTAGATTGTACAGTTGAGCAAAATGTTATATCAATTAAGTGAATGCTTGATGATTTAATGGGTAGTGGTCAATTGTAATGCAATTATAGAGGCAGTAATTATATCGCCTTGTAGGCGTGTTTCACATTACGTCAGCGGTCTGCTGTGCCGCCACCGCCCCGTGCCGCCGCCTAGAGGCCTCCACGAAAAAATACGCACGAGCTGTAAACACGCGCCCCTCTCGCATGACGCCTCATTAGCCACTCCCTGCGCCTCTATAAATCATTTTAAATTCAAATTTTACTTACTTTCAGAATTGACTTTGCTTACCTAATTCTCTTCCCAGCCACAAAATTTTGCAAATTAGATTCTCCTTCTTCTCGCTTTAGCTCCTCGGTAAAAATATTTGCGGCTTCCGGGACCGGATCTGGCCTGTGATTGCGTTATCTGTATCTATCGCAAAATTCCAAATCTACAATACCCTTATAATAATCAACTCCATCGGGATTTCCTATCTTATTTCGGATAATACTTTAGTAGGTCGGCTAGGCGGAGCCCTCAAATATAACAGTGAGTTTGATGTAATAAAATTTTTTTTTCTATTTTTTTATGTATTTGTATCAATAGCTTTAAATGAGCCTATGATTTAATGGCCTCCGCAGTAGTCAAGGTGATTCACACGTGAATGAATTAAGGTAGGGTTTATCAAATTATTGGGCCATCAATTAACCACACTTCTTAATTTGTCGATGACAGTTCAGAAGGTAAACGGTGTGCATGCCCACGTGCCACGCGCATCACGGACGCTCATTGCCTACTCCGCAGAATTTGGCACAGCGCACAGGTCGGCATCTATTTCGGTCCGTCCCCAAATATTTCTGGCACCCACTTTAGCGCGTACAAGTGGTGTTCGGTCCGCCTCGCGACGGGAGCATGTCATTCATCGGATCGTTAGCTCATTGTTTTCCTCGTGTGTCGATTTGTCCTAACAATGTGCGACTAGCCGGCCAATAGTAAAATAGACGTGTGTAGATCCGTGCGCGTACGGCTGGCCGCGCTCCGCCGACGGCGTGTCGCCAATCCATCAAATTGTGATCGAACGCTCCAATCGATTAACGACCACACGCCTCGCCTGACACTCATTCTCTGCATCCCGTTTGGTTTATCATTTGTTTTGGTCTCACTCCACGTCATATAAATTAATTAAATTACGGGTATTTTGGCTTATCCAAGTCAAAGCGAAAATCTGCTTAGTTGAAATAACAAAGAGAGTACTTAAAAACCAATACTTAATATTTACAATGATGGCGAAATGTTTTATACACTAGCTGTGTATTTGAAGGAATTGGCTATTTATGTGGTTCCAAGTAGGGCCAAATGAACGGTAATGTAAGCAAGGTAAGATTCATTATAATAAGTGACTAAATTAAAACTTAATTAAACAGGCGGACGGTAATGTCTGCAGCGGCGAGTGGCTGAGCAGAGGCGTTGTGTTGTAACGAGGGTGACGGCGCGTGCCGACGGTCGCTGGCGGCACTCTTGAGGGCTGTTCGTTATACACGTCATAGTTTCAGAGTGCACTCGCCGCCGCCTTCCACTCACCGTAACGAGACACAAGCGCCTCGGTTCATTGATGTCGTTTTTGTTTTATTCGGTTACCGATGCCAAGTCTAAGCGACGATTTATTCACTTGCAAACTTCCATCGTGTCAAGCACATTCCGATCTCGACCCTCTAAATGCTACCGGTGTATATTTTTTGGATGAACCTTTATCTCGAGGAAGGAAAGCAGTGATGAAACTGACTCTCGACTAACCCCTTATTGTATTGCAAGTGCGCATTGTTGTGTCATAAAGGACACGACAAGGGAAGAGCGCTCGGTTTGCTTCTCCACTATCACACAAAAATGTTATTAGTTTTGGGCGGTTATTGCCCACCCTGCGCCCGGCCGACCCTCCCCAGTACCGTTCTCGAACAAATAAGGCATATTGAATGTTTTTTATTTAATTCTTACGAATAAAGACGAACAACCCTCTGGAATTCGAGGCTTCTCTGTGAACGTGTGGCAAGAAAAGCTTATCAATAAATTTACAAAAATATACTTAAACTGTTCAAAAATACAATGTCCAGGCAACATTGATGTAAATTGAGGTGATCGGGGAGCAATGAATGTGTCGTCGTAATGTGTGGAGCGTGGGGGTCGGGAGTCGGGAGAGGGCTGGTGAGCGGGCGCGGGCCATTCGTCTCAGGCGACGCAGCCATTTGTATCGGCGCGGGCATCCGTCACGCTAATCGCTGGTGTGATACACCTGCAGCGTCGAATGCACGCAAATGCCTCTCGCCACCACAACCGTAAAGCACGATAAAACCTCCCGCTATGCGACATTTCACCCTGAATAACCTGCTCTATCTTTTAACATTCCCAATATATTTAACTTTATAGATATGGCCATTGATAGCCGCCTTACACAATAACGGAACTGCTGATTTTCCTTTAATTTCTCTAATAGGGATATAATGACGTGATATCTACTGTAATATAGGGTATACGAGTTTCAGAACCTCTGCCCACCTTGGAAACATATTCTGAATATTGAAGAAATTATGCTTGAATTCATATACAGTTTCGAAGATTACCCACATACAAACTTTGATTTGCTACAGCTTGCTTTGACACACTTGTGGACAGTTGCTGCTTATGGGGGCTGGTCATCTCAAGCTACACAATTATACATAGTTTTAGTTTTTATATTTCTTTTATCCACTTTTGAGCACTAGAACTGTCCTGGGCTTAATATATTTCTTGTGATTTATATTGCAATACCCAAAATTTTAAACAATTGTTTTTGAAAAGAGAAATAACAGTTTCTTGCCGGGTTCCTCTCAGAAAACACAACCTGCCGAACGGCGGTAGCATGTATAATCCTGTGGAAGCTTTTCGTTCTGATGATATGAAAGTACTTTTCGAAGTCTAATTAAATAATGGAATTTAGAATTTTGTGTATATGCATGTGGGTGGGTTAAATTCAGTCTGAATGTATATATGTATAATTGGAGATTGAGGAATCGTTGACTAGCATAGCCGAGCAAACTAATTGGGTCTGACAAGAAGTTGGTAGGAAAGGCAAATCTGTCAAAGCTAATAAATACAAGTTTGATAGACTAGACGGAGTTGGTGTAGTCATGATGAAACGTGATCACCCATTCAAGTTTCACAAACGTTTTGGTTTCTAGTCGAAACTCGGCTAAAGTAGACGGCGCGCAATAACAGGAAATAATAACTTTATCAACAGCTTAAACTGCGAGAGGACCGTCCAACTAACATTATGCCTGCCAGTACCAAGTTAATCTAAATGCAGCCGACTGCTGCTCCTAGCTAGTTGTAGTACGCATCGCTAAAGTTTAATAACTGAGAAAATTCGGGACATGCCTGCATCTGATTTTGTTGGAGAACTCGGGAGACCAAGTATTCTCACTCAATATACCTTATACCGTCCCCCGTTAAGATATTCGTACATAAATATTTTACCGTCCAGGAAAGCGATCGAGATTTCATCGGACATGCTTTATAAAAGTAACTCACTAAATCACTCCAAAGATGTTCCGTAGACATTATCAGCGAACGAGTCCCCTAGTAGAATACTGAATATTCAGATGGCGTTTGTTTGTATATGTATTTTCTTTGGGACTACGATAAGCGCTGTTCCGTTCCTTTTTTACCGAATAAAATATTGTTCAGGAGGCTCTGCGTGCCACGATAAAACGTCCGCGAAGCTCTTCCCGTCACGTAGTGGGACAGTTAATTACGCGGATGTAAATAAATCATCATAGACGGGTGCGGCGGAGGGTTTCGATTCCGAAAGGCAATTATCTCGCGCCTCATTGACGGCGAAAATGAGCCGAGAGTGGAGCCTTGCCGCCCTCTACACCCCACAGAAATTTTTGACACCGCCTAACACGCGGTTATAAGGAAAAATCGAGTAGAGGATTTCTGGTATCTACGTGCCCGGCTCACGGCAATTGTGATGCATGGAGGGATTTCCGCCATTCGCCCGATATTGAGCCGAACCGCGGCCGCACCCGACCCGTTACACATATTGCTTATCGGAATGATATCGAATGAGCTCCGCCATTTTGGTCTATTCTCAAAGTCCAAAAGTGGCGATTACCTGCGGAGGCGTGGGTGGTTCTTATCTCGCTCATTCACACTCCTGTTACAATAGCTTGTATAGGTATTATCACACATTTTTATGGTACTTACTAACTTTATTAATGAAATCTCATTTGATATTGTCATTACAAAATTATACATATCCAGAATTTACTTCAGTAGGTACCATTACTTTGCCAAAAGTTTATTATGCTACAATGTAATATGTACAAACAATGTCCCTTCACGGTATATTCTCACAATAAATTTGGGTTAAAAAAATCCACTTGTGTCCAATTCCAGGGGCGGTGTAATCGCGAGAAGCCACCGTGCAAGTACTTCCACCCGCCACAGCACTTGAAGGATCAGTTGCTGATCAACGGGCGGAACCATCTGGCGCTGAAGAACGCGCTCATGCAGCAGATGGGCCTCACGCCGGGGCAAGTGCTCCCCGGTCAGGTCCCCACCGTGGTGAGTCCCCGCACTCCCCTCTCCTCGCACTACTAATAGCTTCGAGCGATCGGTCCTCACAATATTTACCTATATTTTGCACGCAACACGCAGCTTTCGGTGTACTCGCTCGCTACTACCCTTTGTTTTATGAGCGTTCTTATTATACGAACACGTAGTTTTTAAAGTTTTCAGTTTAAGTTGTGTCTCGTTTTTCGACTTCACTCTTGGCTCTTTTATCAAAGGGACTAACTAATTGTTTCTTCGTGTTGGACTTTTCTAGGAATTTAATCATGTGTGCACCTTGAAAATTAATGCCAATTTACTGTCCATAAGGTGGTGTCTGCTGCCGGTTTAGCACCAAGTTCCGCGTTTTACCTTAAAGTTTCCCTTCGAATCCGTGAAACTAGCAATGAAAGTCATGTTCAGGATGCGTTCATTAAACATAAAGAACCGAAATAAAAACGAGACTACAGAGCCAAGGCACAACTTAAACGTTAGCCGTCCTGAGACCGATCGCTCTACACTGCTTGCGCATGTTTGTAAGACTCATTTCTTAAGTGGCATGTCTTCTCCGAACTTACTTGTGTATGAACTGGGTACAAGCGGTATTGTAGGTTTAATCACTGATACATCGCCCTCCCTCACTATTCACACTGTCGCTAACATGGCGGCCCGACACTCCTCGGCGTCCCTCCTCGCACTACCTTCATTGCCGTTGACTAAAGGTGGGAGGACTATTAGACTTTGTGCATCGTTCGTCTGGCAGCAGCATGACTGGTTGGTGGGTAATTGTGGTTGGTTGCGTGGAGTGACGCCGTGGCACAGGGCGCGGGCGCGGACCAAACCTCACACGATGAGTACCGTGTTTGTGTGGTTTTGTGTCGAGGTGGGCGGCGTGGGCGGCGCAGGCGCAGCCGCGAGCCACCTCGCCGCGCTGGACCCGATCAGTCTCGCCCTGCTCGCCCCGCAGGTAACAGTCGCCGCCGAACGCGTCGCACCACCACCGGCCGATACCTAGCTTCGCGACTGCTGCCCTTCAGCCTGCTCCTCAACTAGACCTACACTTCCTGGTCTTCCTTACATTTGTGTCCCAACCCCTCCTTGTCCTACTTTTTAGATTTTAATTTATTGTTGGTGGCCGGTGGATAGTTTAACTGGAAAAACCGTATGCTTATTTCTATTTCTCTTTATTCTTATTTATGCATGTGAATGCTTGTTTGGCTTAGGTATTAAATAAATCCTAGTTTAATATCAATTGCACTGACACCATTATTCATTCGAGATTCATAACGTGTTTAGCGATCGTTAAACCATATGGTTTGGTTTTGACTTACGTAAATATTGCCAATTTTAGATATTTAGTATATATTTTGATATTTAGTTTTTATTTATATATTTTGACCGGATACATAAAAATTAATACATGTATGTATGTATTAATTTTTATGTATCCGGTCAAAGCGAACATCTAGCTATTGTTCAATAATGAACAGCTTTTCTTACTACTATTTACATTAAATTGAGTGTCGGTGAAATCGATTGTATATCTATATGTATGTAACTAATATTTAAACTTGATGTGTATACTTAATGCCTTTGTTATATATAGTAGTTGGATGCTTGCGTATAGATTTAACATTCACAGCGGCACAAAAATATAAGACTTGAAAAAGGAAACAGATTGATTCGAAATTTGAGGTGCAAATGTGAAATTTCGTTAGTATTTTTTGGAGAGTCACGAGTGATATGTGTAATGTGTTGTGTCGCAGGCGTCGTCTCCGTACCTGTCGGGCGTGCCGGGCGTGGGCTCGACGTACGCGCAGTACTACGCGCCGCAGCTGGTGCCTGCCATGCTGGGCCACGACCCGGCCGCCGCCGCCGCCTCGCCGCTCGGCGTCATGCAGCAACCCGTGCTGCAGCAGAAACTGCCGCGCACCGACCGACTCGAGGTGAGTGCCACACCTTCAACCCAATAACAACTAGCCGCAGAGAACAAACACCCGAGCGGCACTGCCCTCTACTCACTGCGCGCACATTGACACGACTGTTATTAGTACATCTAAGTGCCACTGGAAAGTGAAATGAAAATATCGATACAATTCAAGGTTCGTGGTTTTATTTAAGATTGGATCGTTGTGTCCTTCGTGCTATTTGACAGCGCAGTAGTAGGGGGCAGATCTCCTCGTTTGAACCCTGCTAGCCGTCTCCATTCGAGTAGCGCTTCCTGATGTTGCCAGTTACGCCGGGGACCGACGGTTCTTGAAACTGTTTAAATTGATAATAGATTAATGTGTAAGTTAAGAACGAGGTCCTTGAAGGGCATACTCGGTCGGTCCCCGATGCAATTCCCGGCCATTGAGCCGCGAGCCCGTCCCGTGTGTGGCGCGGCCGCACTAGCCCAGTGCGTCTGCGTGTGCGCTTCGCGTGCAGCACTCGCTTTATCCCTCTGGTGATGGAACTAATACACTGTAAGCGCAGCAACACGAAACCCGATCACAAGCATTGCATACTATCATCATCACTAAGTCGTTGGTCATAGCCACTTGTTGAACTGCGCTCACAATGTACTTGTGCCAACGCTTGACAATCGAATCTTCCAGTATAAAACTATGCTCTCGTGAAAGCATTCTAAAAACGTTATACAAATGCGACGGTTGCGTAAAGCCCTTCCTATTAACTGAAATTAGTCAAGCGGCGTCCGGTCGGAGTCAGTCTGTCAAAATTCTCTTAAAATCTTTATTTCCACAAGTATTCTAATTTAATACATAGTAAAAGGAAAGCTACATACTTGTTCAACCTGAGCTATAAAATTCGCGTGAGGTTCTATTATTGATGACAGTGTTCTCGCGATGTAATTATTCGTGTACCATGGGTCGAGTCGAGTGTAGGTCGAAGAGTAGGGTAGGTAGGATTGTTGTGTAGGCGCGAAGCAAGAGAGTAGGGAGTAGGGCGTAGGGGCGGACAGAGGGCGCGAGCGCGCACGTGCTGGTGTGTGGTGGTGCAGGTGTGCCGGGAGTTCCAGCGCGGCGCGTGCAAGCGAGCCGAGTCCGAGTGTCGCTTCGCGCACCCGCCGCCGCCCGTCGCTGCGCACGATGACGGCTGTGTCACGGTGTGCATGGACGCCGTCAAGGGGCGCTGTGTTCGCGACCCCTGCCGCTATTTCCACCCTCCCCTGCACCTGCAGGCGCACCTTAAGGCGCAGGCGCGCGGCGCGGTACGCCACCAGGCTGCACGCTCTCGCCTCGCTCGCGCTCGCTTCTCTTCTTCCGCTTGTTCTCGCGAGCCGCGACGCCGCTTCCGTTCGCAGGCTTGTTCTGTTCAGTTCGCGCCACGCTTCCGTCGCACTCACGCTTACTTTTAGTTTTATTTTTTAATCTATCGCATAATATCACCTTACGCAGAGCTTTAGGTGTATTCTGTGCATCTACTACATCGTTATTGTTTCTGTCCCGTCCTGCGACGCTTCGCTTCACGTAGACGGCCGCCGCAGCGCAGCAACCAACAGCGAGCACGACTTCGGAGCCGGGCAAGAAACGGCCTGCGCCCGCAGAGCTCGAGCCGCCACCGGTACAGCAGCTTTGCACGCTTCACTCCGTCCCGCCCCCGCCCCCGCACCCGCCTCCCGCTCCCCCCCGGCGACGCGGCGCGAGGGCCGCCCCCGCCCGACCGCCGCGCCGCCCGAGCCCCGCCCGCCCTGGCGACCCACAACCTCCGTTCAACCGTTTGTTTCTCGTTTCAGATGGACATGAAGAGCGTCGGATCCTTCTATTATGATAACTTCGTAAGTATCTCGACGGCGTCGCGTCTCATCCGTCGGTATCTCGCCGGCCTAGCGAATGGGAAATATTATATTAATCGATATTGGTGTTTTACCAGGCATTCCCCGGCGTGGTGCCGTACAAACGACCGGCCGCCGACAAGGCCGGCATGCCGGTGTACCAGCCGGCGACCACGTACCAGCAGCTGATGCAGCTCCAGCAGCCGTTCGTGCCCGTGTCATGTGAGTACCCCGCGCCCGCCACGTCCGCCCCGCCGGCCGCGGTGTCGGCGGGCGGCGGGCAGCCCGCGCCGGCACCGCCGCCGCAGCCCGCGCCGCCGCCCGCGCCGCAGCCCGCCTCGCCGCCCTCGCCGCCTCTGCCCGAGCCCGCCTCGCCCGCCGCCGACGCCGCTGCGATGGCCAAGGAGATGGCCCAAAAGAACTACATGGCCGCTCTCGCGTTCGCCGCACAGCACTCTGCCATGGCGCAGGCGGCCGCCGCGTACACGCAACAAGCGCTGAAGGCACAGGCGCGCGCCAACGTGCCCGGCTTGATGCGCGCGCCGCTCATGAACATGATGCCGCGCTGGCCCGCGCCGCCGATGCCGATGGCCGGCTACTACCAGCAGCCGTACATGTACGCCATGCCGCCGCCCACGCCGCCCTCGGCGGCCGCGGCCGCGGCGGCGGCAGCGGCGGCGGCCGTCAACCCGTACAAGAAGATGAAGACGACATAGAGCGGCGCGGGAGGCGCGGGAGCCGCGGCCGGCGGGGCGCGGGGCGCGGGGTCTCCGCGTAGAGACTCGTATGTGTACTCTCGGCCGAGAGGCCCCCCGGCCTGTCGGGGCGGCTAGCGCTAGGCGTGTTGTCACATTTGTATTGTATTATTGTAAGGACGAAGCGAGCGGACTCGCCCTCGCGGATGTCTCGGTAGTTGTACGCTATATCTATTATATTGTGTATCTACTCACTTATCGTTATTATCCTATGCGTGTATATTTCTCGTATCTACGATCCCGGTAATAATAACGCTTGAGATGCATGACTGTACGTTTTTTTATTACCTCTTGTCGATCGTCGTTATCGTGAGTACCTCTGGTCGTACTGAGAGTTGAGCGCTTGGTCCGTCGATCCCGCTACGTACACGCTTGTCTCGGAGGAGCTCCGCACGGGTGCGCTTTGGCCGTGTGTGATCCGTCCCTAGTGGTTACCGGCTTGCACCAGCAGGCCCGCACCTAACACAGCCGCCTTCTAATTTTCGCATGGAATAGATCCACCACCCCTATACGTTTGGCTCATCAGGTATTATTCTCATTATTCTAGTGCTCCTCGTGTGTGCTCAGTGTGTCGGCGTGTTCATCCAGTAGAGCGGCGGGGATGGCGTGCGTCGCCCCCGCTTTTTCTTTCGGTCGCACTATCTTTCTATTTATTTAAATGCTTTCTGTTACATGCCTTCCGAATGACCGCTTCGGCCGTCCTTGCAAATCTTTTGTCGCTTTATGTGTTGGGACGGAAGGCTGTGCGCCTCCCAACGCACCCTATGTGGTGTACACCGACGAGCGGGGACAGGTAACGAGTGCCGAGTGTCCCCTCACTCCCCCCAACCCCCACCCGAGCACTACCCCGCCACGCTCCCCCGCGATCAGTTCGCATGTAGCTTACATTAACACCGTTGACAACGCGCTAGAGAGCACTCCACGACTCCATGTATACCACGCTCTAACCGGTGCGCTCCTATCGCATATCACCTCAACCTGCGCATATATGCTGCTTCTTAAATTTTGTTTGAATCCTTTAACTAAGTCTTGTCACTCAATGTTTCATACAATTGTGGATTGGTTTAATTACACAAAAAAAACAGATGACGAACACATACATACATATCTGACATTAATGGTTGCAAAATCTGTTGAATTTAAAAAGTTAACATTAAACACCAGATTAAAAGTATGCAACTAAGTCGATCCCAACTTGTCAGCTTGTTATTCACTCGGCTTAAGTAGTAATACAGTATGTAACAAAGTGTCACCGAGTATCGTTACGCACTGTACTCATAGTTGTTTTAGTTGTTCATGCTTGAGAGGCCTTTGTATAATTAGAGCTTTTAACAGCGAGAACATGACGTGACGAACAGACAGACTAGAGGATTAATTACTATGTAGCGGCCTACTCACACAACGGGTCAAGTGCGCTTGGTGATGAGCTTTCTAAACTCCTTGACAGCACGCACCGATGGAATACAATAGAGATTAATACTCTGCCTCACTACAGCCCATGCAAAATGGCTCTTTGATCTTTACTGCTGACACAGATGGCTAAGACTATATTGAACGATATGCCACATTTGTAAGGCACAGTACAAGCGAACTGATGAGATCTATGACGACGGGGACACAGCGACGATGTGATACCATCGCTTGTCGAACCATACTATGTTTGTAAATGTATTCATCCATCTATCATTTTAGTCATTGTGCTGTAAACGTACCGATTTATATTGTAATGAACAGTTTATGCTACAACTTGATGATTTTTAGTTTTGTATAGTGAGACATACTTGCTTTCAAATGTGGAAGAACGTCACAACAGTATTGGCTTGCTTATACCTGGTAAGATACAATCAGCTTACTTTAATATCCTGACTTTAAGTGATCACCTGATGTGCCTCTACTGAAACGAGCCGTTGGCACACGCATGGTTCGATACAATACAATACTTATCATACTTCTAAACGCCTCTGCAAATGCTTCTAATATCTAATACCTTCGGAAGTTTCAGTAAAGGTGATTTTTATCAATTACAATTTAACGAAGCCATTTTTAACGACTGCTAAAGAGTTGACTTCACTAGAACATGTCATTAAAGTTGATAGTTGTGTATTTAATTCATTAAAGTAAACTTAATAGTAAGTAAAGATAAGTACATATGTACCATAATATAGTCAACTAGTTGGCGGATAGTATTATGTTCACCAGTTGCCAGTATCAACTATCGACTAATTTGGGGGTTTTTATTCTCAGTCAGCTCAATGCCTTTTTGACTAACTGTAAATTATTATATTATATATAATTGATAATGCTTAGTTGGTAGTTGAAATGATGATGGTGAAAGAAAAGAAAAATCGAAGTGGCGAATGTAATGTGAAGACGTAACTAATGTTATTAATTGTTGCCTCTCGTGGCACACTGAATACGTCCCTTTGTGAGCTAGTCAATTATTCACTTCGAATTTTCTTTTATAATGCTTAAAAGTGCTTCGCCGTTGCGGCTTCAATTCCTCGCTTACGACTTGTTGAGGCCTCTCTGACGCTTATTGAAAGTGTTCACGTAGACTTAATAATATTACTTGGTTTTCTTTTGTTTGTCGTACAGTAACCGCACTCTCTAATGGTCATTATGTTGCAGTTTGTACTACCACTAACATGTCACGTCCAGAACTGTCATGTAAGCTAAAGGTATACATTTAATTTGTCTATTTACATTATAACCATGCCTACCTACTACTACGATCAGCATGACCGTCCCCTGTGCCGCTGTGAGAGCATCGCAAGCGGGTCATGTCAAGTACCAATCATCACAGCCGCAAACTATGTCGTAACTCCCCACACAGCCTCTTTAAGCTTTATTATAGCAACAGTTGGTATTTATGGGTACACTTTGGACGCTACAAAACCTATAGAACGCCCTCGCCCTGGTAAAAGTTGTCTAGCATCATGCTTTAGCTTTTGTAAAATATAGTCACGCTTAAATAAGATTGGCTGCGCAATAATGATTATACTTCAAGCGTTCTGCATGCCACTTAGATACTATATATTCATACCTACTATGTGCATAGTGCAGCGTAATTTAACACTACTCTCTGCCGGTTACGGTCTACGGAGGCTCGTACTCGAGAATAACTAGCATTTGGCTCCTTAATGTTTATTAATCCCGTGTAAGGCTACTCCTGTTCCAACAGTTTTTGAATACAATATAAAAGTGACACACAAACCAATGCCGCGCACGAATTCATACGAAAAGAATGCTTGGAAGGTCCAATCATATTGTGCAACGAATCTTGTAAAGTTCTTGTAATATTGAAGCAGCAACAAGATTTCATTTGGAGCGAACTTTGCCTTCCGTGTGTCCCGTTTTGTGTTAATTTATGTAGCGACAGAGAAATAACACACGCATTTATATATTATATTCCAATATTGGCGCGTTACAATACATAAATACCTACCTACATACCTTATGGGGATCAATAATCTTAACTGAGTAAATGTCATAAACCTGTGTTAGTTAAAGTGATGGTAGCGGCTAGTCGAACTTTGCTCTTTGATATTACAAAAACTACATCAGCGATATTTTTCAGACGGCTGTGCAATGAGGATAACGTTCAATGTCAGATGTATGAATGTCCAAAAATATATATTAGAATTTAGTAATAACACTATTAACATCTTATCAGTTCATAAACCGTCGTTAAAACGTCCAAACTAGTTGTAATATTCATAATTACCTTAATATATTCGGAGGTATTCACATATTTTTATACGACAGAAAATAATCGACTGTTTATGAATAAGATCCTAGTTATATCATTAGCATACTTATATTTGGCCCAAAAAGCACAGGTGTTCAACCAAGTCATTCTCCACCGATACCCAAGGGAATTGATAACCCCTGACTTTTTTTAGTCCTCTTTGATAGACAATAAACATGGAATATTATACGAATCTGTTATAATAATGAAGATAAGGCAAGCAATGTGTATATAATGATCGAACAAGTGATTGACTCTTCTACACAGATCAATAATATTATACCAACACTGCTATTAAGGACAAGAATATTTCCTTCTCTTGACTTTGTTTTTTATAAAGAAAGAATGCAGATGAGCCTGAGCTTTGTGGGACCAAATTTATGTATGTCTAAGTGAATCGTAAGAACAATAAATACTCATAAAAATGTTTATATTTTCAGTTACTGGACACCCTCCCGGTGTGCCAAGATTTTAATCGACAAGGATGTACAAGACCTACCTGCAGATTCGTTCATATTCGTGAAGGTAAGACATCGTACCGCTATTTAAACTAATCATGTCTTAATATTAACGCCATCCGCAGACGACAGACTTTCTGTGCGATCTAGTCCCTGATGCACTCTTATTGCTAAGTGCTAGAAGGTTGATATCACCTACCAAAATTAAACATATTTTTTTGCATTAAAGAATTCGCTGATTCTAATCTTGTACCACTTTGCAATAAGATCGCAATTGCCCGTCATCTGCCATTTGTCTAACAACGAACTTATGATAAACAGCATGGAAATAATGAAAATTTATAATGTCATACAATTTATCCCATTTAGCAATACGAACGTGCGACGTAACATCGTCTCCTATATCCTTCTTTCCCTATATTATTGCATGGTCACACTACATTTAATCAATTACAAATAGACCGTAGAATTTTGTAGTATATCATTAGATGTAGTTGTTAAATTTTCTTTTTTGTACTTTTAAATCAAGTCTTTTATTATTTTTAGAAATATAGTATTTTATATTTAGAGACTTTTTCATTGTTTAGAATTTCTAGCATTCTCATACATTCTAATGTTTTCATAAATCATTCACAATGTTGATGCATCCTTTCAATAGGCTGGACACACTAAATATCACCGTTGTGACATGACATGTATTGTAAAAAATGTGTACCCATAGATTCGTATTTATGTGCCCCCTGCATAGGCCAGTAGTAGCCTTGTAGGTAGTGTAGCGTGTGTGGTGTGAGTGTAACGGTGTTGCGTGTGTTGCAGGGTGCGGGCTGCAGGTGGTGGGGTGTCGCGTAGTGGTGTGCCGCGACGCCGCCGCCGGTGCGTGCCGCCGCGCCGCCTGCCGCTATTACCACATCCCCGTGCAACTGCCACCAGCCCTCCGCCCCCCCTAACCTGTCTGCACCCAACCCCACCCCTACACCCGGCTCCCTCGCCCCTCGCCCCTCGCCCCTCACAATACCCTCCTCAGTCCCATCCGCGCCCGCGCCCGGCGTTTTCCATATCGACCGCGCCTCTGGCACACTCGGGAATGGCAGGTCGCTCCCGCAACGGAGGTGGTGATATCGTAGTGAATATCGGTTAGTGTAGAGCGGCGGGGGCGAGGCGCCGGCTGCCCGCCCGCGCCCCCCCCCCGCCTGGAATGTGCGTAAGTCTTCGGGAAGAGTGTGTACATAAGTAGCGGGATATGATTCTCAGGCACGGTCATGCGATTGTGATATGAATAGATTTCGAGACGCCGCCGGAGCCGTTTGAGTAATATTACGAGATCGTACCGAGATCGTCGACTAGTAGTTAGTGAGGTTTCAAATGTTTTATTACTATTGTATATTTTTTTTAAGATACGATATGAGTTCCTGTAAAGATCGGTGCGGTCGCCCTCGGGCGCCGCATGCAACTTTGTTGTATATAAGCGATGTAATCTGTACGGGTGGTGCGAGCGGCGCCCGCGCACGCCGGCTGCGTACATTACGGGCACGTCGGCCGCAGCCGGTGTCAAAAGTTGCATCACACCACTCCTAATGTGAGCATTTTGTGAGAATTATGTTAATTTTTTTACGTACGTTATAATATTGTTTTTCTAGATGACAAGTTTATACACTAGACTAGTTTAAGTGAATCAGTAATGAAACACCAATAGAGTAGCCGCTTCTCTCGTTCGGCACGAAACTTTTGACGCCGGAGTAGTGGACGGGCCACCGCCGCCCGGCTCACACTTAGCATAGATCACGACACTCGTAGAGTGATAGAGGACAAACATTCGTAATACAATGAAAGTTATCGGACAATATTTAAACGAAGAAGGCATACTTCCAAACTATTGACCTAAATTTATAGAATAGAACGTCGGCTTTTATCCCAGATAGATTTTGCTAGATAACCATTGTTTTACCGATCGATTCCCGTCTTTCGAAGCACAAAATGTATCCGACGATCGAATCCGTTCGCGTGTCGGTGAGTCAGGAGGCATGAAGCAGGCACTAGTCCCTTAACTCTGGCTGGACTCTGGCTGGAGCCTACCATATTGTTTTGGTCACAACAGTATTAACTGAGCAAATGTATCTCGTGGTTTGTAAGTAGAGGTGATATGCGCGGATAGAGAGGCCCGCGGGCAGGAAGCCTGATGCCTAATATTATTCCTAGTCCATATCCTTTTGTTGATCAGTCATGCGATTAATGTTAGAATAAATATTAATAATTTGATTTATTCCTCCCATTTAGTGGATATTTTGATAATGATATATTAATAATGAAATATTTAAGATACTTAATACATATTTGATTCTAAATCCTGATAAAGTGACACTACGTTAGTAATTTAGTCGGAGGGATACTTGTGCCGTGATTATATTTTTAGGTATATATTATAAAATAATTCCTAGCGTCGGAATTAAAGAAGTGATTAATGTGTAAGCGTGTTATATTTATTGTCGTAACGTAAGTGGAATGCCATATCGATAAAAGGTGAATATCGGAGCGGAGTTAAACTCAAGAGGAGAGCGGGTACGTAGCGTTCGTGTTTGCATTGTTTGTTATGTCGGTCTCGTGCCGGTGCGATGGTGATCTCTTCACTTTTATCAATACGGCACTATGACTATTAAATACATAAGTTGTCTTTTTATTTTTTGTTGGAATTTATCGTTTCATGAATTATTTGTTGCCTATAATTTTTATAATCAAAATTTTATGATCTGACGCATTTATTGTAAGACAATCGATTACTTTTATAATTAATTAGTGTGATATAATAATGTATGTAATGATGGTATCAAATTGCCGTTATGAAAGATAAAACATCGAAAGTATCCTTCCTGTTTAGAGGGGACTCTTCAGGCCCAAGGTTTCTAGTGGATTTTATATTTTTCTTTTTGTTGTATTTTTAATGTTGCGTGTGTCTTACACATAATATATTTCATTTTTGTGATATTTTTAACTATAACGTACTGTTATTATAAATCCAAATTGAATAATGATGACCTAATTAAAATATTCAAGAATTTATTTGTAAATCACAAAAAAAATGTAAAACTGTAAATATATTGTCAAAAATGAACTGCAACACAATAATTGATTATTATAATATCTCTCATGATACACTGTAAGTTGTTTGAGTACCTAATATTGGTATGTTATTATGTAGTATGTACCTACAGTCTACTCTTAAAGGAAACCGGTCCAGTGAACAAACTATTGATAAATATTGTGAACTTTTTTTATTCACGAACAATCACAGAAAGTACATGACATTGTAATAATTATTTATGAAATTACTATGTGATGTGATCCTCGGATCAATTTTGAGTACAGTACAGATAATAAACAACTGAATATGTGATTGGTATTTTTTATTTATTCCTCTCTTACCTCATTACTTATAGTATTAATCAAACCAATGGGTAGTACGTGTCGTGACGAACGAAAATACTGAATACTGTGCAATTTTCTATCTCCCCGTCCCATACATATAGACAGAGACAGACTCATAAAATTTACGACGATAAAAGGACTCATATGTACGAAATTTTACTTATGTATATATCATAGATATAAGTTATAACTTACATCTATGTGTTAAATAAATTTATCTACTATGGTTGACCGACGCTCGAAATCGACACTGTAAAACCTTAGAGAATAACGCGGCTGTATGCGGATTCAATCCCCGCATGGGACCATGTCTTTATGACCATGCATTTGACTAAGTACTTTTTCTGGACGTCTACAAAGGGTTACGTAAGTAACTACCTAACTAATTTACCTACTTAGATAATTAGATTCGTATAAACACACACACCTATATACATAAGTACATTATGCTCACGCATGTATTCCCCGAAGTTGTAGTTGGAGGTATTTTAATAACCACACCCACTTTTCACCGAAGATTCTAGAAGAATGTCACCGTCTCAGGCACTATATAAACTTCCTTGAATTACTTCTCAGACGTATGCAGGTTTCCTTACGACGTTCTCCTTCACCGTTAAGCGCGTAGTGTGAAATCAGTGCAAATAAGTTTTTAGAAAAAAATATTGGCACATTGAGATTCAAACTTGGGTCGAAAATTATCTATGATAAATAATATGTAGGTACAACTGATACTGATATGATAAATAATAATATGCAGGTACTGTCAAAAAAAATATAAAAATGAGCTCGCAAATCAAAGTAACAATGGGCATCTTACAGGATATTGTAAAATATTATAAGTTCTACACACTTCTCCCTTAATAATTGATAGGGGCCCAGCTCTGGCCACCTTGGCCTTGACCGAGTTCTAGGGCTCAATTGAACCAGAACAATCGATTTTGTTCGAATAACACAAAATACTTTGGTTGGTATGACAACACTTAGGTTAATATTAGCTTCTACGGTATCATTTTGTAATCTACACTTGAGAAAATTATCTACAAATTTTATGGTTTTGATAAAAATATATACCTACTTATCAAAAAAAATTAGAAACAACTTTCTGCTCGTAATTATAATCGGACCAACGCAAATGATTGAACTGTGCTAATAGTAAGAGCCGTGGTGGCTGAGCGAATTAGATTAAGTAGTTGCAAATGCAATAAAGTTCAGATCCCAGTTGCAATGATACTTTCAAAAATTTAAGTTCACAGTGCAGTGATTTCACACCCGAGCATATAACCTATGTAGGTATATATTATGCCTGAGAATAAATTGTACCTGCCAAAATTCGTTGAGTCCCTCAAGAGGTTGGCAATAGAACCTTAAAATGAACTTATTTAGAATGATCAGCGTACTTAACGCTGACTATTCTCTTTTATAAGCACACTGGGCTCCCTGAACGTGAAACCTAGGTGAGAATTGGTGAAATAATGTCGACTATCCCCAAAGGTATGGTGGGCCCGGAGGGAACCTATTTGTGCGTGCTTGATCAGCGCCATTTTATTTGGGGCTATTGTCTTTAGCGAGCAATGAGTTCCGCGATAGCGAGCCATGGGGGAGAAGATAGCAAGCATGTAGGTAGCGAGTGCGAGGGTCTGTAAACGAATGAAAGATAGAACGGAAGAACTTTATTCAATAACATATCCATTTTATTCAATAAAGTCTGTGGCAACAGACATATACAACAAATCGATAATAAAAAATAATCGCTCTCGATCTTTCAGCGTACATATCTATGCAAGAATGAGCAAGGGTAAAATGATTAAATTCTAATAATAATGAGTAAGTAAAAATCAATGCTAGTTTTACTGCTATATTTATATGTTTTTTAAATAAAGAGAGGGTAGATATAGAAAATATTACGCTTACTTATTGGTAAATTTTATTTAATAAAACAAAATTCTTTATATTTGGATCATCCGCATTGTCAAAGATAAGAAATGAGTATGCGAATTTTTTCTTGCCCATCGCTGCCCACCATAGATAAAGAATAATATTGCCAGCCGGTAATCGGTCAAATAAATATCATAGACATGATAAACACCATATTTACTTTTGAATATAATTTAACTGTGTGGGAGATGTGATGATGAGACATAGAAGTATATTGAATGTCTGTGGTCACAGTTTCTGCTTTTAGCTGTCAGTGGTTTGTGTATGTCTATGTTTTTCATTCGTATGTCAAACCAATCAATGTAAAGTAACGTCAAATGTCAATTTTATTTCATTTCCACAACAATTCAATTCGCTTCGATTTTTGTAATTTGGAAATTGTAATAAGGCTTAGTGCTATAATTCGATAAGAAAAAACAATATAATTGGGATAATATAGTTAGTTCTGTTACCGATGATTGTACATTACCCATAATGTTAAATTTACGAGCTAGTTGTAAGGCTTACAAATTAAATAGTGCAAATACCTTGTTCGGCTAGTGTTGCATATTTACATAGCTCTGGAAAGTGGTAAGTTAACTAACGTTATCATGGTCATTTACATTGCAAACTATTCTTGACAATATTTTTTTGTTGTATTACAGTAGCGTATTGTACGAGTTACAATGTTCGCTAGTTTGAAAAGTAAAATTAAAGAGGAAACTGGCAATGATCTTGGTAAACTAACAAGTTCTTGGCGCAGTGGAGCGTTTTTGGGAAGAATTACTCTACGGGGAGATGACTCTGTAAGTAATTAATGTTCTATAAATGTGCCTAAATTGTTTGGAATAAAATTGCGGACAAAGTTTTGGACATAGTTGTATTATATCTAACTAAACAATGAACTGATTCTTTAATTACTTAATAATTGTTTTGTTGTATAATGTAAATATCTAATCTTTAATAATGTTGTGATGAGTTTGTTAGTTACATTGATTGCATTAATCTCAAGAACTACTTACTATAGGTAAGTTGCCACAAATAGTGATCTAGCCGAATACTGAATATTCTGCAACACTGTCGGATGAAGCACTGAATATTTGGTCGCCAAATATTACTTACTGTTTTGAATTGGAAAATACACTTTGTGTTGGATATTTCATTCATCAAAGAAGGCGATTACTATTAGGGATTGGCTTATATCAGCTGTAGCTGGTGTGTTCACTAATTTTGATTGAATGCAGTGGCTATAATGAGGGTCTTTTCCATAGTAATTATGAAGAGATTAAAACTGGCAAAACTACTTACCCTGATACTTGAGTACTTACTGTTTATATCTAAATGCAACTATACAATATTGTTAAATTATATTAACTTTATTACACATTTTCAGATAACTAATTATTTGCAAACAGTTTTGTGTCTTAGACAATATTTAAACAAACTTTATTTTTTTTTACTTTTAATGCAATGTATAAGATGTTGGGATGAGTTTCTTGCTAGTTTCTTATCAGAGCATTTTTTTGTGCATTCTTGTTTTCAAACAAGTGGTAATAAGGGCCTTTTACTGATTGATTATAACTGTACTGATTAATGTTAATCATTATTATCATCATTGAACAGTTATTAACAATATATATGTTATTTCAGTCTACAACCAGTCCATCCAGCTCCGGTGGAGGCGACACTACTTCTGATGTGAGTATCAATAACTTTATTACTCCAACAACTATTATTCTGTTTATAACAACAGGTTAATTCATTTAATAATCATGTTTGTTTGCTCACTAATTAACGGCCAACATATTATGATCACCATAATTTAGAAAGATAAAGAAATTAATTCATAATTATACCATTTTATTCAACACTAGCTTTGCTCCAAGATTTTAATTTCGTGATCGACCTGCAGAACCCTAATATATTTAATAAATCAAAGCTGTTACTCTAACCTAAGTTACTCCTTGTAACATTAGCTACTCGCTGGTGAAAGTTCCGTTAAAATCTCTCCAGACATTTCAGAGATTAGCCAGAACAAACAGACTGACAGACAGTGATTTTTTTTAAATTGGTTTTTCCAAATGTTTACCGTGTATACTTTCATATGCATTTAGTGAAAAGCTATTATTTTGGAATTACAAACAGAAACTTCAATTTTATTTATCCATATAGACTGTATAGATAAGGAACACCCATTGAACAAAATTTTAAAGCAAACATTGGTTATTTATCATGAAGATGCTACTTTCATTGCATTCAAATACATTGCACAATGTTATACATTTTTAAAGTTTAAATAGTATTTAAATTGAAGGCTAGCTGTGCCCCTCGGTTTCACCTGTACAGACTTAATTTAATAGGTTGATTTATTCACAGAATGGATACTTAAAAAAAGTATCCTGAATAACTGCTTGTAACATCAACTACCTGTCAGTGAAATTCCCGTAGAAATCAGTCCTGACCTTTCAGAGTTTACCCAGAACAACAGACAGAGACAGATGATGTCAAAAAATAGTTTTTTTTATGTATTTACCTTATATACTCGTACTTTCATATGCATAAAGTAAAAAGCTGTTAATTTGAAATTACCAACAGACACTTTACCTGTTTGTATGTATTTTTCGGGATAAAGTGTCTTATATCCTTCTCCTGGTTCTAAGCTATCTCCCCACCAATTTTCAGCCAAACCGGTTCAGCCGTTCTTGAGTTATAAATAAACCACCACAACTTTCTTTTGTGTATGTATTTAAATTGAAGTCCACATTTCAATACAAAATTATCTTGTATTTTTGAACAAATAATTCTTTTAAACTACATTCTGGATCTTGATATGGATTTTGTAGTAGTTGAACTCTGATGGGAATTTATTTAAAAAAATCCATGTTATATTCATGATGGTCGTGGAGAAATGTAAATTGCCAATTTATCATCTTTGCCAATCGTTACAGGTCAGTCGGAGGCCCAAAATAGTCTGACAACTGGTTTAACCCAGATCACAGATTTTCCTCGTAAAAGGGGTTGCGAAGGTCAGATGGCAGTCGCTTCGTATAAAAATCAGGTGATCAGCCGCATCGGGTTGAATCAAGTGCTGACCCTAACAATGCACGGGATAAGGTCAGGGAGATGCTGGTTGTTGAGAAATGTCAATGTTATGTAATATTCTTTGAAAAACGTAACACGAAGTGAAGTGATCTAATTAATTGTAATTAATCTAACTAAAACAGGTAAATTATTGTTAAGTTGTAAAACCAACTGAACAGAATTGTGCAGGAGGAAAATTAAACAACGTAAGATTCTTAATTATAGTCAACATGACAGAAACACATAAATAACATCTGGATTGTTTTAATGACATGCCCCATTTATCATATGTCTACGGCTGGGCATCATGTAAGAGATTGAAATACAAAACTAATATAAATTAATTGTTGTGTGTAAATACAAAAATAAGCAGTTTTAGAGACTATATCAATTGCTTAAAGTGCTTATTTTAACTTTTACACTTTTCAAGTTATTCAAGGTATGTACTGGGAGGCTATCGCCATTAAAATATATATTTATGAATTTATCTTAAATATTACTTTGTTGGTGGGGCTTGAGCAGTCGCCTGCTACGCAAGCTCGAATCCCAGCGGGGCCTATAATGACTTATGTGCGGTGATTGCACACCACTTGCATTATAATGAAGGAAAACATTGTGAGTAACAAGTAATCATCTTCGGTGAAAAGTGGGTGCTGTTTATACGACACATCTGCCTACCCTTTCGGGGAAAGGCGTGAGCATGATGTATACCACCGCATTATTAATAATATTATTATTATAAGCCCTTTTTGCAGATATTTTACGATTGGTTCGGTTCTTTTGTTGTTTTCTTCGTTTGTAATATCTGTGTGCTTTGTTATAGCAAAGGCCTCCTCCAACTGACTCCATTTTTTTCTTTCTTTGGCTAGTGTTGTTCAAGTACCACCCGCCATTGCCTTAATTTCATCGACCCATCGCCTGAGCGGTCTGCCCTGTTTTCTTTTCCTGTTCCCTGTGTACCAGTTCATCACTATTAATATATGATTTTAAATTGA
This sequence comes from Watsonalla binaria, assembly GCA_929442735.1. Classification (NCBI taxonomy): domain Eukaryota; kingdom Metazoa; phylum Arthropoda; class Insecta; order Lepidoptera; family Drepanidae; genus Watsonalla; species Watsonalla binaria. The sequence continues at coordinate 5,208,240 of OV838919.1, read as the reverse complement.
TGTATGTGTGTATGATGGTATACCTACGCATTATTAGAATATATTTTAAAACTATAGGAAGGCCTCCTTTTTTGTTGTCAATATAGTCAATATCACCCCAAATGGAGTCATACCTATCGGAGCGCACCGGTGGGAGGGTGGACCAAGCAGCGTTGCAGCAACAGTACGCCTCACAGCTGGAAGCCAAGCTACGGGAGAGGGACACGTTTTGGGAACAGAAGATTGAAGAGCTGAAGCTGTCTCTTGCTACTGTGCAAGGTAAGTGGTAACACCAACATTACTGTGTTGGAATTGAGACTTTTATTATCATAACTTCGTAACCAGTGTTACTACTGAAAATATTTTTGAACATGCTACATATTCTCAATCAATATTGTGGTGAATAAAATCAATATTATATCAATACATTTTTATACACTGGTAGCAAACAAGTATACAACCTCCAGGAAGTTAAGAAGTACAGTAACCTATAAACAGATGCGACACATTGCCACTCATCAGAACCATCCTCCTACCTATTTTTATTTGGAGTCGGCGAAAAGTGTTTATCTTTTACATTTGCCTGTAACAGCCGTCATAACTGTACCTTTCTAGCCATTTCAAATATAACACAGTGTGTATAAACTACGTGATTGGAGAACCTGTTTGTATTAACGTTATTTTTAACTTAAATATTAATTTCCTTAAAGCACTTGGCTATCATAGTTTTTGAAAGGACTTGTTATTAATGTTAGTGTTTGTCGTTAGGTGAGGAAGCAGCCGCGGCGCAGGCAGTGGCTCGGATAGCTCAGGCTGAAGCTGCCAAGGCGGTCAGTGCGAGGGACACTGCTGAGAGACAAGTCAGCGAACTGAGGACACAGCTGGCTGCTGCCGAGCGAGCCCAGGACAGACTTGATGAACTTACTGTGGGTGCCTTTTGTTCATATAAAGCTTTTGTAGGGAAAAAAAACTTTGTGTATTTTGCACGCAATAGGTAATCAAGCTTAGAAGTCTTGCTCGAGTACCCGCGTTTCTCCACTCGCTACATAGATGGCGCTACTCGCTAACAATTGCAAAGTTTGAATACAAATGTACGAAAACCTAAATCGCGATATAAGAGTTTTCGAGCTCATTGCCAGTATATACAAGTTTCCAATTAAATCAGTAGGAGCCGGTTTTTCTCAGGCATGACTCCCGCCTGGCTAGAAGATCTTCCTTTTGTTGGGGATGAGCATGATAATTCTCTCTCCCCATACTCGAAGCAAACATAAAAAAAATTACATCTATCCTTTGACGATTGATTTACGTCCTATTTATTTGTCCTGTAATTTACCAGTTTAGATATGGCACCAATGCTAAACTCCAACTTGCGTTCCAAGTATAAGTTTTGTTCGAATGACCTTGGGTTTTTTGCTTTTTTGTATGGAGAAGGTTGTCTGGAAGAAATCGCTGTAGCGATACGACACGTTGTTTACACGTGTTATATTGAAAGTTTATTTGTATTGTATTGTATGGAGTCGTAAAATTACATATACTCGCCACTTGGGACACTTTTTAACGTTTCATACATAATGAAGAAAATAAGCAGGCGATATATAAATTAAAAGTTATAATCGATGATTGTTTGTTTACCAGGAGGAATTGGAGCAGTGTCGTCGCCAATGGGGAGGGCAGCGCGAGTCTTTACGTCATTCTGCAGCGGAGGCCGAAGCGAGAGCGGCGGACCTCTCCGCGCAGTTAGACGTACTGAGGGCTGCCCTCCCGACACACCATGCACAACATCACATGCATCCCGACGGTACATCCTACACATAATACACATGCTCACGTCTGTATTCCCCGAAGGTGTAGGCAGAAGTGTTGTAATAACAACACCCACTTTTCACTGATTATTATTAAGTGCCAACGTGACAGATCTTCTATCAGATCAGTCTTTCACTGTCTCAGGCACCATACATACGTGTCTGAATTAATTCTCATGCATATGCAGGTTGCTTCACGCTGTTTTCCTTCACCGCAAAGCACGTGGTGTGAAATCACTGCACATAAGTTATTAGAAAAACTTTGTTTTTGGTACAGTCGCGGCTGCGATTCCAATTTGCGTCGCTTGCGTGGCAGACGATTGTTCCAACCCCGCGGCCACCTCGGCTATACTGTACTTTTTTTATATAAATAAACAAACGCGCAATTAATGCATAAAAGTGTGTTCTGCAAGGCATCAATGATTTACAATCATATACGTCCGATCAGAGACCTCAATGTAAATTGCTTTAAAAAAAGGTTGAAAGAATTTTTTGTTACTAAATCATATTTTCATAATATCATCATAATTTCATGACAGATCAAATATAATTTGATTCCCTACCTATATATTTTTGCATTTCAATATGTTATGGCAAAACATGCAGAACAAAAATGTTTATTACATAAAATCCCATGTTTTTTGCAAATAAATACTTCTTTCTTTCCTTTCTTTACAATAAAAGAAATATTGAAAACTTTTTAACTGCACTATCACAGATACTTTTTCTCTATTTGCATAGATAAGCGAGAAGTCACCCCAACTGGATGCGAAGATTTCGACCGCGTGTGTCGAGAGCGCGCTGTTCTTATGCGCCAATTGCAGGAAGCTAAAATGGCGCTAGCTGATGTCAAGACCTCTTGGAGTGGGCAGATCGCATCTCTGGAAACCCAGGTACCCTTGTCACATATAAGGCAATATTGTTATTTATAGAATCATACACACATGCATATGCTCACGTCTGTATTCTCCGTACAGGTAGGCAGAGGTTACTTATAGTACACCCACAATTCGCTATATTTTTTTATTTAAGCCTCTTTATACGTCACAATTTGTCCCTACAGTCGAATAAGGGTTGATTAGATAGTATCATGGAATAGGCCAGTTAATTCTAGACTGATTTAATGCATTTTACCATGTTTTAATTGAAGCCTCTGGTTTTTGCATGTGGTTTCTGTGCAGTTAGCATGACAATTTAGTAACGTGCATTTAATATGTGTTGATGATTCGAGACACATAGCACATAGCGTGTTTGTAAACATACCATGTAAGTACATGTCTGGTTCTTACTAAATCTAACCCCAAATTAAATACAAATAACCATCTAACTTGTAATGACGATTCGAAAATCGCTATAAATATATAAAGTTTTGCAAACAATAAATTTGAGACTTTTGTCGCCCATTGTACCTTCAAAGCAATTAGCTGTAGATTTGCTTCGCTGATCAAATTGAAAGGTGTAAATATTTAAATAATATTTTGATACCCCCCAATAGTAACTTCGATCTTTAATCATATTTTTTCTGTTAGTATTCTAATTGTACCATTAGATTTTTGAATAGTTAGGTTGACCATGTATTGCCAATTAGAGTTGTACGCCATAGGTGGCGCGATTGTCGCGGCAAGCGGGGGAGGAGGGCGCCGAGAGAAGAAGAGTAGAGGTAGAAAAAAAAGAGATACAAGACAAACTTATCTCCATGGCAGCTGAGCTTGAGAAGACCAAACAGAACTTAATTAATAGCGAAGCCAAGGTAAATACGTCTTTGAGTCACACCTGCTAAGTATTAAAATAATTTGACGAATGCCACTTTTTTTTCTTTTGTTGGTTGATAGTAAGCAAACGATCATTCTTGGTAGTTATTTCTAGCGATGTGGTTAAGGGATTAACACAGTGGCATGCCTATACCCTATACTCAGTAATAAACATGCATGTGAATAATGAATATATTGCATTGTGATAATGTTTTACCAGTTAACGTCAATATTAATTATCAAAATCGCCGTGCAACTTTCAACACTCAACTTCCATGTAAACAAATTAACAGTTGCAATTTTAACGCTAAGCACGAATGGGTAAGGCATACATTTAAAGTACGGCCAGTCATATCTCGGCGTATGTAAATTGGAACCTTGCATAAAGGTGGATATGGTCTTATTCCCCGGCGATGATCAGGTGGTGCGTTTGAACGGTGAGGTGCACACACTAGCGATGGAGGTGAAGTCTCTCCGAGGAGCAGCCGGCCACGCGGCAGTGAGTCCCAGCCTATACACCATATAGTACACATAGATTTATATCTTATAGTCGTTACAATACGTCGTATTTTTGCGTAATGGCCGTGTGGTACTTTACGATTGTCTTGAGTGCAATGCTAATTATCGAAACTAGTCGACTTACTTTCAAACTGTCATGAAAGTTGCCGAAGGAAAATGTGTCGTATAATATATGATTAATTTTATTCTTAGAATAAATGTGATTTAATTGTAAGGTGCCACAACGCGTCCAGAATTATGTTTTATATATATTGATAATTTGCATTATATTTTTCGTTGTATAACTATTGTTATCTTAAAACCAATTTGACTAATGCAATTCTTAAGTCAAGACGAGCTTTTGAAATGATAATTGACTGGTATTTTGCAATTCAATTAGATATATTTATCATATTATTATAATTTGATGGACAATCTGGTAAAACTGGAAGAGAAAACTCGTTTAGTTTCACAAAATATTATTTAAAATAAAGTAAATATATTGTACTTAAATATATTCGATCGACGAAGTTGGCTTCTTCGTGGTATGTTTTCCTTATCCTTCTGAAAAATGTTTACCTATCATAGAACAGAAATACCCAGTCAGTTATCAAACAAAGTTAATTTGCACCTTTTTGCCCAGCTTGGTAGCTTTGTATGTACAAATATAATTATAGCGAACGGAAATATATAATGGAATATCTCATCTATATCTATACAAATAAATAAAATTTAACTATCTGTTTTTAATTCCAAGTTACAGATTTGAAAAGAAAAAAAAAAGATCTTTGTCTCTATCTGCCTATAACGGGAATTATATATGCATATATCTGATGTTACGTGGAGTAACTCAGTATACTGAAACCACGGGGCACAGCAAGTCTTTAAAATATATACTGATGATACTTTATACGATTATATTCCAAATAAATTCTCGTTCTCAAAGTCATCGAAAATTTAATTGAGAAGTTTCGATTATGTGTCCAAGCAAATGAGATTATGCAATTAGTTATAGTATCAATATATCTAGTTCCATTGTATATTTGTATTCGCTTAACATCGTACTTAATTAGCTTAGACCCTAAAGAATGTTGTTACATATATGTATTTACATAATTTATTTTATAATATGTTGTGTTTAGATGTTATTGTATTAAGTATATAGATAGTATAAAGTAGGTTACATTTACGAAAAGTGAGAATCATTTTGGAAATATACAAGGTTTTGAAGACATGACGTAAGCATGTATGCACTTGGATACTGAACAAATAGACGTGTTGTTCATCCGTCTATTGTATATCGTGACAAATCAAATAGAGTCTATAGATTAGATATTAGGCACGCTGTGTAAACTATAATATAATTCTCTCTTACAGTTATTATTTTAAACACACGTGCGTGAGAACAATTCCGATAATGATATGAGATCAGAAAAAATCGATGGAATATCTTAAAATTATCGTGCCTTTAAAAAGCGAAATACGTGTATGTTGTGGAAAGTACATCAAAATAGAAGTACATTTTTACTACAGTCATACTTTAATTCAGTCTCAATAACGGTAAGCCCAGTTCCATACATACCATCCATACAAAATTATAACTTACTTAACCTATGGGAATCAACAAAACATATATCTAAAGTTTTTTATACTAAATACTATCTGCCGCGTACTTGTATGTATACTACTGGCATGATTTGCCTACCTGGGCTTACCATATCCATACTTACTAACTCTCATACATTGTTTTTATATCATACATTTTATATCAACCTGATTTTTATACGAAGCGATTGCCATCTGACCTTCTATGAGGAAAATCTTTTTTTTTAGAAAATTTCCCGGCTATTTTAATTATAACTTTAAAATAGATTTTAGTTGTGCAAATAGTCATGTTCAAATGGGTTTACATGAACAATGCATATTTGAAATTTACGGCTTGATGGTTTACATGTATGGTATTAACAATGACGCAGGTTTCTTTCACAAGAAAGAGTGTTTGCACAGCGCTTAAGCTTGCACAGGGCACGTACACAAAGTAATGTTATCCTCGCGGCTCCCTTAAAGAAACGATACAAAATCTATGGGAATGACATATGTGCCTCATTTATGTCATTCCCATACATTTTCTATCACTTCTATTAGTGCAAGCGCGAGAGAATGTTGCTTTGTCTAGACGTACAGGTATGTACAGGTGTCGTCAAAATTTATGAGCGCTCTGTGAAAGTAGTGGGGATACTGCGCATGTTTTTATTCACCTCGCACCATACATATAGACAGAGACAGACTCATAAAATAACTACTGCGCATTCAAGGCGCGCGGTCATAATTCGTGACGGCACCTGTAATATCTTATTGTTCTCGCGTGCGTTATCACAACTATCGTGAATACATATAGATAATAACGTCATGTGATAAAGGCGAGTGCCAAATACGGCTAGTTTGTCTCGGGCGTCAGTGCCTTGATTGCACAGGTGGTGTGAATACGTTCACGACTTTTAAAAAGTTATATAGTAATTTGTTAGGTTTTATGAAGTGATATCGGACAAGTGATAGGTGAACATTCCAAGTAAGTCGATGGATTATCTCGATTATTGTTAGTACAATTTAGACTGGTTTTTGTGACGCACTTTTATTGAATAAATTGTTTGAAGCATTTATTTTTCTCATTTAATTTATTTTTATTCCCGTGTGCATGTCCGTTAATGCTTGTCTAATGTGTTTAGTTCCGTTTGGCTGGTGACTAACCGCGCTCTACTGACATAGTTTAGTTTTGGAATTAGTACTTACTGTTGTTTATTTTACTATGGGCATGATTTTCTTTTTATTTCTCTTGCTGTTGTCTATTTTTCCATCATATGAAAAATGAAAATGATTTATCCAGTTTAGGCTTATGAATATCGAAGAATTTACCACCGGTTCGGAACCTAGCCTTCCGAGAAGAACCGGCAAGAAACTCAGCTGGCATCATAAGTAAACAAACAATATAATAAAATAAAAAAACTAAAATATTCTTAGTGAAAATTTTATCAGCATGCATGTGTAAATAATAATAATATATGACGCATAAGGCCATATTAGTTTAGACGGTTTCTTTTCTTTATTAAATAGCTTCGAATAATAATATTCCAGGGAATGATACATATTTTCAGGTATTATTAAGGCAATATCTAAATATTCATTAAATTAGTTGAGTACCCAAATGCCAAATGGAGTAATAAATCCGAGGTAGTTAAAATAAACCTAATCAACATTCAACCGTTTATCTTCAGATGTAAAAGTGTTGATATCAAAAACGAATAATTGTGTATGACAATATCATAGATGACTGTATAATAAACATGTTATACGAGGCAGTCACGTTTTAGAAATATAAAATAATATGCTTTATAAATCTCTTATCTATAAGAATGAGATAAATTCATGCACTTCAGGTACTTAAATTAAGGCCGAAGGATATTTTGACAAACTTTTTATACAAAAGAGTATTCAATGAAGAATAATTAATTCTATAGAATGTGTTATTCCTGTGAAGTGGCAATACACAGCAGCTTATATATTGTATTGAGGCTAGTATTCATCATATTATATGGATATCATAATTGGAATAGCTGCTTTGCCAATGTAAGATTGTGGTGTCATTTCAAATAACCTTGTTTTTGGGTAGTGGTGTAACAGCGTGTGGCATAAAAATATGTTTCGTAATTACTGGTCATTCCACATAGCCGATCGTACGTAACACGAAAACCGTAGTAGCTTTTTGGTAGTTGTTGCTTAATGCACTGCTTATCGATAAATATTGAGTAAAAAAATATTTAAACATCAATGAAATTTGCGGTTTCGATTATAGATTTTTGATAATATAAATAGGTATTGTATTCTCAGGAATACCGTTAGTTTAGCGCTTTACAGCCCTCCTTAAGCCTTAAGGCTTAAGGCTTAACAATTGTACTTAGATCTACCAAGGGACACACTTGGAAGCCATTTCTTGTATTGTTAATATGGGTGCAGGGCTGTAGATGTATAAGGTTTATAGTTACCGTAACATAGTGATCATAATCAACAATATTAGCTAATACGTGTTATAATCGTATGATAAGCTAATGCAATGATTTCTATATGATATTGGTCTGTCAAAACATGTGATTGCTGTATATTTTTAGTAAAGACGCAAATGGTAGAACATTGTCTACTTTTTACTAGCAGTGTAGGTAGCTGTATGTCTTTTTATAAACAAAGATAATAATAGCTAAGGCGAACAGTATTACAATGGAACACGGCAGTAATGGTTTACATTCAAGTTCATTGTGGACTTTTATCGATGCGGTGACGGTTGGTTCTATGTTTGAATTCAATTATTAGTTTTTTTTTTATATTTGTGTATATTTGCCCAGAACCTGGGGTTTGGAGAAGAACAATTGCCTACCCAAAAAGAGGACGATATTCCACATTCAAATTACAGGACCAAACGATGGACTTGGAGAGCCGTATAGAAGCATTGACTGAGGAGAATCAACAGCTGGTCGAGGCGTTGGAGAACGAACGGGATTTGGTGAAGATTTTGCGCGAAAAGATTGACAAGTCGAGTCGGCTGTGTGACGAGCAGAAGGCAGAGGTCAATCACCTCAACTCTGTCGTCACTGAGATGCAACACGACTATGTTGACGTGCAGAGAAAGTTTGACAAGTATGAATTATAATAACATTATTAAGATAATTTATATAGCAGCAGTTTTCGCAAATACCCTGTATAAATATTTTATTTTGATTATGCCCCTTAAACACTTAAGGATTTTATTATTCGCCAAAATCCATTCAAATCAAAGCTAAGAAATTCCCATAAGAAGGCCCCCTGACTAGACCAACGAGGCAGTCTTATTTATTGTTTGGTACAACGAAACTTTATAATCTTGACGTGTTCTTTACAGAGAGAAACGTGAGAAAGATGAAGCTCTGCTGAGGAACGCGCACATGTCACAGTCGATAGAGATGAGCCAATGCAACGTGCGGTACCAGGAGACTGAGATACTTGAGTTGAAGGGCAAGATAGCAGAGCTGGAAGGGATCATAGCACAGCATAAAGAGGTAAGGACGGTATGTTTTGAAACTAGAAGGATGAAGAAGAATGCTTTTTTATTCGTACTTATATAATATAGTCATTCATTGCGAATAGTTACAAAAAAATATAGACAACGCCCAGACAACAATACCTCTGTTTAATTTTCACTGAAGATGATTAACTTCCAACGTGGCAGAGGGTGAGTCCATCGCTGTCTCAGGCGCTACACAATATGTCTTTGAATTACTACAGATATATCCCAGTTTCCTTTCAATACAGCTCGTGGGGTGAAACTGCCTTTAAGGTTTTTTAGAAAATATTTAAGACTTTCGAACTTTCTTCGTTTGCGTAGCAGCTCCTGCCTAAACTCCGCGGTCCATCTTGTACATATAGATATTTTTCCTCATGAATGCGTTTATATATAAGACATTTGCTAATATTGTATGGCATTATAATACTACGGTATATACTTACCTACTCAATCAGCTGAATCGTATTGATGAATTTGTTTCAAAAACTAAGTTTTACTACTAGTAATATCAGTACAGTACCCCAAGTATAGTTTTGTAAATGTTCAAACGACGTCGCATAACTTTGCGTTTTAGCATGGCTCAGAATGTGTTGATCCGCCATCTTTGGCTTTCATCCACAACCGACCTCCGAAAATGTATCAACTTATTTTGAGCCACGCTTAAAAGAAGTTCAAGTGACGAGGTATGAACATGACAACCTATAATTGTGGCACAGGTGCCGTACCTAACTGTCCTGCGAAGATTCATAAAAGCCCAAAAATTTGACTGTTCATTCTGAACATTCAAGGCCAGCGCTAATAACTCGTGACGGCTACTGTAAATATATTCTTGTATTAAATCGTATCACAATAATGTATATTGAGGAACTCGTGGCACAGTTGCTATTGCGCATATCATTCGATCAGCGAAGTTAAGCAACCGTAGCCCTAGCTAGTGCCTCGTGCCTCCGTGCCTCGGAGAGCCGTCGGTACCGGTTGCCAATTTATCATCTTTGGCAATCGTTACAGGTCAGTCGAAGACCTAAAATAGTCTGACAACTGGTTTAACCCAGATCACAGATTTTCCTCGTAAAAGGGGTTGCGTAGGTCAGATGGCAGTCGCTTCGTATAAAAATCAGGTGGTCAGCCACATCGGGTTGAATCAAGTGCCGACCCCAACAATGTATGAGATAAGGCCAGGGAGATGAATAATGTATATTGTATCTTCAATGTTTCAGAACCAAGCTGCATGTATGATAATAAAAGAGAACGAGGAGGCGAGAAAATTGGAGATAGAACAACTGAACACGAGAATACAAGAACTGTCCGACAGTGAGAACACTCTCAAAAAGACTATACAAGACTTAGAAACTGAAATCTGTGATAAAAATAAGGTAATGTTATATCAAAATAGGCTTTTGACTCCTTACCAAATGTTAGGTCACTGCGGCTAATCTCAACGGGGATTAACAATTTATTAAATACAATAACATCAAAGACTACTAACAATACAGATCGTAAACACCTACAATAGTTAAAAAGAGGTCTGCGCAGTAGATATCATATTGCAAAAGTGTGAGCGCAAACACAGGTGCACTCTTTGTTTCCTTACCTTGCCTTAACTTTGAAACCATTTTTGCCCCTGAAACCTACACACAAAATTTCATGTAAATCGTTGCAGCCCTTTCCGAGATTCAGATTCTATATTTAGGTATATACAAAAATTGCTCGTTTAAAGTTATCCGATACGGAGGTTGGGTCGCTAAGATATCTGATGTTACTATCTTATTGTTTCCAGAAAATAAAAACATTAGACAATCGGATATCGGATATGAAGAAAACACTTCAAAGAGAGCTCCAAAGTAGTAAATCAGATCTCACCTCAGCGGAGGAACAAGATATAAGTAGGAGGTATGTCATGACTAATTGTTCGTATCGAGTATTTTTTTATATATACAGACAGATAAATTAAAATGAAAAGTGTCTGTTTGTCATTCCAAATTTTCTTTAAATGTATTTTGAAAGTATATTGGGTACTGCCATAAAAATATAAATTTAAAAAATATATCTCTGTCCGTCTTTCCGTTTGTTCCGGCTGATTTCTGAAACGGCTAGACCTATTTCACCGGGACGGTCACTGGCAGATAGCTGATGTTTCAAGGAGTAACATAGGCTACGTTTATTGTGGAAACATATTATTGACCCGCGAAATAAATCATGAAACTAAATCTACGCGTGTGTAACCGCGGGGCACAGCTAGTCTGTAATATTTTAATAACGGTGTTTAATTGTATGTTATGTCGGTAGATACCTAAAGCACGTGGTCCTTCGGTTCCTGACGGCGCGTGAGCTCGAAGCGCGTCAATTGACGCGAGCGCTGTCCGTGTTACTGCGACTGTCGGCGCACGAGGAGGCGTCCCTCCGAGCCGCCTTGCCTCCTCGCAACGGCATCGCCGGCTGGTTCCCCTCACTCAACACTTGACCGGTACACACTATACAGTACACACACACAGAGGCACCCATGTCTTAAAAAATATGTTGTCCCAGGTTCCGTCACCAGTTATGAGTGTCTGCTCACGCCTGTATTCCCCGAAGCGGTGGGCAGATGTGTTGTAATAACAACACCCATTTTTCACCGAAGATGATTAAAGTAATCTCAGGTACTTCCGTCTTTTGAATTCTCAGGCATATGTACGATGTTTTCCTTCACCGTAAAGCACGTAGAGTGAAATCACTGCGCATAAGTTTTTAGAAATACTAATTGGTACAGACCCCGCTGGGATTAGAACTTGCGTCACTTGCCACCACGGTTCATTGGTGATAGCTTTCTTATCTTAGTGTGGCAATATGGGGTCCGGTTGCTCGGAAGCACGTCGACCCTTGGAATCTTTCATGCCGCCCTTGCCCTTATACTCTGCGCTCCTGACTCCTCAAGTACTCGCTGAACAAGCCGGCAAGCATGTATCTTATTAGCGTCGCCTCATACAAATAGACTCATGAAATTACTACTGCGCATTCCAGCTTGAGCGCTTATAATTCGTGACGGCACTTGTAGTAGTACCACGGACAAGTTTTTCCCATGGACTACTAGACATGGATTTTTTTCCTGTGGTATTACGGGAAGAACCACTAGCAACAAAGGGTCATCATGACTACGCTTTAATTTCTATCATAATACCGCGGTCACAGTACACATACAATGGGCTTAATAAGCAGTATGGAAACAAGGCCTTATTTTTAATTGGAACGTATGTCATTCATAATGTATGTTATGTGTAATAAGAAATTGAAAATAAAGCAGATTTGTCGTATTGATGTTCTGATAAATAGCGATGAAACACGTACTTAAATGTCGTATACGCGATCAGCTACGACGTGACACTCCCTAATGTCAGAACTGCCCGTAGGAGCTTAGAACCTCGTAGATGCGTGCGTCTGTGTAAGTGCTGTTTCGAACGATTTGTTCAAAGTGTCCATACTGTTTAGTAGGCACTGTGGTACGGTGCTTGCGCTAGCACGTAACACATTCCATTTTTAAAGTTTAGTTTTGGTTTGATGCGCTGTATTACGTTATAAGGAAAACGTTCACTAAATGTAGAGTCGCTTAGAAGCGTGATAAAAGCTGTTAAACGCCGATAAATAACTACAATACGCAAGCAATGTAACTGAATCTTATTAAAGAATTGATGTAAGCTGCTAAGTTCGATTTAATTATATTCAAGCGGAAGCCATGTATGCCTCGAAGATAAATAGTCTCGCGCGACCTCTGCTAAGAATGAGTTTATATTAACAAACCTTCCAGTACGTCACTACGTACATACAATATTATACGTTAGGATAAGAAAAGTACATGGCAAATGAAGAAACAAATATTTTTTTGCTATATACTCCGCATGATAATTTTTCCAAAGCGTTACATAATATTTTGTTAAATAATGATGGTTATTGATGATACAATATATTTTGTTTTTATTTTTAACGTTTGAAGTTTATACTGTCATAATACTTTATAAATCCTATTGACATTTATTTTTAGAAGTAAATTAGTGTTGTATTTTAGTTTGTGATATAATTTATACGTTTAATTGTAATTGAAAAGTATTTGGAGGAAAAAAACATTATTATTTTGACAATTTAATTTATAATATAGTTAATATATTTGAGAATTATAAGTCGCCTATGAAAGTAATTTATTTAATTTTTATAATCGAATATCACCTGTGTCTCGTAAGATAGCAAGGTCTATTTCCATTTGCTCATTCAACGTGATATTTAGTCACTATGACATCGAACTATGATTTTCGTATTTCAAATTTGAATTCTACTATGAGCTAATAAGCAATTGTGCACATCCACCGTCAACTTTACATTGAATGATCAGAGGGCCTATTGCGAGTTTTTCCAGCCGCCGTCACACGTCATCACGTTTTTTGATGTAGTCTCGCAGTTGGTAAGGGGGATTTATCTCCACTGCTTAACCGGACTAAAGGGCGAGACCCAAGGGTATTATTTAGGGACATGTTTAAGCATAGTGCCTCGGCGCGCGCCGGCCCTAGCAAAGGACGGGGGGGACGATGACGTAAAGTTCGCGACGAGCCTCGCCGGCGAGGACGGAACAATGGTCAGTTGGGTGTAACAAGTCATCGCCTCGACGTGAACTCAGATTTATACATCATCGAAACAGCGCCGTCTGTCGTCCTAAAGATGACACACTATTGTGAGCCCATGCAAATCTGCGTTTACGTCGACGCGATAACTTGTGACGGCGATTTTAAGAAAACTCGCACTAGGCACTCTGGTTAGGGAACGGACATAGATAGTGAGTGTGTATGCTAATCTTGAACTTTTTAATAAAATTCAATAATATATGTCCCATAGACATTTTTTACGTTTATATAAAGCAACGTGAGTAACTCACAAGAGCCCTTTATATAAGTATGCGTGGTATGCTTACATAAATTGATTATAATTATTTGCATATAAATACAATATTCATTTGATTTTTATGTGTAATTAATAGGTATTGTATGCGTATTCGATTTTTGAACAATGTATTTGTATGCCTCCAGCGTAATGTTTTAAAGTTGCCTTAATAATTGCTAGTCATTAGAGGGTGCGAATACGAGTGGTGTTGATTGTTATTTATCGATAATTGTAACATTTAATTTATTATAAACGAACTCCAGATGGGAACTATGTACAGACGCTGAATAACAAAATATTACATGAACATAATAATAATTTTTATACAGTACTTTATTTTGATTGTGTGACACACAGACAGAGTCACCAAGATCTTTTTATGCAAATTGGATCTTTAAATGGATTTCGAGTATAAAAAAAAAACATCACAAAGCATGTCTCATAACCAATATAAAATCCTGTATTACAAATTCCTTACTGTTTGCTTCTGTATAATTAGTTATGAACTTAATGTTATTATTTCTTCGTGCATCAACTACATACTATAACGGAGTTAGAGCTATTAGAATCTATGATCTATCTGTCGATAACACTGCCGATTTGGAATTTTGTACGTAGGTATGTTTGCTTAGTAAGATTGCGGAACTCTTGATATATAATACCTATAGTATTTTGTAAGACAGAGTTGAAATATACAAGGCTATATACAGTAGCTTGAATCGCATGTATATTTCCCTCATTGTCATTTTTAAGATGTGTGAGCAAGAGAGAAATATGGAAAGACGATTCCACAATAAATGATGGAGACCACGTGATATAGGTTTTCTGCGGATTTTGTGCGTATGTATAAACCCTTAAAAAGTATAAGTAGATGAATATATTTATATAATATGGACTCCTTGAGTATTTCAGCTTTCTGTCAAGTATTTGTAAAGTAATTTTAATGTTGATCCAATCATCGATGTAGATATCAACAGAGACCTGGGGCCTTACTATATGTTCTTATTGGTATATCAGTACCACTGTGTGACAGGGACAGACTTATGCGGGTCACATACATCTGTCTCATAATAAGAGTTAAACTGTCACGGCACTAAGAGGTCACGGTAGGGTCCCTATTCGAACTTGTATATTATAACATATTAGAGAGTATAACACATTATCATTTACAATACTTACTTATTGATTACCTAAACAATAGTGTTCAGTATTAAATTTGTATTTCGTGGTATAAAAAGTAACAGTTATTGTGGGCGGCATTAAATACAACTTGTGATAAAGGTGCTATTTCATCCAGCCACGTATCAGGCATATGGCTCCCTAGGGGCAATAATAATTAACTTAGAATACCTTAAATATGCTTTAAACGAACTTTAAACAGTACAGCTGCCATGGACATACTTTTCTTGTCTAATGTTCCAAGTACGTTGCTGAAGCAGTTATTCACTATTAATACGATATATACAAAACCAACAATGTAATTGGAACTAATGCCTCTTTGACAGCTGTAATAGGGCATTGCCGAGGTGAAACGAATGCAGTTCGGTGTCCCTACTGCTTATATTTTAACTTTATGCTATTTATATAAATATATTTCTAAGTTCTTGGAATGATCACTATATATTTTATGTATATGTATTAGCCCGTCTACAATGTCTGTTACCGAAATGTAATTAACGCAAGAATATATGTTATGTTATAGTATAAATCCTGTTACAATAAATCATATTTTTGTCGATTACAGCCTGTTGTTATTTTCTGAGGATATGATTAAAATGAATGAAATTCTCTATTGTCTTATTTATTATTTTATGGATAACCTTATCTTACGGTGTACCTTCCAAAGGAACTAAGCATGTTTTAAAGCCGCGTAGCATAGTATCACTAATCTAACATTGCAAAAGTACCATCGAGGCCGAGGTCGACCTCCACAAATTTGGCTAATGGCTTTTTGACTGAAGATCTGACGTATGATCTCGACATAAAAATCGAGTAATCTCCGCAAGTTCAAACTTGTATCAACATGTAGGTACTAGGGGTAGTAAAATAAAAACAAAGTGTGACATTTCAATAGTTTAATATATTTATTTACATCCCTTACGAAATAATTTTGTCGTGTTTCTTGCAAAGGCATTGATCTATTCTACAGTGCAGCGGATTTCGGTTCAAGGCACAAAATCTAAAAATATATAAAGTTAATTGTTGCTTGTCTCATTCATTCTGTTAGCCTGATTCAACTTTGTTAACTTAAAATTACAGAATACTAGGAACTGAAAACATTAGACAAATCAAGTAAAACACCTTATTTGACTAGATGTTGGAATGTTATCCAAAATTATACATTAGTACTTTTTACATTTTTCAATAATTTTAAAACGATATTACAGAAACAATTATGTAACGTTACATAACTATTTGATTGGGTTGTAATGCAGGATACCTACTTAGGTATAATATAAAATAATTTACATAATTGTATGATCACATCGTTAGCTATAATTTTATTATAATTAGCCCTAATCCAGTTTGTGACTAACTTTATTATTGTATAACCTGTACGAATGCCCCATGACAAAGATTATATTCAAGAGC
Source organism: Watsonalla binaria (assembly GCA_929442735.1). NCBI lineage: Eukaryota > Metazoa > Arthropoda > Insecta > Lepidoptera > Drepanidae > Watsonalla > Watsonalla binaria. The sequence goes on along the minus strand of OV838919.1, from coordinate 5,191,627 downwards.
TAAGTTATTGTACCAATACCCAAACTTTTGTATAGTGTTGATAATTACCAAGTATCGACTATTATTATTCAACTACACAATAACTTGCCTAGAACTAATTATATAATGCGACAGAATCCCGATGACAGAGCAATTCTTTTCAAACAAACATCATGTTCAATCAAATGTATTTCTTATTTACATTATACCCTTACAATTTTAAATTTTCTCGTGACTTTGTTCCAATAAATTGCTGTTAACTCTTCTGATATTTATTTGCCCCAAAAAATCGATACCTTTGATTCTTCTCCTAAACTTTGCATTGTAAAGCGACGATACTATAACAAGGATTCTGATGCACTAATTTAATAATTATTGACTTGTACAAATTGATTTTAAATCGTACGACATAGGTACGGTACATCACATACCACCCAATTCTTCCATAATCCATCCTTGTCCTTTGTCAACGGAGTTCTTATTCACAATTTCACTAAACAGTTGCTAAGGTTATGATGTTATTTTTTAATATATTTTTCTAATGAAACAGCAATTTGTATGTTCTATGAGACGATTTTTGGAGATATTTAAATCACGTCAATAGCATTAAAAATAAACTCCCACATTTTTATCGTACCAACCCCGTAATGAGATAACAATTTACCAAACTATTAGGCTGAGTTTATAATGGAATGTTCCACCACACTTAAGCATAACGGACATGCCAGGTGCCCCCATATTACATTAACGTATTTGGTAAAGCTATTCCTAAATTTTCTTGCGAACCTATACAAACATTACATTATCAACCCAGCCCAAGTGACAATGTATAGAACATAACACCATATAATAGACAGGCACAGCCTGATCTTTGACGACCACATTGTACATAACCCTTGTTGGCCAACGATCCGTCAATTGGCTTGAGCTTGACTGTTTGTAACAAATAATTTAGTATCGAGCAAGTATGTAGGAGTGAAAGCTTATAGCTTGACCTTCCCGCTGCAGATGTCAGAGAACAGCTGCGAGGTGATCGGCACGAAGTCCGCGCCCGACCTGAAGTACAGCGGCTCCTTGATCACGTCGGGGTCGAACCCTTCCTTCTGGTACTGCAACTTTTTCAATTTGAACGTTCCTGTAATACACAAATCATCATCATCATCATTTGAAAGTAATCATCATAAGAAAATATATATGAAGTAAATGGGAAATTGCCTCCGTCTGTATGTCGGCTGGTGCCTTGTCATGGCTAAGCCACTGCCATTTAAGATATAGATAGCTTAGACCCTAAGAACGAACATAAGGCAATGATGAATCATGACGCGGGTAAATACGAATATACGAAAGTACATGCAATATGTTAGTGTAATCCGAAATCAACTTTCAAGAAGTACGCAAGTTTTTCTTTTCCTCGTAAACGGATAGATGCATCAATTAGTAAATTACGTGCAAATATTGAATTTCAGAAGAAGGTTACTAATGTAAAATTCTTACGGTATGGAAAAATTTAATTCACATAATGTAAGAGATTGAATCTACACAGCGTACGCCGAGTGGCATATCAATCGTAGAGGTGGGTGGTGCAGTGCATCAGGGCCCCGAAGCTAGGAGGGACCCGCTAAGCTTTTTAAGAAAGGAGTAGTCAGCAAAAGGTTTGATTATGATGATAAACGAACTTCTAAATTAAGACTTTCAACCACAGGCGAAGAGGGGATGGGGACCCGCTTCTTATCTATGACTTTTTACAGCAAGCCAACACGTATGGCAGGCAAGCTTATCAGGGATTAGTTGAGAGATAGAGGAGTGTGGTGTGACCTGTGATCTCGATGTGGTCCATGATCCGGAGGAAGAGCGGGCGCGCGTAGGAAGGCAGCGAGTCGTCGAGGTGCCGCGCCAGCGCGCGCAGCTGCAGCGCGCCCTCCGGCGCCGCGATGGCCGCCATGCCCGCGCGGCCCTCCGTCGCCGGGATCTAACAACACATATTCCCCCTCCTTACTAAACATACACTAACATGAACCGTGAGTGCCGTGAGGCTAGACCAATCACCTGCTACGCAAGCGACGTAAGTTCGAATCCCAGCGGGACATGTAGTAATGAGTTGTTCTAAAAACTTATGTGCAGTGATTTCACACCACGTGCTTTATTACGGTGAATGAAAACATCGTGAGGAAAGGTTTCCTTGTGGTGTCTTGAGAAGTAATTCAAAGACGTACGCATTGTGCTTGAGACGGCGACCATCTGTTACTTGGCACTTAATCATATTAGATGGCAAGTGGATGTTCTTGTGTGGGTGGACTGACAGTCACATCTACGGGATTAGAAGCAGAATAGCGTCAACACGGGGAGTCACGTCGTGTCCGATCGTGTATACGACATATTACATTATTTCGATAGTAAAAAAACAGTAGTCTTTTAACTTTTTAAGATTGACAACTCTCACGCTCCATGGAGCAAACGTTCTTATTTCAAAAATTAGGCCTAGATTCCTAAAAGCTTGTAAAGCATATATTTATGATTAAAGCGAAGGGCAATGTACTTACAGAGACGCCATAGACGACGCAGGCCCTTTGCGCCAGCGCGGGGGCGAGTGCGTCCTCGACCTCGGCGGTGGCGACGTTCTCCCCCTTCCACTTGTAGGTGTCCCCGGTGCGGTCGCGGAAGTACAGGTAGCCGAGCTCATCAGCCACCAGGATATCACCGCTGACGAACGCCGCGTCGCCTTTTCGGAACACGTCGCGCATCAGTTTCTTGCTGCTGTCATTCTGAAGGAACAATAAGCATTTTCAATAGAGTAGCAGCAAAGTTCTATTCAAGAACATAATGGGTTTGAGACTGTTGGAACGGTTTTGTGTTATAGAAGACTAAATACTAATCTATACCTGTACTAATATATACACATGATTTGTTTGTTTCTTTACAACTAATAGTCTCCGAAGCTACTTGACAGATATAATTATTATTTTCACTAATATAATGCTACATTATTGCCGAGTGATATTGCTTATATTATTTGAGGTTAACTAGGGATCCGTCATTACACGCGGGTAAAGCAGTGTACGGAAGCTAGTCAGCAATACATTTTGGCCATTACGGCGATAGTTAAAAGGATGTACCTACGTATAGCTCAAAGAGCCCTTCAGATTTTAAACTCACTCAAATCATTTTGTATGCGTTATTTTTGAAATGTGTATATTCAAGATTTGGCAAACTGGTGTCTTAATGGTGTACCTTGTCAACATATCCATAGTACTCTCTGGACGCATTGCCCTGAGCGATCAGACCGATGAACATGCCGGGCTCATCTGTAAATGCAAGATAAAGAGTGTTAAGCAGTTTGCCGTGTATCAATTACCATTAAAAGTTTGGTCACTAGATGGCGCTGGGTGATAATGTGGGAACATTACATTTTACATTTAATCATTCGTTAGTGGTGAGGGGTAATCTAATGAAGTGTCAATTTTATAAACGGCACTTTCAGATTATATGGCTAACTATATTTTATTGCAAGTGTAGTGCAATTTCAGATGAAGCATTAAGTATTAATTGTAATAACTATAGGCTCGTGGCACAGTTACTATTGCGCATATCATTCGATCAGCGAAGTAAAGCAACCATAGCCCTAGCCAGTAATTGGATGCGTGACCGCCCGAGTTCCCTCCGTGCCTCGGAGAGCACGCTAAGCCGTCGGTCCCGGTTACAAATTTATCATCTTTGGCATTCGTTACAGGTTAGTCGGAGGCCTAAAATAGTCTGACGACTGGTTTAACCCAGATCACAGATTTTCCTCGTAAAAGGGGTTGCGAAGGTCAGATGGCAGTCGCCTCGTATATAAATCAGGTGATAAGCCACATCGGGTTAAATCAAGTGCTGACCCCAACAATGTATGGGATAAGGCCAGGGAGATGATGATGTCATAACTATAGGCGAAGCATCATGTGTGTACTGACTGGGCTGGCACCGTACGCAGTAGCCGTCGGCGCCGCGGATCAGGTTGCCCTGGTCGTCGGCGCGCACCAACGCGATGGGATGCAGCGCGGTCGGCACCAACTTAGGCAGGAACCCCACCGCGCCCACAGTGTTGTCCACGTTTACTGCACACCAAAGAAATACAAAACTAAAAAATGACCTAACTAAGAACACTCTCGATCAAATCATAATCGGTTCATCCGTTGTCCTTACCTTATAATTTGAGAACACTTAATTAATGTTTATTCTACTAGAAATTCCTGACTCCCTTTATGAATTACGTAATGTGAAGTGTAAATATGCGAGTGAATAAAATATATTATGTAACAGGTTTAAGAAACAGCATTGTACAATCGTGCCGCAATCCAACAGCTCAAGGGAAAACAGCACGCCATTATTACTCTCATTAAACAAATTTGTTAAAGCAGATAAACTAACCAAATAAATATTTGACCTCACTCCTAATAGCAGTTATTTTAGTACCACCTAACACTTGAGTTTATATATACTAATTATTAATAAATTATAAAGAGGAAAGATTCGTATGGAAGAATGTTTGTATTAAATAGGCTCCGAAACTATTGGACCGATCAGAATAATTCTTTCAGCAATGGATAGCTACATTATCAGCGAGCAACATAGGCTATATTTTATCCCCGTACTTCAACGGGAACGTGAACTACGCGGGTGAAACCGCGTTACTTCCACTAGTCTTTTAAAAAATATTCCAAAGTCCAAAATCTAAGCAATTAACATACATACAAAGTATTGACGCGTAAACAAGTTGCCAACAACTTATTAATAACATTGACAAGGTACATTGTTCTTTTTTATATATCTTGTATCTATTATATCTTGTAGTAGCAAGAAACCCTTCACTTTTCGTTCATAGTCTATTGATATCTATAATCCCTACTAATATTATAAATGCGAAAGTAACTCTGGCACAGACAATCTTTAGACCCTGAGAAAGGACAAGGAAAGGACCTTTTATTGCGAAATAAAGTATTATATAAAACTAAATCTACGCGGGTGAAACCGCGGGGCACAGCTAGTAGGTAATATAAAGTTAGTGAGTTTATTTGTTTGAACGCGGTAATCTCAGGAACTAATAGTTTGAATTGCAAATTATTGTTTTTGTGGTTAGTTCATTTATCGAAAAAGGCTTTATGATACCTGCGACCAATAAGAGCGCAGCATCATAGGAAAACGTTACAAAAATGTGAAAAATTTACTAGGTAGAGGTAGCATATTTTTTTTTTATACTACATTACTTACGCGGTCATTAAACTTGTTCAATTAAGGAGAAGGTTAATGGTTTCGAAAAATGGCTTTATGGGATTATTTGAGCAACTATTAGTGGGTGAAAAATAAAATAAAAACGTAGTTAGATTTCACGTGAATAACTAACTCTACGCTACAGGTGACATTTATGCCAAAATAAGATCTTGATATGGTCAACTTTGAACGTCAATTACTCGAAAACGGAAGAAGATACTTTTGTCATAATCATTTTATTTGCATCCTAAAATCCCTATCACATATTTTAACAGCTGTCCTATTTTCCCTGACACCCTGTATATGCATACACATCACATTGATTATAAGGGCGAGGAACATTTTTGTTGTAATACCATTTATTATCATAGATTTATTGAACTTACTACAGAGTAACAGGTCAAGAACAATAAACCATGTAAATAACATTTCTTATCTAAAATTATAATTAAGTACTCACTTATGTTGGCGTTGCCCTCCGTAGCGCCATATATCTCATTTATCTGCGGGACTTTGAACCTGAACACAAAGAAATACGTGCTAATTATGTGTTTACAATTTTATTACTAGATAGCTACTTTATATGTAAATATGTAACGACCTATAAGTAGGTCAGTGGACCAAAGAAGAAAAAATGTATACACCCAACCTTAGATACACTCAGAAGCAGAGTTATTTACAGTGTTGAAGGCAGAGATAGTCCACCAATCTTAATTTTTACCTTTAATTGGTTCACCCATAAAATAAATATCTTCATGCCATCCCAGGGGGTCCCCGAAGGGGTAAGCAGAGGTGTTGTAACAACAAAACCCACATTTTACTGAATATGATTAACTGCCAACGTGACAGACGGTGAGTCCATCGTCGTCTCATGCAAACATACGTCTTTGAATTACTTCTCAGAAATATACAGGGTTCCTTACGATGTTTTCCTTCAAAGCACGGGATGTAAAATCATTATGTTCAGTGATTTTTTTGATCTCATTGGTATAGGTCCCGCAAGGATTCGAACTTGCGTCGTTTGCGTAGCAGGCGACTGCTCAAACGCCACGGCCACCACGCCGGATTAGTTAATTCCTATTAATCTATAGTGATTATCTTCATACATATCCGCAGGGCTCGAGACTGCCTCGGTGGCAAGCGCAACTGTGGAACATGAGTTCCTGGATTCAATCCCCGGATCGGGAAAAGTGTTATGTAGTTTTTCTTTTTGTCATTGCCCAGTGGTAGCCCGAGGTCCGCACTAGTATCCGGTTAATATTAGTAATGGTAATAGAGTCGCCACGGCACTCGCTTGATACGGTGAAATGTGGGTGTACTAATATGGTACACCTCTCGTACGGGGAATAAGTGAACAAAAGTATGTTTGTAATTTGATTATCATGAATTCAAAACTTATTAGAGCGAAGTCATAGCGGCAACTAATATCAACGGGGATTAGCAATCTGTGCAGGAAATATTATATAGCACAATTGTATGCGCAAACACAGGTGCACTCTTTATTATTTTACCCTCCTAGTTCAATAAGACGGCACAATAGGTTATTATACTTAGTGCACAAGTATATTGTACAGGTACACACATTATTATTTTACCCTCCTCGTTCAATAGGAGGGCACAATAGGTTATTATACTTAGTGCACAACTATATTGTACAGGTGCACACATTATTATTTTACCCTCCTCGTTCAATAGGAGGGCACAATAGGTTATTATACTTAGTGCACAAGTGCACCTGTACAATATGTACAGGTGCACTCATTATTATTTTACCCTCCTCGTTCAATAGGAGGGCACAATAGGTTATTATACTTAGTGCACAAGTATATTGTACAGGTACACACATTATTATTTTACCCTCCTCGTTCAATAGGAGGGCACAATAGGTTATTATACTTAGTGCACAACTATATTGTACAGGTGCACACATTATTATTTTACCCTCCTCGTTCAATAGGAGGGCACAATAGGTTATTATACTTAGTGCACAAGCACAAGTGTACATATTGTACAGGTGCACTCATTATTCTCTTACTCTCATAGGTAGTCCGATGGGACGGCAATCAGACACAACCGGAGAGAGATCACGCGAAAGACCAACGGCTTAACGTGCTTCCCAGACATGAAGGTAACACAGCCAAATCTAATTCTGGCACTTATTGTGAATTTCTTGACACGAAAACCCAATAAGCATCAATTTTTGACCCGACCCGGGAATCGAAACCCGGGCCCTCGTGAGAGGCTTACTAACCACTAGAAAGTTACAGGTAGTATGTATGTACCTGTCCACGATCTGCTGCCAAATGGCGGGTCGCATGCCGTTGCCGACCATGATCCGAACGCGATGCTGGGCGTCCGAGTCGCGCGCCGGCTGCGCTAGAAGGTATCGGCACATCTCGCCGATGTACTGGGCCACCTAATTACAAACAAAACATAAACTACACATCATTTTTTGAGAAACGAAAACATTTTACAACACCTACTAAGTCAGTTTGCTGCAGAAAGAATAGGTATGCAAACCCATAATGGCCCACAATGACACACGTTTGCAAACATTTTCAAACACTTAAAATATTTACTTTAATTCAAAGATTTATAATTACCATTAATTATTTTGTGAATGTTTTTATATACGCTTAAACTTTGATTTCATAAAAATTTCGATATATTTCATCTACATACATCATCAAAACAGTTTCTACCTATATATCTCATTAACACTACTTTTATTCATCGCACATTATCTTCATTAAAACAAACATTGATTGTCTATTGTTCATCAACTAACATAACATTAAAATAAACCTTGGAATGTTAGACAGTCATTTTGTGTATCAACTTCTTGGGAAGTGAGATTATCATATAATTTACATTATTAATATTAATATTTTATTTATATAAAGCGTATCCCCCAACGAAGTAGACAAAGCTGGCAATAGCACCCAGTTTTCGCTGAAATTGCTTAAGTACAGGTGTCGTCACGAGCTATGAGCGCTCAGCGAAAATAGTAAGGCTAACTGTAGGCCTAGACAAAGTAATATTCTCTCGGGCTTGCGCTAGTGGAAACGAAAAACAATGGAAATGACAAATCAGTCACGTGACTTTCATTCCCGTATATTTTGTATCGTTTCTACTAGCGAAGTGTGAGGATAATGTTACTTTGTCTTGCGCATGTATTTTATTTGAATCATACAATGACAACTGCGCTCTTAACTCATGACGACAACTAATTGTGGGTTATGATACGCACCGTGCAATCATACTTGATGCAGTCAGTCCAGTAGTTGGAGGCGGAGAACTTGGCTCTGAGTACAGAGGGGATGCCGTCGATGAGCGCGGCGCCCGTGCCTACCACGCCGCCCGCCGTGTGGTACAGAGGCAGAGAGTTGTACAAGCGGTCCGACGCGCGGAGACCCAGCATGTGCACTGTGGCTACCACCACCAATAAGTACCTGGAGAAATCAAATCAAGAAATCACATTTCGTCAAATATTAAAAGAAATTGATAATCGGTAAAGAATTTCCTAATGCGTCTACAACTATTGTCTACAAATTTGACAGTATATAAGTGTAAAATTTTTAAACAATTGTTGTCAAAAGCGTAATAAATTGTCAAATTGCAAACATTTGTCAAATATTTACTTATTTCACCCAGACGAACACAAAACCAGAAGAACAAAAGCTAGTATGAAATAAAGCAATAAAATTGTCACGTGCATAAATAATTGTCCAATGAATTTATAATTTTTTCAAATACGTCAGCGCGTGGTTTACAAAAAGTTAAAAAAAAACTTTGCGTTTTTATCAATTAAAATCATGCGATTTTCCCAAGATTGTAATTGCAATGACAGTTCTTAAATGAAGTTATGTATTATGAGATTTTTATATTGTTTTGATTCCCTAATGAAGAAGATTTCACCTGTCATAACATGCAGTCACACAGTAATTCTATGGGTTATAAATTATAACGAAATAGTGAGTAATTTAAATGACTTTGTACCTACTTACTTCTTAATTGCCAAACATCATTAACACATTTAATTACTGTATAAATAAAACAATAGTACCTATGTTTAGCAGATAATGCAATAAGTTTTTTTAATTCGTTGATTTATCTCATAATACTAAGTATTATGGAGGAAATACTAAGTTCAAGCGTGGCGTAGAAACTAACTGAAAAATAAATAAAAATCTATCGTTTTATTGATTGTATCCGAAAAAGATGGAGGGTTTTTTTAACTTAATGTATATTAAATTGAATTAAATTCGAGTAGCACACAGAAATTCTACCAAATCTGGTAGATATTTCTATAAAATGCGATTCAGCCGAAATTTCGATATGAAAAAGTCGAATAACTCACTTAGAATTTGGGAGTACAGCAGCCTTGGGCATGCCTGTCGTCCCCGAGGTGTAGATATAGAGCAGTGTGTCCTTGTAATGGGGTTTTTCTGCGACTATGGGGTACTCCGGGGGGTGTTTGTCCATCTCAGCGCCCAGGTCAGTGACGCCGGGTAGGCACTGGCCGTACAGTTGGAACAGCTTCAGGTCTTCGGGCAGTTGATTGCGGATTTCTTCGATTGCTAGCATAAACAAAACGAAATTATTAGGTCCAGCCAAACCATTGTTTGATTCATAGACCGTGGCAACCACAACAACATTTATTTCTGGACCTAGACGCTTCATACAATAGAAACAGCTAGCCTCAAACATCTTTGATTTTGTCAAAAACATAATTCAACCAGGCTTTAGAAGACTTACAACATTGTCAGCCGCTCTAAACGCCTTTGGTGCTTGAAAACGTCCATAGGCTATGGTTATCGCTTATTATATCACAGGCTGCATGCTTCTTAGGTTTATTTTGTAAACGTAGCTAACTTACATGCAGATAGTTGTTCGGAGTAAATGATCGCCTTTGCCTTAGCGACTTGTATGCAGTGCAGCAGTGGCTTGTGACGCAGGTTGCTATTGATGAGCGCGGAGACAGCGCCAAGCTTGGCCACGCCCAACCATGTGTACACAAACTCCCCACAGTTGGGCATGAACACACATACCACGTCGCCACGCTTCAACCCTAGATGGTCCTGCATCACTCGCGCCACTTGGTTCGACTTTTCGGCTATCTGTAATAACCATTGAGCGTTTTAAGGAAGGACACTAAAAAAGTTTTCAAAACTAGCGAGCATATAGACGAAACGAAATAAATCTAGAATAAAGAAGAATGGCAGGTATTTTTCGACTCTTTCACGACAGCTAATGTATCTTTTTAAGAACATAGTAGGTAGTTTTGAATATATGAAAAGTCTAACGATATGTGCGAGCCATGTTCTGGACTACATCACGTAACGGTTCGACATTTTATGCGATTGGTGCGTGCGTCATTAGGGCTTAGGTACTCCTGTTCTGGTCCATAGTACTAATATGTAGTTTTATTTAAATAGCACAGTAACTTATCAGATAGGTAATTATTTCACACTTAAATATTATTCTGCAATGTTTTACCATAGTTTATTTATGTACTAGTGTAATGCAGACTGAAACGGGTGCCTTTTTGTGGTTTTATTTAATATTGCGTGTAAAAACGAATTCTAGAAAGTAGTGGCAGTATTCGTATTGATGGCTTGAGTACATAAAGTTAAGAACGAATTTAGAATGTCAAGCACGTACTAAGCGCTCAACATACAAGGCATAATATAATATCCACTTTAGGGTCAGTCACCGAGACGAGGTTTGACAGCGACACAACAAAGGTAAGTGACCATAGTGTGACGTCAGGGATTTGCGACACAGGTAGTGCGCTCCGTGTGGGCATTGAATAGCTAATTATTGAATAAATCTTAAGGCACCAGCTCTATGCAATACTATTAACCATTTTGGTGATCCAGCTACTGTAAAGCAGGATACTGTATTTCAGGAAAATTTTGTTATGGGTAAATATAATATTTTAAATGTGTTATTAGCCAGTACCTAAGTAAGTAGGTTATTCAGAAGAAAATGTTGGTGTTAGATTATTATCAAGCTTTATTTATACATATAAGGTATTAGAAAATGGATCTGACTCACTCTACGATCCAGACAACTTGTTCATGATAATCAATTCAAATATTAGTTTCCGGAGTGTTGACGACGATCACATTAACGCAAACCTAATATGGCACGATATTCTAATACATAGTTGACATCTAATTGATTCATAGTGAATATGTCTGGTATGTCACTGGATACGGCACCTACCTACCTATTCTCTATCGGAAGGTTCCAAGCCAAGTTTTATAAATCTAAGACCTCGAAAGACAAACAGGGATTTGACGGTGGTTAGTACCCCAGGAGCTCACTGCCGCTATGCGGCGACATTTAGCTGTGGAAGTAGAAACCATAAAAGAAGATGGAATCGGCTGGAAAATTACTAAGGCCATAGTGGAAAGACCGCTATTGTAAGTGTGTATGCAGTGCCTGCCTACCTGCCGGAAGGTCCAGGTGCGGTCTCCAACGACAATGAAGCAAGGGGCGTCAGGGTACTTGAGGGCTCGCCGAGTGAACAGTTCCGCCACAGTGGCATCCTGCCGACCCCATCGCTTCGACCTGATCATGCCGTGAGCGTACCGCCATAAGAACCTGCAGAAAATAAGCAAAGTATTATCTCCATGCCATCTTGTAAGGTTTCCGTACTGATAGTAAGTATGCAGTTATACGATGTAATAAACATTACCCTCACGAGACTGTAGTGGGTGGTTGGAATCTGATAAAAATGATGTACCTATGTCTCTCCTGTCTCAGTGCTCGACAGGCAGAAAATACATAACGTCTTTAGTAAATAATAAAGAATGTCCTTGGGAAATAGTACCTACAAGAAAAAAATAACGTGCCGTTCATCGATTAATGTCCAAGGACGCTTACCTGTCTAACATAAAATAGGTATTTCTTTGGATCGATATTGTTAACTTCGAAAGCTGTAGGTACGTTCAATTACGTACTAACAATTTAATAATAATGTACTTACTACGTATTCTATCCAACGTTGGCTAATTTATTTATATCTTAAGATAGGTTTATTATATGTAATTTTCTGTAAGTAGGTAATTGACAGAAAATTGTACAGTTGGGATACATAATTCCACACCTACCAAGAATACTCTGTGATGTTACATGTCAGCCAAACGAAATCGCCTTGTCACTCTCAAGTGCAATTAAATGACCTACCCTACCATTAGAACAGAATAAATAATAGTAGGAACCAAATGCTGTGCCTACCTACCTACCTACTATTAAGTATGAAAATGTTACGTGACGATTTATAAAAGAACGCACCAAAGTCCGTTCGAATAATTTGCATAAATGTAAATAATAACAATATTTATGGGATCCTATCCTGAAAAACACCTTTTACCAAGTATTTCGGTGATAGGCATACCACATTTCAATATATTTTTTGGTATTAAAGATTGTCATTTTATTATTTTAATATCGTAGACACCAAACTCTGTGGCCTATCCAGTGCCCACCTATGTAAATAATTAGGGCCTACCCTAAAAACCTTTTCCATTTTCCTTGTGCCAATGTCAAATTAATAGGATATTTGTAGATGTAAAGATGTAGAAAAGGTCAAAAATAAGAATACAATGGTAAGCAAGTCTTACACTGGACACTGTTTGGAGTGTCACTAACCTGAGTGACATACCTATTCGGAAAATATGTACCTATGAGTGCAAGTAAGACGCTACTAGATTTTCTAGGAAATTCACAAGGAAAATATTATAGTTATTTACTATGTTATTACTCCTCGTCTATTGGTGCGAGAAGAAAGAAGAAGCCATACGGCGGCGAGGCTCGCTGATCGCCGTCAGACCATTATTACATAGTCACGAGAGTGTTTGACGTAAGTACACAGGTGCCTCAACATAATCCCATAATTGAATGTACACTAACGTGACCATCGTACTATTTATTTATTATGTGCTTGTGCGGGTGTATGGCACCTTGTAAATAGGTATACAAATTTCAAATAAAACTATTTACAGGTTAGATAGGTATAGGAAAGCGACGACCGCAATGATTATGATGAGTTTTCTTTTTATTTCATCCGGTGTTATGACAAATTTACATACAATAAGGACCTAAGTTATGTTACTAGATTCTACCTCTACTGTGCTAGTAGGTAGATAAACAAATAGCCGAAAAAATTACGACGACATGGATGTGGTACCTACTTAATTTGACAGGCTGTCTACATTTTAATTTGACAGGCTGTCTACATTGTGATTGATGATTCGCAGATACACAGCTACAATATTTACTGAAATACTGATGTAAATATTATATATCACCATCTCGCTCTTATTTACTTATTTATCACTAAATAAATGAGGTTACTGGGCTTGAAGCCGACAAAACAGTTTTTTATCACGACATACAAACAAATCAAACCTTCATGTTACGAGATGATAAACTTAATAACTTAGACTTTACTAACTGAAACTGATATTTCAACTCACGTGTATTCGTCGAAATGCTAGTGAAATACAAATTATGTGTGTATTTAAATAGTTATTGCAAAGTGGAAATAAATAATTGAAGTCGGGCTTATATTGATAAAATAACACAGGATTTGACAGCTGGATAAAGGTCGCACAACACGACATAAAAGTGTGTCAGACGTTTCGATAAAGATGGTACTTTGACCAGTTGAATTGAATTAAAATGTATTCTTTTTATTTATGCATAAACATAAGTATTCTCTATATATACTTATAGAGTTCTAACAAACATCGCAACCACATATTAAAATAATAGCACTCTGGCTGTCTGGGTGAGAGTTCTGTGCCCCAAGTATAGTTTTTATTTTTACATTTGAGGATGTCGCCTGCAAATTATCCTTTTTTGTATGGGAACGTTAAAAGGCGCCCAAGCGGCGAGTGTAGGAAGTATTACGTGTCCATACAAAACAACTAAAAACTGCTACACATCTAGAAGTAGTTATACATTAACGAAACATGATGCCGGTAATAGTTTAACTCAGTATTGGTAGGTCACACATGTGGTAAGCATTGAGGTCAGCAATTGAAGAGAGCTAATTTACTGTGTACGGGCACAATCATTTAGAACTATCAAATAGTATGCAGCATCTACAATCTGGTTACATCTGTCAACGGAGGCTGGTGGTTATCCTACACAAAGACACTAAAGTAGGTACTAAGAGAACAATTTATACACACAGATAATTTAAGAGTCTCCTTGTTATTCCAAAATAACAGCATCTCACTTAAATATATGAAAGTATATACGGTACTTTCATGAAGACACTTTTTTAAAAAAAATCTCTGTCTGTCTGCTGTTCTGGTCAATATCTAAAGCGACTGGACCCATTTTATCGAGACTCTCTCTGGCAGACAGTTTGTATTACGATGAGCAACTCGGTCTACTATTATTACAAATAATTAGGTTCCGCGAAATAAATCCATGAAATTATATCATCCAGGAAATCATTATACGCGGGTGAAACCGCGGAGCAGTATTCAAATATAATTTAGCCTGGACGATGGAGCATTGCGACTGGATGTCTGGACACGTGCTCAAAACGGTTCAGCCGCACGTAGGTATGAGTACATTACTTCGACTAAAGTTCACATCGAAAATAGCACAAGAGTAAACAATGCGTTGGACAAGCCGATCGCACGCGCCTCCCAAAAGGTCAGGCGCCTAATACCAATAGGAACTACAGTCATTGTTGATAAAGGAAGACAATAGATGGACTAATTAATTAATGAAGTGGCGTTCTTACACAACGCGAATGGGGCGAATGCCAAAACTGCCAAGAAGTATGAAATCTGAATTTGTGAGTCTGCAAGCTCGAGCTTGCCGTGCGTGAGACACATTTCCTTTGTAGTATTAATTCCATATATAAAAAAATGCTTTTGTTGTGCACATCCCAATTTAGCATCATAATAAATCTTAAAAATATGAGAGAAGTTCAAAATACATCTATGATTGCGCAGAGCCCGAGTAAATCAGCTAGTCTGATTATGGAACTGACGCTCGAGTTGAATTATTCGATTATTGTAGAGAAGCCATAGTCCATAAAAATCGATGTTAGTGTCCATGAAAGTCGTGAAAGGTAGATGCGCCAGCCTGCGGCAAGGCAACTCGCCAGAGCCTGCAAATCGATCCAATGGACACGTCACATACGCGATAGCTTATCTGCATTAGGAAATACCGGATAAGCAACAGCTTTATATCACTTACAGCAGAACAGATTTACTCATAAAATATTTTTTACAATATGTCGAAATACTTTATTTCATTATGGCTTTTCAGAAGTTAAGCATACGTGCTTATATCGCGTCGTTAACATATTATTGCGTCTTATACAATAAATTAGATTGGTGTTTGCTTACACAAGCATCAGCAAAACACATTGGTGTTGGGTCGTAGGTTAGTTCTATAATATTCGTATTCTTAATTTTTCGATTGCACCTATTTCAACAAAAAAAAACGCCAAAGCATTTTGTATATTCTAACTACTCGGCCGCTGGATCGATAGTTGAAGGCTTATTAAGTCCGGTGGAAGCGGCAACTGCCAACCCTGGCAAAACAGTAACCTTGACCCCAGCCGGCGTACAATCTACAGGAAACGTGTATATTGTCACGGATATAAAGGCTGGACATTCCTTATAAACAATGCAATTTCATTCAGCGCAGCCACCAACTCCAACTCATCTTTCTTTCAGTAGGACCTTTGTTCATTCTGTGTTATTTATTCATCCAGGTAATTATATTATGAAACTGATAACACCTTGTTTAATATGGAACAGCTTTATTTTTAAAGCCACAACTGTTATATTATGTAGTAAGTACCTATATAGGATAGAGGGCTCCGTCCGTACTACAGCACAGCTTAAGTAGTACAGATATATAGCTCATGTATTTTTAAATACCTCTGTGTGTCATCAAGTGAATCGTAGCTAGCCTAGATACAATTTTTAAATTTATAATTGTATTCCCCACATTAGACCTCATTAGGAGGAATATAAAACGATTTTCTTAAATGTCGCACTGGAATAATTGAACTTGTATAAATTATAGCCAGCTTTAACGTTTACTATATCGACAGAACGTAGCTGTAAAAGAGGCGTAGTTTGTATGAGATGGGCCCCTAGCGGCGAGTGTAGGAAGAGTTACATTCCCATGAAAAATGAGGAAATAATGCATTCTATATAGTCGATTTTAAAACATGTTGTAACCAATATTTTTTAGGTACAGACTAATTAATAAGCAGGAAATACATCATAGGTTGGTTAGATGCAGGTGCTCAAGTCTGTCCAATTTGATGACTTAAATATAGGGTTACATTAACATTGAGGGTGAGTGCCCCGGTTATTAACAACAAAGACCCGGGTATCGTTTGTCAAATCACCGCTTTTATGTAACGTCGGATGATTTGGATGTTCGTTTAGTTTAACCTTGAGAATTAGGTATTTACTCGCTGTTTCCTTAAAGCTTGCTGCGTGATACAGACATTTAACAAAAAACCGGCCAAGTGCGAGTCTAAAAACATTTTTTGTATGGGAGCCCCGCCTTAAATATGTATTTTATTCTGTTTTTTAGTATTTGTTGTTACAGTGGCAACAGAAATACATCTTCTGTGAAAACTGTCTAACAATGACGGTTTATGAGATACAGCCTAATGACAGACAGTCAAAAATTCAGACTGAGAGGGTAGTTTTGACCTTATAAAGGCACGATACGCGTTCAATACTAACAAACTTCAATACGAGAAATCGAATAAAGGTAATATTTTACGTCCTACATCCAATTTTACTTTTCGGGTGTTTGTAGTAGGAGCACAGTAGCCTCTACCTACTCCCGTGGGATACAGACGTAAGCATGTACATATTTTTATCAATACTGCAAGTGACAATGACCGATCTCAAGGCTAACGTCACTGATCTAGGTTAAGATCAGCTTCAATGGACCGCAATTATGTTGCACCTTCATCGGGATTTCTACATGAAGTTGCACAGAGCAGTGAGCTAGCATTATAGTAATGTGAATTTAAACATCGGTTTCATAAAGATATTTAGGTACCTAGTAGCAGAACATAATGTACCAAAAATGTCAATGCAAAATAACATGGTGAAGTGGGTAGAAATTGCAAAAAATACTATTTATGATAGTATTGTATATGGCAAGTGCTTTACACAATAACGGTTGTTAATCGCCAAAGATTAAGCAACAACGAATAATATTAATTACCTCCCCATATGAGTATTCATTCCGAAATGCGAATGTGGAAGACGTTTCAAAAGAGCTAAGTCTTTCTGTTAGTTTTCTGATAGAAGAATTAGAAGACGTTGGAATTCAACTACACATTTACTACACTAACAATAGAAATCCATGCTAATTTTAGATTTCCATCAAAGACAATCCCTACTTGGGACGAGCTCTAATACTAGTGTTAAATTTAGGACACAGTGACTACTGCTGAGTGACTATTTTAACATTAATGAGTGTACTATCCACAGGGAAAATGTTGTTATATACTAGGATACCTACCTACGTAAGGTAAAGACACCTATGTTGGACGCGGACTAATCATGGACATTCTTTGTATTTTCTTCCAAGCGGAAGGAAACGCACAGTATTTTTTTTCAAATGTCAATACCAATCAGTTTTTCCAGTATAATAGCCACCATAATAACTGTTTTTGAGAACTGACATCCATTTTGATAGCGGCCATAACGGTTGTTAGTTTCGCGGTGTTATTTGGTGTCGGGAATCGTAATTTCTTACTAGTCGCGATGCAAGTAGGTACACTTATCATCTTATTTTGTGTCGGGTGTATAATAATTATTTAATGATTTATCAATAGAAATGCATCATATTTATACTATACATTATCATTTTAGCCCTAAAACACATCACTGGATTTTTACTGTCCATGAATGGTGTCTAAGTAGGAGTGTTGTTTATTAATATTATTTCATTGTACTAAGTACTAAACTGAAATTAAACATCAAACTCTGATTGAGAAAATAACTTTTAATTTACTTCCAAATCCTTAAGAATGTAAGTTGAACAATAAATAAATTACAGAGAAAAATATGAAAAAAAAATCGCTTATACTGTCCAAGACTGGTGAAATTTACCTTAGATAATTCGTCATTTTGTGCATGTGTTTGTGTACCTACACTTTTCTGGGGACCTACCGTGACCTCTCATTGCAATAATAGATTGAAGTTAAAGTGGAATGAAAAGATGATATGTAAAAGAAATGGGTCAGTTGTAAATTTTTGTGCTTTTCAGTTCAACCGTAGCCGTAGATACTAATCGATATTGCTCGTATTTTACAGCTTATGGTTTCCTCATATTTTAAAATGGTTGACTTTTCTGCAATGTCGATCATTTTGATCGAGGCCAGCGTTAAATCTGGGTTATCATATACCTACCTAGGTGTGCTTGAGAAAAATAAAGATTATATGCCAATTGCCAGGACACATAAAAATTATGTCATAGGCATAAGGTACCAATTTTAAGTGTTAAGTAAATTACGAATTATTCTTAGAAGAAATAATTTAATTAGGTAAAATATAAGGTCGATAACAATCGAACTTCTTAATTGATTGTATATCTACTTATTGAGAAAATTATAAACAGATCAAATAACCGATAGGTAGGCATTATGTATTTTTAGAGAGTGTAAACCCAAAATAACCGAGCTGTAACCATCAAACCTTGAATATCTGTTACAGCTACTTGCGAGTTGTTCTAAAATAAGTGCTCTTGAATATAATTTCGACATATTATACAGAATGACTGTTTTTTTTTGCTCCAGTTAAATATGTTTAATATTGAAAGATATAGTTATACTTAAGTAAGTACATAAAAAAACCTTCAATCTTATTTGAGGCAATCTATCTACGTATGAAATACGTAACGTAGGCATAACTACTTTCATTCAGTCAGTGGGAAACTTAACATGAGCCAATTCAACGTCTAGACTTCTCCTAGACTTGACGTTATCTGGTTCGATGACTTTTAGTGACTAATGTCAACAAAGAACTAAGGCAGCCTGCAAGTAGTTTACCTACGTTTAGGGTTGCCAGGTCGCCAAACCAAACAGCTGGACAGACCAACCAGCTTGATTGAGGATTTTGTCTCAGTATTAATAGGTACCCAACAAAAAAAACAAGCTTATTTGAATAGGTATTACCTTGAAACGTATTATTACTTCTAATGAAATTTAAATTACGTCGAATACCAAATCAATTCAAGTACTTGCGCTTTGCTCGTTTGCGAAATGTAAAAAGCCTAACAAAAGTCTGTCACCGTTTATTTTGCCCGGACCCGCAGTCATAAAGCCTAAGTCCGGACTATTCGGACATCCGGAAACCCTGCCTACGTTTCATCTTATTTACACCGTTTGAGTCCATTCCATAATCTTATCAAGCACCTATATTATACAACTCAGACACTTACTAATGTATACTCGCAGCGTAACAGGACAATCTTGTTAAATATTGTACCGATACCGTTATAAGGACCTCGTACTCTAACCTACGTAAATAAGTAAGTACTTACCTGTACGGCGGATATCATGTTTGGTGATGAACAAAGGAATATTCACACGATTTTAGGTACTTGTTTATGGTAAGATTACTCATTGGAATTATTTTTTAAAGTTACTTCATCAGGGTATTCCTGTTGTTTAAGGTAAATATTTATGTGACCAAGTCCAATTGTTTTCCCAATTTATATCCTACGAATGATAACCATTATACCATATTGCAATCGTGTACCTACCTACCAGCCTACCGTTAAATAGGATATCTAAGTATGCAATTACATATTTAGGTATAATAACATGTAATACCTACCTAGGTTTGTTTATTGTTAATCAAAAGCGGGAGGTGGTGACTATATAATTAAAAATTACCAAGATCGAAGTTTCAACTTTGGTAAGAATCCGTATTGTGAATATGGCTAACTATTCTACCCATTAAATTATTGCGTTTATTGCGTTATTTTGCGTTCAGGCCGATAGAATTAAATAATATCCTTCACATTTTTAGTCTGTGACATCACAGTGTAACAGTATAGGTTGGTTAATTTGACGCAAGTCACTCGTAGCCTTTTATTTTCTGAGGTAAGATATAAAGAACTTACTAATATTAATGGCATTTGCTTTAAAGGCACGATACATTATTGATGTATTATTGATTATACATACATATTTTATATGTGTAGACATTCCATGAACATTATGGAAACGGTAAATGCCACTCAAAGTCTAACGGCTTACGGCACAAAGCGATAAAGCTATAACATAATGCTTGCTAATAATTTATTAATAGCGGAAAACGGAAGTATGAAAGAATCTTAACATACCTATTCATTGCACAGCAATTTGGTATAAAAAAAAAGTTAATGTTACTAAATATATATCGGTATTTTACATAAATTGTCTGTTTTATATGAATAAACTTAGGTATATCCAAATCATTGTCCATGTTATTGTTCCAATAACCCGTGTAGGAACAGTATAAATTGATAATGTAGAGGATAATAGGTACCTATTACTGAACGTAATGTAGCGTAGGATTCAGACTTGATAATATTCAGTCACTATGTTGAGTTAAAAGTAGCTAATGCAATTATTTTTATCAAACTAAAAATCAATGAACACAATAGTCTGTGACCATCACATCGTTAATTGATTTAGGTAAACAGTAAAGCACAAAGTACTCACCTAGAATCCCTGGGGAGTGTTTTGATGAAGATGTAAATGTGTCTCCTGTAGCGGTAGACACAGGGTGCGATCGCAAGAAGGGCGAATACTGCCGCCTTGGAGAGCGTGGAGAGTACGGCGGCCATCGCTGCGGCCAGTGCCATCAGAGCGACGAGTGCTGCCAGTATCGCGTCCATGCTGGCGACCGGCCCAGTAGGCCACACTGCGGCTAACTTTACACAGGTGACGGTGGTGACAATAAACAAGCGAACAATATCCGCGCGCGCGACCACTCACACCGGACACTCTGCTACAAATGTGGGAGCCACAAAGGACGCGGCGTGCGCCGTGCTAGCGACCGCGTCAATGGCGTGTGGCCCCCCTCGCTCCAGCTGCACATGCGCCCACAACAGCTGATCCCCGAACGGATGCCGCGATGTTAAACCGACCCTAATTAATTCATCGGACGTGTGTAAAAATGTAAAATAAAATGAATGCCCGAGCGAGCGAGATATTGAATGACGTTTCTAAAATTGCTCGAAATTTAAATTTCTTTTTTAACGGCAGTAGACATACCTGATAAAGAGTTTTTATACCTAATGTAACAAATATTTGTATTTCAAGTTAAGTACACTAATGTTTAAATATGGTTCATTAATGTTACTGGTGGACTACTTTTTTATAATAAATCGCTAGAATGTAAAATTAAAGGAAACTGTCAAGTCCGGTCCGTGAATGCGTTAGTTAATGGCTTTGAAAACCGGTAGATGGCGCTATTAACAAAAATACATATAAAATATATTATTCGCCGTTCAGATGTTTAGAAACAAAATGCAAACGATTAAAAAAATATTTAAGCAAATATCGGATATACCTACATGCATTGTTAACAGCCTTTGTATCTATCTTCTTTACTTATGCTATGATTCACAGTTTGTATTTAAGTAACAAAGAGCGCGCGCAACAAAGATAAAGCAGAACAATGAATTGAAATTGAGTTTAACTACTGGGTAAGTAAGTATATGGGTATTTTTTTCTCCCGTTAAAAGGGATCTTAAATAGGTACCTTAAGTAAGCGCTTGCAGAATATGCAAATATATAGAAAAGTCGGTAAAAACCATTAGATAGGTAAGTAGGTAGTTAATTACTTTGTATTTGTGACTCCATGGAAGACAAATTTAAGAGTGAATGACCTCTATTTCTTGAATATTTTTAAACTCTGAAGAATAAGAAATATTTTTATAATTACAAGTTTAGAACGCATTATTCTCTTGCAATAGAACACAAGTATCAGTGGCGTCACGAATTATGAGCCCTGGCCTTGAATCCGCAGTGTCATAGGAACTACCTACTAATGTATTCTGTGATATAAATAAGGTACTATAAGAATAGTATGAACTTATTCTAAATTAACGATAACCGCTTATCGTCACGAAGCACGGTTGATGACCACCTCTGAATACTGAGGATATGATATTATAACTGTATGATGATGAATCAAAATTGTATTTCAGACGGTCACATTTAACTGAATTCACAAAGCAACAGAATATTACTTTATTAATTTCATTCCGTTTTCAACCTTGAAAATTAAACAATGACAACCGCTTAGCATTGTGATATACGATCTCTGTTACACAATAAACAATTCTGACATGTCTAAAATATGAAGGAATCTATTTTACTGCGGAATTGTTTTGTAATTACGTATCTACGTACATACGTAAGAATACAATGAAATGTTAATACCAAAGATCAAATGAATAATCTTTACTGACTGGTATGCTTATGTAGACCATTTGGTAGATAATATATAATCCGTTGGATCACCTGCGTGATTCTTATGCAGCCAGTAGTTTTTTAAAGGATCCGTACTAAAACTAGCCAGACTGTCTGTCCACCTGTCATCAGGCTGTATCACATGAATCGTGACAACAGTTTTAATTTTCATAGATGTATTTCTGTTTCCGCCATAACAAAAAATATTAAAAAACGTAATAAAAAAAAAACTTAACCCATACAACAACCTTGATTAATTTTTTGCAGTTTTTGGAAGGTACGGTACTATTCGTGCGCGAGTCCAACTCGCACTTGGCAGGTTTAAGAGTGGAAATAAGAAATCCGAAAAGCATACAAAGCATCGAGCAGGCACCAAACATCACCCAATAGCTTTAAGAATTTGACTATGATATCCCTTTTCCACCATAGATCCATTGATTTCGGTATAAATAGTTGTATTACAGGCAACCTGTATATCACGCAGGGAAAAGTAATAAAACAAGCGTACAATTTACTAAAATATACGATTTTATTGCATAAAAAATAAATATTCAATATCAGATCTATCGATTCTTACACTGCATACGGTTTTATAAGTAGTATGTATTTTGCACGTTACGCGACACTTAATTATGACCGAATCTGTCAGAAAGTGTCATTCAATGATCTAATAACTTACCATAAAAAGTTCAATTTGGATTGAATGGTGCTGAAGCAAAATAAATTAGTGCAATAACAGGAGATTCTCAGACTAAAAAATACAAGTTCCAGACTGGCATGAATAGCTTCGATTTAAATTAATTATAGTAGATTTAATTAAAAAGGCAAGTTTTTTCTTTGTTCGTCATTCGAATCACTTTATCTATAAGCTTAAACAATAACATGAAACCGCAGATAACGATGATTCAGGTTCAGATCTCATTTTGTGAAAGTAATATTGAAATGCTGAATTTGTAAATATTCAATTTTAAATTTTGATCCATATTGTCAAATAGATAAGCATTATATTAACAACTGGCATTTCAATATTATAACATAATATACAGATAATAAACCCATACGGGTTGACCTACACCACAATTGCTTGCAAATATTAAGTACAGCATCCAGCTCCCTACAAGCTATTGTATAAATAATAAATACATTTATATTGGAAAGATTAAACAACATACGTCACGTATGTTTGGTGTGAAGTTTGCACGAGACGAGGTGTAATAATTAGATCTAAATAAATCATAACCAAAAGTTGCTAAACATGCAACATTCATGTAACTTTAGTGTCAAAAACTTAAGTGGTGATATTGCTCTATCATAAATTATTCGTTGAGTAAATAATATAACAATATTACATATAAATAAAACCATAAAAATATAAATACTAAAAAATATTTTGGAATTGGTTTGTTCGACATGAACTGAATATAATAAAAAACATTTTATATATTCGTTAGAGGCATTGCAATTTCCCTTCTCTATTTATACTCTTCACTTACGTCTAATATACATTAATGTAACAAAGTTATTACTCACGGTTTGAGCACCGATGAGATTTCTATAAATACATTTCTATAAACATATTTTGCATGATGATTGATGACCTATATTATTTGATTTCGCGTCACTAAACAGACAACTAGTCTTGAACCAATACAACACGTAACATTTAACTATATTTATCAATCGTTTTTGTATATAATTTAATTATTGTTGTGTATTATTCAATAATAACAGTATATTACTGAATCTGATCACAGCCTAATTTGTCCGTTGAGGATCTTCTGATATTCTTCATCGCCGAGGGGGAGGTACCGGCCCTGCTTCAGATCCAAGTAGTAAAGTTTGTCGTTCTTTGCCATACTCGGGTCGAAACCGTCTTTTTGGAGTTCAGTCTTCTTCATTTTAAATGTTCCTGTGGAGTTGATATTTAAGTATAAAATTTACCTAACTATTATTTATACGAATAAAAACGTTTTAATAGTAAAAATACAGATATTAGAAAAATTATAAATAACAGTAACGGATTGCTAACAGAAAGATGCAATAAGTAAATTAGGCATAATTTATAAATTGTCACTAATAAAATAATTTAAAAACAAGTATGTACCAGTCATATCCAAGCTGTCCATGACCCGGATGAAGATTGGGCGGGCATACACGGGTAGATCCCGGGCCAAATCCGCTGCTAGTTTCACCAGGTCGAGAGACCCATCTGCATCCACTATACCACACATACCCGCCCTGCCTTCCGTGTTCGGCACCTGTTAAACAAACCGATGGAAATATATATAATATATTATTGAATTTGGTTATATTTTAAGAGGCAAACCACTTTTCGTACTTCAACTCAGTAACCAAACCTGCAAGTTATCGCTACGGACACATTCATTAGTGTTGCCAATAAGGTTGGTTTTAAAATAGTCTGACAACTGGTTTAACCCAGATCACAGATTTTCCTCGTTAAAGGGGTTGCGAAGGTCAGTCGCTTCGTATAAAAATCAGGTGATCAGCCACATCGGGTTGAATCAAGTGCCGACCCCAACAATATATGGGATAAGGCCAGGGAGATGACACATTCATAAGTGCGATTCATTTCATTTTCAGATAATGATATATAGACAAAGCTTCATACAAACTGCGTGGTGCAATACATGTCTCTTACAGACGGGTTCACGCACGCTCCGACAGAGTACAAACTACGGCGCGTGAGTATGTGTGAGTGCTTGAAATACACTTGGTCTTATAAGGTGCCAACTCAGGCAGAATAATTGCTTGGCTCACGTAGCGTGTCATGGTCGAACTGGCATCGTTGTGGAAACCAATACTTTCTTGACACGCAGATATCGGAATGGAAAATACCGATAATTCGACATCGACGTTGAAGAGATTGAAGCATAAGCCTTAGGGTTGAGCAAAGGTGTAAAGTAGGGCATCACAAGTACCAGGACTCCATAAACGACAGCGTCTCTATGATCAGCAACTTTAGAGATGGCGGCCTCCACCTCAGTGGTGCTGACGTTCTCTCCGCGCCATCGGAAAGTGTCGCCTGTTCGATCTCGGAAGAACAGGTACCCAAACTCATCTGCTACCAGGATGTCGCCTGGAACAAAACTATATTTGTATTTTGGGAACATTCCAAACAAAATTTAATGAAGATATATTTTTTATTAGTCAAAAAATTCTCCAACAATATTTAGTCTGGCTTTTTTTAACTACACTCGCTGTTTCTCGCGTTTTCAACTGCATAGACTTAGGTTGTCATAGGAGAATTAGGTGGACATAGGTTGCCCGCGATTCCCTAATGTTTTACATAAATAAAAGCCTAATTAAATGTCCCGTTATATTCAGTCCAGGCGTTTCGGACATAAGCCGGAACCAGCAGACGGACAGAGAAAACAATGTCTAAAATTGTTTTTTTATGAAGCTACCGAATAAATAAGCCTTGTTAAGGCACTTATGAGAGTCGATAATTTATCAACGTTTCGGAAGATATCTTCTGAGAAGAACTGGTAAGAAGCTTAGCCAGGTATCATGTACATTTCATCGATACAATATATATCATATGGAATCATCTTACTAATTCGATGTAAGGTATAGTGACAAATTGTATTAGGTGCGAAAACTATCGGTTTCTAAGTAAGAATTCAAATTAGTTATGGTACCTGATATAAAGGCAGCGTCGCCATGTGCGAACACATCCCTGACGACCTTCTTGTCGGAGGCAGCCCTATCGACGTACCCGTGGTACTGGCGCGCAGGGTTGGCAGCCTGGATCTGACCGATGAACACGCCTGGCTCGTTCGCTTCGGCTAGCTACAGGTTATAAATATAACCTGTTAATCGCTTATCAATTTTTTTACTTAGTATAGTAGGCTAGGTTTATTATGCTGACAATTTTTTAATGAAAATTTAGAAATTATTAATTGCGGTCAATAGTCGGCTAACTTAAACAACGGGCAAAGTGCCGAGGGTTCCGTAAACACCTGATGTAACTAAAAGTGTATGCTTTTTCGTAATCTTTCTTTTATCTTAGCTATAAGAATTACAAGATTCTGAGTTCACGGGATGGTTTTGATTGAAAATTTGTAGTCAGTCAATCAGTATTTGATACAAATTTCAGATACCTCCACGCGTTCCTGAGAAAAAGGGCCTTGACAGACAGACGGATACCAATGTGATACTAAAAGGGTTCCGTTTTTTCTTTCTGAGGTACAGAACCCTAAAAAAGTAGTAAGTTCGTGTTGCTTACCTGACAAAGTCCATTAGCGTCTCTGATCGGCTCCCCGGTCTCCTGGTTGACTTTGATTATGGCGATCGGATACACCTTAGGTAATACACGAGAAACGAATCCTATTGCACCGGGTGTACCATCGGTATTGGCTGAAACATAATAACTAAATTACATATCAAATCTCACATTGTGCTTCCTTACATATTAGCCGAACTTTAACATTAAACAAACTACTTCGGAACATAGAGCTCATACATACATACATAAGCTCTCGCATGTATTCCCCGAAGCGGTAGGCAGAGGTGTTGTAATAGCAACACCCACTTTTCACCGAGCATGATTATCTGCCAACGTGACAGATGGTGAGCCTATCGCTGTCTCAGGCACTATACATACATATGCAGGTTTCCTCACGATGTTTTCCTTGACCGTAAAGCACGTGGTGTGAAATCACTGCACATAAGTTTTTTTTTAAAACTCATTGTTACAGGCGCCGCGGGAATTCGAACTTGCGACGCTTGCGTAGCAAACGACTGTTCAAACCCCAGGGCCACCACGGCTCTTTTTACTTCGCTTGACCTTGCGTTTGGAGCTTTTTTTCATGCCATAAAACTTCCTACTCTAGCCCGCTTTTTAAGAGTCCCATATAAAATCAGGAAAATATGCAGGTGATATAGCCTGCATATTGTAGTCGTAAATCCTCTTGAGGCACAGGTCACAGAGTAAAAACATCAAATCGGGTTTGATTTTCATATGAAATCAGTTTATATATGTTAGTACTAAAACTACAATCAAAATGAGAACATTCATCTTCTTTGAAGTCTATACAAAAGCGATACAAATCACCTGTATACTTGTATGTTATTTAAAAAACATAGTTATATTTCCATGCAAATTGTAACATTCTGTACCCACTTGACGGTTATATGTTATATTGAATCCAAATTCACAGGTGTTCGAGAACTCAATTGTTCAAGTGGACTCACCTATATTAGCGTTTCCCTCGGTTGCTCCGTAAAATTCGATGACCTCTTTAACGTTAAACCTTTTCAGAAAGTCAGTCCAAATCTGTAACAATGGAATTGGTTCGTCACGATGACCCTCTGACCTGACTACATTAAATCGACAATAACGAGTTACCAGTAATTATTTCATTGGATCTAACGAAAGGAATGTCTGGCTGGAAAACTTGCTTAACCCAAATAACCGATTTTGGACCAACCCCCACAATTTGTCAGAAAAACGAGAGACGACGTAAATATGTGCAATGCAGTGTTTTATACATGATTAATGAATTTCAGTCCAGGCTTGTATTTCGCTAGTTCTTTTCGGGACAAAAGAAAATGCCTATTCCCGTTTAACTCTCTTCATCAAACTAGCTTGCACCCACAGCTTCGCTTGCATGGCAGTCAGATTTTACAAACAAACTTTCAACCTCCATTTATTTATTAAGGGCAGAATTTTAGAAACCGTTTTTAGTGTATATTTTCATCTCACCAAGAACATACCTTCTAAATTTCAAGTACTTAAGATCTGCGGTTTAGGCTGTGCGTAAATGTACAAGATTTTTATGTATTAATAATTAAAAACGCTAGAGGTTTTTGTTAGAAGTTTTATATTTGTTCCATTATGTAAGGACATGGCACAGTTGCTATTGTGCATATTATTCAATTAATGAATCCTTACCCAAGTCGGTAGTTGGATTGATAAACGCCCGAGTTCCTCCCGTGCTCCGGTGAGCACGTTAAGTCGTAGCTCCCGGTTGTCAATTCAGCAATTACAGGTCAGACGAAGGCCTAAGAAAGACTGACAACTGGTCTAAATCAGATTAGCGACTTTCCTCGCAAGTTAAAGTAACCCACGAAGGCAGGTTGCAGTCGCTCGTAGAAAAATCAGGTGATCAGCCACATCGGGTTGAATAAAGTGCCGACCCGAACAATGTAAGGGAGATGTTGGTGTAAGGATTGAGATATGGACAATAATTGAACAATTATACATTTGACCCCGCGACATCCTTGAAACCTACCTATGTGCCAATGTTATTAAACACACTAGTGAGTAGTGACGCTTCAACTCACACGCCTTTTTTAATTTCATAATAAATTGAATTAACTATGAACGTTTTATATCGATCAAATCGTTTTATTACATACATTATGTGTCTCACCCACGATGAACTAACAAATATAGAACCACTTGGTGGCAGCGTGATGTTATAAAGCTTTCCTTGACAAATGAACCATCCAATACAAATATATTTATCCTATTCAAACCAATAGATAGTAGATTAACGCGGTCAACCAAACAAACTCTTCAACTTCATAATAGTAGATAGATAGGTATTATAAATATAATAAAGTTTTTATTATTGTTGGTATGACTACGAAATTAAGACTTAATCGAGTTATTTCTAGAATATATAAAAAACAACATTTAGCCTTTAACGCGTTCACTGCTAACGACGCGTATGTGCGTCCAACTATTAGAGAATTTACGAAGAAGTTGAAATGTTAACAGTGAATGTGTAAATACCTATTAATTATCTATATCTACGCATATAAATAAAATTGAGGTGTTTGTTTTTAATTCGAAATTAACAGCTTTTCACTAAATGCATATGAATACACGTTACACAATAAAACCAATTTAAAAAAATATCTCTGTCTGTTTGTTTCGGCTAATCTCCGAAACGACTGGACTGATTTCAACGGGACTTTCAATGGCAGATAGCTACAAGGAGTGCCATAGGCTACTTTTAACGTTAAAACGTTAGTGTTCCGCGGGCAACTCATGAAAATAATCCTACGCGGGTAAAACCGCGAAGCACAGCTAGTTGACAATAAAAAATCTATTATTTTATTTATTACCTGTGGCCTAAGCCCGTTGCCGTAGATAACCCTGACCTTGTGCTGTGTGTCTGCGGGTGAAGGGGGCGTGGCGAGGATATACCGGCACATCTCGCCGATGTAGTGGGCTGCCTGAAAACAACACACTGTGAACTTTACAGGGCGTTAAAATTATTTATTAATTAGCAAAAAAATCCATATTATAGTGTAGTATTTTTAATTCGAAGCGGTGCGAGTTCAGGTCACTAGGTTGTTTAATTAAGAAGTAATTATGTCGTTAATCGTTTATAAAGAGACACACAAAACGAGCAATAATAGTATTTTTTTTAATGCCTGGCAGTGCTAAAAAACGTACTTTGTCCGAATAAAATTGACTCACGGTAGCATTATATTTGGCACAATCGGGAAAGTATTGGGACGCTGAGAACTTATTCCTGAGCGCGACGGTACATCCCAGTATTAGAGCTTGTCCCACACTGATCACCCCGCCTGCCGTGTGGTACAGAGGCAAGGGACAGTACATCAAATCAGTACTCTTCAGACGCAGGTAGTGCAGACCAGTTGTCATGAAGATGAACCTGTAAGATATATAAACAATCTGAAATGAGTTTTTCTAAAATCTTAAGTGCCATCTGCCATCTTAAGTGTCACCTTATGTCACCTAGGCACTTAATCACATTGAAATGTGGGTGTTGTTATTACAACACCTCTGCTTACCCTTTCGGGGACCCTTCTAGGATGGCGTGAGCACATTTATTTGAATAACCGGTAAAAAAAGCTAAAATACCGGTAGCATTTGGTCATGGCCCATCTACCTACTGGACTTTCCCACTGGCGGACGGGTAATTCACCATTGCCTGTCCACCCACTGCGCAATTGTGTACCAGTTTATTCAAAGAGATAGCAGAACACAAAAAGTTTTGATTTTAGTTGGTGTTCCATATTAAATTACAGTTAAGATTGTAAATAATTCTATTTGTCCGACATTTTGAAGTATATACCTAGTTAATATTGCGTCGCTTGCTAAGCAACCGACGCAAGTTCGAATCCCAGCGGGGCCTGCACCAATGAGTTTTTCTAAAAAAATTAAGTGCAGTTTAAGTTTAAAGCATGGTTTAAAGAAGGACTAACTAGATCATACTCGGACTTAAACTATGTCCAGAAGGAGGTGGAACTACTTACTTCCAAACCAATGACTATGTTAAGCCATGTTTTGTAATAAGTTAAGAGACTTTAAGATAACAGGATGAAAAGTATCGTATGAAAGATGATATCTAGCAGCTATACCTTGAGTTGGTGATGACCGCAGCTTTGGGTAGGCCCGTCGTGCCAGACGTGTAGATATACAGCAGTTTCCCATTGAACCCTTCGGCATCAGCCAAAGTCCATGGGGCGGGAGGAGTAGCCTCCAATAGGCTGATGAGGTCAGCAATACCTTCGCTGTGGTCTGAAGGCTTTACATTCGAAGGGTTCAGAGGACGGTGTGTGAACTTAAACAACTTTAATTTTGGATCCAGCTGAGAAGTAACGTCTTGGATTGCTGTAAGTAAACAATGGCTTTATTTATGAAGAACCAATAGCTAGCACAGCGACTTCCAGCACCTGGAATTTAGTAAGACATTTTTTTGACATAAAATATCAATATATTTACGTTATTTAGCTTATATGATGTTATTTGCAACACTTATGTATATATGCAAATATTTTAAGTAAATAAATAATATGTGTACAGCTATAATAACACAGTTTGAAGGTGCTTTGGTGATGTTGACTGTAAAATATCACAATCATTTACAGTTTTGTTGATATTAAATTATTGCTTTATTTAAAGTTTATCACGTTGATGACAAGAAGCGTATTCAACCATTTACCCCAGTCATTTAACTTATTTATAAAATAGTTTATTTTCTAAAAGCACATTCTTTTCAATTATATATTTATAGAAATACTAAAATAAAATTTATAGAAAAACTTTAAATAAAGCATTAATTTAATATCAAAAAATAATTATGATATTTTACAGTCAACATCACCAAAGCACCTTCAAACTGTGTTATTATAGCTGTACAACTATTTTTTATTTACTTAAAGTATTTGCATATATACATAAGTATTGGAAATAACATCATATAAGCTAAACAACGTAAATATATTAATATTTTCTGTCAGCACTTTTTTAGTTCTATTGTATCGACACTAACATTTTATTCCCTAATGACGTGCATAACTACATTAATAAATGGCACGGCATTTCTATAACAATCTCGCCTAATTACAGACTAAAAACCTTGTTTTGAATTTGACTTACACTTTTCTTTCTGTGTCTATTAAGGGAAAGACACTTTGTTATTGTGTTATTTATAAATAGAACCAGCGTTGCCAACTATCCTTACTTTTAAGTAGATCTACGTATTTTAGGCCTTTCCTGCAAAGCTACTAACCTCAGTCCAGAATCTACGTATATTTAACAAATTTCCAAAACATGTCTCATTAGGCTAAATGGGCGTAATTACCAGTACGTACCTATTCGCGCAAAAAAGTTGATTAAGTTTCATAACAAACGCACACTTAGTTCGCCTAAAAATAAAATAAATCTCGGATATCGAGGAGCTGAATGGCCTCAACGTTCACGTGATGAAGAAGTCTTTGGGGGCCTACTAGCTTTCTCCGAAAACGAGGTTTCGGCCGGTAGTTCTCAAAGTTCCTACCACGGTTCTTACTCGTTATAAAATTACGGCCGAACGTGGTATGTTGGAAATTTTTTCGACGATTGTATATTCTAAAGCTACTGTAATTAAATTATAAAATGAACGAAAACTTGGGTTTGATAAAAATAAACCGATACTGAAACTACGTTTCATATTCCTTCGTTTACGAAGTTTCGTTTTCGGAGAAAGAGAGTCGACTCCCTGTTCATGAACTTCAGCAAACTTTTTGATATTACTAGTGACGAATTCCACTTGTACCGAAAGAAATTACGATTATCGCAATTATCGTAATTTCTTTCGGCGCGTTTACAATTCCGCAAGTATTTTATTTTTGAAGCGTTGTTTATACAAATTATTTTGTACATTGCTTTGAGAGCTACAGCGCCAGAGCTGGATACCATATGTCGATATCGGCATGAGGACTTGTCTATACAAGAAAAATACTAATAAGTATATAAAGCTGAACAATTTGTTTCTTTGCTTGAAGGCGCTAATCTCAGGAACTAATGAGTCCGACTTGAAAAATTTTTTTCATTGCTATATAGCCCATGTATTGAGGAAGGTTATATGCTATATAACCTTCCTTATAACTTATACAGGATGTCGGAGAAAAAGGAACAGTTGTCTTCTAGATGTATTAGGGTTTTATGAATATATCACTATGTTGAAGTCGTAAAATATCTAGCTCCAACGATAACGTAGTTATAGGCTATATACAGTTATATATATCGATAGCCTAGCCTAGACCACGATAAGATGACACCACAATCGTGGGTTAAAGTTAGCGATAGCCCAAAGTATCTATTCCACGCGGACGAAGACGCGGGTAGAAGCTAGTAACTTTATAACCATTGGCAGGATAATGGTATTCTCTATGTAATGCATTTATAATAACGTTGTGGGTCTCCCCACATACTTACAATAATAGGTACTTGGCACTAATTCTAGTGAAAGGTACTGTGAAAGTTTAATAACTTACGACTCATAGGTATCTTGCGCTAAGATTAATACGAACAGTAGCGACAAGATATGTAGGTACGTATATCTTTGAGATAAAGAGTAATATTTAACCACCCTTTTAACTTTTTACATAAGTAGTAGCTGGGCCAGTTTTTTTTAAATGAACCCTGTACTGGAATCAAGCATGAGGCACAATAACAAAGTAAGTTTTGACGTGCTTTAGGTACTAGGATGTGAACTGGATAATTTTTCTAAATGTTAATATTGTGCTTTGAAGAATTGGGTTTTTTATAATATTTTAACCCTTAACCTTTTTGACCATAAATTATTATATAATAACTCCTTCAAATTTGATTCATTTATGAACTAGGGTTTGTGCTAAGAACCAAACAAACATTCTTCTTTTTTTAAGTTGATTAGAGAATTCAGCCAGTATTATAGCCATTGATATTATAATATCTTTTTTTTGTCAAAGTTGCAGGCTATAATGAATCAACTTCTCATAATGATAATAGCATTATTAAGAATAAACCGTTTGTAACGAAGACAGGTTTGAGGTCTTTGACATCACCGTGCTGATGTAATAGCAATGTTAGTTCGTATTTAGTCTACGTATGTATGTATTTACTAATTCACATAGTATACATATTACGTGTAGTGTACCTATGACCTGTGGCAAAGCAAGGCCACGAGTAAGTGCCGTAAATAATCTATTCAACGGATGTTGCTGTAAGTCGAATAGCTACGCGATTGGCCTGCAGGCCTGGCTAGGGTCTCGGCTTAGATTACGACACAGTATATTAATTTGCTGAGCAATACATGGATCCATATACACACACACAGTAAACCCACATTACGGTTAGGTATAAGTCCCATGTAATAAGGGACGAGCCCATTGCCATAAATCGGGCACTTTGGACTCCTGGCTATTAGGATTATATGACATCAATGACTCAGAGAAATCAGGGATGGAAAACCCAATAACACTTTGCCCGACCTTTTACACTAGACCAGCTAGCAGTCATAAGAGACATGGGTTATACTTGAACTGGAGTAATACTTAGATACTGGACTAATTATTTTGATGTGCCCATGAACAAAGTGTGATAAAATTCGGAATGAATGTCCGGTAAAAAGACGCTCACCTGATGTATATTCGTCGGAGAATATAAGAATATCACACTTGGCCACGTTGATGGAGTGGACTAGCGCACTCCCTCTCTGGTTGGTGTTGATCAGGGGACACACGGCCCCCAGGCGGGCACACCCCATCCACAGAGCGGGCTGCTGCGGACAGTTGTTCAATAACAACCCCACTATCGTCCCTTTCTTCACGCCTTGGGCTTTCATTAACGCCGTCATCCGTAAACTGTAGTCTTCTACCTAGGACAATGTTTTACCATATTTCAAGAGTTCTATGTACATACAGAGGTAGGTCTAAAAAAGGTTCAAGAACACATGGCGACGTGAAAACGGATCGAGGCGAGGATATACAGCCAGGACAATACAAATTGCAATACGAAGATAAGGTGGGCAAGGCAGAGGTGTTACAAAACCGACTTTTTACCGAGGTTGAATAAGTCTCAGATAGTTACGTTGGTACATAATCATCTTCGGTGAAAAGTGGGTGTTGTTATTACAACACCTCTGCCTATCCCTTCGGAGAATACAAGCGTGAGCATATGTATGTATGTATTGACAAAATAACCGTGTACACTTTAAAATCGTGCAAGTAATCGTGAAGGACGCCGTATGTAAAGTTGGAGGTATTTGATCAACATAAATTAAGGGAAAAGAATTATGTATTTTTTGTATACTGATGGTTGCTACCTCCTTGAGGATAAATATCAAGACTATACATTGTTCCACAGGGTCTGTGCGTTCCTGGCATAGCAACTGGAAGGGGTAGAGAGAGGGAAAATATTATAATAATAATCGGAACTTGGTCTATGCGTTAGATATATTAATTGAGAAGTATTCAATACAACTATCCTCCTACAGTGCAATCTATGATGGATCTTTCACAACTCTTCTATTGTGAATACAGCGCACGCAACGCAATACGCAATTGCTCATTGCTTACACTAACCTTTGAAC
This sequence comes from Watsonalla binaria, assembly GCA_929442735.1. Lineage (NCBI taxonomy): Eukaryota > Metazoa > Arthropoda > Insecta > Lepidoptera > Drepanidae > Watsonalla > Watsonalla binaria. The sequence goes on along the minus strand of OV838919.1, from coordinate 5,156,068 downwards.
AAAAGAATACAACTCAAATTACTTACACATAATTAATGAGTATTAAGTATTTAAATAGGTAGAATAATTACACATGGACCATATTTTAGTACATAGTATTAACTATCATAAGTAAGAGGGTGAACAACAATTATGAAAGGTGATGTGATTAATTGACAGGAATTCAGAGTTACAATGTTTGCACAAGCATACCTCATAAGTCCACCAAGTGCAGTTCATGGTCACCAATAGTGTCACATGCATTCCCTATCTCATAAAGAATGGAATCACAACCCTCCCTCACTAAAGTCTCCTGGCGAATTCTATCAGGAACACCTTTATGGAGCATAATATGACTGATGTACTCTGAAAGGTACCTCCAGTTGCGTAGCACCAGAATTCAAACTACTTGTCCTTTTATGCATTTTGTATGCTGTTTAACTGAATACTATTATTAATATTTGAAAGTATAATAAAGTCCACAAATGCATGGGCACTGGCTTACCCTTTTGGAGTCAAAGCAAAGGTACAGTTTCAAAAAGACCTTAAAATTTCATCTAAACATTTGAGATGTAAATTTATAAAATTACAAACCTCCTGGAAAGTCCAAACTTCATCTTGAAACAGGAAGCATGGCTTATCAGGATGCCTGGCCACCACTTCATGGAATATATCAGGTATTGTCAAATCTCTCCTGGCAAGGACTCTGCCGACCCAGACAATCTTGATATAACTAAACAGGGCCCTGTAATGGATACCTTTAATTAGCCTGGCTATTAATGCAATAAGATGAAACTGCAGGGTGATGATGATAATATGTTATTTTTTATTCTAAATTATACTAGTACCTACATATACACATTTCTTAACACATAAATCTTTATTAATTGCATGTTGTACCTACGGTTTAACCCGCATACATTAAGTTGGTGACCCGCAGAACGCTAATTAGTTTTTTTTTATAAATAGTCAATGTTACTCCTTGTTAAATTGGCTATCTGCTAGTGAAAATCTCGTTAAAATCGGTCCATCTGTTTCGGAGGTTGGAAGAACCAGACAGACAGAAAAAAATTACAAAAATTGGTTTTTCAATGTCAGTACCATAGAAAAGCTGTTAATTTGGAGTAACAAACCAACACTTAAATTTTATTTATCTTTATAGATGTAAACTCAGTGATGGAAGTCCATTACACCCTTAAGAATTAATGGCATTTGCATCTCACAGGATGACAGCAATTATATTAAACTTTAAAAACAATGGAGTTAGATCATGAAATTGAAACATTTGAGTTGTAATTCTAAGTTATGCCATTCTGATCCCCATTCATGATCCACCTGGGGATCAATTTTAATTAATCAATCCCAACAAAAAATATAAAAAATTTTTTGTTGTTTTGTGTCTCTTCCGAAATACATGGTACAAAAACTACTCTCAAGTTTTCATACAATATTTGATATGTGATAAACAATGAGAAAAAAAAATTTCTTTTGTTGTGTGAGTACATAACATATCTATACTTTTAATATCATTGGATGTCAAATCCTGTTCTCATTTCATATTCTATGTGACCTCTCAAGGCTGTAATGGCTTCTATGATGGTAAAGAGGGTTCTAGCATATTCCAAATTGGAGCAGTAGTGGAATGCTGATTTCAAAATTACATTCAGAACTGGTTCTTAGGAGTACTCTCTTGCCCATCTAATATAATAATAATATAAAAATGGCTTTTGTAAGTGTTATCCTCACAATGCAGGGAGTTATTGTGAGGATTTGCGATTTGTATTTTTTTGTAATACTTTTTAACTTTTATCTATAACTTTGACTCTTAACAAAACAAGCATGAACCATCGTTAAGATTGTGGAACTTAACTGAACAGTAATAACATGGGCAACAATAAAAAAATGCTATTGTTGCTCGACACAAAATACAATTTAGACTAATGTTTCCACCATTCAGTTACCTGAGATCTCTTGGAGCAGTCATAGCAGCCACATATAACCATCTTGAATGAAATATGAGTGCATACAAGAGACATAAAGTTGTAGTTGCGGCGAGGGTGTAAAGAAAGCCTAGGTAAATCCAAATGGACACAAAGGCCGCTGCGATAGCGGCCACCGCAAGGAACATCGCGACCACTTTTCGCCACGAAACACGACTAACTGCCGACCGTCGACCCACTGTGCTTGTGAATTAGTGCGCTTCGCTCACTACATACGACTACGGCATACGATGTTAAACACCGTTCGCCACTGTAACAATTTAATTACGCATTCGCGTGAGTAATAACGGAAAAACGACACACAAACAAATAATGAATTTATTCGCGGCTCGAGGAAACCTGTAAAACTTGTTTATTTCACAAATGACAAACTTAACTTCAATTAAATGCTGTCAAGAAGAACTTGACAGAACTTAATTGAAGTCTGTGTCTAGTTGTGACACGTGTCAGTAATAATTACCCATGACAGACGCTGTCAGACAAATCTTTCTTTCTTTCTTTTATTTGTTTAATGGCGATGAGCTTGAGTAGTACAGCTATTCCACCAATTGACATTGGTTGCTCAAGTGATCGTTGAGAAAAAAATCTTGTAAATTGTTAATAATATGCGGAGGAACCCATTGGATTCCACTCTAGCGTCGATGAGTATGCTAAAGCAATCCGAGTATTGATATTAAAGATTACTCCAGACAAAGCTGTCCAGCTGACCAGCTCATAGCACAGCAGTGGAGGCCTCTCAAAGCGATAAGTTTTCTTTATCTATGAGGCCTCTAGTTTTGGCATGATGCGGTGGAAGACCATACTGCAATATACTTCAGTAAATTATACTATTTTAAAAATATATACAGATAAATAATAAAATTGAAGTGTCTGTTGTAAATTCAAATTAATAGCTCTTCACTAAATGCATATTATGAAAATACATAATAACACATTTTTTGTTTTAAATATTGTTCGGGACTTTCGTACATTATTATCTTCACATCGGTCCCGTCGTACTATTGCTTTGTACTACCAACTAAACTATAATCATTCGTCAAAATCTGGTTAAAAAATAAAAAAAGGAACATTAAAATATTAGGTTTCCGTGAAATAACGCATAACTAAATATATGTGGATGAAACCGCGGGCACAGCTAGTTTTATAATAAGTATGTCTCGTGTTATGTGACGAAGTACTTCGATACTAATATGTCCGTGGTTGTGGACCAACAGATATTGTCATACCTACTGTATATAGGTATATAGGTATATAGGACTAGGTACAGTTCAATCTACGGTCACTTTACGGGCTTGTGAAATACAAATATATATAAGAAAAGTGAACGATTAGGTTTAGTATGGGTGGTAAATAATTAATACAAATAGTATTTGAACACTATTTTTATTTATTCCATAGGTACATCCATTACTTCTCGTAAAAAAACATAACTTTACTAATATAAAATGTATTTTACCAAGATTTTACCCCAAGCATTCAATTAAATCTTCCCCAAAATGAAAACTGTTTCCCTACATTCCGTTATTTAAACTTAACTGTAGGCGTTTAGTAATGTTAAAGCTACTAAAAACTTCGAATTTGAGCAACAATAAATGATGAGTATAGAACTCTTCAAAGAAGAATGTTGACTGTTTTTATTTTTTGTATTATTCTAGATAGTTTCAAATTATTTAGTTTGCATTCCTGAGTTACAAAATGCATATTTTCTGTTTAATATTTACATGAATATATAGATTGTATACAAAGATACCTACTTACTTAGGTAATAATAATAGAACTTGACTTTTAGTGTTCATAACATATTCTTATTGGTAGGTCAAATCATTTACGATGATATTTAAAATAATACACGTCACCATATCTAATCTATCATAGTTTACTGCACTGGTCCAAATAAATACACATGTCGTGTGGTATATCTATGGTCTATCTACCTCATCATTCATCTCTGGTCTTATCTATGTATGGAACATTATTGGGATCGGCACTTGACAGTTCAACCCGATGAGGCTGATCACCTATTTTTTTTCGAAACGCCATCTGACATTCGTAGCCCCTCTTACGAGTAATATTGGTTACCTGGTAAACCAATTGTCAGGCTCGCTTAGGCTCTAACCGACCTGTAACGGTCGCCAAAGATGTTTAATTGACAACCGGGACTGACGGCTTAAAGAAGGAACTCGGGCGATCACCCATCTAAATACTGGCTTGGGTGATGCTTAACTTCGCTGATCGAATGATAGCAACTGTGCCACGAGCTCCTCAATGGCCTATCTACCTACGTACGAAAACAATTTGTAATTTTGGACATTCTCAAAAGTAAGCAATTTGTAATGCGTTTTATTTTACTTCCGATCTGCTGTGACCTACTTTATAATAACACTTAACTTACATCTTAACTTATGTTACCTTGTTACTTGTCATACACAACCTATTTTCAAACATTAATTAGGTAAGTAGGTCCATTTTCACAGTTCATTTTAATCACAGCATTCAAATATATCTATTATATGCTAAAACAGATAGTTAAGCCAAATCTTAATTTAAATCACAGTCTAACAAGTCCTGACATAATTTTTTCGTACTCCTCAGGCCTTAAAGGCACGTACGTATCTTGTTTAGGGTCTAAGAAGAATAACTTATCACTAATATTAGTAGGATTGAATCCGTCTTTCTGTAGATCCACCTTTTTCATTTTGAAAGTTCCTGAGAACAAGGAAACAACATTTAATCACGTCTCAACTTTAAAGATTACATCAGCCGTGTAAATATCGTATTTTTTGCAACACATATGTACAGGCGGGGTTCTCACAATTTACATTTTACAAGTATAGTAAAAGTTTACTTAGCTTATTCAAGAAACGATCCTTACCAGTCATGTCAACGCTGGTCATTATTCTAATAAACACTGGCCTTGCATATTTCGGCAGATCTTTGGCAATATCCTTAGCAAGCTTGTCCAAGTCTAGATTATCTTCCGTGTCGACGATTCCGCACATACCCGCACGGCCATCCGTGTTCGGAATCTACAAAAGGATAACGAATGTTAGAAAATTTTATTTAAGAGGCAAGCCAGGGCATAATATTATCTCCCGCTTGAAATTAGGAGCTGCTTGACTGGAACGTGTTATTAAGGTCACGTTACAGAAAATCGCAGCCAAATTCCGGATACCTTAAGGCAGGAACGTGCATTAGATTTTAAGAAGTGTAAGCATAAACAATAAGTAGGTAGGTACCAATGTGGCACATTGGTACATAGATGTTTCGGTATAGACACACAGTCTAACATAAATACGCACAGACACAAACATAAACACGCACACGATACCAGAGTATTCAGTCATCACAAATGGTAAGCACTGCTTATATGGAATGCACCCCTGCCTTTGAGCGGTATTGTATTCCTGCGAAAGGGTCGCCAGTCGCTCTTTGATGGGCAATAGTTGTTGTTCAATGTTTAACAAGATTACCTCAACTCCATAAACGACTGCATCTCGTTGATCGGCAAATCTGGATATAGCGGCCTCCACCTCAGTGGTGCTAACGTTCTCTCCGCGCCATCGGAATGTGTCACCGGTTCGATCTCGGAAGTAAAGATATCCTAGCTCATCCGCTATTAATATATCACCTGTTTATAAAAAAATAATTGAGTAAGATCTTGTCCGCATAACCATGTTGTACAGTCCTTGAAGAGCAAATATGTGTTGCAAATTATTACCCGAAATAAATGCCGAGTCGCCATGCTCGAACACGTCCTTGACAATTTTCTTTTCTGAAGCAGCTTTATCCACGTATCCCAGGAAGGCTCTCGATGGGTTATTGGGCTTTATCTTGCCAATAAACACACCCGGCTCGTTAGGCTTAGCCAGCTGTAAATATATGAAACATTTGAAATTAGTCTTTATTAGCACATGAATAGTGATTTAATAAATTTTTTATGTGGTTTATTGACCTGACATAGTCCCCTCGAATTTCGTATGGGCTCACCAGTTTCTTGGTCGACTTTCAATATGGCTATCGGATACACAGCTGGGATAATACGGGAGACAAATCCAATTGCTCCGGTTTTGTTGTCGATATTTACTGAAAAAAAGCATAGTTTCATAGGTTTAGTAATCAGTCTCAAAAAAGATTATATCGGAAGTAGTCCAGAAATATATTTTAATTGGATTTATGGACTTACCGATATTGGCGTTTCCTTCAGTAGCACCGTAGAATTCAACAACCTTCTTGATATTGAAGCGGTTTACGAAGTCTGACCAAATCTGCAAGTTAACACAGTTTACCTATGATAAGCTCTGCTTGTTTATCTATCTAAGACAAGTAGTCACCTAAGTATGTAAGCCTTACCGCTGGTCTCATGCCGTTTCCATAGACTGTTCGTACTTTGTGTTGCTTGTCGGTCGCAGCTCGTGGCGTGGTAAGCACGTATCGACACATCTCTCCGATGTAATGCGCCGCCTGATAGATCATCAACAGAGTAAGCTATTATGTTCAATCTTATTCAAGGCCATTGCAAGTAAAGCAGGTACTAATACATTTTCATTTGTCCATTAGTAGGGGGGGTTGAATTTTGAGTGGAACTTCATATTCTCTGAGTCGAATACCAAGCGGGAGAAGCCGCGGGCTACCATCTATCACAACCAGAATCCAACAGCTATGGTGTAAAGGCAATTAGCCCGAAATACTTATTTCAATAACAAGTTTTGATTTGCATGCTATTGCTGTTTTGGTTATTGCACATGCAGTATGAAATGTGAAAGCTTGGCAAGTCATAGATTGTCGAACTATATTGCCCATTCGATACCTAGTAATATCGAGCAAACCGAACATGCGTTAGCTTTCGTTTCAATGGGTTAGATAAGAAAGAGTATATAGTTTAATGGTTTCGTGCAGCATTGCATTCACATCGCTTTCTCGAGCTTTCACTTACAGTAGCATTGTATTTGATGCAGTCTGGGAAGTATGCTGACGCGGAGAACTTGGTTCTCAAGGCGACTGTACAACCGAAGATGAACGCCTGTCCGACTGTGATGCACCCTCCGGCGGAGTGGTACAGGGGCATGGGGCAGTAGATGACGTCAGACTTCCTCAGACTGCCCAGGTAGTGGACTCCTGATGCCATGAACACCATTCTGCAAGAACATTTTGTTTAATGGGTGCTATGGCATACTATCTTGAATGTACTTGAAGTACTTCACTCGTGTAGACATAATCGCTTTATTTTTTTTCGATTTGAAAGTCCCGTTAAAATTGATTCAACTGTTTCAGATACTAGCCAGAACAAACAGACAGACAGTAATTTTAAAATTTTGGTTATTAGGTGCCTTATATTTTTTTGTATTTTATGTACATTCATATTATACAAATAGTGAAAAGCTTTTCATTTTGAATTACAAACAGACACTTCAATTTTCTTCATCTGTGTAGATGCATATTACTATTAAATGATACAGACATGTAATAGTAATATGCATTGCAGGAAGTTTCAAAATAAATAATATTTTTAGCTTGTGTATTACTTGTAAATATGTTGTTATTGCCAAACAAATCTCTGTTTGGGTCAGGCTCCGTTCAAGGCAATATTTTTACTTTGGAGCGGCAATAATGATAAATTTAACGATCATTAGCCGCTTCGAGGCAATCCCGTGATCTTAAAAAACTTATTAAAATATCTTGCATATAACTGTGCCTCACCTTGAAGGAGAAATAACAGCAGCTTTGGGTAGTCCAGTGGTTCCAGAAGTGTAGATATAAAGCAGTTTTCCATTAAAACCGTCCCCTTCAGACAAGTGCCATGGCACAGGCTGAGTCGCTTCCAACTTGGATGTGAAGTCACACAGCGAGTCCACCACTTTTACTTCATCGTTGGATGTGTTCAAAGTCCGACGAACGAACTTGAATAACTTCAAAGATGGACTTAGCTCTTTCGATACCTCTTGGAACACTGTAAATATTAAAATTGTATATAACTAACTTTTTTATGTTTCCTGTAAATGGCAGTACTTACCTAATAATACAGAAATAGGTATAGTAATGTGAGTCGGTAATTAAAATCGTGCGTCACAGTTTCTAAAACATAAAATCTGTTATGAGGGGCTTGTAATTGTTGTGCCCCAAGTATAAGTTTTAACGTTGACCATATTACCTACCCCATTTTGTATGGGAACGTCAAAAAGAGCCCCAAGCGGCGAATGTTGTAAGTTGCTCAAAACGCAAGGTCAAGCGACGACGTTCGAACGTGTCGAAACCTTATACTTGGGCCACAGAACATACGAGTATATCATTAGTAAATTGTTAATTACCTAACTACTTAGGTAATGCTCAAGTAAATTGTTAATTACCTAACTCTAAATGGACTTGCTTTGACATCTTAAAAAAAGGTAATATTATCTTAAAAAATCGGTCGTTAGTACTATCTTAATTGCAATGCTTTTGCCTCAGCACGCAAAGTCGGTTAACGATTCCGGTTACTTCCTAACTAGCACCATAATGTATATTCTTATAGCTTAAGTGTTATTCTGATATATAAGCTATATTAATGTAAAGTTTCATAAAAATCCATGCCGTAGATTTTGTGTGAAAGAGTAACAAACATACATCCATAAATATATTCTTTTATAGTATTAGTTTTATATAAAATTTCGCGTTTATAGTATTAGTAGGATAGTAGGATGAACGTTAATCATAAAGCAGTTTAAATAGCGGGTTTTAAAAAGACACTGACCTGGATCAAACTCGCTGCCGTAAATGACAAAGTTGCAATTAGCAACGTTCACAGAGTGCAGAAGGGTGTTTCCAGTCTGGTTGGTGTTTATAAGGGGTGTAACAGCCCCAAGCCGGGTCGCCCCAACCCACATCGCTGGCATTTCAGGGCAATTGTTCATCATAACTCCCACTGTATCACCCTTCTTCACACCCTCAGCTTTGAGTACTGCAGTCACCCTCAGACTGAAGTCTTCCACCTGAAAATTGACAGATTCAAATAACGCTTTATTCAATAACACGTACATATTTCTTTATGATAAGAAGTGGTAAAAGAAGATACATAGTCGTATAGGTAATGGAGTTTGTCGGGCAGAAGTTAAAAGTCAACTGGACCATAACAAAATCAGCTACACGTTTGTTACATACCATAGGTACAGGAGCCGTCGCGAGCTAGGAGCGATCAGGGAAAATAGTATTTTATTTGCGTCGCACCATACAGGCAGACAGAGACAGGCTCATAAAACTATTACTGCACATTCAAGGTCAGCAGCGCTTATAACCTGTGACGGCACTTGTACGTGTGTAATTTTTCCCTTCCACATTATTTAGATACTAGTGGAAAAAACATTTATTATTAATTACCTGCTTAAATGTCCAAGTCTCATTTTCGAAGAGGAAACACGGTTTGTCTGGATGCTTGACTACCATCTGATGGAATATGTCTGCCATGGACCAGTTCTTACTAGTGAATTTCTTCGTCAATATAAGTATTTTGACGTAGCAATACAGGGCACTGCGGAAATAATTGTCAATGTAAGAGATGTATATGATTTACGTATTGTATACCTACGTACTACCTACATAATTTATTAGTTAGTAACCTGTGCATATAGGAAGGTTGAATATGCACGTGTCAGAAAGATATAAAAGAATGGAATTAGAAGAGTATTAGAGGCTGGGTGAACTTACGAAAGATCCCTGGGTGCAGTTCTAGCAGCGATGTACAGCCACCTCCAGTAGAATGCTATAACGTAGACCACAACCAGAATGGCCAGCACCTGGAGGCTGGTCTGCCAATCCTGGAAGACCCATGTCACGGTGCAAGCTGCTATGAGGACTCCTAAGGCGACAATCATTGCGATCACTCTACTCCAAGGTACTGACGACGAATCGCAACCAGATCTCCCTTGTTCTAAGTCCGCACCTTTATTTACCTGTTAAAAATAAACAGTACAGACTAACACAACACATATGATTACTCGATGACCGATAAACGTACACTAAACACTATCTGCGCGGACGATTAGATAAACGTTAAAGGTGATGGTCAATATTACACGCGACTAATTTGTATGAATATGTTACGAAATGATCTTTACTTTGCTTCGCTGTAAGTAACCGCACTTTGGACCCTGTGCAAGAACAATACTTACTTAATATTTTGCTTACGTATGAGCAGTCTCTGTAAGAATGATCTTTATTTAGTTGTATTTGAGTAGATAATACAATATGCAATGAAATATGTTGACGTATATATACCTATGTGATAATGGGATACGAATCTGGTTTTCCCTTCGCAAATACATGAAAATCAACACGAAATCAATGTCCCACTTTTGTCCTCGTCCAGGGATATAGTAAAAATAATTTAACCTAACCTTGTTTCTTAAACAGTTATGTTACGTAAAGGTATGTATTTATACTCGTATTATTAGCGGATAAGCAAATGGTGTGCACATGCGCACCTTCGAGACGTTGCGGAAATATGTTAAAATAATATAAGTAAAATTATGTATACTTAGGACCTATTTACTTCTTAACAAAAAACCTCGTCATAATTAAAATTATTGGCTTGACTCAAGTACTTTTTGTAAGTAGATCCGTAAGTATGTAATGTAACTTAACATTAATGGAAATTTAAATTACAAACAGATTGATTTCAGTGTTTTGTAGTAGGTAACTGATAAATGTATCTTCTCATGCTCATCACGAGACAAGATGCACGTTCATAAGAAGTTTTTCCTCATTGTTACTATTTTTTGTCATAATTAAACCCAGCGCACTTTGGTTACTCATCCACTTTACAAAGTCTCAAATAATCTATAGTTATAGTTTACATATATAAAATAGGTTATAGTTTATATAGTTTGATAGTTTAAAATAGACGCTGGTATTCTAATTGTCATTTACGAAATGTTATTACTACTTGTACATAGTGATTGCAATCCGGCATCATTTTCCATCCGGATTGATCAAATCAGGATAATTTCCGCTTTCCGGTTCAAAATGAACAGCTACTATTAGTTAAGTGTCCTTGTATCATCGAATCAAGTGCCACTGTACTTAATATAAGTAAAAATATAACATGTTAATCTATTTTATTTTCAATCCAAGTTACTTTTAAAAATCTAATATAACTAACCTTACGTAATTTACTGAGATAAGATCACAATAATATTGCCAGATCTACCGGATGACCGGAGTCCGTTTTCCGGATTGCAATCCCTACTTGTACACCTAATTACACACACAGGTCAAGGTCACAGGTCACACTTGTTCAGGTGAATAAGCAATTATATATCCATCATCACATACCTAATGTGCTTCATGGCAATGTGCTTAGAACATCGGTTAACTACGTCTTAGATGCTTATAATTTAGGAACTTACATTTTAACTATTGATGTAAGCTTGGTTTTGCAAAAGTATTTGTGCAGTAAATCAATAAGACACATTTTGTATGTCTGTATGTTCAAGCTAATCTTGGAAACGGTTGCACCGATTATGACCGATTTTCACTTGCTAATAACTGATATTACAATAATTCTCTTCTATTATGAATATAAAACAGAAAGACTGCCCAGGCCGATTGATAATATAGCTTGGTCATCTCGAGTCCTCCTTTTGTATTATTATTTATTTAAAGAGGAATCCAGCTCATGTCGTAGAGATATCACTTGCACAAATCCCTCACCCTAGCAATTTATTGTATTTTATTTGAGCTTTGGAACTATGTCCCATAGAGTTATATTTTCATTAATGTCACGATCAAATTTCTTCCCGTGTTCTTCTCAGTAAAAGCAACCTTCCAAACCCAGTTTACGATTTGAAAGTACTTAAGTACTTTGTTAAAGTCTAATCATATAAAGATATTTAGAATTTATAATTTTATAGGTATAGGTATATTTGAGTGGAAAGATTCAGATTCAGACCAACGATGGAAAATTTATTCCATTAAGGAAACATTTTATTTTTGTCCAGATTGAGTAAAAGTATATTGGCACTTACGTCACTCAGGGCTTGTTGAAAAAACCCGTTGGCTGCGATTAAAATAAACGCATTGTATTGTTGTTATAGCTATTCTCTTGAATCTACTCAACAGCGAACAAGGTCAGCGTTATCAGCGAGCGATTGATATCCTGGTGGAGCCTGGTGCTGCAGGATATAATTAATAGTACCGACTTGCCACGTTACATTTGAAGTCTTAGGTACCTAAGTGAACTGTAATGTGTAGCAGCCAGCTAGCACACCAGCTAGCTGCCAGTGAGTCTCCTTAAAATCGGTCCAGCCGTTTAAGAGATTAACCGGAACAAACATTTTTTTATGTAGATAAGTAACAGACACTTCAATTTTATTTATCTGCATTGATTGACATTATTTCTGCTTTAGAACCACATTGGAATTATAAGTGAATGCCTACAATGCCTACTTACCATATTTTCTTATTATAACGATACATTTTTGATCTTCTCACTACAACCGAAAAATCTGCTACACATTTATGTACTTTATTTGTGTATTACCAGCGATTTACTTTGTTAAAGTTTGATGGAATAAATATATTTTAAATTTCAACTGCTACTCAAATATGTCTACATATATAAAATGAATTGCTATTCGTTCGTCTCACTAAAACAGATTTATATTATCCGAAATTTTTTTGATCTTGATATTTTGGGAAGGTTTAAAACGATGCGGAGTTCATCGGGTCAACTAGTAATACATCATAAGAGTTATTTATCTAATAGAAACACACAACTCACGTCATATTTCTCATTGTTATCAGTTTTGTTCATATTATTGTCCACTTTCATCTCAACCCCGTTCATTGTGACCGGTGCTTATTCACAACGACGTAGAGTCCAAATAATTTCACTTCTCCATGTCTTTGTGTGAACTGAAACAATTAATAGAAATGTATAGTTATATGTGTGATGAAAATACAACTCCTGCCTATATGTAAATAAGCTAATATTTCTATATTTATGTTACAAAAACATCTTTAAGTACCTAAGTACTACTTTTTGCAGTTGCGTTGTTAAGAAACCAACTAGAAATATTAATATTGGTTGTATTTACACAATACTTAACTTGTACATAAACTTTTAAATATGTTGAATACGTAAGTAAATATGTTGTATGTTATCGTTGCTGTTACGTAATTGAGTTTATTTATCTCTCTCCTTGTGTTATGTTCCTTATTTATTGCAATAGTGATAAATGACAAACAATGATTCCACTTTTAGCGCGTTGGTCTAGTGGTCGCAAGAGCTACTGGGGAAAACGAGATCTTGGGGTCGAACTCCAGGTCGGGCAGTGTGATTGGGTTTTTCCAGGTAAGTATTTATTATAGCTAACTTGTTTGCAATGTCCGCCAGTTTAATATTTTTACATTTCATTAACGGTATATACTTATATGCAAATCTATGTTTCTCGGTCAAAAGATACAAACAAATATACTTTTTTCTGTTTTTGAAGGTACTGCCAAAGTGTAAATGCAGTAATTGTATTTTTGTAATCACCGAATGATATCAGCCGGTTCACACATGGGCACTAAACTATTGCTAGACTTTCGACCGTTATTATAAGAACTTATAATAACTGATGATATCAGTTGATTAGCAAGTTCTTCACGTCACCTCGTGCAGTGGCAATTATTGTTAGTCATAGTAATAAATTTCATGTTGTTGACAATTCATTACAATTACAGTTCCTTTATTGTGCAAGAGCATATTAATTATCTTAATCATTTTGTGGGGACACTTGAATCAAAAAGTTATCATTTGGTTTGAAGAAAAATACCGCTATAGAGTAGCAATGTTAATAATAAATCCATTACATATATTTAAAGCTTACTACTAGGTACACATTATACCTAAGTCTAGAAAACTAAAGCCACAGACAACAGGGGCATACGAAATATATATTTAGGTAAATTAGAACAAAAGAAAAACAACTCGATCGAGGTCACCCCACGAAATCCAGGACATCGCCCTGAAGCCTTAACGATTACCAGAAAGCAATTTGTAATGGACTCGAAATTACCTGCCGGCTTCTTAATTTGTTGAGGAAAAGTTGGTAACCTTAAAAAGGAAAGGTTTGTTTGATTTGCAAAGGACATCGACCTCAGAAGGTCAACGCAATAATAGTACAGCATGAGGAAGCAAATGAAAGCGAGGTGCCAATGACCTTCCACAATGACATTGCATAATGCACAAGAAAGTGAAGCTAAATTCATCGTATAAGTCTCGACTATGCTCTTCAATTGTCAATCAATAATTTCTCGATAAAACTAGTCTTCACTATCATAATAAGTAACCATCATATGTCTAATATCAAAAATTCGAAAGCTTCATTTGTTCAGCAGCCTTTCATTCAGCATTAGAGTTATGAATCAACGTCATTGCATGTGTTTAATTATGTAAACAATAAAGGGCAGTTCAGGGAATGCAGTTTTGATATCCTGGAAATTTTCTAGTTCCAGTGGGATAGAGTAGAGACATAGATTGATTAGAAAACTTGGTTCCACTAATAAATTATTGTTGGTAAACTTATTTTAGTAAGTATTATCTTTGAGGCTATAAAGATTAATAATTAAAAAAAAATTAAGGTTCAGTTAAGTTGAACTGGTTGAATGAAGCTTGTATCTTAATAAATATAATTTTAGATCGTAAGAAATTAAAAGCCATTGATGTCGTTGACTTTGAACAAGTGCCTAGACTACACAAATCTTGTAACTCTTGTGAGAGACAAAGTATATACTTTTTAAATAAACTACGATTGAAACTGTAACTGTATCGATGATAAAGCATTGCAATAAGATTCCCGCTTCAATGCAATGGTAATAGAACAACTACATCTATAAAAAGCTAACACATGTAAAACAAACCGGGGAGTTCGTTTCGCCGTTTCTTCTCGTAACAGGCTTAAATTTTGGAAATATTTACTACAAATTAACCTATATTCTGTTAGCTTTAAAAGTTTATTTCCTATATGTCCCTTGTGTTAAATAAACACTACAGAATTTTTTATTTTGCCCGCCGTTTATTGTTAGCTAATTCTGTCACCTTACGTAATAAAGGAAATCAATATTTAACATTTAGGCAGGATGTCTTCATTACTCAAGTGTTGTTTACCAAAGTAACAACGACTGTAACAATATTTAAGTGTCAATCCATAGTGTTAACTAATCAATAATTCCATCAATAGTTACAAGGATCAATAGTGACCCTAATCAATGCTGGGTATTGTAAACAAACAATGAATTAACATAGGTACTTAGAAATGATATGCCCCTCGCGATTTCACATAAGTTACGCTGACTTATGTTATGTTATCAAACAAATACCGCATATTTTCTAAGATAACTTTTAGCCGTGGTGGTCTTGGGGTTAGAGCAGTCGCCTGCTACGCCAGCGACACAAGTTCGAATCCCAGCGGGGCCTGTTCCAAAGAGTTTTTCTAAAACAAACTTATGTGCAGTTATTTCACACCAAGTGCTTTACGGTGAAGGAAAACATCGTGAGGAAACCTGCATATGTCTGAGAAGTAATTCAAAGACGTATGTAGTACCTGAGACGGCGATGGACTCACCCTCTGTCACGTTGGCACTTGATCATATTCGGTGAAATGTGGGTGTTGTTACAACACCTCTGCTTACCCCTTCGGGGACCCTTCTGGGATGGCGTGAGCATATTTTTTTTATAACATTTAGAGTAGAGGAAGTACCTACGGCGCTGAGAAGGCTTGAGTTTAGTAACGGAAGTATTTAGCAATTATTAATTCCAGAAAAAGCAAACCAAAAACTAAAAACAAGATTTAATGAGTGTTAAAAAATGCCTTGTTCGTTGAATACACTTATATTAATTTAATTTTAACTCTTCTGCCCTTTAATTATCCCTTTGAGAAATCACGTGCCCTATGAAACCAACTAAACACGCATTTATATAGTAGGTAGAGATACACAAGTATCCACATAGAGTATTGACAAACGAAGCAATGTTTTCCAAATGAGTAAGTAAGTATGCGAACATAATTATCTAGTAGCTAGTCTAATGGATTTGCACTTTGCAGTACTTATTAATAGCAGAACTATTAATAGTTTCCAAAGAACAACGAATAGCTTAAACTAACAAATATACAGAACAACAAAGCTCAGAACAAACATATTTAGTTACAGGTCCCATCACTAGTAACATAAATAAGCAAGGATTTTGCACGCGCATGTTTCTATCTGTGAAAGCTGAAATCTTGGTAGAGTTATTAATGTTACTTTTATTATCTGCAAAAGTTTAGGTCTTTTCTCAATTCAGTTCAAAAATATCTTTATTTGATTAGACTTTTAACAAAGAACTTGTTTACTTTCAAATTTTCAGGACGACACGCCTACATAGGATTATACATGCCATTCTCTATCGGAAAACACAACCAATGTAAAATGTATACGTATTTATTTGGCTTTAATTTTCATTACGTTATACGTAGAAGAATCTTTTAAGCAGTTACTACAAATAATGACGTAGAGTAAGTACCTTCAGTGAAATTCACTCATAATTATCTTCACTCTTCAGAAATCAAGGAAAAATGTTACACTACAACATAAATAGATAGGTAGGTACTTACATTTCATACAAACTTACGCTCGCTACCTTACGCCTGATTTGTATTAATTGTAGATACGCTCATACGCGTAATGTATCATCAATTTGATGTCAATTTATTTATCTTTCCTTTTATCAGATTTATCATTAAAGAATGAATTTATAGTTATAGTGGTGATAAGATTTATACTCGTACAAATTCTTTAATTTTTTTTGCATACCAATTACTTAGGTACGCAATTTTGTCCTTTATTTTATTCATTCTTTTTTTTAGTGGTTGTTGTGAAAAAATCTTGTAAATTATTAAAAATATGTTGAGGAACCCATTGGATTCCTCCGACTTCTATCTATGTTGCCCTTTAATTTATAAAAAAATATAAAATATACATACAATGATTTGTACTTTGTCAATAGAAGAACTTAATGTATGTCATCGCCTCTTAACAAAACTTACTTAAGACATGTTTTATGAAATATAAACACGCATTTTCAATACACACAAAATAATTTTATGAAGTGTAAATGAGCAAAAAAAAATATTTGAACGGATCTGAAATGTTTAAGCGCACGAAAACTAACGCATTCGCGCCTCTATATGTTGTGTAGGCATCTTAATTTTACGACTTGTCATAAAACAACCGATCATAAAATTGTTCGCAGTTCCGTCACCGGTTTCGTCTTAAAATATAAAAGGCAAGGTATTATAAGTAAGTAAGTACCTTATAAGTAAGTAAGTAAACAGGAGGGGCAAGATGATTGGACACCTATTACGACATGACGCTTTCATCAAAAACGTCATAGAAGGGAAGATAGAAGGAAGGCGTAGAAGAGGGAGACCAAGGATTAGTTATATACAACAGCTGAAGGAGAAAGTCAACGTCATGTCGTACAAGGAAGTTAAAGTTTTGGTGGACAATAGAGCGGGTTGGCGATTGCTTCACCGACAAGAGCCTAGCTCTTAAATTAATGATGAAGTAAGTACCTACCTATATTATGACTATGTTTTGAATACTTTATTAGTGTCTCGCCCGCAGTTTGGTTTTAGACCCGAAGGATTAGTATACATGACTGCTAGATATTATAGCCGAACTCAACGACTATCCCATACTTCAAAGAGTTCATAGTTAAAACGGACAATCGGCCAGTCGAAGAAAATATACAATACTATCAGACCTCAATTGGCAGAAACTTGTAGACAAACATTGATTCTATCCGCTCGGAAATAATATGTAAGTACTGTGAAAAATGTGTATTGTACTCGAAACTAGTAAAATGATTACTATAAAAGGTATTAATGTAAGTACTTAAGTTATATTTCATAGATATCCAGTTTTTACATATTTTTTATTTTCGTAGTAAGTAGGTATGTACGTACAAAGTAAATAGATTGTCATGGAGTTATACCTATTTAAGAATAACAGGTAATGATTTTGAGATAGTTGTTTTCATACTGCCCATCTTGGGTACAGATATAAATTGATGAAGTAAGTATCACAGCAATTTCAATTATGAGGCATGACAATAATAAATAAATAAATTTCCAAGTTAAAATTATCATTAAACCTACTAATATATAATATTAATATACAATTAAAAATCGTTAATAATTGTTTTTTGACCCAACAGATGATACCTAGAGTTTATTAATTACATTTGTACAATCATGTCATTATTTTATACATAATTATTAACTTAAATCTAGTACAATATAACTACGAAAAAAAGAAAAATAATATAAATAATTTTATTTCATTAATAATTTCAATTGGGTACAGACAGATTGATCAAATTATAATTCCTAGTTCAATGGATTAAAAATGTTTCTGTCCCTTTTGTGGGTGTCTAGATAACATAAGCCAAACAGGTGGGTGGGTAATTAGTAAAGTAATCGTTAATTAAATATTTACTCAGAAATACATAGGTACGCCATTAAATAGTATTTACTTTAGCACGATTAAAGTTATAACGCGTCGGTTCTTAGAAAATGTATGAGATAAACATACGTAATACCGCAACACCTACCTAAGTGCAGAAGACAGTAAACTGTATTTTGAAAGTCTATCTTATTTTTATAATATGAAGGAGAATAAGAATATGATAAGCGAAAGTGGCATTGTCATAAGCTAATAAATATTTTGTTTTAAATTAACTGTAAATAATAAACGACAAAATGTCCAAAACGACGTAATATTCTTAATGTTCGTAATAGTATTAATTCGTAATGCGTCACAAAATGATAACTATGAAATTACAACGTATAATAAATTATAAGTACTGGTTGTTCGATGCAACTGAAAGTTATCGCACATCAAAAGTAACTTTCCAAATTATCGATGCTGCGAAAAGATTGTGAGCGTATGAGCACTTTGAGAAAGTGAAATACCATACACCTATTGTATGGATTATGAAAGCTCGTGAAAGTCAAGCCTCTCCATGTCGAAGTAACCACCATATGTTATCTTAATTCTGTTATAATTCATCTTCATAATGTTAACACCGAATTGTTATTTAAACGGCCATTCTCTTTCTACACCAAAAAAAGGCGCATCAGTGAATATTCAGAACTTAATCTATGTACTTTAAACCCAGTGCACTCTACATTTCATTTAAGTCGCAATTCAGGTTAAATACGGAATACTGTGATCATAATAAGGGACACCTGGAAAGCAGCGCCTAGAGACGGCTAGCAAATTGTGCTGGAATCACGGAGTCTGAAGAGCAACTTTGCCTCCCTCTGTGTATTCTATTGATGTGACCAACAGGAGCCGTCACTGTGCATAGAATTAAGTGCTGGCATAGAATGTGCAGTAGTAATTATTTGGGTCTAGTATGAAGCGAGCACGAACAAATACTCCAGCAGTTATCCCCATTATTAGACCTGTATGTACTCGGACTATTACTATTTTCATCAACGAGTCCAGGGCAGACAAAGACAGACACTCTATTCTCACGCTTCGCTAGTAGAAACGATTCAAAATGTACCGGGATGACATATGTCACGTTACTGATTTATGTCATATCCATAAAAAAAATTATCGTTTCTATTAGCGCATGCGCGAGAGCAAGTTACTGAATCCCACCCTTAGAAACTGAAATGATCTCACGCGGGGGTCTCCATAGAAACTCTTTGTGAGATGAGCTCCCCTAGGGCCCTTCTCTGAGACATTCGTTTTAAGATCGGATGTATGTTCATTTCAAAACCCTACCTGTTTCAGACAAACTCGAATAAGCATCGATTAAGTATTTGTCCCTTTGTGCAGAAAGCCTACATATAAGTACCAACCTAGATAATAATAAAATCACTAATCGTATCGCAATTGAGCAAAAAGGGCACGGCAAATACGAATACAAATAAATTTAAAATTCGAATGTGAATTTTGATTAGCTGAGTTAGCTGAATGTGAATTGTGATTTTATTGGACGGGCACCCATTCAAAAACACTGCATTGCCGGCTGTTGTACAAATGAATCATACAAAAAAAAAATGTTTGTAGTGTGCATCATTATGTGCAGGAATTTAAAAGTATGGTTGCAAACACCCTGTACAACGAAGATATGCAAAAACAAACACCCTTAAGAGCTGCTGCCTCCGAGCATTGCAAAATACTCGATTAGTCACTCAGTCCAACATCAAACCACAGACTAAGTGGTTAAACTGAAGTTACTTTGCATGCGAGTGAGGTCTCGGTACGCCGTAACTTACTCTCGGTTCAAAGACAGCTTGGATGCCTTTGTCGATAGCAATTTATGTGTCATGGACTTCATGGTAGGCCTTTGAACTTGAGATAGTATAGTACTTAGGTATAAATACGTTCGGCGTGCAAACTCAAAAACTGACAATTTACTTTCACTTCACTCACAACTTTCTCCTTCAAAGAGCTACTTAAGGCTCTTTACCATGACACCGTTTCAGATCATAACCAAAAACTTTATTTAAGACTATTAAGTATATCACAATAAGCGTTTAGGGCATTGCTACACATGGAAACATGACCGGTGGGGAAATATTATACATAGTAAACATTTTTATTAACTTGAAAATAATATCTCTTTAATATCAAAGGCCTATTTTAGTGTCGAATGACTTAATTTTGAATTCTGTATTGTTATAGAACTACCAAAATCGTCTCTCCGTTTTCTGTGACTCTAGTCGACGGCGACACGGCCAGTCACAAATATTGTGATATTTAATGTAAATATTTTTTACATTTTCATGTAGGTACTTGAATCTACCGATGGGACTTAGATCTCGACACAAGTGCTATGTAAAGGTAAATTTTCAAAGTACGCAACGCAGACGCAAAAACGTGCGAAGAATTAAAAAAAGTTTTACGTCAGTAAACGTGTTGTTAATATCATATTTTTGAATACTGTATACAAATCATTTTCCTACGCAAGTAAAGCCCATTATTTTTAATATTATAGTTTTGTAGGTAATGTTACCCAGAGAGCACATGAAAAAACGTCTTTTTGTATCCTGTGCTGTGTGTTTCTACTGTTCTTTCCCATATTTTTCGCCATTGATGGACAGTTGCCAAGTGTTGAACACTTAGGAGATCAATTTTATGCTCTCTTTATTATTGAACTGAACTGAGCTGGTTCGTATCGGGTTAGGTACTGAATAAAACACCAATTAAAATTGAACTGAAAACGAACTCGATGTAGGTCTCTTTGAATTTGATCTCATTCGATGACACTTAATTTTTGTGAACTCTTTGTCTTATTTACATATCACCTAGAGAATCGTGATAGCGCGATTAAATTTTGACAAATGCCAACTAGTGATATTGAGTGAACTAATATTATGTAATACGTATATCAATTTGGTCTTTAACAGCAAGAAATAATTTAAAGATCTCAATTCATATATTTCATTATTTCAACCTACATTCCATATTTATTTAAACTAACATACAAAACCAAAAACAATGTATTCGTATCATGTATCAATTTCTCGGACTTCGCTTTAGATTACTTACTACACCAAGATGTTAGAGCAGAGCACTGATTAAAATGTTGGCTGGATAATCTACATGACCTAGTATTTTATGATTCATGAGCAGCCAGCATACATACCTAAGGATGTATGGTGTACTGTGACGACAATCTAACTTTACTGACACGCAACAACGCTTTCACTTGAGTACTTCCCTACTAACAGATTACTTTAGTGCTTATTAGAACTACTGAAGCCTGATAATTTCAACGGATCAAAAGACATCGTTTCTTTAACTTTTTGAGACGTACCTATGTATATACTCGTACATATTATTGATTTGGAAACAACAGCTTTTACACTAAAAATTAAATGTAGCATTAGTCTAAATTGGTAAATAATTTTGGAAAAATAATAACATAAGTAAGTAAATACCTACATACATATGCTCACGCCTGTATTCCCCGAAGGGGTAGGCGGTATTTGATTGAGTGCCAACGTGACAGATGGTGAGTCTATCGCCGTCTCAGGCACTATACATACGTCTTTGAATTACTTCTCAGAAATATGCAGGTTTCCTCACGATGTTTTCCTTCACCGTAAAGCACGTGGTGTGAAATCACTGTACATACGTTTTTTTAGAAAAACTCATTGGTACAGGCCCCGCTGGGATTCGAACTTGCGTCGCTTGCGTAGCAGGCGACTGCTCAAACCCCAAGGCCACCACGGCTCTAGTTAGTTATTACATGTTATTATATTTATTACATACAGCGTAAGTAGCTATTCAAAAGAACTTGCAAAAAAATAGGACACCTGATTTTTAGGTACATCAATTACGCATCTCCTCTAAATTTACTTGACTTGTAAACTACTTTGTATCTAACGTTTTTACCGAGTGGAAGTCTATCATAAGTCAATTACCGCTCACAAGCCGAAGGTTGTGCGAGCAATGTTTCGTAAACTTCACTTTACGGCCTCTGCACATGAAGGCAGAGAATGAATATAATTATGTCCACCTAGCATCCAGCTACTCAGCTGTAATTGTATGTCTATAGAGACACATTACCTGGATTTTCAGGCTATGACTTAATTAGTTACGTAAAGAACTGATACATACATACAATGCTCATGTCTGTATCCCATAGGTAGATAATAATATACACTGGTATTTAATATTATTATTGCACGTCGTCAAGCCTCTCGTGACAAGCGGGCTGGGACTCTTCTCGCTCAGGGAATCAGTATTGCTGCGTGTCAATGCTGCAGAGAGAATTACTTACAAAATTTTTACTTGTTATTCGTTTTAAGTACATCATGAGGAAATTTGCATATGTCTAAAAAGTTATTCAAAGACGGTATATCTAGTGTCTGTCACTTTAGCACTTAATCATATTCGATGAAATGTGGGTTGTTTATACTAGACCTCTGCTTACCCCTTCGCGATCCTTCTGGGATGTGAGCATATTTAATTACTTTTATTTTATTATTCTGGATGCGCTAACAATTAAACATTCAGTTCTTACAATATATGTAGGTATTTACAATCGCTGAAGCTGTAAGTTCCGGTACCGGAACTTACAAACTTGGATGGTGAAACAGCTGCTAATCACCAATATATTTAGTAAGAATATAATTCTGCTTGTGGGGGCTTATCATCTCAAGCTACGCATTTAGTTATAAGTATGTATATGTACTAGAGTTTTAGTTATGTTAATTTTTATTGACATTTGTGCATTGGAACTTTGTCCATGAGCTTATGTTTCTTAAATTATTTATTTTGTATTCTTAAAATTGTATAATATTTTTGAAAAGAGTAATTACTGAGTTTCTTGCCAGGTTCTTCTCGGTAAAAGCAACCTTCCGGAACTGGCGGTAGCATGTATAATCTTGTATAATTATGTCATTCTGACGATTTGAAAGTACTATGTAAAAAGTCTCGATTAGACTATAAAGATATTTTTTACTTTGATTATGAGCAACTAGATACTCAAATTGTAAAACACTTTCTAAATATATAAATTAACACACTATTGCGGTATTTAATTTCCATTTTGATAAGAATGACAGCCTCCAAGTAACATTTAAGACAAGCACGACACGTAGATACCACGTGAACGTTAGAACAGTTGGATGCTTAACAGAAACTAATTACAAAGTTAATTCCAGTCTATCTTATCCATTGAATAAGATAATGTTATTTAATGGAGCGATAAATACTTAATTAAATTTTTAATCACTATAAAATTTACGTGTTTTTTTTTATCGAGGCCCCCTTTTTGTTGGAATAGCTTTAAAGGTTTCAGAGATATTTAGACCAGTTTCGAGGCGAGGCAGTAGGTAGTAGATTGGATCCCCCAGATCTTCGTTTTCATAGAGTAAATAGACCTAAATTTACTAAAAATGTATTGTATCTTTATTTTAGTATCATTGATTTATTAATAAAAAACATAAGTACGGAACCCACGACCAAAAAGTTGCAAGCCATTGGAACACAAAGAACATTTAATTTTGAAGATTTAAATAAACATTTTTGCATTTAAATAATATGGTAATATAGCTTCTCACCAGGTATATTATGATAAAAACGAACCAGTGCGTACACAATGTCTAGCTTTAAGGACCAAAGTAAGTACTTAAAGTCAAAGTCCAAAGTTACACAGTGTTTATTTCTTTTTCTTTAGTTAGAGTACCTACCTACGTAGTCGCAAATAGTTGCCATTTTACATTTAGACTCAAAACCACAAATCTACGTTTCTTTTTCTTTATTTATCAATCTCACAATTAAAATTATAAACATGGTTATTAAAATAACATTCATATAAACCACGAAGGTTTGTCGAAAATGTTTAATTAAAATACGTCATCTTACAAAAAATTACCCCACAATGTACCTACTGCGAGGTTTGGTACTGATTTTTTTAAAATCTTCAGAGTATTTGTAGGATGGCCACATGGTACATTCTATAATATCAAATGAAACGAGGTATTGGAGATAGAAGAAAAAAGCACTCAATTCCAGAACCTTTCAGCGAGAATATTTCGTATGGATATTTTTTGAGCACCTGCTACCACCAATTATTAGAAGCCGGGCTATTATATGTTGGTGTGATCGTGAATGTACAATAATAAATTTATGTCTGCTATGTGGCGCGAGCAAATAAAATACACGCGCAGATACCACCATTATTTTCCCTGAGCACTCATAACTCGTGACGGCACCCGTAGCGTGTTCATAGTTCCTTGTTCCTCACGTGTCGATGTTTCATAACATTGCCATTGGTGTTCAGATAAGGAGAACTTAATGAGTGGCTAATCACTTATGCCATTCAATTCGTTATTGTCTTTACATCGGCCTTGGAGACGTGCACGCGGTAAACCGTTACTAATACCGCTCATTATACGCTAAGGGCTCATTTCTTTTATATATTTGGTCGCAGCGTGTAGTGAAATCTATGTGTTAGGGAAGAGATACTCAATTACCGAAATATAAGTTCAAACCATTTAAAGGCCCCGTTAATTAAAAAAAAATTGCATTGCGGGTATTGTGAACTACCAATTCACTGCGTTACCCTGCAAATTACCAAATCTAATTGATACACCGAAGTGAAAATAAAACATACCTCTACATTACAAAACAGACTAAGATATTCATTGGTTGACCAGGGGTTCCATCTCTTTCTGTAATACGGAGTTAAAAATGGGATAAATAAGAAGGAAAATACGAATTTCGTAGGTGTAAAACAGGTTCAATTAGTATCTACAAATTAAAGCAAAATTATGTAATCTTATCATTAAAATGTTATGTACCTAATATCACAAATTATTTACGTAGGTACGAGTATTTGTTTGTTGGTGGATTGTCACTAAAGTGATCAAGTTTATAATGTAATCAATAATCTAGGTTTCAAGATATCACTAATAACCAAATCTACCACACGCGGATAGGTAAGTACTGCTGCTGATAGCGTCGTTTTGCAATGATTGATCGCAAAATATAATTGTGTAATTCTTCATTTAGGTAGGGAATGATCATGCATTATTTTCAGAAATAACAAGATCAATACGGAATCCTCACAAAATACCCTAGTGCCTCATAACTTCTCCGTACATACGTAGGCAAGTATGTACCTTTATAATAATAAGTACTCAGGATAAGATTCACTTAAACAAAAATTAAATAAGAGCACTGAGTAGCTGCTACATAGGGAATTATTTATACCTATTATCAAAGAAATTGATTGCAAAGAATATACGACTTTCTTGTCAACAAGGAATGTAACTTTATCTCGCACCACTTGCGCTACTTCATAAAATTAATTAACAATGTAAGTAAATGTATTTCAATTTAATATAAAAATAATATATTGGTGTAATGGTCGGGAACTTTTAAAGTGGATAAACCTTATACAGTCGCGTGTTGATTAGCGGAAATAAAAGGCATTGCTTTATTTATCCAACGATGAGCAGATTATGCCATGTCCAATGCTATACCTAAGCTATAACACTTTTCAGAATTATAAAATGTATTAAATGCCCTTTGAAATAACACAAAATACAAAGACACGATAAGATTCGATCTCTTGTTAACAGTGCAGTTTCTCTGTTAGAACAGCTGCCTGAGCTAGTAAGTATTTATTACTGTACTTAGGTATGTATTTTTTTCTCTTATTTTTATGCCTTGGGGAACCGCCTCATCAAGAAAAACATGCGTATAATAACGTTAAGGGATTTCCAAATACTTTTACCAGAGTACCATCAACATCATCTACCTGGCCTTATTCCCATACATTGTTGGGGTCGGCACTTGATTCAACCCGCTGTAGCTGATCACCAGATTTTTATACGAAGAGACTGCCATCTGACCTTCGCAACCCCTTTAGCGAGGAAAATCTGTGATCTGGGTTAAACCAGTAGTCAGGCTATTTTAGGCCTGCGACTGACCTGTAACGATTGTCAAAGATGATAAATTGGCAACCCGGACCGACGGCTTAACGTGCTCTCCGAGGCACGGAGGGAACTCGGGCGGTCACCCATCCAATTACTGGGTAGGGTCAGGGTTGCATTACTTCGCTGATCGAATGATATACGCAATAGCAACTGTGCCACGAGCTCCTCTCTTTTACCAGAGTACCATTTTCAGAATTAAATTATTATTCTTAATATTATCTACAAGAAATAATTAACGAAAAACTTGGATTATGTCTGGCGCCTTGTCTCCTTGATGATTCAACCAATAAACATGTAAGAATTTTTATAAAAATGTATGCCAAGATTGCTGTACATTCATTTGCATAAATTTACTTTATATTAATAGTTAGGTACTTCATCGTTGAGTATACCGTATGTATTGTTGACACGTTGTCACAAAGAAATATTAAGTTAACAAAATAAATCAATTTCATCGCCTTGATTTTATCGCTAAATGCAAAATTGTCAGACTGCCAGACAGCAATTTTTTTATTCTGCGTTGGAATTCAAAAAGGTACGATTGGGATAAAATAATGTGTAAAGACACTGTTAATTACACTTGAATCATTTTCTTTTTCTTTTGTCATTGGCCATTTTTTGTACGGAGTGCAGAAAATTGGTATATTTTACGAGGCAACATATACTGCAAATAAAAAATGCAATTTGAATATTTTAAACCTGAATGACCAGATTTCTTTTTTACTATAAGTTAGTCCATTTCTTATTTTTATGAACATTATTTGACAATTTATCACAGAAATGTATTTTAAATAAGTATAAACAAGTTTACAGGCCTACAGAGAGAGGCTCTTATTGTTATCATACATTGACAACGATTATGCTGGCCTATTATATGTACGGGTTATTTTAATTTTTTTCTCATATAGGTAGGTACTTCTTGTCTCCTTTATGTTTTCATAGTATTGATAATCTGAACCAACTTGTTTTTCGTATCTAAATTATTACTATTGCAAAATGAAGTAAATTTTTTAAAATGTCGTTTACAAGGTTAGTGTATTCACTTCTAAAACGTCAAGCAACTAGAAGTTCTAGAAGCTAGACTCACTTTAAGTATTTCTAAATTATATTATTACGTTTGAATAAATTCCAAACTCAAATGTCAGGATGGTTAACTAATCAAAAATGTTTAGTAATTTGATAAATTGAGTAATTGACAATGACCATGAACGGGGGTCTATCGAAACCGACACCTTGTATATGCAATTTCACAAGGAGGGGTGAAATACATGAAGCCAAATTCCTTGTGACTTAGTGGTAGTTAAGCTCGATAGTTCATGTACATACACATACCTCGTGCATACCTAGCTCTCGGCGGAATAACACTTCCATAGAACGCAGGGTAAAGTGGAAGGCCACGCGGCCGGCCCCTATGCAGTGGACAGACCAGGTCAAGTCGGCGATTTGCGGGCCAGTGCATCAATGCTCAAGGTTGGCGGCCAAAATAGATGGATGGCGAGATAACAGCTGACAGCCTGACAATAAAACTACATGATGACCACGACCGCTCTGACAAGCGCGTATCAACTGAGAAGAGAAGATAAGAGACCTACCTGCCTGGCCCTTCTAGGAGGAGACATAATTTTAGACAGTGTATGGTTGGTTGAATGATTGATGCTGTATTTTGTGATATTTCAACTGATCGAGAAACCCACGGGAAAAACATTACCATCTTACCCGTACCACCCCTTCAATTAACATAATTTTTAACTTATTATTGATTTGCTACTCTTGATTAATTAATTAAACCGGCGTAATTGTCCGGCGTCCTGGGCTCGACTCCCGGGTCGGCTAAATGTAATTGGGTGTTTTGCATCCAGGTAACACCTCGAGTCAGGATTAATGCCCGGTCAATGGCAATAGGATTTAATGAGTACCTACTCATTAAATCCTATTGCCATTGATGCCAATGGCGAAAAGTGAGTACAGTACACTTACCACTTCGGGGAATACAGGGGTGTGAATAGGTATGTAATTAATAAATTAATTAACCTTACCCCACCCAAATGTGCCACTAATTTGGGAACCACTGCTTGACCACTACCTGATTTCTGTTACGTGGTTGGAAAACAAAAGAACGAATAGAGCTAATATATATTAACTCCAGCGTTACTGACCATGAACATCATTGTAAGAAGTATTATGTACTTTGTAACTAACAATACAGTATAGTCTATTATTTATTAATAGTTGGCCCCGCAGTTTCTCCTGCGCAGACCTTAATTCGCGGACACCAAATTTTTAAAATAAATTTAGCGTAAATTAGTCCTTGTAACATCAGTTTTCTGACAGTGAAAGTGTTTTTAAGATCGATCTAGCAATTTCGGATTTTACCCGAAACTAACAGACTGAAAAACAGAGAAAATAAAAAAAAATCATATTATCAGTACCGTACTTTCCTATACTTTCATATGCATTTGGTGAAAAGTTAATGGAATTAAACTAATATAATATATAATAAATAAATTAAATTAAAAACAGACATTTCAAATTTATTGGTCGGTATGTTTGTATGCATATATATATTCGTTAATGTTGGTAATCAAGGGTTACAAAAAAATAATTATAGCATAATGTTTTTAAGTGGGTTTAGATTATGTTTGTATTTTCATAGTGGGTAGGTATAGGAGGATGTTAAATGTGTTCAAGCAAATTTAATAGTGCCCAACCATGAGCTCTTATTGCAATGATAGTTCTGCTGTGTGACAGTGACATACTTATACACGTCAAATACATCTGTCTCATAATAAGAGTAAAATTATCATGGCAATAAGAGGTCATGGTATGGCCCCAGTACCAATGAGGTTTTCTAAAAAGTTAAGAAGAATGATGTCACACGACGAGCTTTATGGTGAAAGAAAAGACAGTGAGGAAACCTACATAAGTATGAGAAACAATTTAAACATGTTTGGTTAGGGCAATGGACTCACCAAAATGAACGTTAGCACTGCCTTCCACTGCGGGGACATAGGTAGTATCAGATTGCCTCCACTAGAAGGTTCAGTTTATGGTGATACAGGAATCTTCCTGTATCACCATAATCGAGGGATCTAGATCTAAACATCAGCTGTCAATTTTCAATCTTTCTACGAGTAGATCGTTTTGTTCCCGTAGTACCGCGGGCAAAAAAATATTCCCGTAGTACTACCAAGCAGCTACTACAGATATACTTAGTACCCAGGGGAATTCATGGTCATAAAGCAAATAGACAACCTATAAACTACCTAGCTATCTGTCTTGGATTATGACAAAGAGACGAAGAATCTATTGTGTTTCAAATTTAAAAAACATATAAAGAAAACACTAATTAACTTCGGAAACACGCAAACTAACGTCGTGATGTTGAGTAAAAACTAGCCCTGCATAAATTAACGTAATTGATTATTTTATAATCGCATGCAACCCTGACCTGAAGCTGAATCTGAAACACATAGGGACGTACTTGGTATTAACACGCACAAGAAGATATTAATTGATAAGTTGTAGGTACGTATATATATTATAGTATGAGTAGATGATCTCCCGGTTTCACCCGCGTATAATTTAAGTAGGTACCTACCACGAAAAATTATTTAATAATTTCGGGTATTTTGAACAATTTGATTACTTTATATAACGTCACGGACTTTTCACGCAACGGAAGAATATTCATTGATGCTTTGGTCCTATTGCTCGATAAATGAACTATCCAACACAAAATATTTTTTCTTATATATTTTTACATATTTCTATTCAAACCAGTAGTTTCTAAGATTACCGCGTTTAAGCAAACAAACAAACTCTTTAGCTTTATAATATGAGTTTAAGTAGATTATATCTCATGACATAGATACAATTCTAATAAATTATCTGGCATTGTGCGCACTTTACACAACCAGCACGCGCTATCTTCCTATCGACATAATATAATGATAATTTCACTGATTTATTTATAATAGGTAGCTTTTATACTAAAAAATTATAAAAAAAAACAGTATATTTTTCTCACTTTATTATGATTACATAAATACTTATGGGATACTTAAGATTGTTAAATATTCGTGTAATATTCAAATAACATTATATCTTATTCTTGCATTAATTCGTTTAGAGTAATGAGAGTGCCTGCAATATTTATAACTGTGTGTTAATGGCGGTTTACTATAATAAAAATAAGAACACTTACCGGCTTTTCATTCAAAACTTTTATTTTTTTATTTTATAAACTTTCTTCAGGTACTACTGTCTGAAATTATTAAGACAAAAATATCTTCTGCACTGCAACAGTTTTCAAAGTTCTAACACAATCCATAAATTTTGAAAGTCTGTTTTTTTATTTTATTTTTTCGTAACACTGCGTCGTCGATACGCGAGAGGCACACAGGCGTTTTCGTCGCGCGCCTACGACTTTGTGTGAGCGTCGATGTCGATAAGCGGATGAAGCAGTACCGGTGGGGTGTTGGTGATTTTAATGTGCTTGGATACCTCGTTTCATTGTAATCGGTGGGAGATAGAAACACTAGAATCTCTCCATTGATGACCGAGTGAGTTGATGGCAAGCAAAACACAATCAGACATCGACGCCGCCGTTCACTAGAAAGTCTAGTCATTGTTATAATAAACACGCATTTATGTGACGGATTGCTTGAAAAGGACGCATCTTTCTTCACAGATGATTTTATCTCAACAAACCAAACATTCTACCTATAGGTACACTGTTTGTAGTACTTAGGTACTTGGAAACTGCCTAACGTGTAAATTTTATTAGGTTCTAGGTTCTGTTTATCATATTGGTCTAGCACCTATTGCCTCTATTATGTGCATATGGCATTGGCACTAGCGAATAAAAGGGATCTCCAATTCAGTTTAAGTGTGCTCCAATTTGAATCAGGTGGGGCGCGAGTTTAATACATCCGAGGATGAATATAATAAAGATCACTGTTCCGTTGTTGGAATGAAATCCTAAGAACGTATCCAAATAAAATTCCATATTCTACTATTAAATTAACGGAAATCTGAGGGAAATTAAAGCAAACATTGAATTGAACCCTTGCACTCTATAGAAGCAGATTGGACCACCGACCAACCACTGGGTCGTCAAATTATTACCAACTTATTCCAATATTGATAGGCAGGCTTTATTAAAATGGATAACATACATAATTTCCTTGATGATAATTTAATTGTTCATGGGTTAATGGAAAGTATTGATTCGGACAAACTATATTATTTTGTAACAACGCATCTGTACCTAATATTTTGTATGCTCTTAGTAACGTGTAAAGATTTTTTCAATACCTATCTGAGAAATGCTGAACTATGAATGAACATTGAGTACCTGCCTACTCTTAAAACGGCACCTGTAATTAACACGTGCCGTTTTAAGAGTTTTGAGCGCTCAGTAAAATTAATGGCCATAACTGCGCTTGTATTTGTTCGCTCTCGCGGCGTACAAGGTAAAAATTCGTATCGGTACCTAAATTTTCGGTATTTTCCTATGATTAACAATGAATTACCAAAAGATGACGGTGAGACCTTTCCTTTCCTTTATTTATTTTATGGCGATGAGCTTAAGTAAAACTATTCCGCCAATGTCAATTTCTCTTTCTATGTTCTGTGACTTGGAACAACCGATTGAACAACTGACACATAAGTCTGTCAATGTCAGTCAATAGACTTTTTTAGATTGCCAATCTCTGATGTTGCCAATTTAAAAACTTTTGTTGACAAATTTTGTTTGCTTGCAAGTTACCTTGCATGCGTGAAAGGGAGGTTGAAGTGAATATTGAAGTTGAGATTTTGCAAATAATAACTTTATTTATTTCGCTTCGGTGCCGGCCGGTCGGTGTATTTGTCTTTTACATTTTTCGGGTGATAGCTGGTATATTTTAGTTGAGTCGAGTTGAATATCAAAAATGTCTCATTTTAAATTGATATCTTCAACAAAAGCGTCGGACGTGATTCCCGTCAACAAATATGTGTCAGAAAAAACCGGGATAACCGTAATTATTGCAGATGTCGAAGGCCCTCTCGTCAACGGATTCTTCTGTCTTGGTAATGAGTATATTATTATAGTCATCTGTATCGGAACTATATAGAAATTAATTATTTCTACTCAATACGGTATTTGTGGAATTTGCTTCATTACACGTAAGTTAAGATACCCACATAGTTTTTGACGAAACGATTTTGTAACCGTAATAAATGGTTTAATCAATAATGTATGGTCATATAAATGTAAAGTATCTTATTTTTGTATCGTGATCAATAGATGCAAAAGCTTAAAATAATTATTAGAAGTATCTACTGATGAAAAATTAATGATTTCTCTCAGAATCCTCAGGGTTCAGTCAGGGAGCTCATTATTAATGATACCTTTTTATCAAACTTTTTTAATGCTATATACACATTTTAATGTAACCAGGAAGTCTGAGATGCTTAGCATTTTCTGTTTAGCAACTGAATTTGTCTGTGCAAAAACAAAAATGTGATATTCTTTATCTAGCAACTGAAGCCCATGATGATGATGGCTTGCCTCACACACTGGAGCATCTCATCTTCCTCGGTTCGCAGCGGTACCCTTACAAAGGTGTACTGGATTTGCTTGCGAACCGTTGCATGGCCCACGGCACTAATGCCTGGACGGACACAGATCACACATGCTATACAATCTACACTGCTGGAGATAAGGGCATGTTAACTCTAATGCCCATTTACTTGGACCACATCCTGCGCCCAACACTTACTGAACAAGGGTTCTTGACTGAAGTTCATCATATTGATGGAGATGGAGAGGATGCTGGTGTTGTCTATTGTGAGATGCAGGGTCGAGAAAATACTGCTGATAGTAGGTATGTAATGATGAAAGTTGATGTCATACTCATTTCTCTACTTTTCTTGTATCATAATTGTGTCCCAGTAATGGATTTTTCCAATTAAATAACATTCTCTACTATGTACAATCTACAGACCATCAAAATTTGTTGATTGAGAAATCATTTCAAAATATGATAGGTAGTGGATTAATAACTGGAAATGTGTGAGAAACTTAATTTTTATTATAATCTGTATGTAATATAGCACTTGTAAATAGCCATAGTAATCACGAAGAACATCTTGCTTTGGATGGTTAGTTAGTAGTAAGAATATCATTTTGTTTCTAATTGATCATACTATCATTATTGTGTATATTTTTTTGTCAAAATAATTCAAAAACGGCGATGGGACTCACCACCTGTCACGTTGGCACTTAATCATCTTCAGTGAAAAGTGGGTGTTGTGATGACAACACCTCTGCCTACCCCTTCGGGGAATACAGGCGTGACCATATGTGTAATTCAAAAATTATAAGAAGTAAAAATGTAACCCAAAAATATTGTCTTACCCACACTAATGTCAGAAAATAAACTATTGCATACTCCAATAAATAAAATGTATTGTGTATTCCAATTTTCCAATCCAGATGTGACTTACGTCTGCTGCGAGCAATGTATCCTAACAGTGGATACTCATCAGAGACTGGAGGCATCATGAAAAATCTAAGAACATCTACTAATAATGAAAAAGTATGTTACAACTACCCAACAAATTTGACTATTTTTTTATTGAGTGTTCCTTATTCCATTTGTTATTATGTAGTACTTTAAAAATATTTTATGCACAACTGTTATATCTCAAATAACCAATTTTTCTGTAAAAACCTCTTTAAACAAGGTAAAGTTTTTTTATCAATATGTAAAAAAATATAATATTAGTATTTATTGTGCTACAAAAATAATTGTATAAATTGTAATTTGGTGAATACTAGTTTTTCGAAGTTGTTTAATAAGGTTTATGTAAATTACCATAGCATTTATACTTTTATCAACCTGACTGGAATTTGAAGGAAGATAAATAGACTATGTACTTTACTTCAAATTAAAAAAATCACAGCTAGTTAGGGACCCATATTAGGCTGGTTGTTTTTAGTGTTTTTCTAGTTTCTATACATTACCTACAATATACTATAATAATTATTTTCTCAAACAAATAAAACACATCCTAAACATTTTAATAAAAATAATTTCCTGAATTATATAATTAAATTTAAATGGCTGCAATTTCCAGAAGGCTCAAGAGAACAAAATGGCAAAACTTTTGTATGCATACATTTGTACATATAAGTAGGGAAGTATTAACTGCTTAGTACCTACATGAAATATAATTAAGTGAACTTTTTACAGGTCCGTAATTTCCACAAGAAGTTTTACCGCGCCGAGAACCTAACTATAATTCTGACTGGTCAAATAAGTGCAGACGATGTGTTTAGCACACTGGCCACTGTTGAAGATGACATCATTGCAAAAGTGAGTAAATAATCATTTTATGATGGATCTTTCAAACAGCTCTACTTACTGTTGTTACAGTTTACTATCGCGTGTAAGGAGTCTTATATCTTGAATTACTAGCTTTTGCCGCGGTTTTACCCGCGTAAACTTAATTTCAGGGGGGCGCGCGGAAACCTTGTTTTTTTTAAAATAAGTCTAAAGTTGAATATTGAGCCAATAACCAAAATAAGTTTGCAATTCTTGGTAGAAACAAACAATGATATGCAGGTGGGGAGCAATGACCTTCAACCCGTCTGGTCGTTTGGCGAGTCTGCATCGCCTGTGCGCATACGCTTACACAGTAGGTAGGTAGCTTTGTCGACTCAAGCCACGTTCAGCCGTAAAACATTGATTAGAACGGTGGAAAGTTTTCTCGACTCATATAATAAAAATTACCAATGTATATCTATACAGATGAAGAAAATTGAAGCGTCTGTTTGTAATTCCAAATCAAAAGCTTTTCAGTCCATAAGAAAGTAAATACGGGAATTGCATGCATTTTTCGTTGTCCGTCTGTCTGTGTGCTGGGGCTAGTCTCTGAAACGGCTGGACCGATTTTAACAGGACTTTCATTGCCAGATAGCTGATTTAACAAGGAGAAACATTAGATACGTATATTTTTTAAAAAATGGGTTCTGCGAAATATTGAAGATATGTTATGTAGGGCACTACAAAATGAGCACTGCTCTACTTGGCTAATGTTGGTAAAGTCAAGTGATCTTACTTTATGTATTTCTATTATTGTTATATTCCTGCAGAGCTAGTTTACAAAGCTTTATTACTTGACAATAACCAATGGTCTGCATTATTACCATCTAAATCTATGAACAATATGTGATCATTAGAAATTTGAATATACATTTTTGTTTTATTTGTTGATAGAGGGAAAGTGAGCCAGAAGAGGAATGGGTGAAGCCATGGCAAACAATCCCGCCGCAACCCAACTTTGGCGAGCTCACGGAGCAATGGCCAGCCGACACTGAAGACTGTGGACAGGTACGGATCTTAATATACATATTATTTTTCACTGTAATGCTAAATATGAAGGTCAAAAGGTACAAAGGAGATTCTTAAAAAGACGTGAATTTATTTTGAAATAGTTGTCCCTTGAGTAGTCGCCAACAAAGCGACACAAGCTCAAAACCCAGTGGTCTGTACCAATAAGCAATGGACTCACCATCTGTCACGTTGGCACTTAATGACCATTAGTGAAATGTGGGTGTTGTGGGATGATGACAAATAAGCGTAGAGTCCGCCTGATGGTAAGCAGCTACTGTACTGGCGACCTGATTTACCACAGGAACAACATTCCTCATCATCTCCCTGGCCTTATCCCATACATTGTTGGGGTCAGCACTTGATTCAACCCGATGTGGCTGATTTTTATACGAAGCGACTGCCATCTGACCTTCGCAACCCCTTTTACGAAGAAAATCTGTGATATGGGTTAAACCAGTTGTCGGACTATTTTAGGCCTCCGACTGACCTGTAAAGATTGCCAAAGATAATAAATTGGCAACCGGGACCGACGGCTTAACGTGCTCTCCGAGGCACGGAGGGAACTCAGGCGGTCACCCATTCAATTACTGGCTAGGGTTAGGGTTGCTTAACTTCGCTGATTGAATGATATGCGCAATAGCAACTGTGCCACGAGCTCCTCAACAACAAGGAACAACATTACTCAATGGTAGTATAATTTGTCTGCAATCTTCTGTAAGGTGGAGGTAACACACATCTCGTTATGCCCTTCTTGTTATCGTGTCGATGACAGACATTTTTAATTGTTGTAGCCCAGAACTTGGCTTCTGTATCAGGATAATTGGTGGCAACCATTAGATCCTCCCGCGTGCAGCTAGTAGGGTACAATATTAAATGGGCCATAGTTTGGGGTGCAGCACACACACCTCCTTCATTGGTGTCATCAGTGTGATGCCCCACGTCTGTTAAATGTTATATACTTGTGTGTTAGGTATTGTTCGGATGGCGCGGCCCTCTCCTGACGGAGGCGGGGTCGCTAAAGGAGCTGACGGGCTGCG
Source organism: Watsonalla binaria (assembly GCA_929442735.1). Classification (NCBI taxonomy): domain Eukaryota; kingdom Metazoa; phylum Arthropoda; class Insecta; order Lepidoptera; family Drepanidae; genus Watsonalla; species Watsonalla binaria. Next base: position 5,119,199 of record OV838919.1, on the reverse strand, counting down.
CCATCTTGCTGCGCTACCTGTGCGAGACGGCCGCTGCGCCGCTGCAGACCTGCCTCGTCGAGAGGGAGGACGCGCTCGCCGGAGACGTGAGTACTGGGAAATTAACTAAACGGGGGTTATTGGCCACCATCATCGGTTTAAGCAGAATTAAATGTCAGAGCTTAGAAGTTCTTAATACACTTTGCTTAAACCGATGATGGTAGGCCCCACCCAAGTACCCCTATTAAGAGTATTGTACCGTTATCGTGATCTTCTCGCTAGCGTCTCCATCGAATATTTGCATGAGAAATTGTGCAGCGCTTCTTACTGGTGATGTAAAGAACTAAAAAATCTCATACACATATTGTGGGTGACGCTAGCGAGTATAGATAATGAAAGCGTGCAATACTGGTAATAACGGCACTGGTCTCGACTTTATACACGTAAGTTGCAGCTGCAGTTTCAGTATCAACCTTTGAGACGTTCGAAAGTCCCTTGTAATGAGTTTAACCTATAAATAATATTAGAGTGTTACCAAACCCAATATATTTATATAGATCAATAGATACGAAATAGACACAAGTATTCATTTGACAAGGCTTAAATATTAAAGCTCATTAGATGTTATTTTGCCTTGATCTCTTGCCAAAGTATATTTCATTTATATCCATGTAAAACTTTCAGGTGTCATACAACTTAACTGAGAACTTGGCATCTCTAATCAAGATAGAGTTAGACAATGTGCCCATAGAGAAGCTTCCAGAAGCTCGCGCTGAAGCCTTGTCGGCATTGCGGCGCGTGCGCAGCGGTGATATACCCATGGACATGGCGAGGTTGCAGCGTTTACTGCGCAAGCAGCTTAGAGAGACTACTGCCAGTCTTGAATCCGACCCGCACCACGCTCTCGCCTTCCGCTGTATTGGCGACGTGCTCTACTCGCAGAACGAACAAGATGTAACTTTTGCCCAATTTTGAATACATTTCAATCTGCATACAATTTTTGTCGTAATACGTAATGCTGTTTTTATATTGTATACATACATATATATGCTCACGCCTGTATTCCCCGAAAGGGTAGGCAGAGGTGTTGTTATCACAACACCCACTTTTCACCGAATTTTTGATTAAGTGCCAACGTGACAGATGGTGTGTTTATCGCCGTCTCAGGCACTATACATACGTCTTTGAATTAGATTATATAGATTAGACAGATTAGATTCTCAGAAATATGCAGGTTTCCTCACGATGTTTTCCTTCACCGTAAAGCACGTAGTGTGAATTCACTGTACATAAGTTTTTTAGAAAAACTCATTGGTACAGGCCCCGCTGGGATTCGAACTTGCGTCGCTTGCGTAGCAGGCGACTGCTCAAACCCCGAGGCCACCACGGCTCATATATTGTATAGGTTCTGTATATCACAATTTTAACGAAATACTATGTATTGACATTCAAGCTTACAGTTTTATAAGATAGGTATTAGAATTTCTCTCCACTAATATGCTGAACTATAATATAGAGAACTTCAAAGTATATACTTTAAGACTGAGATTATTAGTCTAATTGCATTCAGTAAATTTGTATAAATAAGAAGACTAACCGGCTACTGTAAATATTTAAATATTTTTATACCAATTGGATCTCTTACCTATGAAGTACAAGATTATTAACTGGATTGCTTGCCGATTCTTTTCAGAAGACTTATTACTTAACAGGTTATATAATATTCTATATTAGGTAATATTCTTAATTTCATAAGTGTCTTACCAATGCCTATTCTGATTAAATTATTTTCCTTATCAAATTCTAGTTCATCTCGCGCATGAACCCGCAACAAGGCATCCACAGCCTGATGGAGGAGTCGGCGGACTACTGGCTCGGCTTGCTGCAGACATACTTCACGGATGACATGATCGTTATCCTCGGATCACCCAGTATTGAACTGCAAAACAAGTATGATACAAGAATACTATCCACGTTGAAAAGCGTATAGTTTATGTCCGCAGATCTTGAACCCCACTTCTTCACATTGATGACAATCCGAGTTCTTTCACCAGAGTTCCCTCCTTGCCTGAGCTTTCAGTCTCCGTCTTTATTGAACACTTTGGCAATCATAAGATTAAATTCAAATTCAAAAATAATTTCCATTTGATAGACTTTTAACAAAGTACTTTCTAATCGTCAGAATTACATGGTTATGCAGGATAATCCTGTACATGCTACTTTTTGTGGTTCGGAAGGTTGCTTTTACTGAGAATAAAGAAAGTCAATTAAAAAAGTTATTACTCTTTCAAAAATTTTACGTATTACAACACAAATCACAAAAATACATATACATATAAGCCCATGAACACAATTCCAATACACAAAAGTCGATGAAAAAAAAAGCTATTAGAAGGTTTACTATATATAGTTTTGTAGCATAACAAGATTACATCTCTCCAGCAGCTCCATACAAGACCCAAAATAATAGTATAGAACATTCAAGTTCAGCGCTTTAAACTTGTGACGGGACTTGTACAACGCATAGAAATAATGTAATTTGTTATTATAAGGATGGCGCAAGAGGGTAAGAGCAGGACAGAGGAACAAGTGGCCCAGCTCGGTGAGAGGGGACTGGCAGAGAAGGCCAGGCTACTGAACGAAGCTATGGAGTTCAATGAGGTAACTACCTTTCTATTACGTCACGTTTTGCATTATCTATCTACAATTTGAACAGATTATTGAAACCATAATCAATAAAAAAAAACCAGTGAAGTAACAAATTCCTCGATTCTGAGTTCACGGTATAAGTAGTAATTGGTTTATGCCAACCCATCTTGAAGAAATAAGAATTTAATAGTTATAATTTTTAGCGTCCACCACCAGCGGGAACATTAGCAGCCGTGCCGGTACCATCGTGCGATAACCTCAAATGCCACAACATCACCACTTGGAGCTCGGACTCGGCCCCTTGTCCTCACTTTGACCTGAAGGAACTACCGCTCTACACCAGGGTGCACAGCTTGAAGACCAACTTTGTTTACGTGAGTTTCATATTCTTTTAATTTTATCTTGAGAGCCATCTTCTTAAAGTGCCTCTCCAACTAATGAAGGTTGGCAGCCAGCTCTGAATATTTTCTGCCATCCCTTGCGAGGTGGAACAACTCCGCAGCGCTCTTGATGTCGTTCCATTCGCGAATGTTCCTCAGCCAGGACTTCTTTCTGCGGCAAACTCCTCGTCTTCCGGCTATTTTGCCCATCATGAAGAGTTGGAGCAGCTCGTATATCTCGTGACGAAAAACGTGTCCGAGATAAGCAACCTTTCTCTGCTTGATGATTTGCATAAGTTTGCGTTAACCTATTTTCCAGATAAACTTGATCCTGGACACGACCTCAGTAGACCAATCAACTCGCAAGTGGATACCTCTCCATATGAACGCGTTCGCGGAGTGTCCGGTGCGGCGCGGCGAACAGTTGATACCTCATCAGGAAGTCATCTCCACTACTGAGGAACTTACAGTGTTCCTGGGGAACGATATTGGCTTTGGACGCTCCGGGAACTTCTCCGTCGGACACTTCGGCAACTTTGTGCATATTGAGACTAGGGTAGGCGTTCTATGGTATTTTATCACAATTAACGCACCGTTAAGATATATGCATACTGTGGTATATTCTATACTCTATAACTCTTAATAAGTGTCCTATTACTTGACAGTTAGAGGGTTACGAGTTTTCGAAAAAAAAAGACAGTGAGGTGTATGAATGAACGAAATTGAATGAACTAAAATAATGTACTTAGATGCAATAATTTTACTCTAATTAATTTCCTTATCTTACTTCATGAAAAGTACTTGCTAAAACAATGAAAATAAAATTTTGTTTAATTACATTATTTTTAATTATTTTTATGAAGAGAAAATAGGACATTACATTTATTCATAATTATTATTAATAATAAAACTCAGTTATTAAATGTTTTTATTAAAATAAATAATCTTAACATTTGTTCTTTACGCAAAATTGTTCACTACCACATTAGCTTTAGTATGATAACATTATTTGTCTCTGAACTAGGCCTGACAAGTTACAAGATTAAAACTCAGAGTATATATATTTGTAAATGTGTTACAGTGTGAACCTCAAGACTATGAGCAGGTAGTGAACCATCTCTACGAAGTATTGTACTCGGCTGAATTGACCAAAGAACGACTTCTAGTATTCGCACAGAGACTACTGAATGATGTTGCACAGGTAATTATTTCATCCTGATAAGTCCCCCATACATCCCCCATATACATACTGTCTAATAACTATCTTTTCAGGGGCCAGCTTTGGAGTTTTGTACTCAAATAGCGGCCTTATCAAAATACCACAATCGCTAATCGAATATAATGTTGAATGTATGGGATTGACATTTGTTTTCGTTAAGTATACTAACATATCAAACTTCGTTAACAAAACGTGTTAACAATTCAACTCACGCTAACGTCGTGTGTAAAGCGTTCGCTTTCCATCAGGTATCTTCGCTTTCCATCAGGTATCTTTGATTGTTTTCATCCATAGAAATCAGCCTAAATAAGACATATCTCCTCTAATTATATATTTTCGAAAAAGTGATTGCTGTGTTTCTTGCCTGGTTCTTCTCAGCAAAAGCAGCCTTCGGGAACCCGTTGTAACATTTATTATATTTTCCTTCACCGTAAAGCACATAGTATGAAATCACTGTACATACGTGTTTAGAAAAACTCATTAGTGCAGGCCCCGCTGAGATTCGAACTTGCGTCGCTTGCGTAGCAGGCGACTGCTCAAACCCCGAGGCCACCACGGCTCTATCTTCTATCTAAAAATATATATATATAATATTTATCAGGTACGCAGGAACGGCCATAAGATAGTGTTCGACATCCTCCGCGACGCCGTGTACAGTAAGGACAGCAACATGCACTGGTGCTCGGTGCTTCGTCAGCAGAAGTTCCTGAAGGAAGTCGTGGAACAACTGACTGCCGGCGGTGACTCCGCGCAGGCCGCTCTGTCCGCCGCTCGGACCACTCGAGATGACATTACCCAACACATCTGGCTGCATCTCGCTACAGACTTCGATAGATATAACCTCACTACGGAGCCGTGGAAGAAATTCGCCAGGGAGAATGAGATCATACCTTTGCCGTGAGTTTTTTTCGTGTTACAATACTTTAATACTCTCTTTGAGTCTTAACAAGAACAATAACACTGTTACTATTTTCTATGGAACTTGATATAGCTGCCCGTGATGGAGGCTGTTTTTTTTTAAATTCAAAACTATATAAATTGTATTAGCTTAATAGGACACTTATTAAGAGCTATTACGAGCACAGATTAAAGTAGAATATTGAATGTTGATAGGCCCAAGTTGTACTGGGACGCGGACCTGATGAGCGGTTGGGGCGGCGGCTGCGTGGTGGGCGTGGGCGGAGTGGAGTCCTCGTACGTGGCGCGCATGGCGCCCGGGCCCAGGGGACACCAGCCCGGCGACATCGCGCCGCTGCTCGTCGCGCTCAACTACTTCACTCAACTAGAGGTGCGTACATACATTACGAATATAATTAACTAGCCTCTGCCCGCGACTTGGTTCGAGTGGAATGCTAAATTTGGGCTAACGCTTAACTTTAACCCGGGATTGGATTTAGCGTGATGATACGTATATAGCTTTCCTCAGTAAATGGGCTATCTAACACTGTTTTATGTTATATTTAAGCGCAGCTTTATATTTAAGTATTAATTTCTTGTCTGTCCTTCTCAGAAGCCTAATTTCCGGGCGGACTGCACGCTTGCTTGCCACCTTGGTTGTATATAAAAAATTGTCGTGCAAGATAGACCAATTAAATTTTTGATACAAATAATGAGTTTCTTTATCGTAACGATGTGTGATGGCGAGAGGTAAACCGCGATTTTTTTTATTGTTATGCATAGAGCTCATCGAACATGAGGTCATGCAGCAAAACAATCGGAGAACCTCTCGATTGTTTCATTGCCAATGCGAGTCGATGGTTGACTCGATGGAAAGTTTGGCCGACTCCATCTAAGCCGTCGGGGCAGAAGCAAGAGTGGGCCGTTACGCCGTCCTTGCACATCGCGACGTTCTGTCACTCGTTGACGTCCACTGTTACATACAATTGTTACGTTTATAAACATCTCGCAATCGCGCATCGCTACTTCATGGTGTTTCGAAATTATTAAAGATGAAATGTTGTGTCAGGGTCCGATGTGGCGCCTGATCCGCGGCTGCGGGCTGTCGTACGGCTACGGCGTGCGGCCGCTGCAGAACGAGGGCCGGCTGCTCTTCTCGCTCTACCGCGCCACTAACACTGTCGCCGCTTACACCAAGGCCAAGAACATTGTGGTAACATACAGATAACATATGTCCCTTATATATCCCTTAATCACGTCATCACACGTGATCGGCACTGGCAGCTGAGGATTGGCAAATGAGGAATTTCAAGGAGTAACATGGACTAATATTATTTGGAAAGAATATTAGGGGTCCGCGAAATAACGCATAGCCAGCACAGATAGTAATACAACTTGAAATTTGAATTTTTAATTTGAAATTATTATCACTAACAATTAGGGACTTTACCATAAGCTAAAACCCCCTTACAGAACATGGTGTAAACTAAGACTGAACTGAGTGAAATTAAGTCTGCGCGGGTGACAGCCCTCTTTTTCACAGATAGTGTGAAATATTTTTTTTAGACTAAACAATTGAATTCATCTTTATTGTATATGTGTTGTCAGGAAGAATACCTGAAGGAAATGAAGTTCGACGAGGATCTATTCGCGTCTGCCAAGAGTACCGCTCTCTTCGAGGTTGTAGAGAATGAGAAGTGCCCGGCGGATGTCGTCAAACAATCCCTATTGAACTACGTCCAGAGGGTCGGAGATAAATATAACAGGTGATCAACGTCCACTCATACGTTTACTAAATTTCCACTTTTGAATGGTTTTAAGCGCTGACTATTGACTGTTCAACAGTTATATTTTGCATCTTGTATCGAGCAGAAACAAATATATGTGCAGCTATCTCCACTATGTGGCCATTGAGCGCTCATTAATAGTGACGACATCTACACACATGATTTCGTCAGTACGAATAAATATATTGTTCTAGCTATAACATTTTATAGCTTATGATGAGTAGTATTAGTAGTTTTATCAGGCAACATGTTAGATACTTAATCACGCTTTCTTTTTTACAATTATAATTATTAACATCTTTTTATCGATTAATATTGTATATAATTCGGGTTGGTATCTTTTTGTCCGAGTATCAATTTGTCACCATGACATGACAAGAAAATTACTAGAATAAACATTCTTCATTGTGTTTTTTCTTATATGACTATTTTCACTGAGCGCTTATAACTCGTGACGCCATCTACACAAATGATTTCGCCAATAGGAATAAATAATTGTTCGTGTTACAGAGAGCTAGTATGCGCGGTATCAAGCGTGACTCCTGAAGACGCTCACGCGGCGGCGGCTCGCTGGCTGCGGCAGCTGTTCCTGGACGACGAGGCCAAGCTCGCCATCGTCTGCCATCCCTCCAAGGTGCACGATCTGCAGGCTGCCTTCGACAGGTATTCAAATTCAAATCTATGCAGATAAATAAAACTGAAGTGTCTGTTTGTAATTCCAAATGAATAGCAACAAAAAAAAATGTTTTCCCGAAACGTTTGGACCAATATTAACGGGACTTTCACTGATATATAGTTACAAAGAGTTACTTAGGCTACATTTATTTTAAAAAATATATATTAGTGTTCCGCGGGCCACCCGTGAAATTCTGAATAGAATTACTCTTCAATAGTATTTTTACAATTTTGGGTAATATTAAATATGTTACGCGGCCATACACACACTCAACATATTCATATTATGCAAGGTGAATTATCAAGAAGACTTTATGGAATAGCGGAAATGTTCGATTCACGGGGCCGAATTGCAGGAAAATTAAAACTACAATATCATGTTATGTTAAAATCAATATCAATGCAACAATCAATGAAGGTTATTCTCAAACACAAAATCGTGTTTAGTATAATAAACATAAAACAATATCGATAAAACATAAGCATAAAAACTGATTTCAGGATCGATGTGAAACTTGATGCGTACGAGTCGATGGAGGCGTCACACTTCAATAAATAAGCTTAGCACATTGTATACAATATAACATGTATCTCATATATCTAATAGTAATAAGCGTAATTTATATATATAACGTTATAAGTAACTCGCTTAGTTGTGCCTTATAATTGAAATAAGTATGTATATTCAAGTTTATATCTCTGCAGAATATAGCTGTTATTCAAATACAATTTATTATTATATTACATTAATTGAAATAGAATACCAGCATTTATAACATATATTACTTTTTTTATAATTATTACTCGCAATCTGTGAAATATTGTTATCTTAAAATAATAAAGTTGCATTTTATTACTTAAATCTTTTTAATTAAATTATAGATTTGAGAAATAAAAAAACTAGCATTGTGATAATAATGTTTAATCACCATTTATCTTAAAGCTATGTCTATACAAAAAATATAACTTATATTTAGTCAGATAATTAGTGAACATCAATATAAATCATCTCACAACCACTGCAACATCGCCATCATATAATTCAAACCCATCCATATAATAATATCATTGTTTAACAATTTAACGCCTTCATAATCAACAGAAATACTGGCATACCCTCAATCTAAAGACAAAATTATATTTCTACGTTACAATATTCATGATGTCACAAATAGATACAATATAGGAATTTTATTAAATTTGAGTGTAGCCTACAGATTATCAGTTTAGGAAATTTATGAATACATAGGTTTGTATGATACATCCATCAATACTCAACGAACAGCTACAGTAGTATGTATTGTTTCAATAAGTTTCAATCCTGTTTCCAGTGGACAGAAATTACGGAATATAAAACAAGTAGTCATGTGCAATTCTCGTGTCAGTGTTTGTAACAAACCTCCTGGATGCTTATTCGGCAGGACTGAGAATGGGGCTTAAAAAAAATTGTGTTCCACCGAAAAATAAATATATACGTAAATAACGTTTGCGTTATAGCTCGTAAATTACATATAAAAATAATCACTAATATTAGTAGAAAATGTATGTTTCCGTTATTTCCTATCAGAAACTGATTGAAACATACATAATAGCCCCGCTAATGGTTGATAATTGTAAGTAGTTTTATAATGTTGCACTACCCAGCGTTTCAATATCAGTGTAGTCTAGTCGTTCATTAATACTGGTTAATTTAGTTAGCAAAATGAAATGGGCATTACATTAACGAGGTACAAAAATAAAGCAGCCTGTGTGTGCAATCGATTTCACCCCTCATATAGGCCATACATTTCACGTCCCACCACCCACAGGTGATATAACGTATAAATTACTCATCTAAAAACATAATATTACATAAATTGTACATGCAAAGATATATTTACAGGTCCTATAAGTAACGTATTATCTTAACCATAAAGAAAATAAGGATATTTCCATGTAACAGTATATTCAAGATAACTATGCATATTTGATACGCACGCCTATAATGCATATTTTAAAGCACCAATATGTATTAAGGGCGTTTCAGACAACCTTTTAGTTTTATCAATTTAAGCGCCATCTGTGACGCCCTTACACGTGAATTTTGAAGCATTTGTAAATGTCGCGTAAGACAATTATATATTTTCAAAGACTAATTTAACAATTGAACCGCGCGAGGCGAGATAACCATACGTGTTGAAATAGATTTGGTAAATGATCTAATAGTCCTTACTTAAAACTACATAATCTATTATTTTAATTCGCTATGGACACCTATCTGACGAATAGAATTCCCTAATAAATGAACGTCTAATTAACGTTAATTGTAATAAGACTACGTATTAATAAATGAGGCGGCGCCATTTACACTACCTAGCATCGTTCGATCTAATATACATACATGACGCATCACGTGACCCGCACCAATCATTATTTCACCAAAAATATGTATTTTTTAACCCCCTTCGCAACCCTCGATGGAACAACTGTAGTGTTTCTTTAAAATACGCTATCAAGGAAAATATGTACCTAATTGGTATAAATAGTCATTGCAAAATTTATCTCACATTGTGTCCTTACAATGTTTAGTACTTTAGTCAAAAGTTGAAATTAGCTATCAAATTTGGATCACATTAATACAGAAATATAGTATACCTAACGCGGTATTATACCTTTGGAATAACAAGCATCAATCAAATCGCATGGACTGCTTTATAAATTTTATATGCAAACTATATTTACTTGTGATATTTTTAAAGCATAATTTTATATTTTCTATACAACACTATCTCAATTTCATATATCTATACTCTAATACCTACAGATGATTGATGACGCAAATTTGTCAAAGAGTATACCGCGATTGCGTCCTACGTAAACATCTTATCCGATAAACATTCCGACACGATCCCGATTCATTTATTTATTTCCATCTCAAATTGCTTGTGTAAGTATTGTATTAACAGCTAGACTATTATCTAACTTGTTCATTAAAAGAAAAGCTTCTAATGAGGTTAGCTTATATTGCAAAGGTGAACTTGTGAGTGCGGAATTGCAATGAAGTAATTAAAACTTCTCTCCAGAGTTCAGACTGATGTAACTGACTTCATGAATTCGCTTTACAGTATTACGTATTTAGTTCATAGCATCCATTTCCTACTTTACAATTGATCGAGCAAAGGTAAGTAGTTGCAAATCGCAGATCGCATTGTACTCAGTTGTCTGTATACTTGTGTGACGCTGAACGGTCGCATTCACAAACAAGTATATAATATACATCATAGCAAAAAAGTCGACCTTGTGTAATGTTTTGCACTGTATCACCTCCCCCATTGCCGTTACAAACGTCAAAATTCAGTGTCTTGTGGGATGTTCCACAGCGCCAACGTGACGTACGTTAGTTAGTACACACCGCAGAGTTAGAGGATGGTGGTGTCGATGGGTGGGGCGTGTGAGCGCAGCGCTTCGCGTATGAAGTCAGCGACCCTGGGCTCGGCGACCAGGTGGAAGTGGTAGAGGTGTTCGTAGCTCCGCAGTGATATGGAGCGCAGCGCGGGCAGCCGCAGCAGCAGCGCGGCGAACCTTCCCTCCTCGCCGCTGCGCGCGCGACGCACGTACTCGTCCAAACACAGGAACATCTGCACACATGCATCATACAATTTAATGACGATCGTCATTGGGCTGGTTGTTAATAAAAACCGGGCCTGTAGACAAAGTGACATTATCCTTCACGATTCGCTAGTAGAAACGATACAAGATGTACGGGAATGACATATGTCACGTGACTGATTTATGTCATTTCCATACATTTATCGTTTTTTTTGACGTGAGCGCGAGAGAATGTTACTTTGTCTAGGCCCACTGTACTTGTATCACAAGTTTGCCACCGTTTTCCTGATCTGTGCTTGCTAGCGTCTCCGTCTCCTAAGGGGACGTGAAAAATATCTTATATAAATATTGTGGGTGACGCTAGAGAGTATAGATTACAAAAGCTTCACTAGATTTCGCTGGTTCGATTCCCGTATCTGAACAAACATTTTATGTGATGAGCATTGGTGATTACCCTGAGTCTGGAAGCTTGCTAAAAATTGCTTGCTTCTGGATTCTGGATGCTTGCTTGTATTAAAAGTAAGTATTTGCAAAACAAGTGTATAAGTTTACATAATATACTTTGGATCGATGTCACAAATAGACAGATCTCGAAACATAAACATCATATAAACGTCCTTTGCTTATACGAAGAATGAAGCGATTTCTCGGAATTTATGATAAAGAGGGAACACTCTAATGCATTTAGTTCCAGTAGGCCTGGTCAAAGTAAGATTCTCCCGCGCTTGCGCTAATAGACACGATACATAATGTATGGAAATAACATAAATCAGTCACGTGACATATGTCATCCCCGTACATTTTGTATCGCTTCTACTAGCGAAGCGTGAGGATAATGTTACTTTGTCTGGCCCAGAGGCCCTCGATTATTGCGCTTCAAATCTACAATTAATCCCGCGTTACGTTCTTGTCACGCCAAAAACAGTCCCACTGCTCGGGCGCTTAGTTTTCTCAACGACTTTGTCGCCATGATCCAAGATGCCGACGTATTCGCAGATTCGCTGCCATCACTCATACAGAGTTTGAGAATATATATTTGTAAATAGTGTCTATTATAATTTTCTTTTGTTTTTATATATAAGCGCTTTGGCAATAGCTGTAAGTTTATATATTCAAATTATAAATAAATAAATGAAAAAAAGTGGCTGTCATTTTGTATGGAATAATCAGTCCAGCGTTTCATTAGATTTTATAGTTGAGGTCCTCCCACCACGCGACATGTCCTACTGGCAGATTGGATTCCCAACAGGTATATTTCACACAAAAATAATTGGTATATTTACCTTTTCTCGTAAAACATCCACTTCTTGTCGACTCTTCAGTCCTTTTACATCTGAAAATTTGATTCATCACATTATTTTTTATTTTGAAAAGCTCTTTCCTCATAATTATGAGATATATCAAACTATTATATCATTATATGTCCTTACTCGTGTAATGCAGCGCCCTTTTATACTAATATTTTTTTTAATTTGGTCGGGGCGCTGCTTATTTGTTTATTAGTCAATAAGTTTCGACAAAAGTGTTAAAACAATTCGGACAGATTGATTGCAATCAGATTTTTTTAAATCGTAACATTAGTTCACTCTTTCTTAACAGTAGGCCTAGACAAAGTGACATTCTCTCGCGCTAATATAAACTAAAAAATAATAATATGGAAACGACATAAATCAGTCACGTGACATATGTCATTCCCGTACATTTTATATCGTTTCTATTAGAGCAAGCGCGAGAGAATGTTTCTTTGTCTAGGCCTACTGACAATTTCGAAAACTACAAACCTTTTAACAGTAATATCCGACGCACACGCTTGCGTATAAAAACGTGTATGTGTGACGAATCTACATCAATGTAAAATTCGCTCTACCTCACTGACATAAAATTTAGTGGTAGTATGCAGAAGTTACCTGGGTTGAGTAGTATGATGGCCTTGAGCGCGACGTATTCGGCCTGGTCCATACGAAGGGCGCGCATTTTGAGCGACAGCTCGGACAGTACGCGGTCGAAGATCTGACCCACGCCCGCCTGCAGCGCAGAGTTGCGGTGCAACGTCATGCCTGGAGAACACGGTTGGCCTTAACATTCATTCACACAGACCAATCACAATCATTACTTTTTCAACGCCAGCGCTCAAAACTCGTGACAACACCTGTACAGCGTAATTTTATCTTCCAATCACGCTACTTATTGTACCTTAATCTTACAAAAATGTGGAAGACACAAAATCTCAAATGACACATGTTCTGGCAAGCCAAAATTTTTTTTTCATTGTACGTTTATATTTAATTTCCTCATACGATTTGACCATCCACACATCTGAAAAATTCATCAATTTCGTAAATATATTTCTACCCCAACCAAAATTTATGTCTTGTGAGATCTAAACATATTATATTGGAAGAATTATAAGTAAGATTGGCAATGTGTGTGACTGGTATGGCATGCGTCAATAGCCTGCTGTGTCCAGGCTATAAACTGTTGGACCATTGTGAAATGAGGAGACTGGTGTCAACTTATAGAACCTTTATTATAGTACCATATCATAGTATATAAGTACCTTGAAGACGTAAGTTGGGAGTTGCAGAAAGGTATTGCACGCACAGTCATTACGGTAACGGCTCTTGAGACGTTCGAAAATCCTTCCTAACGTGTTCTCCGAGGCACGGAGGGAACTCAGGCTGTCACCCATCTAATTACTAGCTAGGTTTAGGGTTGCTTAACTTCGCTGATCGAATGATATGCGCAATAGCAACTGTGCCACGAGCTCCTCTAGTTTGCCACGTTCAAACTATAAAAAGCTTTAACTGGGCAGACTACTTTATCGCTTCACAAAAAAACCCAAGGAACGCAATTAGACGATACAAAGTGGAAATTAATGCTGATCATAGCATTTTATTTCATTTCGTTAGTTTATCATTAAAAAACTAGTTCGCGCCATTTCCAATCTGATTTAATATATCTTAAATCATACAGAAAAAAGCTTGGACTGATATAGATGTATATATATATCAGTTCTGTATTGCATAAGTATTGCACAATAATATGAGAAACGTGTTGCAAAAAGCAGAAAAAGGTATGAGATTACTGAGGACTATTTCACCCGTTTTCATTAGACAAGTCATATTAATCGAATCTAAGTAATATTTGAGTGCATAAAATGTGCGTAACTGGTATAACTGGTGCGTGGTGCAAAGTATATCTATACTTGATATTATAAAGCTGCAGAGTTTGTTTGTTTGAACGCGCTAATCTCAGGAACTACTGGTCCGATTTCAAAAATAATTTTTGTGTTGGATAGTCAATTTATCGAGGAAGGTTATATAGGCTATATTTTTTCAAAAAACGTTAGGGATCCGTAAGAAAATTGCAATTTTGTAACACAAGGTGTAAAATGAAAACCTATTTATGCGTGCGCTGCAAAAACTATTGACAATAGAACAAAATAATGTACTACGGGTTTGTAGGTCTTATTAAGATCTGCGAGAGCACATATCTAACTATCATAGTTTAGTACAATAACGATTTATCTTCATAAAAAATATTAAATCGTCTGAATAAAGAAACTACGTTAAATGTGTATCGTAATATTAATCCTTATTCAAATTAAGTATTATGTTATCAAGGACATTTATGGAGAAGTAAAATACTTTTTGTTTTATTCCAATCGGACATTTCGTTGAGAAATTATCACGAGTATAAAAACGCAAAGAGTTGGTACCTAATAGTGAGTTATTAAGTGTAAATGAAAGTATACAAGGTAGTGACATAGAAAAAGCTATTTATAATTATTTTCTCTGTCCGTCCGTCTGTTTGTTTGTAAAACATTTAGGGTAGGTACCTCGGGAATTAAATTAAATCTACGCGGGTGAAACCGCAGGGCACAGCTACTTAAATATACTAATAGAGGTATAGACGTTGTAGACAATTGCCCTTCTGTATGCTTTCTTTTGTTATTTCGTATTTAGTGTATCCCACGGGGATAGGCGGGGACTACCGTTTTCCATATGCGAGGATTCTTACATTCCAACTTCGCAAAAAAGGTTATCGTTTCCTAATTGTATTATTTTTTATAATAATAAAATAGTGTTACCCGGCATGAGGCACATGAGTTGCGGGGGCGCAGTACTTCGTGCGCCGTCCACGTTCTCTCGTTCTTCAGTCAGGTACTGGAACACATATTCAAACAAAATAAATAAATATTTAACTTCTAAGTGAAGTATTTTATTTTTTCGGGTTAATATAATATAATCTACACAAAAAACATGGCGTTTTGTTAAATATTTTTCGAAATCGGTTCAGTAGATCCAGAGAATAATACGTCACAAAACTCACTAACTTCACCTCTTTATAATATTGGTAGAGAAGAGTTACGCATGGTTACTCATATGTTCGGCATATTATTATACCTTTACGGCAGATTGGAAAAGAAGCCGTTAAAAGAAAGTCTGGTCGTAGGTAGAAGGGGTGCCTAAGAAACATCAGATGGTAGAGGGTGGATAGATTCAAATATTCGGAGCTGATTTCCAACCTTCAATTGCTTGGAGAGACAGTACAAGAAGGGATATTTTTATCTATCTGTGAGTTTTTGTTACATGGAAAAGATGGAATTATTTATTTATTTATACTACAGTAGTACAAAGAAAGAAATTAATAATAATATGTCGTAAACATTTTCGTGAATCTAGAGTTAAAGTGGTATTTGATTTCGTAATAAGACCAAGGTGGCATGAATACACACTTATATACCACTTACAAAGGCACAAAATATTAACAAGAGGCTAAGTTCTATTCGGCGGGTTGAGATTAAATAAATGATTAGTCGAATTTATTGCCGCCTTAGCGTGTTCGGCTCTCGCTTTTGTACTCATTTATTTTTTCTAGCCACTTGTTTGTCACAACATCGTCACGAACAATTTATCGGACTCGTTTTTACTCAGTAATCGATCTAAACGATTCACCAAATAAGGTCCAATGTTAATTACGCTGCTGCTAAGGTCTCACGGCTTTATAAAAGGTGACTAAGAACTTTTTACATATTTTTCAGGACGTAACATGGCTGTCAGAAATCGAACAAATACTGACAATTATACTTAAAATGTTTTCCAGTGTAACTGAGTTAACGAAAATCTAATAGGAGACGAGGACAATGAATGTATAAATGGATACCAAACAATGGCTTATAAGATTGGTAATAATATGCACAGAGTTTGTTCCATTTTTATTTTTAATTCACGATTAGTTCAGTTCAACATCTCTGGAGAAATATCAGTTTAATTAATCTAAATCTGTTCACCCTTTGTTGGGTAATGGATGGCCACACAACCCATTCCAATATTATACAAATTATTAAATAATACAATTGGCAAGGCTCACCTCCATAGATCGCCATGCGATCGCGAACAGCAGTAGCTCGTTCCAGGAGCTCTTGATGAGCAGCACCTGGTCGTCCAGCTCCAGCTGGCTGAAGTGGGGAATGTCTCGCGCCCACACCACCAGGGCTGCTATCTGTTTGTTGCCTGCAATCATTATTATACACATGTGAGATCATATAACCTAAGGACACGTGCGGGTGTGATTTATAGGTCTGCAAGTTATTTTTCGTTTATTTTGTGCGTCAAATTATATTAAAAGTATATAATAGACACGTTACACAAAACGTGTCTCGTGGTAGAAGGCTAGACTGACAACTTGAACACCGCAGATTCGACACGCTAGTGACATATCTACCTGTTTAAGAAAAGTCTCCTATGATTGCTCCTTAAGTGGTAGGAATTCGGCCACTTGATGATGATTACCACAATGTAAGAACGCTTGCAACGATCAAGGACGCTTTGTTGCACTATAATAGTTGTTCAAGCTTAAGTTAAAGGCATATTTGACGATAACAATAGCTATGACTTTACGGCGAAATCCGTTGCACCAAATTACGCTGTCAATTGGCAACTATCGTTGACAGTGTAATTTTTTTACCGACTTCCAAAAAATGAGGTTGTCAATTCGACTGTAACTTTAGCGATAGCTTTAACCAGAAACACATCGGTGGTTAAAGCTAATAGTTATAGGCTACACAAAACAAAACAGTGCAACATGTTTTTCTTTCCTAACGAGCACTTACTATAACAATTTGATAGAGCTAAAATCATTTGATACGACCCAGGCTAACTCTAAACGCTCGCCGACGAATTATGTTTAAGTAATTATTAACCTTTATTTTATTGACGAACCCTTTGTATCCCTTAAGACTCCCAGCGCTAGACAAGTCTAGGCTAGAAGCTAAAAAGTGATTTGCTTTAAAGCGTACGTCAACAAATGGGTACCTTATTACAAACTATTCCTACCTTATTACAAACCATCCCTTTTACAATTTCAATTTCAATTTATTGCTTTAAAACATATTCTTAATTTAGCACTTACACGTACTGAACGGTAACACTATAAATTAACAATATGGACCCTGTTGGGCACAGCAATTTTTTAAATCCTTATAACAAAAAGAGATGGAACTACTTTTAAACCAAGGAGCGTAGGTGATGTTTTATATATATAATAGTAGAGCAAGAGCCCACAACAACCAAACTTTCCTTATTTTATAAACCTGTGTTGGACAAATATACAGATTAACTTTCAACTTTTATAAAATAAAGAAGGTCTCGCCGTCGTGGGCTATAGTGTCTGCAACTCGAGATACAATTTTTATCTCACTTTACTTTAACTGCGACAAAAACTATAACAATTATTATAATATAAGCGTTATTGTACGCCAAAAAATGCCACATAAATGATAATATTATTCAACACAACATTACAAACAGTCTCACTTATCGTACTCGACAATCTCTTCCAGACAATCATGCATTGGATGGAATTTATGATAAAAACTTTTGGCAGCCGGTGGTATACGGATGGCGGTTATTTAAAAAAAGTTAATATACCTGTAAATACAATAAAAATAGTCAGATAGAACACATCTGAATCTGGAAATCTTGAATTATTTCGGTATTAGTTTGATCCACTCTTGGTTACTCTTTTATTTAACGATCCACCTTACATTTTGTCATTAGGTCTGATCCACCTTAATAATTTTGACAAGTATGTACGGTCAAGAAAAACATTTGTTTGTGCAATATATATTACTTATTTACTGATAACCTTTGAAAATGTAACGTTACTGTGGTTAGAATTATTTCATAACTCGATTCTAGTGATGTCATTTACTATACTACACTCTGTTCCGTATTCAACCGTTGTTCAACTTTAGAGAACAAACAATTCTTTTTAACAAATCCATATTCAAAACAGTTTGTGAGTAGGAGAAAATATATTTGTTTATATACATATCGCCGTGGGCGAGGTATCAGGCGAAAGCCAGTCTGTAAATACAGCACATTTGCACTTGTATGTATTAGTTAACATAAAGATACCTGACTGCCTTATAAATAGTTGATGCGGACCATTCTTCCTCGTAAGATAGCCGATCCCAACATCTAACGTCCGATGCTAATTTAAAATTCAACAATAGCCGTCCCGAAACAAAAATATTTGGGTAGTGAATTCAAATATTTCTTGGAACACTCAAAATCCAATTTATCAATTTCTAAGCAATCAACATTAATTTATACAAATGCCGAAATTTATATTTGAGACATTGTTTTATTGCATAAAAATGGTAGGTACTCACTTTGGCAATACCTTGTTAAAATATGATGGTATCATACCAAATATAAACTACACCATGAACTAGATATCAATCTCAGGAGTCGGATATAAATTAAACGCGTAGAGACGTTTAAATTTGGTGACGAATAAATCAGATTTTTTTCGCAATTAGTCATTGCTGAATTATAATTATAATGTTAATAAGCTACCCACATGTATACAAAATAATGTTCTTAATAACCAGCCTACGCCCGCCAAAGTAAGCCAAAAACAAAATAGTCGAAAGAATAAATAAGGAAAAGGGATCACGATAAATCATACGAGGGCATCATACTTTTCCTATTTACGCAAGAATTTATGATAAAGCGTATATTTCATACGCAAAATTTCATCTGCGGATATCGGATTCGTAATACTGAGACCTGTTTAAGGTGTGCAAAACATGTACCAAGACATTACTCACTACTTTATTACTTTAAATGTCAACTCCAATTGTGTTTGGAGAGACCTTGAATGTCTGAGAAAGCGCTCGAACACCGGATAAATGTGATTAGGGCTCCCACCATAAGGATTCTGTGGCGATGTTTTCATCATTTCATACGTACTCAACGATCACTGCTTGCTACACTATAGGTAAATATCAAGTGAGCGTTATCAAATCAAATGTTCTTGGTGATCAACAAATTAGTATACATCAACTCCAGTATTACAAAACATCGCCCATGATAATCCTTGATCTAAAAGTAGTTCCATCTCTTTTTGTGATACGTATTTTGAAAGGGACGAAACTTATGTGTCCAATGGTGAACCATATTGTAATAAATGGGGCTACAATATTACGTAATACAATGTACGTAAAGTATTATGAATTTAACAACGAAAAGAAGCAAACGCGTTAAGAGAGTAAAAGCGGCTTGGCATGCATGCATTCGCATAATGTACTACATGTACCTATTGGCGGTAATGTCCAGTAGACATTACGCACATGACGTGTCAGAACTCAGAAATACTTTTCTTTATCTTGGTAAATATTGTACTTTCTTTGAACATCAACTACTTGTATTGTTCGAGAACAAATGTATCATTCAATAAGTACTTTACTAGGATCCGTATGCTAATTCTAATACCCCTAAATTATTATTTCTTATCCAGTGCCGAGTTGAAATATTGCTTATACAATATGTTATAGTATAGTAACTCATTGTTCACTTTGTAATCCATAGACAATGGGTAGATACACTGACTAAAAAGTAACCTGCTATTTTATGTAGATATCCTTAAACAAAACGAGAGGCGACAAAAAACATATTGTTTTAGAAGCGGTGCAAATTTATCAATTATTTTATCGAAGGCATGGAATCACTAGAGTGTAAAAATTCCGAGAAACGTGAATAACAAAACACAGTAGAATATAATATGCGCATACGACTCAACCTTTTTGCGTCTGTGCGGTTGACAAGGATAATTTCCACAGAGAACGTTATAATATTTTTCTTTTGCCTCAATCCATTTGCATTGCCAGATATGTGTGCAAATAAAGCATTTATTGATGACACAGGAAATACTATAGCTTCTACTTTGAAACCATTCTATGCTGACTTTTGAGTAAAAATGTAAAAAAAACACACATCCTACACACTCTATGTTTTCATCATATCCACTCCCATGAACACCTGAATATTGTATATTCTAAATACAGAGCGCTCTGTAATGATGACTACCTATTTTAATCCATGAAGTCATACTCTAACTGCCCCACCTTAGTTTTATTTGACGTTAGTCATAAAAGAGTTTGAGAAAAACAGACGACAACTTTGGTTACTGATCTAAAATAAAATGTACTAAGTAAATGAGGTGCAAAGATGAGACGGAAGTCGCTTCGCGGAAAATCCTAGTGAGCAACCAGTCTTATCGGAGTAGGACCAGCACGATGATGACATGAAGACATTTAGTTTTTGCTACACACATTAACATTGCGATTGCACGACGCACGTTGGAATATTATATCGCAAATAACATGATGCAGATAAAAAAAGCTTTCCGCAAAATAAAGAGAAAAAAACCGGTCAAGTGCGAGTACGACTCATGTACGAAGTGTTCAGTACTAAAAAAAAATGCAAAAAAAAAAAAACATCTATTCAAAAACGGCAAAAATCACGTTTGATATATGGGGGGGCTCCCATTTTTGCCTTTAATATTTATTTTATTTTGTTTTTTTTAGTATATTTAGTTGTTATAGCGGCAACAAAAATACATCACCTGTGAAAATGTCAACAATCCAACCATCACGGTTTATGAGATATAGCCTGCTGAACAAACAGATTGTCAGACTGACGAACGGACAGCGGTCTTAGTAAAAGGGTTTCGTTTTAGCCTTTGGGTACGGTAACCTAAAGACGCGATCTAAAATCAAAATCCAATTGGTTTATGATCCAAAATCTAAATCGACGAAAGGCGATAACATGATCGATTATAAAGGAAAGTATTCAAAGTTTACACGCCTGCAATGTAAAGTATGATGAATGTCAGCTATAAATATCGCTCCGGTTCAACTAAAATCAATCATAATGTGCGCGAACACTGCGCGGAGGAATTTATAAACAAGACACCTAATATTTGTGTGTACAACAGTAGTATAGTATAAGCACACATATTTGGTAGGATCAACATCGCCGTATTAAACCAGTTTGAAATTATTTATGCCACTAAAATACATTTATGTACATAAATACATACATACGTGAAGAAGTTTTTGTATCGGCTGGATTTATTCATACGTCTTTAAATCCAGTGGGTAGGGCGAGCTCACGTATGCACTGGCAGAACTAGCCGACATAATTGAGGCAAAGACCACTAGACCAGTGTAACTTCAGATAAAAACTGTATCCGTGAGGCATTCCATTCAATCATACACCACGGACGAACGGGTATTCTTACATTACTAATTAATAAAAAAAGAATGTATGCATCTCTGGTAACCGAACCTTGTAAACTTACTCATATGCTACGAAAATATCAGGAATTGGTCGTAAAATTTATTGGACACATCTTAAAAATCAGGATATGAGGCGGCATAATAAAAATATTGCCACTATGCGTAAATTTGAATTCTGCTTTGTTTGTTTTTATTATTGATTGAAAAACAAAGTATAGATACTTTTTACATTACACAATCCGAAAATACCTCATTAAACATGACTGCTTCATTATGAATATAAAATTATTGACACTTTGATGTTTGAATATATTTAAATTATATATTATTTAACTTAAGCCGTGACCTGATTTTTAGTTTTCCATTGCAGGATAATAAATCATCAACCCACGCAAGCACGTTAAGGATAACATTAATGATATGTATATGCACGCCGTCCCATAATGTGAAACGGTAGCAGAGGTATAACTAATAAAACATTAGCTATCTGCCAGTGAGTCCCGTTAATATAGATCCACCCGTTTCAGAGATTAGCCGGAACAAACAGACCGGCAAACAGACAGACGGACAGACAGATTTTTTGAATGTTGTTTGTTTCTGTCTATACCGTTATACTTTCGTATGTATGTAGTGCAAAGCTGTTGGAATTACAAACATATTATATGTGTGTATGTATGTATGTATATAGATACATAATAAACACATACAGATATAGATAATGCGGTAAACGCTGTCTCAAAAACATAATACAAAAAGACAATAATATTTTTGCTATAGAAGGTGGTGCTTCTCAGACGTAAGCAGGTTTCATCACCATGTTGTCATTCCACAATGCTCGTGATATGTCAAATCATTGTGAGAATGTTTAGAAAAGTTAATTGGTATAGACCGGAGCTAACACCCGCGTAACTTCGCAAGCTACTACTGAACTACTAAAGCATCACGATTTATTTCTACAAAGTATATCTTTATTCCATCTGTGTTCGTTTGCCAAGTCAATACTTGAGCGAACATTTCTTCTATCACAATGAAAATGAGGTATTACTAGGCATTATTCTGAATCAAATGTTTTCTGAAACGATTTCATTGCTAACTAGCTGTGTACTTTTCCAATAACGTTTTGATCTACCTCAATTGAATTAATATATATGTGCTACTGCGTCAATGAGTGCCAAACATATTGTCCACACATCTGGGTATATGACATACATATGCTCACGCCTGTATTCCCTGAAGAGGTAGGGAGAGGTGTTGTAATCACAACACCCACTTTTCACCGAAGATGATTAAGTGCCAACGTGACGGATGGTGAGTCCATCGCCGTCTCAGACACTTTACATACGTCTTTGAATTACTTCTCAGAAATATGCAGGTTTCCTCACGATGTTTTCCTTCACCGTAAAGCACGTGGTGTGAAATCACTGTACATAAGTTTTTTAAGATAAACTCATTGGTACAGGGCCCCGCTGGGATTCGAACTTGCGTGGCTTGCGTAGCAGGCGAATGCTCAAACCTCAAGGCCACCACGGCTCTTGGGATATGAGATTCCCAAATATGTATTCAAAGTTAATGTGATTGTGAACTTAAGCCCATCGCTTTTGTCTATCTAGAATGAGTCAGCAGTAGTTAACCCATAAGTAATTTCGTAGAAAAGCTTACGTGTTTGTTTCAAAAGGTAGGTCAAGGTAACATGACAATGCTATGCTTCTTATGTACTTTACTTTATTTGAACTGCATATTTTTAAGTATTTATAATGGAACTACCTATGATAGGGATATATGTTTAAAATGGGAACTATCGCATAATTTGGAGTCACCTAACTACGAACTTTACGGTGACGGGAATCCTCGTCAAGAAACATGAATACATATGCAATAGGGTCACCATCTGCCATATTAGCACTTAATAATCTTCGGTTTAAAATGGGTATAGTTATCACTGCCTATCCCTTGTGTGATGGAGTGAAGACATAATATTAATATTAAACTTGAAAGTAATCATCACTATTGTTTGAAGACAATAAATAATATTATAATAACACAAGGTAAAATTAATAAATAAGTGATAAATGGTAAGAGATGGCAAATGGCAAATAAATAACTTGTTGATCTTATTATAAACTATATAATAATTTAAATATCAAATATAAGTAGCATCTTCATCACACCTGGGGCCTAATCATATGCTCTTATTGGAATCATACTACCACTGTGTGATAGTGACAGACTTATATACGTCATATATACGTATATGTCTCATAATAAGAGTTATGCTATCATGACAATAAGAGTTCACGTTTATAATAATGACAAATGGGACAACAACACCAATGAAATGCACAATATTCAACGGAATTCTTCGAACTGGCTATTTAATCGTCTGTCAGAGATTATTTATTGATTGAGTTAATAATATTAAGTAATAACAATGCATGTAAATAGTAGGTACAGGTTGTTAATAAAAAGTATGTTAATAAAACGCTTGATTGGATTAAGCATATTGTCTCGATTTATTCTTGGAAGCGTGTGATCTCGATTCAGCGTAAACTTAAAAGTGTTCACATTTCCTTATGATTTTGCAACACCTTTTAATTATTATACAAAAAAGTAAATAAGCCAAACATCAACGCATTACCTATAAACCCGTTAATAGGTAATGCGCGTACACACAAATTTGGCAATTGATATGATTTGTATAGATTCTTTGGTTCACGATAAATTGGTCATTATTTCACGACTAAGGCAATATGTTTGAAATTACCTACCTCATAAAAAAATATTTGTGAACTGACCTATCTGGCAAACGCAATATTTGTAAACTCACCTATCTGACAAAGGCTGGAGACTGGTGCCCGGTACTTGGGCGGCACTCCGCTCTCAGGCCCAACTCGCAGGAACTGGAACTCCTCGCTGTGATCAGCTACCATGGACTCCATCTCCAGCAACCGTTCAATTGACAGCTCCTGGCAGAACAGAAACCATTAAAGTATGTTACCTACTTATTGAACTATTTTATGAGGACTTTTTTAAGTCCTTATGACCGCCTTTGGTATCAACACGATCGCTATCTATCTAATACCATTTAATAAGCAAGTCGTGTATATAGAATCTGAATCCTAGAAACGGCTCCAAATTTTGTGTGCAGGGGGTTATGGCGGCGATATATCCACCTAAGCTAGGTTTAATCTTTAAAAAAAAGTTGAAAAATTTTACTAACAGATTTCCGTCCTCCAGGTAATTAATTAAAATTTAAGGAAAATCTGTTGTTCTAAAGTTGAAAATTTAACTGACCGACACTTTCGCATTTATAATATAAGCATAGGTGCGACCGAGAAGCAGATTACCGTCCTCGCATCGTCGATGATTAATTCTGTATTAATAAATTAATTTTATCCACTTATCTGTATACAACTCATTGAGTAATTTTAGACGGTATTCCAATAAAAATGTACGACGCGAATAGTCACTAGTAATCACCATCTATAATATGTATATAAGGATATGGTTATTTTGTGTAGGGTGAACGGAAAAATACAAAATATGTTTCGTATTTCTCTCTTATTTATGATCAGTCTCTAATTACACTTAAGGGAGTTATTTCAATTTGATCGCATTTGTCTTTCTTACTTTCTATTTGTACTTGTATACTTGATTTCCGAATTTCTAAAGTATTTGATTATCGTATCCCGCTGTTATAATAAGATCGAGTATCTATAGAAGCATTGATTTCGATTTGATTCAACCTAATCAGATTTTCCTTGATATCATATTTCATACATAATGTATTTGTAAATACGTGAGTGCTTGATACATTATATTTGCCAAGATATAAGTACTTGATTTCCAACTTATTATAACTTGGCGACTGTGCGACGCGTGGAAACAGAATTATAAATATTTAACATAATTCCGAGGCTGAGCACGAAAAGTTCAGGGATTTTTCACTCATGTATCTTACAGGAGGAGACTTAATAATCAGGTTAACAATATTTATTCACGTTATTTCAATACCAGATGTGCCAAGCAGAATATATTGTGAACACTGATGTATTCTGGTTTAGTGGTAACTTTAAAGTGTTTAAAATTTAGAAGATGTTTTCGATTTTACTTCTTTGCCCCTAGGTATGAGCGGAATACGCTGTGCCATCACGACCTCCGCAATAAAATATCTGTAAGACACAAGTTTAAGATCATCCGAAATTAAGTAAGTATTAACTTGATGATGTTGACTCTAACGCTCTCTAGTTTACACATATTTGCACATTGAGCGATCCGTAATCCGTATTTTCGGAGTCGACTTCGAAAAACTATTCAGCATGAAATTCGTCGACGTTAAAACGTGTCAAAACCTAGTCTTGGGACACCGAAACTTTGACTTAATATTGACAACGCTGCATCTGGTTAGCAAAAAATTGACATTATCAGTGATGATCTAATTGTACAAAATAACATTATTAATGTACACAAATCATGTATATAGGTGTGACTCACGTTCTATACGAGACCAAATTGAGCTTGTTACAAGGGGCATTGATAGATGGAAACACTTCGGGTATAAACTTGATCATGATGACATAGGCTATATTTTTAGCTCTGTCAACTATCAATTTATCTTCATTTCCTTTATCATAAAAGCTTTATAATTAACTTCTTGGGTACAAAAACATCACAAATGCTTGCCACCTACAGTTCTATTCAGTAGGTTATTATTTATCAAAGAAATCGAAATGTTACAAAAATAATTTACCTCCGTCCATTACTTTGTGCAAACAAAGTATGCTCAGTAAACGTGTATAATACAACGAGCCGATCGTAGCGAGATCGATAGGCAAGCAATAAACAAAGAAATCTGTTCTCGTGGTGTGTCGCTGGTTATTTATAGTACACGCGCCATTTTAATTAATTTCGCCCAACATTTCTTATTGAAGTTGGATCATCGATCCGACGTCTTATGAAAAAGAAAGCACTCGACAGCAGCCATAGTAATTATATTTGACAAGATCCTCTTACTTTTTAATGGAATCCAAACATTCCATTTCCATTAGATTAAAAACATATTTTCGGCGCTCTCGCTATGGTTCATTTTCAGCAGCGGATTTACACACTGTTGTTCGCACGCGGATGTGAATTACGGATTATAAATGATCCTCTATTTAGGAACATGGACATGGACTCAACCTCTTTATAAAAACCGGCCAAGCGCGAGTAGGAATCGCGCATGAAGGGTTAAGTACCATTAACTATAAAAAGAGCAGAAAATAATCACTCTTATTGTATAGGAGCCCCTTTAATATTTATTTTATTCCGTTTTTTAGTCATCATTTTAATATTTATCTAACAACTCTAACATTGTCCATCACGATACTCTAGTTAATGCAATATAATAAGACATAACCCGCTTGTTTATGAGGCACGAACAACCCTTAGATAAATTTTCCGGCATGAGTAAGCAAATCCTATAAAAATATAAGCGAAATAATTGTTCCGAGAAATTCTTTGAGCCAATACATTATAAGCATAGCGAACGACTCAGGTGACAGTTATTATTATACGTGTTATATTGCCCATGAAGCGCGCCACGTCGCCACTAATAACTCTTAACCGACTGCGCGAACCGAGATCTTTTGTTGCGATCCCCTCGTGACATTATAGTAGTTATTTGTATACTGGGGAAATTAAGAGTAACCAACTTCTTAAAACTTTTTAAAGAGTACGTTCAGGGTATGTCCAAAAGGTTTGTGACAAGAGAAATTTCAAACTCACTTGCACGGAGCTGCTCGGATGCGCATCCTCAGCACCCCTTGCCGCTCGCTGCCTCTCCTCCTGCACGGCTTCCCTCTTCATCCCGCAAGCCAAACATTTCTGGTATCGACAGTACTGGCACCTATTTCGTTGCCTTTTGTCGATGATGCAGTTGCGCTCTTCACGACATGCGTAAGTTAAGTCTTTCCTCACCGTCCGCTTGAAGAAACCTTTGCATCCTTCGCAACTGGAAAGAAATAACTATTTAAATTTTACTGCCCATAAATCAAAATAAGTCTTGATAGAATATTGGAGATGCATCTCCAAAAGATGGATCTATTTGCTATTGTGTATTACTTCAATGCAGAGATGTAAAAGGGGCAACTAAAATTATTTGCTACGGTTCTTGTCGGATCCATTTCAAATACTCACTATTTTAATTTTAACTACTTTGCATCTTTATAACACTGCCAGGAAAATAGGATGACATTTTTATTAATAATGTGATTATGATTATAAATATTTTGAAGCGTAAAACCTTAACTAAAAATATTGTTGGAAAAAAATGATGAAATACCTACCTGAACAATGCCAAAATATAACACAATTTTAATGTATGTGTTCCGTAACTATGAAGATGACAAGTATGCAATACAAAGCAATTAAGCTTTATTATGATCTACGACAAGCAGACTGAGAGCCGTGGAGTTGTTGTGAACGAACGAAATGGAATAAAATATTGCCTGGAGGGAAACATCAGAGACGTTCTATTACATTTGGCTATCATGATGTCAGTGACTTCCTGTGCATATTCATCTCATTTAATATGACATGTGAAGTAAATGATGCAGAAAATATAGATTTATTAAAAGCATTAACTCAAAAGCGAATTGAAAACAGGATAGTTGCGTACGGGCAACCCGCTCTCGCTTTGCCGTTAATGACATGATTACGCTTGTCGACATGTGCAAATGTCGCACGCAATACACGTTGGTCATTGGGAAATTTCGCTTTTACTTCGCAAATTATATTTATGTCTTTAGAGACAGGCGGGTCAAAGTAAAATGGAAGTATCGTTAATATTCATTACTTCGAAGGACACAATTTACGCTGTGTTTCATATGTATCCAAGGCTGTGAAGGAAAATCAATTAATCAGCCGACCAATTTAGCCGGACATTCGATATTGGGCCAGTCAACTGGACGACGATAAAGAAGTTATTCTATCAACTGGAAGTGATATGTAATGGCGTGCAATTTGTTTTAGCATTGGAACATGTACCGTATATTAGAATCCTGATACATATTAAATAAAGTTCAATCTAGGCATTCATAAAAATTTAAGGGAAGGTAACATGGTAAAACTAGGATATATTTTTTTGACCCCAAATAAGTTTGGGTACAGTGCCAAATTCATACTTTATTCATAAAATGATACAGTAGTTTGAACTCTAATGAATACATTAAACACAGTCTCAAAGAAGAAATTTGCAAGTCTCAGAATTTGTAATGAGAAATACCTAGATACAACTACTCAATTGTGTTCACATATTTTTAAATATTTGCGACTTTTCTGAAGGTAATTGAAAACGAAAAACGTAATATATCTATCTATATCTTGTAATAATTATGTTTACTACCTTAGAAGCAATTTTACTTAAGTATATTATTATATTGGAGACCTGAAGAGGATAATAAGATATAATTTATTCTGCTTTAATAATAAAGCTAAAGCTGTGGGTGTATCAAGAGTTAATAAATTCCCGACTGGAAATAGAACTGTCAATAAACACTGTATCTGGTAAATACTGGGATGAAATCTGATTCTAGCTGGTCGCATGGATACCAGCTGTCATAACGCATACATATCAGAAGGGAGGTTAACCTTTAAATTGTATTATTTATATTTGGTCACAATTATTTAATAACAATAGAAAATTGAAACGCTCGCAATATCAAACTCCCACTAAACAAGGCGTAAGGAGTGTGTACTCTGAGTACTACATAAATACAATCCAAGAATTGGATTAAGTAGTACTGTGGAATAAGAAAGGGATGGTCATAACTTTGAATTATCTCTGTAACATCTGGGTTTATATAGCAATATTATCAATTTAATTAGACATTACAAACGGAAACAATTTTAAATGAAAGCAGTTTAAGAAAATAACGTAATTGAAAATAAAAAGTAACCATAATTCATATGATTTGAAAATGTAAAATGACTTCTGTTAGGCTCGCCGCATACACGTAATAATATTATTAATAAAGTGCATCTTGATAATAATATTGTGCGCGTTCGGCCCGTACTGAAGTATTTTTTCCATAATATTATAAATGTTGACAATACTTTATTGACAATAATATTGTGTGTCCGGCTAGCTTTAGATATTTTAGGTAGATACTTCATTATGCTTTAATTTCCGGTGCGAATTTTAAAATGCCATGTTTCGTTCGGTTTACCCTTTTAATAAAAAAAATTGTCGAATCACTTTAACCATACTGAATTGAAACTTTATACTCCACTCCCCAGCAACTTTGAAAGTAATATGAGGATTCTAAATACGACTACAGTTTCAAAAGAAACCTTAACTATACAAACGCTTAAAGTTAATTGGTTGTTGTACTATACATATGTATAGGAGAGCCCCGCATACCAATGTAACTACTTGCATACGTAACTGAAAACACGTATATAGGCGTTAATTCACATATTCTCGAGGGAGTCAAAGTTGAATAGTGGTTAGTTTACAGTAAAGACTTTGCCGCATGGTTGGCATAGCCTTTTATGTAAATAAATAAGCTCACGTTATCCCTAAAGAGATAGCCAGGCAACGTAAATCAAATAATAAAATCAAAAACTTAATACACGTACCTAATTAATATTAGTGACGTGCAATAAAATAATAATGTGCGCGTACAAGATCATTACATTTATATACTTCTTATAGCTATTTGTTTATCTGCAATTAGTTTCCAAGTTGTTAAATATTCACGTGAAAAGCGAACGAACAAAGTAAATTTTCATTTGCCAGTGTTATTCAGACTTTAATGCGATTATGCTTTTAAAGAACACGTTCATCTGCCTTAGTAGCAACGTTAGCAACTTATTTGGAATAATGCTGTCTTCATCAACACCTAAATATCTGTATATCTACGCTTCAGCAGCGGCTAGGAGCTAAAAAAAACCTTAAAGAATCTTGTCGTAGGGAGAATACTGGGAATCAGAACATTTTAAATATTCGTTTCACGTCACGTGCCAACCAGAGATGTATCGTTTTCGTTGTGCACCAACACAGACCACCTACGTGCGAACGTTTTATTTTTTTACCTCCATACTAATTATCATTAAATTACGTAAACAATTCGAACGTTGTTTTTCAATTTATAAAAGACTAGCTTTCGTCTTCGGGATCTCAACTATGTCTATACCAAAATTAAGAGACAGACACATATGTTTTTAATGCATATTACTTACAATCGATATATTAGATACAAGATATATAAATATATCTTATGGTCCTGGGAGAAGCTAAAATGCGACAAATTATAGAGATATCAAAACTCACAGAAAATTTTTATAATATAAGAATAATAAAAATAATATTTTTTTAAATTTAATAGATCAAGTTACTTTACAGTAAAGACTTTGCCGCATGGTTCGCATAGCCTTTTATGTAAATAAATAAGCTCACGTTATCCCTAAAGAGATATATAAATATATCTTATGGTCCTGGGAGAAGCTAAAATGCGACAAATTATAGAGATATTAAAACTTACAGAAAAATTGTATAATATAAGAATAATAATAATATTTTTTTTTTAAATTGAATATATCGAGTATTGCTGGATTTTTAATTATGCTCTTTAATCCCTTTTTGCGCTAAAGTTCTCCCAATTTCTAAAAGAAATCGCCTCGTCTGCGGCCATTGCTTCTAAGTGTCTTATAGATTCACAGAAGCACAATCATAAGTTAGGCAGAGCAGCACTAGCTTAAACGGTTATGAACTAATCTTATTTTAGTATAATAACAATAAGTATTACGGTATATAGGTACTCATAAATTACCCAACGCAACGAATATGGTATTAGGTCATAGCATAACAGATAGGTTGGTATTAGAGGTTAGCAAAAAGCTTCGGAGATAAAAATAGATAACAGACGTGATGTTTCTATGTATGTATACCATCTACCTACACGTGTCAGAGAACGAGTTTACATTTATATGATACATTATATACATCGCATCGTACCAGCTCATCCATGATACGGTGATAAAATAAATATTGGACAAATGGCTTGCCATTACCTCCGGTCACTAATTATTAGAACACAATGGCTGCCAATAGATATATACATACATAACGGTGTGCGTACTATATTCCCCGAAAAGGTAGGTTCTTATGAAATGGAAAAAAAGGGGGAGAGCCCACTAACCGGGCACTAATCCAACTGTTGGAAAATAACAGCAGAAAAACCCCAATAGCACTTTGCAAGACCCTGTGTTCCACTTGCGACCAATAGGCCAAAGGCAGTCCAATGGAGTCATTCTTTATAAGCTCCAGCTTTTCCAGAATGGACGCCGAAGAGGTCAGCACTAAGAGGTATTTTCACCGTCACCACCGAGCACCGTCTCAGGACTCTCAGATACCTTACGTAGGTGGGTGTTTGAATTTCTTCTCAGACATAATATTATTATGCTACCCACACTGGCTCTATAATGAGTAAAATAAAATCCCTCGAATTTATTCGAGCTTTTAGAATTTGAATCTACATATTATTGTTTCAAGTAAGTTGCCTTAGCGTGTACTAGAACGATTATTTGCATCTAAATTCAATTCCATTGCTGTACAAAATGTCAAGGCAACATTTTTCCTTTTATCACACACAAGTAACAATCACTTTTAGAAAGATTTATTGCCTATAATAGTGTCACCAGCATTGTCCGTGATCGAGTGTCGAGTTATTGATTTTATTTCATTATGGTCGGTTGTTGATCTTTTAATAACTGTGTTAATATTATCATTAGCTAAAATATTCAATGTTTTCTCTACTAGATAATTACTTTGTCTATTTAATAAAGCGTCCGATCTCAATTTTGATCCTATAGTTCCATTAGTTAGGACCAACATTATGAGGTTGGGTTATAAACCAAATAACCAACATGTCTCTCAACTCTTGTTAAACTCTCGAACTATACAGGTACTAGGGGCATAGGCTAGTTACGTTTAAGATTTGAATCAAGCTAAGGATGAAGGGATACCACCAAAGAGTAAATCTCGCCGCCACCTTTTAAGTATTAGGTATGTGATGGTAAATCGACATAAGAAAAGCTCAAGTAGAAAAAAACGTCTTGCATAACATGAAAGGCAGGCGAGGATCGACGAAATTGTAAATAATTTATGGGAGAACACTACTCAACTCAAGTATTTTGGAATATTGTTTAGTTCAGTTCATTTTAATACTTAGCTGTGCAGCCCGTGCACAGATTCACGATGTTTGCCATGGCTTTTTTAGAGATAGACCACACTTATCACTTAGGGGTGTAAAACATTGTTTAAACTTACCAAATACAGACAAAAAAAATCATAAAAAATGGTCAAGCCGTAAAATAATAACGAAGGTGTAAAATCTTTAATTTTGCGCATGCTATAACATGATATACAGTTCACACGCAACCAATATTGTTAAGCTCGCGTATATGTATAGCTAAGTTTTAAACTCAGACAGGGTTTACATAAATGCTGGGTGTCTAGACTAGACCGTATATAATAATATACTTCGGGGTACATTTCATATACCAGCGGAACTATGCGGTAAGGGAAAATAGATACAATAGGTCTAAAAAGGCCACTTTGGGAGAATCATAATGTGATCCGAATATGATTCATCATCGAAATGACAAAACGGTCACTTAGGTGCATATCATATTACGATTCACGAATGGTTAATATTTCGCAATTCACCTGTTTCACACTTTCCTATGAAGATTCGTAAAATGGTCCACAAAATATGAATTGCTTTTGTGATAAATAGCATCATAAAAAGTTGGGCAGGGACTAACATCTACAATTGTTGTATTAATTCGTGAATCATAATATGAATTGAATCAATGTGACCGTTTTGTCAATTCGATGATGAATCATATTCGGATCATATTATGATTCTCCCAAATTGGCCTTTTTAGACCTGCTGACTTTAAGCTACAAATTATTTCCAAGGATACTTTTGTAACTCTAAAAATGCTCAAAGAAAATATAATTATGGTAATCCGATTATAGAAAGAGGTAACATATTTGGTTCTGACGGAACTATTGGTGAATTATAAGTTCCAAATGAGTACTAGGGAGCAGAGAGCGGCCCCAGGTACCTACTAAAGTTTAAATAACGTAATATTACTGGTTTGAAAAATAACAATCATAATTAAAGCTGAGCTGAGAATATTTCGTTCTTCATTTAATCTGAGTATTTAATATAACCTGCATCAGCAACAATGCTCAGATTAAATTATTAATATGTACGTTTTAATTAAAGTCAGAAATCTTTATCTATACAGATAAATAAATTAAAGTGTCTGTTTGTAAAACCAAAATAACAGCTTTTATATATAAAATGTATATGAAAGTATATCCGGTTATGACAAATTTTCAAAAATTGCTCTGTCCGTCTGTCTGTCTGTTTGTTCCGGGTAATATCCGAAACGGCTGGACCGATTTCATAGGAATTAGCAGATAACAAATATTTCAAGGAGATACTTTGGCTACTTTTATTTAATAATAACATTAAAGTTCCGCGGGCACCCGTGAAATTAACTCTACGCGGGTAAAACCGCGGGGCACAGCTAGTTATTTAATAAATGATTCGATACTCCGTAACAAACACGCAAATGTTACAATTTTATTCTAAACATGTCACAAAACTCAAACCTCGTCAAAATCCAACAAGTTGTTACAGCGTCATATGTTACTGATGTTAGCCAGACATAATGGAGGGCTTTAATTTGTTGAAATATTGAAGAAAATATAAGAAAAGAATAACCCAGTCAGTTTTAAGTCGGACTTCGAGAGACATACACTTTATCTAGATAAGGAGCCGAATGCTAATTAAAACCATCGATAAACAATCCACGGCCAAAATTAATACGTAGCGGATGTGACTGAATTTTAAGAATATTGGGTAATACAATATTCCCAATGCCAAACTTTCCCCACAACTGTCGTTTACGCAATAGGTTTAACATTTAAACACTATGGCCCTTATATTGAGCCGTCTGTTTATAGCATAGCTTTTTTCCTGAATTACAATTTTACTAAATTAAATATCGAAATCACAGTCCTAAGACGTCAATAGCCATAGGACCAGTGAGTACCTATCATATAGTTGGTACTTTGAAGTAGCAGACAAGATTATCAGTTCCTATATAAAGTGCTCACTGGACACAAGATTAGCAACTCCTGCTGTAAAATCTACTTTTGTCAATCATTTGCCGGCTTCTATACATACGTATTTCTAGCAGCATAGTTTAGTATTAACTCAGTAAATTTACCTGTACACCCCGTAGTGTTTCCCCGAGGCGCGGTCTTCGCAAATGGAGCAGAGGTGCTTGGAGCCAGTGAGAGGGTTGAGGGGGTGGTTGGGGTGGTAGTTCTTCAAAGCAGGAGGGGACGTGGCGTTGTCTCGCAGGCCATCAAGCATCGCCGTGTCTGGCTTCATCTCGGGCGGGGACATGGGCGAGAGGAACCCGCCTTCCAAGTTCAGCCCTGCGACAAACATTCACGCGTCAGCAAAAATATTCTCCTATCTGAGTATTTGAATGGAAATCCTACTAGAAAATGAAGTATCAAATTTATACTACGGATGTTAAAACATTCAATCAATTTTATAACGAGCTGACGGATGGCACGGCACGAACGATTACTATGATTTGTTGCAAATAAACTGTTTGGCAGTTCATTGAATATGTTTTTATGGTGAAACAGAAATCATATAACCTTGGCATATCTACTTCTTGAATAATAAAAGCATTGGTTATCTCAAAAACCCATACTATGTAAACTATATAGCCCGGAAAACATAAAATGTATGAATGTTTGCTGTTCAGACCCAACAAAACCGGTCCATTAGTCTGAGGGCTCGCAG
This sequence comes from Watsonalla binaria, assembly GCA_929442735.1. Taxonomy (NCBI): domain Eukaryota; kingdom Metazoa; phylum Arthropoda; class Insecta; order Lepidoptera; family Drepanidae; genus Watsonalla; species Watsonalla binaria. Next base: position 5,083,554 of record OV838919.1, on the reverse strand, counting down.
CATACAAAAAGCAAATAAACAGACTACCCCCCTCCTTGTTTTGTACGTTAGAAAACTTTCCGTTAAAAATAAACGCATTTAGGAATCACTCTGAATTTCAAAATCAAGCTAGCATGAGCTTGTGATTCAAACTCAGATCAAATGACAGGTCGAATTTATTGAACATTGGTCTGGAGCTGAGTCACATTTCAGAAAATGTTTGTATTAAACTGGCGCTAGAAAGTTATATTTAAATCTATTTGTCGATATGCTACGAACGACTTACAAGTTGGATGAACTTATAAGTTCTAAATAAATTATATATATAAAGCATAGGAAGTACAAAACTAAAAGTTGTTTAGAGCCTTCGTAATTACAAAGCACGAGCAACATAACTACTTATAGACCGCACATAAGTAATGGCAGCACCAATCGATTCCTTTCCTTCGGTGATTGAAACTGTTCAGCTGTTCTATTCCCATCGCTGTTTCGGTTTATTTAAACACAGCTCGATACTTATACAAAGAGGTACTTTTTCCATGTTAAATAAAGATACATAAAGGTAGGGCAGTAATATGGGCATTCGTATTATTGATTTTATTTTCTGGTAGCACGATGGCATCTATTTTTAAAATTTTTTTGTGTGCACAACAACTCACTAAATTGTTTTCACAATGAACGATGCGAATAGAAACAGAAAACGAACATGATTCACATCTATACATAAATATATAAAAAGAGTAAGTATTTACATATATATTTGGAAGTTTCAGTCTTAATAGAAGCTGGCTAGACACCAGCCAGACTAATTGAGCAAGTAACGAGTCTTAGCATTTCGTGTTCTCAATCTCACAGTCGATTAAATTACTCGCATCCGGACTGGACACGATTCAAATGACCCACCTATTTTACTTACCATTCGTGCCACTAACTGTAATAGATCATCCACTTTTCAATTATTTCTGACATCCTGACCCCAGTTGACAATTTCCGAAATTAATTTAACTAAATTAAGCGGTACATTGACTATTCCATTACAATTACCAGTATGAATACGAATAATAATGAAACACATTCACATACAAGAAATCAATACGAAAATGTAGATGTAGATGGCGGACACATCAACAATCCACGCATAATGCCCCGAGAGAAGTTAAATTATGATATTACTAATAGTACTATTGTAAGTATTCAAATAAACAGACTAATGAGCATGAAATCTTCAGTGGGTAGACTTCTGCCTAAAGAAGGGTGATACATAGGCACGTGTCTATTTTATGTTCGGAGCATTGCACATTTGCCAAGGACACCAACCCATTCTAGTGTATGTGAAATGTGATTCATACCACTGCAAAATGTATTATGTTCAACACTGCCTACTACTTGCATGGGTTTTTCAACTATTGAAATGCAACTTAGCATTTCTTAAAAACTGTTGTTTCCGTGTTGCTATCAAAGTGTGTATACGTTAGCGGCCTGGACCAATAAATCTAGTTAGACGTACGTAGATGTATAACAACTATCAAATAGCTACCTATAATGATTGATGATATTCATTTGATATATTGTAATTATAAATACTTATTATAGGTCCCAAATGTTAAATTGGTCTCGTGCATGCCCAGTAATGGACTATAAAATATGTATTTATTGTTATTGAGTGTGTTTGAGACACCAATCTGTTGTTATTGCCTATTTACAATGTAATGTGTATTGCTATTTGTTTCCCAACATGTTCTTGAATTAATGATTAAAGGCCAACCTTGGCAGTTTGTAATTAGTTTGTAAGCACAAGTTGTTCAAACTTGCGAATATACATTTCAATTCGACACAATTGTACCAAAGCAATTCATACTGTTGTATACGTACAATATCTAGAATGTCTTAACCTAATCAAATTAAAAATGTTTCCCCTTGTAACAAAACATCGTTTAATCCAAGACTATACCAAACTCGGACTAAAACAATGTTCATCTCTTTTTAAATCCGTATTACATAAATAGATGGAACTACTTTTAAACCAAGGAATATGTTTGGCGAATTTTTTTAATAGAAGTTTCTGTTTTTACTGCCACTGTGGACCTTATGATCGTGAAGGGTTAGAAATTTGAGAGCACCCAAAACTGAGCATATCTGAAAATAATTAACAATGTTGTAGGTCAAGGGAAATACCCGAAGTCTAGACAAATGGTGCCCTTTTCCCTCTTGAATAATGAATAATACTCTGCAGTTGACATTAAACTTTATAACCAGTAGATGTTTAGATTTGAATCAAGACGAAATAATATTTAACGTATCGCAAATGTAATTATAACTTTGATTACACTTGAAATCGAAAATACTTTTCGGATAACAAGTAAACCCACGTTGTACGAAATGATTATCCTTGATACAGAATAACATTTAAAGTTAGACAAGCAATATTATGGAACGCTACATCTACACAGTTAAATAAAATGGAGGAGTATGTTTGCAATTTCCAATAAACAACATTTCCCTAAATGCACATTAAAGCATATACGGTAATTTTACGTAAAATACATTTTTTTTAAGTGTGTTTTTTGGAAACGGCTGGATTTTAATGAGACATTCACTAACATATAGCTGATATTACAAGGAGTAACTTTTACTTAAACAAATAAATCATGTTCATGCAAAAATATTGATCAGAAGTACCTCCTTATTGCGTTATTGTGAATATTAAGGTACCTTACGTTATTTATTACTGAAATAACACACTATATTTGCACAATACGAAGGAAATTTCTTCAAGACGACACTTAACAAGTACCAAGTTGATATGATCTCGTATACATTACATTATTCACGCCTACATATTGGCGGAAAATAGGATATTGCGCAAATTTACTGGGGAGATTTACACGTGATCCGAGGGTGGCGTGTAGGGGAATTGTGTTGTATAGACGACACCATAAACACGCTTCAGCATATTTATTATAGTAACTGTGTTCTGCGGCTTCACCTGCGTAGACTTAATTTCATAGATGAGATTTTTTTAAAATAAAAGTACTATACTGTGTAAGTCAGTAGGAACATCAGTTATCTGCCAGAGAAAGGCCCGTTAAAATCGGTCCAGCCGTCGGAGATAAGCCGGAACCAACAAACAGATAGGCAGAGAAAAAAATCGATATTGGTTTTTTATTAAAGTACCTACCGTAAGTATCACTTCAATATGCATTTAGTGAAACGCTCTTAATTTGCAATTACGAACAGACACTTAAAGTAAATTTATCTGTATAGTATGGATACAGATGTATAGATTGTCACATTTCTGTCAGACATTCGGAGACGGACAGACTTCTTTTTTAATTGGTTTTCTATGTTATTACCGTACACTCCCATGTTATGCATTTAGTAAAAAAAACCGTTAATTTGGAATTACTATAAGACACTTCAATTTTATTTATATGTGTTGATTGTAAATCTCATACAATTAAAGATTTCACTCGTGTGTGTACAGTATACTGACGCGGATATGACCGCAGGCGCAGCATATCTAAGAAACTACTCACTCAAATGCACAAATGTCGACTAAGCTGGTTTTGTGTTTACACCATTTTCTATTAATCCGATTTAACAACAATGCCTATTCCGTTAACTTTGCAAAAAAATATTCTGTTACGTCATGCTTTCGGTAACGAGCAAACGAACAAGATATCTGACTATTACGTACCTAGCACATAGCTTTCTTTGCTCCACAAAAACACAATTAGCTGCCAAAGAAATATCTCAGGTTAAATCACTTAAAACTACGAAAAACATCACTTTAATGTAAGTAAGTACGAAGACGTCCCCAAATTTGCAATGATCCAAATTAAATAATGTTTGAATTGAATTACTATGTTCGCAAATAAATAAATATCTTATCTTATCTACCAAGTAATAGGTAATTATTTTTCTTTGCCTTTCGATATTCTAGAAGGAATGTTCGACGATTGGGGAGTTATTTTATAATTCAGAGATACGCCCCGCACCTAGAATTACTACTTATTGATAAAGCAAAGTAGAAACGGTAGCTAATTCCTCTTCAATTGATACCAAAATATCCAAGACTATATTGACTACCACTGTTCTAGCATACAATATTTAATTGTATGGTTAGCAGCAAGTACAAACTGATAATACAGGTACAGGTTACAGCCGTTCTAAGGAATATATATAACGTTTTCTTCATTATAACGACTTTACCAGCACTAGCAGATTGAAATCTATCTATTTAATCTAATCTAATTCCAAATTAATAGCTTTTCAAAAAAAATCATATGAAATAAAAAAAAACTATTATTTTAAAAAGATATCGGTCTGTCTGTCTGTTCGTTCCGGCGAATCTCTGAAACGGCTGATCCAATTTAAAGGTTAATGAGCTGCTTTTTGATGAAATTAAAAACTACGGGGTTAGGTCTAGTACAAAGCCGCGGGGCACAGGTAGTTATAAATAAATTTAAGGACTAAAGTTTTCTCAAGAGCATAATTATGTATGTCTGTCTGTAGGTCAAAACGAACATGCAAAAAATATTCATCGTAGTTGAGGCTAAGCTAAGCTCTAACAGCTGTGTGTCGGTCGGTACACCGTTCTTATATTTACTGAAACTTTGTTGGCTGCCACCGCATATTGATTACTGGAACTTTCTAGGAAATAATTGTAATCGAAATTATTTCCGTCGACTTGAAAGTTTTCATATTGATATTGAAGGCATAGTCCTTGTTGGGTCTCTCCCTGGCAACTTTAGAGCCCGCTCCTTTGATGGAAGCCCACAATTTGATTACGTCTAAGAAATAAAATGTTTCTGAGAAAATCACTTCAGCACAAATAAATTGTATTTTCATCGAGAATAATAAACAATCTTACATTATTATTGAAAAAGTGTTGTTGTTGTTGACACGAATAAGCGTATAAATTCCCATTTCTTCAAAGTGGAAATTTTCCATTCATTCCCATTTCACAGACTCAATTTTACTTTGATCTTCACGAAATTAGTCGCAGTGAGCCTACATCAATTTATTTGTTCATACTTTGAATATTGATTCAGGAATAATTCGATAATGTGTTTTATTGTTTTCATGTCGAACAACCAAAGCTGGCCTTTAATATTTCAATTATGGTACATGATTTTTATATTACACAGAAATATGAGTAAATGAATATTTTACGTTCCCTTCATTCGGGCTACAGCGTGTAAATGGAACAGCATATGCATCCACTTCCCGCTTCGACCCTTAAAACCACTTAACTGATTGCAGACAACACTGACTCCGTAAAACAGCATTTTGAACATCTGCTGCGTTAAAATAGTTTTTTTAATTGCTGCACATGTGAACACTTGGGTTTGATACACCTGTGTTTTTGCCAAGGAATGTTAAGCTTACGGAGTCTATGTGCAAATCCTACTAACAAACTATTAAATGTCGCCACTTTCATACGAAATTATTAAGGCTGTTTGAACGTTTTATCAACTACGTTACGGATCGTAGATGTTGAATTGGATTTTTGTCAAAATATCCATTTTTTATTTATAGATAAAAGATAAAAGTCAACGTTTTTTTAATAGTTTTAAAGCCCTAAAACGAATTGAAACGGAAAAAAAAATACTTATGTGTACTTCATTGTGGATGATGTGATAAACTAGTTAAAATGTATCTCATGTCCATTGAGCTCTATAAATTTGAATTAGATCCTTTCTGATATAATTTGAGGACAGTTATATCATTATCGTCAGAGAGACGACATGAGCAATTAACTTCGTAATCGTGAGTTATATCAAAGAGAATTTCATGCGAAAGCAATCACAACTCTCACTCTCGCGAAACCAGATATATCGCGCAATTTCACGTTAATCTCGTGTAATTAACTAAAATCTCTGTAAAATGAGAGATATCAAACGAGAACAAAGTCATGAACGTCTCACCGTGAAGCATTGCGTCGTAAATAACGCAAAGCTGACACCAAAAAATGAATCATCCAAAACAGAAACGTGTTTGTGTTTGAGTACCTTTAGAAAGAAACCATTGTATGGCGAATTAGGTGCATTCGGCCCAATGTATGTGTGCGTACTGCGTAGTATATGAACGTCTGGCTCGTCTGACTGCAAACCTTGACTGCACATCAATTGCTATATACATATGAGATTCTTCACGCATATTTAACCAACTAACCAACAGCTTTCTCATTGAAAAAGCTTTCTCATTGAAAGCTGTTAGACCCTTGTAATCAATTTAATGAAGCTAATTGTTATTTATAAGTGTAATGATAAATTGTGTGAGTAGATACCTATTTGGGTTATTGGATGATCTTAACTTGTCTGCTACATACTTTTAGAGAATCGATTTGCACCCCAATACATTTAATTCGTGCGGAATCATCCTCCATCGAAGAATAATATTTTTGAAAAGTGCACGTTCAGTGCAATTTATAGAATTATTCAAACCCATTTTCTCACTGGATAATTTTCAATTAGTTTGGTTAGATAGTGTAGTCTGTGTGGTGTACTTAATGTCTAAAATCGATGATGAATCTAGAATCGATAAATCGATCGATGAAAATTGAATATCAACCTTCATGCAAAAAGCGAACATGTCGTTACAGTATGCATGTATCCTGAACTATCAGTGAAAATAATTTGCAAAGTTGGCGCATAATCTAAATAGATCCCTGTGTGGGTACTATTTTGGTACATGGATTACGATTCCTTAACACAACTTAAACACATACATAGGCTAACCACATTCAATAATTATTCCGATTTAAAAAAATTAGGCGATGTCCATTGTTCATTGTTGGCTATGAAAGAATCTGTAAATGAACGAAACCATTTTTTGGGTTATTTAAAATTCTAGATCTGAAATAATTGGGGCATCAATTTGGAGACTTCAGTCATGCGTTAGTATTTTGACCGTTTACACAAAAAGGTAACGTTACTATACTATACGTAGGTACATACGTATCGTACAACACTACAGAGGTACAGTTTAGTCCTACCCTACCCCCAAGGCTATGGTGGGATTTATTTGCATCCTATCCTAAAAGCAGAGTAGATAGCCTTGGCCTGAACAGGAAGTCCTGTATATTGCGTAGACCACCTTTTTGGAAGATATCGTTATAAAATAACGTAAAAAAAATAGGATGTGTACTGTATATTTACATTGGATGTCGAGATCAACAGAGGGTACGTGTGATGATGTTGGGAATGGTTGCAGATGGGTGAGCGGAGACGGGATCTGCTGCTGCGACTGCTGCACGGGCATCTGGGGCAGCGGGCGCGACCAGTTGATCAGCGCCGTCACCGACATGGTCGGCTTATCTTTCTTCGCCACACTCGACATGGCCACGCACTAGCATCCTCACATCACAATCAACTCACTGCACTTGAGAAATTTTCGCTGAAAACTGCACAAGACCACGTCACACGATCGGCTGGCTCGGAGCGCGAGACGCGACAGTCACGATCAATTTGCGCCCCAAGAGATCAAACCCGCGAATTCTGTTTATTACTCTGAGTTATGCTTCAAAATAATATGTGCGAAGGTAAGTGAGCATGCGCCGCCGGTGATACCGCGCGCTAGCATACAAATAGAGCCGCCGAGGACAAAGCAGTCATCGTTGTGACATTGTGATAGCGGCTGTTATTGCACCCGCACGATAGCGCACTGCACCGGCTCGACAATGCCCCGCGAGCGGCACGGCGCTGATGTTTAGCTAGTGACTAATGCGCAATAAAACTCAAACAGATCAAATTTGACAAAAAAATACCCGTCAACTTCCGCGCGGTTACCGGCGTGAAGGTCTCACCCAGCGCTCAAGGTCCGCATACAATCATACGTGAATAAATCTAATTTAATGCCGAAAACGAGTTGTTATAATCACATTTTTTGTCTTAAAAGTTGCAAATGTTTTGAATTGAACTAGATAATTTGAAACATTTTATAGTGATACGCCGGAATGGAATCATCTAAATAATTGTAGTTGTTAGCATTTGGCCTTCGTGATCTGCGGCGCGTTTCTGTAATTAAGTTTTACGTCACTCATGGACCGAACTCCCTACCATAGCCTCTACCGTAAAAAAATGCGATGTCACTGCAGAATCGTCACGATTTATATTGTATCAGTAATATGTTGCAATAGGTAAAGCTAGATTTGATTTATCAGAAGAAAATTTATCAGCGTCATTAATATAAATTGCATTCATACCTAAACGACTGCCATACGATTGTATGTAAATTACTCTTTATACTTAGCAATTATGGAGTCAAACAAGCGTAGAGTAATTATTATGATGTTTTGGCAAAGATGTGTTCAAAGAAGGCGTTGATACTAAAAAGGCAATGGTTTGTTTGTTTGAGGACACATGTTCGGCCTTGGGCTGGGTGCGTGTGAGGGGGACGTCCGCTGCACGTGTCCTGAACGTTCCTTATAGATAACAAACCATTATCCGGCATACAAATAAACAAAAACATGTTTATTTCTGAAACGGAATACCTACTTGGATCAGAATTCATCAACGTACAATTCGCGCCATCACTTTCTTTATTAATAGGAGCATTTTAACATTGGTATGTGAATTATCAGCAGGTTTATCTATTCCAGTCTGCGACATTAGATAAACTAACAATAACATACTTAGAAACCTTTCTGACCATATTGTTATTATTAAGTACTTCACGTCATTCACAAACTTTGCTCGTCCAACAACAAGGGTTTTAAGTTAACAAACACTAGTATAAATGTAACAAATTAAGGGGCTAATATGTCGACGGGCAGGCCCAGTAGGATAACTCACATACCTACTATTTGATTACATTCACCACATGTGGTGTTGGACATAATTACGCTGCTAGTAAATATTTCTACTTTAGTGTACCCGCTGACGCTAAAATTTCCTTCTCATGTAACTCGTAACGCATAGTTGAGATAATGTAGCATGTATTTAAGCTCAACTGAATCCGATGGAATAATATCTTAATCGAGCAAAAGACAATTCACGTCAAATTTAATCGTGCTCTTAATAGACGGCAGCCAAATAATTTCGGGTATAAATTTTACTTTCAAGACACCAATGGAAAAATATTTCTCAGAGTATCAAAATTGTATTTAATGGAGTGTAAAGAATATCTTATTTACGTCGTAGGCGGTGAGGAGTATTATTCACGCCCAATTCTATAGAAATCACCGAGGCGCAAATCCATCCGTATCCTTTTACACGACGTATAGGATGGGAGAGTATATTATATTGTAAGTCTACATTACCCGAACCTGTCAATCAAGCGGTATCCCTGACGACCAACTCTATGAAATGGATAGCCTTTCACGCGAGAGGGATTCTCCCTGAGTGACTGACTACATTCGTGGGTGGAATCAAACCAAGCATAATATGTGGTAAATACGGATATGATGAGACGACATCATCCACGGAGAGATCGACTCAATAAATATGGAGTCGCAGCAAAAATTCTGAATTGAAACAAAACGCCATCGTCCATCAATGCGACAAACGCGTTAAAATTACGCGTATAATTAAATAAATTACGCTTTTAAACAAGAAAAGAAATAATGAAGCCATTATATAACTGTTGGGATTGATGGATCGTGCAAAGAGATCGCTCCAAGAATGACTAGGTGATCTAGCACTACCGGCAACAAACACGACAAATGAAACGTATTCAAACGTAGATATGTACTTCGCACATTACGTATCAAGATGCTTACTTCGTTCGTACGTCTTGGATGCTCTTAAAGTAATTAATTTTTTTTATTTTAAAGTTTCACCATTCATACGCAATGGGGCAATTATCAATAAATAAACAGTCACAGAAAAGTCCCAAAGCGCAGAAATTATCCTGCACCGAGCTATGTGCTAAACGCAGCGCATACTGCGTTATCGAAGAATGTATCTACTTTCATACACTTTCTTTGATTCGCATGACGTGCATACGTGCATGTGGAAACGGAGGCCCGCCTGCCGCCCCACCGCCACTGCTACACTCCGTGCGTCGGCGCTATCGATCTGCGCCGACCTTGACTTGACGCGCGCCCGCCACCTACAATTAACATTGACAATAGCGACGCGCGCGCAACTTATCCAACTCACTGTTTATAAACCCACTTTCCTTTTCATTCTTCGTTAAACAAATTAGTTTTAGATCTATCTAATATACGTTCTAGTAATCTACTCTATCGAAGATCTCAGCCAATGCCATTTCCACAAGACAAAGGCAAATTAATAAGAACGTAAACAGTCTGCATCCTTGCAAACAATAGGGTTTGAACCGCTCAAGTATTTGCCACATATTCTGTGAAATGCAAGCATTGCAAACAGCAAAATCAAACGGTCGGTCGTCCTAGAGTTGACCGAAGACCACGAGCGTGCGGCGCGCGGGTGTCGGCTGGCGCATGGCATGGCGGCCGGTGAGTCAGGGAGCGGGGGCGACGACGGCCGGCGTGCATTCGCTGCGAGATATGGGTAAACGGAACGTAGAAGCGCGCCGCGCCGTGGGGCCTGCGACCTTGGCGATTCGTTGACGACTACAGGTGTTTTTTGTTTGTGTACAAGACTCAGCAATCGAGCCTTGCCTGCCCTACTGGCCACTGCTCTGGCAAGAAGAGTAGCCGGAACTCGATCCAACACAATGCTCATAAATTTTTTGTTTTGCGCACTGCTATGTGATAAAGTCCAATAATTATATATTTATGTAGTGTTGACTTTGAAGATAATTTTATTGAAAATAATGTAATAATGATCATCACAAAATTTAGCCCTCTTAAATTTGAACATACATACATACATATGCTCACGCCTGTATCCCATGGGGGTAGGCAGAGACCACTGTTTGCCACATGCTACGATCCTTACATACTTCTTTCGCTTCATCCACATTCATGCATCTCTTCATACACTTAAATTTGAAGTTATATTATAAACGGTTGTCTACAGACTGCATGACATACTGGTAATTTCCTAACCTAGGTTGTTTTTATCCTCAAATGTTTTGCTGAGTGAACTTCTGGAATACTAAGATATCATTCCCCGTCAATGAACGGGAGGAATATTGTTTTTGAACGATACTTGATAATGATACGGTAACGGTTGTTTTTATTAAGTTTTCTGCATCAAAGGAATTTCTTTTTGCTTCCAAAATATGAACGCAGGACCTTTCTCAGTATTAAATTGCTTCCATCTGTAGTTTAGGAGAAAATTGGTTGTGACAGAAGACACATGGACAAATACGCAAATGATCCATTCTACGAGGGTCATCATTTTTAATAGGAATGACACAATTAGAAAAATAACCACCTATTGTTAAACATTAGAAAAATAAAGACGCTGTAAGTGCAAGAGAGCGAAATTCGGAGTGCTTTATCATCGGCCCGTGTGATACGTTACGTAATGGCAACAAACGCAATGTGTCGGCACGAGACCTTGGCCGTGACCAGCCAGCTTCCCGCGTGACGCCCGCCCCGCTCAAACTTGCGATTAGGGACACGCTTTAAACAATTTCACACTATTTTGCTATAACCAATTTTAAATTATCTTAAGACACGTCTGCAAATCAGATATCAAATGGCTCCATTAATTGATTGCGCTAATAGATCCGATTTCTGAAAGTGTTAAATGAGACGCGTAATGAAGCAAAAGAAATTATCGAGCTAACCGAAGAGAATATGGAAAACAGAAAAATAATTAAACAATTATTATAACGAAGCTAATCTGTTCAAAGAAACGATGTCGGCGGACTCTGTACACCTAAAAGTCAAGCATTCTTTCATAATTAAAAATTACCGCGCTATAAATTGGTCATATCGTGTCTGCAAGATCATTAAGTTAGACCCTGCAATAAAATTCGTGAACCAAGGAGTAATTTAACATAAGAACAAGGAAACCAGATAATGTAATGTACACTTGGAGTACAATTAGTATTCCAAAAGTGAGCAAGCATGAGGGCGGGTATGAATTCTAATAGAATGGAAGACCTTGACAATGATACATCGTCTATATAAATTTAATAAACCTACACCTGCGTTACATTCAATAGACATAAATACATTTGATAAAAATGATGATGTTGGTACCATATAGTTTCTGGACACTTTCAAACATCATGAAATCACTATATTTCTGGCTAAGTATATTTCTCATTCAGTTTCAGTTTTAGTAAGTTTCCATATTAAAAATTATGCCTAATAGATAGAATATACACAATAACGTCCATAACTAACAGTATTATTAGTTTTAGGGCCGTTTAATATAACATCAAAAGTAAACCGGAATAGGACTCTCTGTATACTTGGCAAGCAATTTTTGACGACTCAGTTGCCGATGAATAATTTGATAATAATCAGCTTATGAAAAATGACTTCAAAAGAGTGGGGTCTATATTTTAAGTGCATAAAATGAATGTTATAATAAATGTTAATAAAAATCAGAGGATAATATAACAAATAATGACGCGAAATAAGTGCTACCAACCAAAAGACGGGACACAATTATAGGAGTTGATTATGGAAACATTGTTAGACCTTCACATAAATAAGGCCACCAATTCCAACCAATAAAAGTCGTATAGTATCTATCTTGGTATGTTGTTTGTTCTACTCTGTCTATATTGTATTGAGACCACTCAAAGTAACACTTCCCACTTTATTACAAGTAGAGGATCGATGATTTAAAGATAAATATGGAATACATAAGATGGCTCTAATAATCGTAACATCGTGAGACTTTGACGAGGTACCTCATCATAGTTCACTTTGGCACGATTTCGGTAGTCGGTTACATCATCCTGACGTCAAACTATCAAATGAGGAAAGTTCTGTGTTATCTCTAAACAAAAAAAGGAAATTCGGTAATGGAAATGCAACGGATAGAGCAATAGAGCACAGATAAATGTATTCAAAACACCAGAGTCAATACACTTGCAACCTTGCAATGCTCTTTACGACTCACGTCAGATAAAGACATACGAGTACATAAGGGCATTAAAACATTATAGCTCTATGATGCCTACAGGCACACATATTGGAATTGCGTTTTACTTCGATTAAGTATTCTGAATATTTTTTCGCACAAGACATGTTTCTCGTATATCAACTTAATTATTCGCACTTGATCTTTTAGCACTTTTAAGACCCTGGGCACATCTCAATCTAATCAATTATTTTTTCCTAAAATAAAATTTTCCTATTCTGGCTATTATGTGCGTATGCTAATCAATAGGAAACTGTCCGTTTGAATAAGCTTTATTCCGCTATGTATACTTTACCGACTTCATACTTAATAATTCATTATGATTTTAAGAATTAAGGACACAAATTGGATATTGACATGTACCTTATTATAATTAGAGAGATATAACAATTTATAAATAATCATCTGTTTTTACTGATAGGGTCTTCGTTAATTTCGTCAATTCTAGTTGCGAATATCAAGTTAAGGCATATTGCAAAAACTTTTTGACTCAAGAGCGGTGGGTTCTCGAAATTTACATGAAATCATGTTATTCCTTTGTCAACACAATAATGCATCACTGTCACGAGCCTAGAACGGGATGGGAAAGATCTCTCGTGACGTCACTCATCAATGATAACTATGAAAATTACGGTTGATCTGTGGTGAACGGCGGTTGGTGATCGTGCATCGATTTTCGTATAGGTCGCGAACGGCGCCAGACTCGCGGCCGGTGCGGGCGGCGACACTGCTCTGACTGCTGACTACCGCTCGCCTCCCCGCACTCACCCCGCGCCGCCACCGTTTGTTTTGCTGTATTTTCGTTGTTAATCATTCTCCTTGACCTTGTGCGACGTCGAGTGGTCCACTGCACACGACTGCGCACCCCCTGCCCTTCCACCCGCGCTGCCTGTCGCGCCGCATCACACGTGCTTGTCCTGAACTGCAGTGTTCAATGTGACCAGACAGACTATGCGACCCGACCTTTATTTCCGCAAGTTGTCTGTTATGACAAATTAGTTTAGCTGAATGACTTCTCAATAAATTTGAATCTCGAGACCCTTAACAGCAACTGGAAAGTGCGAAACTTTTTAGAAAATTTATAGATATTAGGGAAATTATTAGCAATACTTTTTCGCAATGGCAAATAAACTGCTGCTAACACTTTATAGTCAGCATCGATAACGCAATCGTGGGAACGCTGAACAACATCACGTGTTCTATGTAGTTCCACACTGCTAGTTTTATTTTCTGATAGCACAACTCTGAAACTCCCGAAAAAATACTCAACGACAAAATAAAACACCAAGTGGACTCAATCTAGTAGCCTCCCATCACCGAACATTAGAATAACACACGATTATAGAGCGTGAAACCGATAACCAGGGACTATTTGAGGTAGGTCTTTCGTCCGCCATGCAACGCTGTAATAGGTCAGTGTTCTAGAGGCTGTCTGCGATATTCTGTATGTAATACCTGGGGTATTCTTCCAAGCAATATAAAACAGGAGGTCCCGAGATCACGTTACGACCCTTTGTTTGTGCGTGGTGCTTTTGGTTGGAAGCCCAACTCTTCGCAGGAATACAACATCAGTACCATTTAAAACGAGAAATAAGGTCTAGCATCTCACACAGAACACTCTACCCTGAAATGGCGGGTTTATGATAGCGTTTGATAAGCATGTTCTGTGATTCAGAAGAGTAAATCTGATTGGGTCAAAGTAGGCTAAGGCCTAACGAATCCGACAGTATATTACTATGGATGACGAAAAAATAAAAAGGGAAAAACTGAATATGACCTTCATTAATTAATGCAAAATAATCAGCAAGTCCTAGTTGTTGAACAATTATATTTAATACTTATAGCGCCATCTAGTAACAGACGGTAAAAACAAACAAATGGTATAATACTGCCATCTAGGTTTCGTTGCATGAACAAATATAAAAAGGATGCAAATTGGAAAAGATGCTTGAGGTCTTAGATTACAATAAACTATCATAATAATTGGCATCATCTGATTTTATATGGATTCATTAACAGTTATACATAACATTAATACAGATGTTTTCAGCAAGTTAGCCATTGGGCATTTAATCAATGTTGAAAGTGGAATATTATCTAGTAGGTCCAAAACCATGTGTGGAACAATATATTATTATAACTGGTGGCACCGCCACCATCTATTGCCAGCACTAGATTCAATACAAGCTTTGCTTAGGACCAGACTATAAGACATATTTAAATGTAAATGATTTTGAAATTTAAATTTGAAATGTGGGCTGGCTTAATAGTATAGATGATGATGATGACATATAGATGAATTGCTTGAGTGATGACTATCAATAAATAAACATATTGTACCCAACAATATAGTAATAGAAGCTGGAATATGAACTCAATTTTAACATCAATAATAATGTTTAAAGAAGAATAAATGTGCTACTAAATGGATTTTTAAATGAGTCAAAATACCATCCTTAGGTATTATAGAATACACCAAGAAAATTAACAACCGAATAACAAAAACTGTTATGAATTACTTTAGTTTTAACATATTTGCCATTTAGGGCAGAAAAAGAAATGTCCAACTCTGCGCTACACATATAGTATACACATAAAGGGATACACTGTTAATCCCAGGTTATACAGTATAGCTAAGTGTGAGCATGTCAATACAAATGAGTGAAATTGTTATTTGATTTATTTGATAATTATTTAGGATTAAAGTACTTGCATAATAATTAAAATTATTTCATCTGTTATCTCTGGGCCAAGAATGACAGTAAATTTGTTCTAACTATTCCTTCCTTAATAATCCATTATGCTTTATACTACACAATATACAGTGATCCACCTCACTTAGGTTCAGATTGCGATTTTTAAGATTTAATTTGATAATAATAATTTGTTTAAACAGAAATAATCATTTTGTATGGAAATGGCGACATCAATTTACTGTTTGATTTGATACTATGATGATATTCCACAGAACAGTCTGATTTGCACTTTAGAAATAGTTTTTATGTTGCTTTATTTAATAAAACACAATTTTGGAGTATTCAAATTATTTGCACTCACATACACAGAATCTTGACAATGAAACAGAGACTTTCTTTTTTTTCATGTAAATCATGTTTCATTATGTAGTGTATTTTATATATGTAACTAGGTGCCCCATATACCAGATTTAAAGAGTGAGTATTGAAATTCCAATATTTTACATTGAATTCCCATTCACATTCAATTCATGAAAAGGAAGTGTATGAAGAGTTACATGAATGAGAATGAAGCAAGAAATGTAGCATACAGTGGCCTCTGTCCACCCCTATTGGATACAGACGGGAGCATGTATATACTGGTTTATTTATGTAATAAATGAATGCCCTCACAGCAATTCAAATATCAGTTTATATACTAGCCCTTCAAATTCTTTTGAGTTACTGTTGCATAAATGAAAGGTCCAGGTGTCTGTTGTAGGATGCAGCTCAATCATAAAGCATCATTAAACTATTTGAAAGGATCTAATATGACCTGTACCATACTAATGTTAAACATTTTTAAACACTTTCCTTATATACATAAAGCTAATTGAGCACAGCTAAGAACAAGACATTTTACATGCTGTAATACATGTAATAAAGATAGCTTAATCTTATTGTGATAAAATGTTTCTTTATATAGGTATAGCCAAACTGTTTATGACTAAAACAACAAAACGGTAGTAGGTGGTAGTATGTATGAGACAGATACGTCAATTTGGTCGATAGCAAACATTTGACCAATATACTTTGTACAATTGCATTAAACTAACTAAATATAAAGTACTGAATAAGTTAATGAAGTGAAGACTTGCCTGATTCTCTCGAGGGCTCCATCCTCTGCAGCAGTTTAAGTTTCGTCAACGGTACACCACTTTCATAGAACAGTTCAGTCGCTAACGATGAACCTGTCAGTAACAAGGTCGTTGAACTAAATATACCTATAGATGAAATTACACACCCCCATATAACATACGATAGTCTTTGGATCTAACTAACATGAAACACATTCGTTTGAACACGTATTTCTAACATATAATCATTGACAGTCTTGAAATATAAAATAAATATCCACCAATAACCCAATTTATATCTTCTTTCTCACACACAAGTGAAGTGACATAAAACAACGCGTCACGTCAGACAGATTATAATTTCGTTCAGAAACGTAGAATACAATGAAACAAAAGAAGAGTACGTTGGTTGTTGTACGTTAGGCAGTATTTTATTATTATTGTTTCATTAAATCTATTTTATTCAATACTGATTGCCACAGGCATTAATATTGATAAATTATTAATCTTATTATTACTATGAGCTTGTTTTGTACCACTGCTGGGCGAAGGCCTCCTTTCCACTTAAAAATGTAATGAAAATAAATATAACATTGGAAGATATTATTTTATTTGCCTACCTACATATTTGCTTACCTACATACCTACATATTATTTATCATACCTAAATATTTTTTATGTTCCAATTCAAGTCAATGTCAAGTAATGTCACCTGTGTTGGTTTGTTCTCTACGAACAAATAGTTGCTACAATTTTCAACTATCGTTCTTATTGGTGGATTCTAAAATTACGTGTTTCTCGGTACATTGGGCAACCAATAGTCTTAAGTGGCTATAACTTAATTTTTAAAGTACTGTCTTTGATGGCAACAAAAATTGGCATGACGTGATTTGATTTGACATTCGATCGATTCATCATCGGTTTAATTCAATCATTTCAATAAGTTTTCGTGTTTGGACTGGTGTTTTGTGGCGAGTTTATTTTTGGTGGAATTTATATTATAAAATTTTTGTAATTTAATTGTGGTAGTTTTGTGTGTCTGTCTGTGATTTTTTCACATTGTCAACATTTTATATTTATTATTTTAAAAGACCGCTATCAGCCACAAGCTATTGAAAACATGGAAAATAAAACTGAATTTCAGTATCCCCATACATTTATTCTACTGGGTGCTTCAGGAGACTTGGCTAAGAAGAAAATTTATCCGACTATTTGGTACTTATATCGTGATAATCTTTTGCCGAAAAATACAAGGTTTGTTGGTTATGCTCGTACGAAACTTACGGTGGCTGATGTGAGAGAAAAGAGTAAGAAGTATATGAAAGTGCGGCCCGGCGAGGAGAGAGTGTTGGAACAATTTTGGGCTGCAAATGAGTATGTTGCCGGGTCTTATGACAAACGTATTGACTATGAAATGCTCAACCAAAATATCAGTAAACACGAAAAAGGTATTGTGGCAAATAGAATATTTTATTTAGCTGTGCCACCATCAGTATTTGAAGAAGTTACAGTTAATATTCGGAATGCTTGCGTGTGTATAAAGGGATTCACAAGAGTTATTATTGAGAAACCCTTTGGCCGTTGTGATGAAAGCTCAGCAAAATTGAGCAACCACCTTGCTGGTCTGTTCAAAGAAGAACAATTGTACAGAATTGACCACTATCTGGGTAAGGAGATGGTGCAAAATTTGATGACACTTAGATTTGCCAACCAAATCTTCAGTCCATCATGGAACAGAGAAAATATTGCATCCATACTGATCTCCTTCAAGGAACCTTTTGGGACTGAAGGAAGGGGGGGCTACTTTGATGACTTTGGCATGGTGCGTGATGTGATGCAAAACCATTTACTCCAGATTTTATCTCTTCTTGCTATGGAGAAACCAGTAACATTGAACCCGGATGATATAAGAAATGAGAAAGTAAAAGTGTTAAGACACATTCGTCCCATTGAATTGAATGACATCTTGGTTGGACAATATGTTGGCAATCCTGACGGTCAAGGGGAAGAAAAGCTTGGTTATCTTGATGACCCTACTGTACCAAAGGATTCGGTGACTCCTACATATGCTCTTGCTGCTCTTTGGATCAACAATGCTAGGTGGCAAGGTGTGCCATTCATCCTCAGATGTGGTAAGGCACTGAATGAGAGGAAAGCTGAGGTGAGAGTACAATATAAAGATGTTCCCGGAGATATATTTGATGGACGCACTAAAAGAAATGAACTGGTTATCAGAGTGCAGCCTGGAGAAGCTCTGTACCTGAAACTGATGAGCAAAACTCCTGGCATGAAGTTTGATCTGGTAGAAACTGAACTAGATCTTACATACAGCTTGCGTTACAGGGAAGCTGATGTTCCTGATGCATATGAGAGATTAATTCTCGATGTTTTTACTGGTACCCAGATGCACTTTGTGCGTAACGATGAACTGAAGGAGGCTTGGCGAATCTTCACCCCAGTTCTTAAGCAATTGGAAGAGAATCACATCAAACCGGTGCCTTATGTGTATGGGTCTCGAGGCCCCAAGGAAGCAGACAGTAAGCTTGCTGAATATGATTTCAAATTCTCAGGATCATATAAATGGCAGAAACCTCAGCTGTAGTAATTATAGGGTTTGGGCTTGAAAAATCTGGTGATGGTTGCATTTAGGTAAACATAAGTTTGCATGCATAATACCTGCTTAAGGATATTTGTTTGTTAAAAGCATTCCTCATTTATTATAAAGGCTTATTAAATAGGATTTTCCTTGCTTAACTTCTGTAGGTCATTTAAAGGTCAGATATTATTGCACAATGTACTGTTACTCTTTCCTTTATCATTATAAGATAATTGATATTAGGTCTTTTAATAATTTTCTTTATCCTTGACATTGTTATATGTGTATTGAAATATACATTTTCAATTAAAGTTTGACCAAGGTTGTGAAAGTGCCTTATCTGTAAAGTATCTATAAAGTTTGCTCATAAAGTACAAAGTTTTACGTTTGTATAAAATTTGACTTATATAATTAAAAATTAAAGCTGTGATAATCATGTGATAATGTAATGGAAATGGTTATTACCAAGTGGTTGACAATAGTTTGCATGATTGATTATACAGAGGTCAGGCAGTCTCACCTTGTCACAATGTTTGTGCATTTGACTTGTTATAAAGCATTGACAGTTAATGATAAGAACATTTTTTGTATGAAAATACACCTAATTTTTATAAATATTATTAATTAATCTGACATTTAATAAGTACAATTTTTAATGACACTTTATGTAAGTAAATAAGATTAATATTTTTCCGTGATTATTATCTATTTCTATACTACAAGTAGCTATCTTAAAATCTACTCATACCTATAAGTAATTCATAATCATAATCAATTTAGTTTCCTGATAGAAAACATTATCTTATAAATTGCATAGTCATAGTAATGTTGTAATTGAAGTGACTTTCCAATCTACAGCTTAGTACCCTGGTTTGTTGAAAAATTTGTTTCATGGCATAACTCTCACTCTAAGGACATAATGCATTTTTAATTTATTCCATGGTTCACATAAAATGTAAAATTGTTCTTTTGATTTGATTAGTTCACTATAAAGTCAAATCAAATAATGACCATGTTGGTGAAGGATTGTTAAAGTACTTTTATATTATGCACTTTCCATGTTCCTGATATGCATATAGGGTAGGTTTAGGTACCTATATTTAAGCTTTTTTTTATTATCTATCCTACCTACAATGTTATTATACTACAATATTTCATTTGATTAACCTATCTAGGTTAATCAAATGAAATATTTAAAAAAATGGTCATGATTATACTTTTTCAATGTAATTAAATAAATGGTGCTCAGCATATATATTTTTTAATAAATTATTTATACCTTGACCATTATTTATCATCAATTCGGACCATTTTTTAACACCAATTCACCAATTTGGTCACGGCCACACTTTACATTCAATGTTTTGTAACGGAAATTTTGTTAGCATTGTGAGGCTTGCGGCAGTTGCGGCACCACGTACTTAGCTTGGGCAACTCGACGTCCCAGCCCAATTGCCTTCAACATGTAAAGAAACGTAATTTATTTGGAAAGATCGAATATGCCATAGAAATCGGAAAATTAGCTTCAGCCGGCTACTAAAGCCACATTTATTCTGAAGCGGCATACAGTGCCCGTCTCACGCTTAGCTTCTGCATGAAAGCTCTCATTCATGCTTGATGTCATTTTATGTTAGGTAGGTACCTAAGTTCTACGTATGGGTATATATTTATGCGTTGATCGCGCAACACTATGCCATATGAGCAAAGAAACGGAAACGATTATCCCCGCGATTACGCCCGATGCGCCACGTCTCCGACAACGTGGCCGCAGTCCGCATGGTATATATGTTTTCAACATAGGGAACGGTCCTTCTTCGATTAATATATATAGACCTAGTTGAGCAAGTCATTATTTTTTGAATAATTAATGTTATGTAAGTATTAGTGGGTAGTCAATGCTGCTTTGTTTTACTCTTTATTTTATTGGTTTATTTCCGTCTCTATTGTGATGTAAATACGAACTGTGACAGCTCTTGCTCATCGTATATATCTATAGATACTTACTAATAGAACTGTAAATACCAAAATTTCCTCTTCTAGGTTCCTCTCTTTCTAAGTATGTATGTAAGGACATGAAGAATTAGTCCGGACAGATAGTACACACGTACGCAACCTGGTTTATTCGTCTATGTAAGTACCACTATGCTATGGTGAGCCCATCTTACTATCTTGGAGATAGGTATTGCAATAAAGTAAATAGTGTCATTAGAATGCGGTCTTTGACATAGCTCTTTTCACCATCACCCATGTGTAGGTAGGTATTCCGGTTCATCACTCTGCGGACTTATTCGCTGCACCGCCCGCCTTGATCTTCGTCTTGACAACAACTTCGTAACAGACAGTGTGTAGACGACACAAATGCATATTTTATGTATTAACTTAGGTAAGTAACCTAATATACCATATTATAAAGCATGGGTATTGTGTAATTTTATGTTTTCAAACTGTCCAGCGGCGGCACTGGGCTAGTTTGAGTACCTAAATAATTTACCTACTCATGTGGCGGCATTTCAGAAAGCAAGTTCAAAAAACATCGGGACGAAACCTGCATTTGTTTGAGAAGAAATTCAAAGGTGTATGTATAGTGCCTGAGACGGCGATGCACTCACCTTCTGTCACTTAATCATATTCGGTGAAATGTTGGTGTTGTTGTTCAATACCTCTGCTTACCCCATCGAGGATCCTTCTGGGATGGCGTGAGCATATATATATATAAATTCTACCTTGTTATGTAGTTTTCAATCGGTGATTATACCAGATTGTAGGCGAAATGGTAATATCACTTAACTAGTGAGGGCTCTTGGCACTTGGTATGATGAATTTTATTTCAGATCTATCTAGATTAGTTCGCTTTTTTCTGAACAGCTACTGCGCCTTAAGCGATTATCAGAGCAATGAAGGGGAGTGACCACGTAAGAGCAAACGGTAGTAGGTATAAGTATGTGCACATTTTTTTCGGAAATATCGTCACGGTTGGGCGCGACCGCAAAGGCCTAGTTGTCTCTAATACGACTGAAACTACGTGTACAAAGACATCTAAATTTCGTTGTACATTGCCGGTCGGTCTTATTTGGTACCATTCCAGTTGTTGCACGAACGCGCAATTTACATAATAAACCGAAACATCTGCAACCACGATGAATTCGTGGTCCAGGCTTTATTCTCATTCCTGCGTCGAATTTTATACTTTTACACACACGGTTTCCGGTTCCCGGTTGTGTTGCATTGTTTACGATTACATACACGAAAAAAAGCGAGTAAATTTAGTATCGTACATGTGTGAGCATATTAGTGAATCGGGGAGGATCACCGTCTCGTCACAAGCAAACTATTCGGAATCTCCGCAACAAGGTCTTACGATGCAGGCAAATTCCATATCCATTTGATTTAGCATGACGCTAAATCAAACTCTGCCTCCCTCGTCCGTAGGTACACATGTATGCAGTGATACTGTTTCAATGTGAAGTGAAGTGCTACTTATTATCTGTCGATTTAATCGATTCGTAACTGTAGCAGATTTTGGAGACAGAGGAATCATTTTCATGTATTTCATTTTTCCACGTGATCCTAATACTACAGCAAAATGTATTGACTCATATTACTATTTAATAAACATTTTTTCCCTACAAAACTGCGAGTTCCCTACAGAATAAAACAAAATTATGTTCAAGCAATAAGGACGATAGTCCGAAAAAGCGTATCCGTAAATGCAAATAGTTAAGGCGAAGAACAAGTAGTGACTAGTGCATCTTAGTGACGGAGCTAGGCTAAAAGAGAATAATAATAATAATCATTCCTTTGTACTATCATTCCTCTGTTGACTTTATTCGATTGAAATAATCGATTTGAAATTTTAGAAACGATTTGAATCGCATCGTATATCTAACAACCCACAAATAAATACAGGTGTATATAAATAATCATAATATGATATATCAATTTGGATTTAAATTATAAAACATCTCGAAAAATTAGTACCAAAGGATATAAAGAGTGGGCGTCTG
Source organism: Watsonalla binaria (assembly GCA_929442735.1). Lineage (NCBI taxonomy): Eukaryota > Metazoa > Arthropoda > Insecta > Lepidoptera > Drepanidae > Watsonalla > Watsonalla binaria. The sequence goes on along the minus strand of OV838919.1, from coordinate 5,060,184 downwards.
TTAACTGCGGGGCACAGAGGGTGAGGGGAAACGATTTTGGTGTTATTTTAGTTGTGCTTTCACGTCACTAAATTGTCCTTGTGACGTCATTGTAGGTACTAAAAAAGTGTCTCGCTTGGTTTCCATACATTTTGGCGATGTTTTTTTAATCTACAGTAATTTATAGTGGTTTTTAAACACAAGAAAAGGTGAAATTGAATTTTGAAGTCAAAGAGAAATATTGTTTCCAATTGGCAACACATTTTTTTTTCTGCGATTGAATTATTTTTTATCTGTTACAGTTTGTGGCTTTTAAGTGGAGTCTATGGATTTGACAAACATCAAAATAGAAAACTTCTGTATTTCTGTCAGCTGAGTGATTATCGAGTCGAGCAATGGTGGTGTTGTTGCAATTTTGCATCTCAAAATAAAGTCAGTGCGTACAAACTGTTACTTTTCATTGAATTTGCTGTCTAATTTACTTTCATAAGTAGTGATTTTATCTAGCAATGGTTATAAATCAGTGATATCGATATGCTCTCGGATTTTACTGCGTGATAACCTGACTGCGTAAGTGGTAAATCTTTTGTTGTTCATTTGTGTTCAAACGCAAAAAATAACTCGTTCTATATGATGGTCACGCGTGATATATTTTCTAATGACGGTGTTATATATGGAAAATAGTACACATTTCAGACCATTGTTTTAATATATTTCAAGCCTATAGTTATTTATAATCAATGGCATTGTTTACTTTTATATTTAGTTGCATTTTTCTGCCTACTTTAATGTTTATATTTACTCAAATGAAAAGTTGTAAATCCTTCAACATATGAATGAAAATATATGTATGTATTACTTCTGTCCTGTGTGTGTTTTGTTTGAGGTCACTTAGATAAATGAGACCTCTATTTATTACACTGCTTAATTATCACAAGCTTTGTGAAGTCATTACAATTTATGCAATAACTATGCATTCATAACAAAAATAATTGTTATAAATTCATCAGATTGTTTAACAATCAATTTTTTTAATGACAATAAAAAAAGGAGGCAGTTATCAACTTGACTAAAATTTTTTTTATTTATTTAATTTTTTTAAGGAGCCTATATCCTGCAGTCACTGTGACGTTGAATTGAGCTGCTTGATTGAAAGTATCAGAAGAATGCAACTTTATTTAAAAATAAAATAATATTAATAGTTAAGTCAAGTAACCAGTGTTATGACTTTTCAGAATTCATGGTGGTCCAATGGGGACAGTTATGTTAGATGTAGCAGTGAACTGATATTTAGTTGAGAGTCAACAACACCTCATCAAAATGTTGTATGTTTTCCACGTGGACACTGGTCTAATGACCACATATGACATGGGTCTCACTTTGCAGAAGTAAGTTTAGTTCTTTAATTTAAAATGAATTGTCTTACCCAACAACAATATGCCAGATAACAAATCAACTGTGAATTCAAAGATGTCTACAATCAGCAGACTACAGTTCTACATAGCCAAGAATGCCTTCAAATAAATTACTAGATATATAAATTAAGTTGTGGCTAGGTACTTTTTTGAACCTGTAATGTTTTAAGCGAATACTTGATAAAAACTCTTGGAATTCTTCTAAATATTAACTATATCATGGGAGTAATTATCTAGTAGGTAATTAAGAATATATGCACACCTTCCTAAAAGGGTCCCTGAAGATTTAGGGAGAGGTATTAGACACCAACTTTTTACTGAAGATGATTGGATGACGAATGATATATATGATATAAGCCTGTTGTGTCCGACTGCTGCCACTAAACATATCTCATTTCTAGTGTGTTATTCTTATTGTGTATTAAAACTTTCAGTGTAGCATGTTTGAAAACAGCAATAGAAAGAAAAACAAAAGTGCCGGCAGTATCATTAGTCCTCCTCGTGAGTGGAGGAGAAGTGCTCCAGTCTGATCACATGGTGTCATCATACAGCGCCGGCACAGACACAAATCCTATATACATGTTCATCAAGCCATCAGTGAATGACACACATATGAATCCATCCAGTAAGTACTTCTTGAAATTGATCCAATTTTCAAAACATTCTAGCTTGTTCCACTCATTTATTTATCTTGAAACTAGTCCAACAATCTTATTTAATACTTTTCTTTTCATTCATAGAGGTAATTTAAGATAATCTGAACTGTTTTGTTATTTTTGTTAGTTTGAATAGGAAATGAATGTGGTGATCTAATTTTGTCAAGGTCATGTTTTTTTGAATATGATAATGTCTTCATTTTATGAATGATGTTTGCTAATAATTGAAAAGCTTGTTGTGTTTATTTGGAACAGAAAGGTTTTATTTTATTTACTTAAAATAGGCACATCTATTTTGTCAGGTATAAATATTAAATATGTATGTCATGAATGAAGATTTGAGTTAATGTTTTCAAGAATGCGTTGTGCGAAACATACCTTTGGAATCTATCAGAAAGACTAAAAACATTATAACTATAAGAAAAAATTCTAATATTCATCTTTTTCAAATAATCTCTGGACCTTGATTTTATTCTTAAATGTAATCAGTAAGATTATCAAGTGTACAAACATAGAACTAAAATTCTCAATGCTTATTTTAGTGGAGAACTTAAGTCCAATAGTGGAATTGAGCTCTGGAGAATTCTCCACTGAGATCCGGAGTGCATTTGACGGAAAGTCAGTGGAGGAGCTCAGGGCTGCGGTGGACCGCTGTTGTTCATTGCAACCGACCGTGTACGCCACAGTGAAGGCGTGTGCGTCGCTCGCGCAGCAATTCAGTGACCTTGCACACGAGGTATCCAGGAGTTGTGACCAGCTGGTGCATGAGCAGCATCTGCAACATCAGGTACTGTTCAGATATGTTTTTTTTTATTTCGACGAACTTAGTTTATCTATTTCGCCAATGGTAAAAGATACATTATGATTAAGGCTCCACTGTCGTAAAAGTTGTATACTCCGGTAAGGCTATCAAAATCAATGCTTTTCACTGCTATCTATCTGCTAGTAGGCAGAAACTGGAGGATGCTGCAAATGTAATTAGAGAAACACAAATACCAATTAAGTACCAGACTCTGTGCCCAATACCGCTGACTTAAAATTTATAAACAGACCTCAATATTGCCTTCATACAACCGATTATATTATGGACTTAATAAGTAATCACGATAATTAATGAGCAATCAATATCTTATTAGATGAATTTAGTGCAAATGTAATATTAACAAGCAGATAAGTGTGTCAGCCGTTAAGTGAATGCAATCGGTTAACTAGTTTAGGGTAATGTACAATGAATCAAACTTGACCGGGTTTATATTATTGTGCAACAGGGCTGGGCGGCTGTCGTGGCCAATTTGGAAGACATATACAATGAGTTCTGCGAGAGGTCTCGGAATTTCAAGGACTCCTTTCGGAAGCATCGGCTAAAAAAGGAAGAATATAATGAAATGCTTAGCGCGTGAGTATTATTTACTATTGCATCATGATACTAATATAATGTAAGCGATGTATGTTGGAATTTCCTTCGTTCGAAGCAACCGATCTACCTACGTGATTTTCAATACTTAGATACGAAGAGCTATCACCTGGTATGTTATATGGAAAAATACACACCTCCAAACACACCATAGTTATTTCGTATAAATTCATTGGTCTGAATCAAGTAGTCGATTTCATAATAACTTAAAATAGTTAAAACATGTATATCGAAATAGATTACACAGCCAGGTCATAAGTTCATATGATGCATGTCGCGGCCCAATTGTTAATTAATTGGAAGGGACCTTGTCACACTAAACTGAAACATTTAACTCGGTTAAATTAATTGTTATTGATCTTGTCAAGTATTGTATGATTTATTCAACACCAGTCGTATACCGTGGTTTCACACCACCTCCCTTCTCTTTTTATAATTTGTAACCAAATTTATACTTTTGCATACGATTTTTGAAACGTTCTCTTTCATAGAAAATTTGTACCGAAAATTGCAAACACAACGAAAATATAATTAGACAAATACGTGCAGCCATTCGTAAATTAGACACATGCGACTATTCATTTCATTTTATTTGTTATATTATTAAGAAACGCTTAGAGAAGAAAATTATTATGCCATTGAAAGTGTTTGAAATTCAAAAACAATTCAAAGACGGCGATGGAGACATCATCTGTCACGTTGGCATTATTATTTTAACATCTCTGGTTACTACTTCGGGACTTATAGGCTGTCTTGAGCACATAAAAAAAAGAACTGCTTTCTTACAGTAAAGTACCACATATTACTATAACTACTATTACCTCGTATCAGTGTCCCATACAATTTGTGTTTGATAAACCTAAACGAGAAAATATTTGTAGAAATCAAGTACTTTGTACGTCACGTCATTTGTTGACTTAGGTAGGTAGTCACTATACTATAGTGACGTCAGAAGTGTTTTTGTCGGTACATCTCAGTTTGTTCACCTTCATGACCGACGGCAATAAACTATATAATGTGTTAGTCAATCCGAGCGATAGCTAGAATTTTACGACCTTTATGTTATTGCTTTCCTGTAAATAAACCTGATACGAAGGTGGAAATAACATTTCTATACAAAGAAAGTTTGAGATTCCTTTTGATTTGCCCTCGAGAATCAGTTCAAATATTCATAGATGCAATGAAAATAGCAAACAGACTACTGACCTATGTGTTTTAAAAGGTAGTCTCTGGATTCACCGATACAATTTTGAATCTACATGTAGTTACTTTTTACGATGCTACATTTTCCTAATGAACTGAGTCTGCGTATTAAATTGTACAAGGACTTTAATAAGGTGGCGGTTCTATATTATCCAATGCGGATGTTTAAGTACTCCCTAGTTCCCTATAACTGCCTTCCCACGTTAGTCACATATAGACGCAAAATTTATAAACACGCATTAAGCATTTTATTTAAAATAAAACTCATTCGGTATCTATACAGATAAATAAAATATAAGTTTCTCTTTGTAATTCCAAATTAATAGCTTCACTAAATGCATATGAAAGTATGTACGGTACTTATATACATAAAAACAATTAGTTAACATTTTCTCGGCCTATCTCTTTGTTCTTAAATGGGGCTTTCACTGGCAGATAACTGATGATACAACGAATACCTTGGGCTCCGTCAAATAAAGTCTGCCATCAAATCAAATCTACGCGTGTGAAACCTCGGAGCACGGCTAGTTATATGTAAATTACCAGTACACTCACAACAGAGAGTTAAAAGTCAAAGAGTAACTTTAAAATCGTCTACAATACGTTTTCGTCATCGAACGTAACACGTGTATGTAATTATGATGCCTGCCTTTGTGACCTACTGCTATAAAATGTCTGTTAGCATGAATAATTGAAGCCACAATTACATACACTACGCTCCTATAAAGGAAACCATTACACCACACGATATGCCATAGACTGCAATCAAAAATGTATTTGCTGCCACTAGAATCTATTTTGGTGTTTTGGAGTCACGCAATAAGTTGCTACAGGGTTGTAACATACTTTAAGTCAATAGAACGAAACAAATGAATACGAAAGCACTGAATTAATTATCCCGAATTAAATTAATAAGGCTCTTTCTTGTCAAAAAAAACATGTATACTATCTCAAAACTCATCCATCTCCCTTGCCTTACCCTAATCATTGTTAGGGTTGGCAATTCAACCGAATTTGGCTGAAAACCAGATTTTTATACGAAGCGACTGCCACCTGGCCTTCGCAACCCTTATTACGAGGAAAATCGTTAATATGGGTTAAACCAGTTGTCGGACTCTCCGTCTGTGCCTGCCAAAGATGTTAAATTGACAAATGAATGCTTACAACTTACTGTAAAAATAGACACTCTTGCCTTGCAGAATCAGCCCATGTTATACTCGCTTGGGAGCACTGATATCACAGCGTAGTAGATATTACATTTTGATGTCCTTTTATAACTAAAGCTACTCCACACGCGGTATTATGGTGTACATTTCAATCGAGAATGAAACACACGTGGGACAATAGAGTGCGTGCCATTTTAATAGTGACGTGCCTTTAGTTTGTTACGCAAATATGTAGAGTGTAACAACGAGAACCATATATTTTACCCGTAAACTTATTACAATGATTAATTAGTTGTTAATTGAGTATTGTATATGAAGTGCTTAAAAACCCATGATAGAGTATAAAATTCATTATGAGCTATATTTTTTAAATACATACATACTTATTTGCCTGCTACGCAAGCAACGCAAGTTCGAATCCCAGCGGGGCCTGTACCAATGAGTTTTTCTAAAAAATTTATGTGCAGTTATCTCACACCACGTGCTTTACGGTGAAGGAAAACATCGTGAGGAAACCTGAATAAGTCTCAGAAGTAATTCAAAGACGTATGAATAGTGCCTGAGACGGCGATGGACTCACCCTCTGTCACGTTGGTATTTAATCATATTCGGTGAAATGTGTTGTTGTTACAACACCTCTGCTTACCCCTTCGGGGACCCTTCTGGGATGGCGTGAGCATATAATATGTATGTTTTGGATATTCATGATTTTAAGGACGAACAGGGTTGTGCCTCATATAGAATACATCCTTAAAAAGAAAGAAACTTTTATTATTTCAGTTTTGCACTGGTGACACTTGTACGACCCTGACTGGTTAACCCACTTTGAATAACATCTGACTGGGCTTAATTTGTGTTGATAAGTTGGTGATGTAATTATTTGTGGCACTGATAACGCTGTGTGGCTACTAAAATTATTATTTAGCTATTCGTCTTTCGCTTGAATATAAAAACATATACAACTCTAACTAAAAGTCGATAAGGTCTATTATTCATCGCGACATTCTTTCTCGAAGGTTAGCAGTGAGTAAAAAAGCAGTTACCATGGTAACTTGCTTATATTACATGTGTTCTAGCCTTGGAGAAACAGGCATCCAAAATTTCTTATTGTTTGTAATCTATTGATAGTGCTATAGTTTGTATCTCGTCTGAACACTCGTTGGGTTTTATTGGGTTTTCCATCTGTAATATCGCAGTTGTGGTCCGGAGTCAGTATCAATGGCAATAGTGAGTGTACTATAAGTACCCCTTCGGGGAATACAGGTGTTATATGAAAATGTTTCAACAAGTCGCGGATAAACCTATTTGAAAAATATCCTCTCAATAATAGCAGCAATTATGATTTATAACTACATGGAAATCGTGTATTTTCGTAAAATGCAAAGCGAACACCGCCTGTTTGTTCAAGTGTCACCTCGCTTATTTGTTAGTGTTACTCATTGCAATTTCGATTTTGCAATCAATTCTAGTTGAGGAAAACGTCCGAAACAAATTCACGCGAACACCGCGTGCTTAATATAATCGTATGTAATATGTGAAGAAAAGAGAAAAACTTTATAACATTTGATACCCATATAGAAGACCCATAGGGCAGCTTCTATTGCGTATATCAAATCTATTGAGAATTTAACGAAGTACTATCAAAATTCATGGTATTCCCGCCGGGCCTTAATGGGAAGAATCCCGCAAGAAACAGCAAATAGAATAGAGTACTAAAATAATAATTTTCACATTCTTTTTATAATACTGCTAATATTAATAAAATGTCTTAATAATAGATTAAACTCAGTGAAATATGTAGTTAAAAAAAATGTTTAGGCCATCCCAGAACACTTTTCACCGGATATGATTAAATACCAACGTGACAGAGGGTGAGTCCATCGCCGTCTCAGGCACTATTCATACGTCTTTGAATTACTTCTGAGATTTATTCAGGTTTCCTCACGGTGTTTTCCTTCACCGTAAAGCACGTAGTGTGAAATACTTGCCCATAAGTTTTTAGAAAAACTCATTGGTACAGGCCCCACTGGGATTCGAACTTCCGTCGCTTGCGTAGCAGGCGACTGCTCTAGCATCAAGGCCACCACGGCTCTTTTGACTCAACTTTTTATGTAGTTGACTCAATATATTTCTTTATTCCTCAGGCTTGGCGATGTTTTAGATTCATTAGGAAAGATACCGATACTTCCTGCTCTACAACTGAACGCGGAAGCGCATAGATTCTCGGCGTTCGACGTTTTTGAAGAGACTGATTACGAAGGCCAGCCTTATAGGGTCAGCCAACCTCTAGACAGCTCTGACAATAAACCTTACCAGGAGTTTGAAGCGTTTAAACTATCGGAAGAAGACGGTAAGCATACTTCATTGAAATAATCTATTTTTAGATTTCACTAACGTCGATGACTTGAATATTCGATTCGGTTTGAAAGTAGTTATTGTACTTAAACCGGCTTGAAAAATATGTGACGCAAGCGGATGATTCGGTATAATTTAATATTATGGATTATATTTACCATATTGAATTTGCAATTATAATTTGATAATACAAAGATTAATGTTTGCAAGTATGAAAGATGACTGCCCCGTACTAGTGTGTACGAGTTTGTTTTTCATGTTAACTGACGCTCAGACTAAACTAAGATGGATTTAGAAATTTTAACCTTTTTTGACCGCGAGTCCCTAAATTGTTATTATTCCCCAATATAGAGAAAATGGGGGACTTTTCTCTTGCTTTAAGTTTTTGAAGTCCATTGACGTTAGTTGCAAATCGGTCTTGTGTCTGAGACGCTAATACACTCTACCACGGCATTTTTGTGTAATGACGAAACGAAGCGCTGGCGTGAAGATTACACGGCGAGCTTAATTAAATGCTTTGTCTTTGAAATTCTAGTATTCGATCAAAAAGATGACAATAAAGCCGGTATCCAGAGTACGTCCGAGCAAGTGGAGGCTGAAGGGGCGCAGTGCTACGAGAGTAAGGACCAGCTTACCTTGCTGCACTGGATCCTGGCTCAGGGGAATAAGGCTTCACTGCATGATATATTGGACTATTGTCGCAAGGGGTTGGACTTGGTAAGGGGATTCGTTTTTTATGGTCTTTCAGGTGTTTTATTCTACAGGATCGGCAACGCCCATGTGATGCGCATGCTGCTAGCGTCCATTGGCTGCGGTTAACACAACCTTATTAGGCGGGCCGTATGTTTTGTTGCTAAATTACGACTTCGGGGTACTTAAATATCTTACGTAATCACGGCTGAATTGTTTCAACGGACAATTAGTAGATAGCCCGACTTATGCTACTCTTTGTCACGAAAAAAATCCATGCCAACGAAATAGTCGGTTGAAAATAGTGCTCACCGTGAGACAGTGTAGGAATACATGTATATCAAGAATCAATTAGGTGGGTATTAGGTATATAGATGTATGGTTCATAAATATATCATTACTTTGTAAAAACACAGATTTTTATTATCAGAAAATTCTAGTATTGCAACTGCTTACAGCAGAGTATACCTATTGGCGTTCAGATTAAAAACACGCATATAAAACATGTTATCAGAGAAGCATTCAAATTTTTATCAAAGTGTGTTTTAAGGTTATGTTTATTGTATTATGAACTTGTCACTGTTTGTACAGCGGAATTATTCATATTTTATTTCTTACTAGCGGACGTCACGCGGTTTCACCCTCGTAGTTCCCGTTCCCGTGGGACTACGGGGATAAAATAAAGCGTATGCTACTCGCTGATGATGTAGCTTTCCAATGGTGAAATAATTTTTGATATCGGCACAGTGGTTTTTGAGTTTATTCATTACTAACATACACACAAAAATACAAATGTTTCCTCTTTATAATAGAAGTGTAGACGTAGGAAACAATTTACCATTATCTATTCAATGCGATACACTTATATAAATCGTTATCTTTATATTTGTAGGAGAAAAATAATGTTTATAAAATACTGGCTATGCATAAGACACTTTCACCCGCATGTCTTCCATGGATTTATTTTTAAACATATTCTTTTACATATTTATTTTCAAAAGAACCGCCTCCAGTAAATTACAAAATAGAAAATGAAATACTTCACGCGTAACGCCACCAAGGGAACTGGTGAAATTATTTTTTTATGTAAAAAAAATATATTTAACATAAAGGACTTCACTGTCTTGTCGCCTACCTTATGAAGAACGAAATTGTTGCGCCGGTATAGTGAAAGACGGAACGGTGGCACTATACCTAGCACGAAGGTCCTCCTCGCTCCTTCACAGGGTACTTACCTACCTTACTCACCACAGAAACATAGAACTTCTTTAAGATAACATTTTTTGGTTGCGAACTTCTGTAACGTGGAGCTACGTTAAGATCTGTTACGTAGAGGTACGATGCGATCTTCTGCGAGTTTAGAATTTCAAACTGAGGTTTCTGATGGCCTAGGTATCTCTAATAAGTCGCAATTCTTAATTGTCCTTTAGATCGACAAAGAACCGCTAAAAGAGCACGAGGCAGAATTATACAACATCCTGGAGTACGCAAACATGCGTGGCTTGAAGCAGATTAAAGGCATCGAGGACCGCCTCTACGGGCTGGACCAGCTGCTCAATGACGTGAAGAAACTAGAGAGGGACCAACACGACCAGGCGGCCTCCCTTATACAGGTGTGTTAGCTAGCTATTATAAGGTTATCCTTAATTATAGCAGGTTGTCTGTCTCTCTGTTTGTTCCGGCTAGTGTCTGAAATGGCCAGACCGATTTTGACGAGACTTTCATTGGCAGCAGACACTGTTACTTAAGTTTTAAAAAAAATTGGTACCGCAAAATAAGCTACCCATGAAAGTACGCGGATGAAACCGCATGGCCCAGCTATTCAACAATATATTATACATATGCTCACGCCTGTATTCCCCAAAGGGGTAGGCAGAGGTGTAGTAATCACAACACCCACTTTTCACCGAAGATTATTAAGTGCCAACGTGACAGATCGTGAGTCCATCGCCGTCTCAGACAGTTTACATACGTAGTTGAATTACTTTTCAGAAATATGCAGGTTTCCTGTTTGTTTGTGTTTTACTTCTCCGTAAAGAACGTGGTGTGAAATCACTGTACATACGTTTTTTAGAAAAACTCATTGGGCCCCGCTGGGATTCAAACTTGCGTCGTTTGCTTAGCAAGCGACTGCTCAAACCTCAAGGGCACGACGCCTACTGTTATGATATTGCATATATTACTCGGAGACATTGTACCATTTAGTGGAAGATTTTTTTAAATCAGTCCAGATCACCACAAACAGTCAGTACATAAAACTTGATGGTCAGCCCTTATATGTGTAGTGTCGTGAACGTCTGAACGCGGCATGCGATCCGTCAGTGCTACCTACCCTGGTACAGTCGCACTGGTGTCAGCTGAAGAAGCTGCTCAACGGACACAAGACCCTCGTCGACATACGACGCCGCATCGCCAAGTCAAAGGACGAGCTCTCGCATATACTCAAAGCAAGATTAGGGTAAGTATCTTTGCTAACTAACTGAGATTCTTTTCCGTTCTTCTCAGAAGGCTAGTTTCCGAACCGGTAGTCAGTTCTATGACATTCTTATCGCGACCAGAACAAATAATGTTTATTTTCAAGTCTTGATTGAAAGTGTTCTATGAACCGGCGGCTTCGCTTGCGTTCTATTAGTGATTCTAATGGAACTCTAATAACTTTAAATATAGCCTTTGTAAATGAAGCCTCGCAGCATCATTTACATAGCACCACAGCCCAGTTATTCTATTGATTCTTAAGAAACGCATATTTACCTAGCCACGCTCAGCGCTACGCATTCTAGCACATATCCGGACAAAACGCACTTATAGTAGGTGTAAATAAACGTGATCGGTGTGTGTTAGGGCGGTGCTGACGATCGAGAACTCGATGTCGGTGCAGGATGCGCACGCGATGCTGTCGTTCCAGTGTTTCAACCGGCTCGCGCGCTATCTCGGCATCGTGTCACAACTGCGGCGCGCGCCCACGGTGTACGTGCGCGCCGTGGCTGAAGTGGCGCGGCGTAGGGCCTTCTCGCATCACCATCTCAAGGTAACAAAAACTATCAACTATTAAATATATGATCATGCCCAAAGCTCATTGGTGCAGGCCGTTGAGATTCGTGCTAGCTTCGCTGCTTAAACAACGCGGCCATCACGGCTCATGTGAAGTATATAAACATGCTCATGCCTGTGTTCCCCGCAGCGGTAGGCAGAGGTGTTGTAATAACAACGTCCACTTTACACCGAAGATGATTAAATGTCATCGTGACAGATGGTGAGTCTATCGCTGTCTCGGGCACTATACACGTCTTTGAATAACTTCTCAGATATGTGGAGATTTTCTTACGGTGTTTTCCTTCATAGTAAAGGCTTGTTTGCCATCAGCCACACATAGCAGTGTATGCTATTTTAAGTATTTATAAAGAAATGTTACAATATTAACATGAGAACACTTTTTCCAGTGGGCCAACGACCTCGCCGAAAAACTGTCGAAAATCCACGACGAAGAAGTGACTCGTCGAAAGGAATTTAACACAGTATTCGACGGCCATTTCCTTAAGAGTCTGTTTCCTGGTATGACGGAGTTACCTCCAACCTTCGCAACCCAACCACCTTCGGCTTTCGACGCCAAGTTGCCGCAACTAGACGAAGATGACGCGATGTACATAGTCGAACACTTCCCTGACCTAGCCCAAGACGTGCCTAAATACGACATGGAAGCTACTGTCAAGTTCTTTCAACAAAGGTATATCTTTGCGAGAATAAGGTTGAATTTGCCTATCAATAAGTAGTTGTTCCTAAAATCTCGGGTCATATATTTTGTGAACATCAAGTTATTAGATGTGAAGGAGTGCATCTTGAAAGAACAAAAGATTATTTAAAAGTCGAAATTTAAAAAAGAGACATATTATTTACAATACATTTTGTTACAGGCTCAGTGCATCACAGCATGAGGATGCAGATGTTCAAGTTGACTTCGCAAGGTAAGCTACTATATCTATTTTGATAACCCTTCAACCTATATCTATACAGATAAATCACCAGTTTGTAATTCCAAATTAACAGCTTTTCACTGACTTTTCAAATGACAATGATTTTATTATTTAAATAAATATATTTTTTACATACATAAAAAAAATATCTGTATGTCTGTCTGTTCTCCCTAATCTATGAAACGGCTGGACCGATTTTAACGGGACTTTCTCAGGTACTGGCTGATATCAGATTACTTTTATTTTGAAAAATAAAATAAGAATTACACGAATGATCATAAAGGAAAATCTGCGCGCTAAACCCCGAAGTAACGTAACATGTTCTCATCAGGGACTTCGAATCAGAAACAGAAGCGGGTTTCGAGAGAGTAAGCGGTCTCGCGTCTCAGAAGCAAAAAGTGGACACCTCAACGATATGTACGCCGGATACTCTAGCAGTATCAACGTTGACCGAGGTGCGAACACTACCAGTTATACCGGAGTGCGAGAGCCCAACTAAACGTACTGACGAATTTGAAAATTGTGAATTTTACATCGAAGAGTCGCTACCCTCGAGCTTGGAATGGGGTCGGGACGAACGACAGGTCTACATCAAAGATTACTGTACGCACTACACGCCTGTAAGACCTCCCGAATTTATCTGGGTGACGGATACAATAATAACAAAAAATTTTTTTTTGCAATATTCTGATTCAGCACTGACCTTTACTGTACTATAAGTACGCTGGACTGGCTAAAGCCGTTGACTTGTGCCTATTTGAATTTTAATGTAGCGCTTGTCTATGGAGAGCATGTAACGAAAGGGGCCCAGTGCCCCAAGAATAGGTTTTGACACGTTCGTACTTCGTACGCTTTTTTAAATAAAGACTTCCTACACTCGCCGCTTTGGGCGCGTTTTGACGTTCCCATACAAAATGAGGAAAATGCGCAGGCGATACTGCCAACGTAAAAACATATGAAGCCTTTTCTTTTGGCGAAGAAGGCATTTGATAACCGAAATAAATTGATGTTAGGGGCGCTTCAAAGCGACACTTTGTTGTTTTTGTGTTTATTTTGTATGAAGTAGCCAGTCCAGCGTACTTCTTTACTAGAAATTAGTGAATAGACAAATATCATTTACAATATAAGGCTGCATTGAGTCAATTTTCCAATAACCTTAGAAAAACTAACTTTGGTCTTAGAAAAGCAAATTAATACACGTAAATGCTAATCGCGTACTAAATTCCGTTCGGAGGTCTTGTCTAGGTGGTTGCGTTATATTAGTTTTTTGTTGCTCCTGTCTTCGCCGGCCCCATATTAGTTTATATTATTTTGCATATTCGTACATTAGACAGATAGAATATTATTTCAATTTCAATAATTTCACGCTAAATATACCTGAGATTTTAGTGGATCCATATATATTTATATTCTCACACATTCATTAATTAAAATACCTGCAATGTGGAAATGTTTATAAATGACAGCCGCGATCGTGACGTCATCATGGTTGATTTGCGGGAATGAAATATGTGTCGATGTTTGGGCTCGGAAAACAATTTTTATATGGGTCCAACTAATATCGCTTTACCTAGTCCCCCAATCTTAAAAGCGACAAAAAGTTTGATTATAAAAATATACATTTCAGGATAACATGGACACACACAAAATAAATATGGATAACCTCCAACAGTTCCTAATAAAACTATACAGTTTATGTAAACTTAACGTAGTATTTATATTGGAAGAGTTAGTGAAGCTAAAAAGGCAAGTGCAAGACCAGCAGTTGTTCATAAAGGAAATGCACACGGAGATATTGAAGGCTTGGGAGCAGACCAACGAAGAAGCGGCCATTAAGTTTAGAGAACAAACACAGAGACTCACAGTCGACCACGAGTTAGAACTAAGCGATATGAAAGCAACCCTTACAGAGAAAGATAACGCCATAGAAACCCTTAAAGAGGAAATAGAAAAGTTAAAACTAGAACACCAGAAAGAGATTGAAAGATTACAGAAGGAACATCAAGGTACGACAGAGCTGTTGGATAAGACTCGGGTAGAAATTTGTGAGTTTGAGAAGAAAATAGTAGAACTAGACGCCCTGAAACAGAAGGAGATCAAAGATTTGCAGGAGAAAATGCACATGGACTACAAAGCAGAGATTGAATCCATGCGTTCAAGGTAAGATATTTCTTCTGACATAACAATAGTATGGGAAATCTTATAAATAGATACTTGATGGTATTAATTTCGAATTTTTTGTGCACACACTCCTTCCATCTTTAAATAGAATAAGATTTAAATCGCCATTTCCATATAAAATTAAAAATCGTAACGAAAATCTGTTTGAAAGCATTGTTCTTCTTAACTACGTTACGGAATCTTGATATGGTTTTATTAATAAACTATGTGGAGCAAAGTTAACGTTTTGTAATATTAATCTTATAGCGATTAGTCCTTTTACTTCAACAAAATCTCGTTAATTTACCAACTTCAACAACCAATGTCTTGTCTTATAGCTATGTAAAGTGTACATCAAAATTTATCTCGACAGGTTCCGCCTCGTAGCGCTGACGAACATGGACCGATCACCGTCCGAGTCAAGTCTGGAGAAGATAGAGAGGACGGACGTGATAGAGATTGCGAACCACAACGCGATCGTGATGCAGACCAAGGAGAACGCTGAGGTGGAGAAGGAAGAAGCTGTGAGGCTCGCCGTGGAGAAGTGCGAGGCGGAGTGGCAGGAGCGCCTTGACACCGAATTAAACGCTACCAAGGTCAAGTTTGAGGCTGAGAAACAGGTTAGATTTTGTTTCCACTGTTAAACATAGAGTTACCTCGAGACTGGTCCGGCGGTATTCGAACTTCCTTTATCGGATCAATGTCCATTTTCGCTTCTGGATCCTGCGGTTTCGAACATGTTCCTAGCTACAAGTTAGACTTACGCACAAAAACAAAAATGATAGATTGAAAAACACTCGTTTTATGGTTTCTACGCTTGCATAAAATTAGACGCTTGCATAAAACGAAGCGCGGCAGAAGCAGATGCCATCGCATTATTAGAAAATCCGAGTGGCTTTGATGAATTTTAATAATTAATCAACTGGTGTAACGAAATAACGCATGTTGATCTGCTGCCTTGCTATAGATGCGGTCTTATCCATAAAGACCCCTCCGCCCCCTGTTTAATCCCATGTTGCATACACTTTTAATCTCCAATATCATTCGATGTTTGTCGTTGCTAGGTAACAATAACGGACATGACGCGTCGTCTCCTCTCGGAGAAGGACCGCCAGCTGGAACTGCTTCGAGATCGAGAACAGAACTTGATGCGCGAATGTACCAAGTACAGGGACACCATCCAGCAACTCACCGACCCGGAGACTAACGACTATGACTCTCTGCTCAAGACACAGGTTTGTAACACGATTTATAACCGACTTTAAAAAGGAACAAGCTATTAATTCGACAGTTGTGTTTTGTTTTGTTGTGTTTGTTATCTCGGAGATTTTTACTATTCACTAGCGACCCGCCCTCGCTTCGGCTTATATTTTTCTTTCAGACTATTATAAAACATTGACTTTTCTATACTACCTATAAAAGTATGTATTTTTTTAGCTATAAAGCCATCGCTGTTCAAGTCCTACACATTAGTAAATCAGTATCTAGATCCGTAACGTAGTTTATCAGAACCATGCGTTCGAAAAGACAAAATATTTTTTATGGAAACAGCTATTTTTAATTTATGTCACACTGTCTAAAGATTTGCGTCTGTCCGCGGCATTTTCTGCGTGTTATTTGTTACGTCACAATTTTATTCTGGTAATTTGAGTCACAGACAATTCAGTCAAAAACATTATGGTATTGCAGTTCGCAACATTAGAAAATGAAAAGGCATTATTACAACAACAAGTACAAGATCTAAAGAAAGAGTTGGAGAAGAGATCGGAAGAAGGAGATAAGAGTAAAGAAGAGGACAGTGACGGCAGGTATGTATTTTTTTAAACCTTTAATTAGGTACATAATATCTATAAATATGTTTTGGTATCCTTCGGCAAGATGATAGTAAGCAGCTACAGTAATCCGGTTTATACAGAGTGGCCCATTGATAGACGTTGGAAAGGATGCTATGCTATAGGGTACCCGAATCACCCCCATGTATTTTCAGCAATTGTTTATAGTTTGGGAGTTATAATTTTTTTGAAGTTATTTTCTTTTTGTAAACATAATTTTTTTTAAGGAATTCTTCGAACTTTTTCGTATTTTTTTTAGTCTCCATTTGTGATAATTAACATACTTAAAGTTACCTGCCTGTTAGCATACAGATCCTTAACATGATGTTTAAGACGACATTGGCAACGACGCTTAAGATGCTGTTATTTCTAGTTTCCAAAAGCATGTATGGTAAATGTGTGTGGTGTTCAGGTCGTCTCCCCGCAAGGAGGAGGTGAAGCGTGCTCGCAGCCGTTGCCACACGCCGTGGGGGCTGGCGGGCGGCACGCTGAGCCTGTCCGCCTGCCTGCCCGGACACTCCGTGCTCGTGCTGTGGGACCCCGCGCATCTCAACTATACCGTTATGCAGGTATTGACCTCTTCACCGCCTAACGTAGGGTAGGTTGCTAACTCACCAAGCGCGTAATCTACATTCGTAACGTCATCGCACTATACGCACAGTATGAATATATGATATACCGCGTGACATCCGCTAGTCACGCGGTTTAACCCATGAAACTCCCGTTCCCGTGGGAGTACAGGAATAAAATATAGCCTATATTTCTCGTTCTTTAAGTAGCTCTTTCAGAAATTCAGTTTAAAAATCAGTTCAGTACTTTTTGAGCCAATTCGTTACAAACATACAAATCTTTCCTCTTTATAATATTAGTATAAATAACTTTATTTTTAGTTTTTAAAAAATAGGCCTTTGAAGTGAAAGAAAAGTGACGCTAAGACACCTGAGTGAGTCGCGACGTGAGACATCTTACTGTCATTACACCTATTCCGCATTTCGAACTCAAAGCTAAAGACATCGCCATTTTCGTCGTCAAATTTGCCTAGTTCTTTGAAAACTAATAACGCTCAACTGTGGCTAAGTCAAGCTTTTTTTTCACAGGAAGCATCTATAATGTACTTCGTTCACAGCGACTGCCTTCCAGCCCTCGATCTCAGTATACAAGTAAAGAACGAAAGTGAAAGACGGCTGTATGCCATCGCTGTAGTCGAAGCCAAAGAGTATTGTTATGCTAAAAAGGTATGTACATTGTATAAGTGGCGAAAATAACGCACCGTCAAAATCTAAGAAAGCTCCTGATCTTTTCTTACGACGTTCAGTTAGATTTCCTATAGGCGATATCATACCATAATGCTAGTTCGCCCCAAACTTTTGTTTCCAAGGTAAAATGTAGTTACTTAAATAAATTTCGAAAGACGAAAGCTATGTTCACACATTGTCCCACCTTCCTCTGCCATCCTACATTCAAATCCATGAAATTTTATCTAATATGTGTATGTATAGAGCGGCAACCGCTACCTGATGCCTCGAGGGTCCCGATTCTACCGCGTGAGGGTCAAGCCAGCGCGGCCGCACGCACCACCGCCTTGTTGCGAACTACGGCATAAGCACGGTGACTATACGAAACTTTATTGTATATATTATATAGGCTTCATTTTACTCAGTTATTTTTCTTATAATGTTTTAACGGATAGGATACATGATACTATAGAAATGCTTACCATTATAAACTCCAAATATTATCGTACTTCGAAAAGTGCTTCGATTTTTATTAGACTCAAGAAGTTTACATCAAAATACTTCATTAATATCGCGTTTCGAATGACAAATTGTGTCATTTACAATTTGTAGAATTTGTTTGTTTTTATGCAAATGTATTCTTTGAAAGAGTAAATAGGTTATGATCTATACACATAAAATTCAAAATCCTGACTCACTGACTGGTAGACACATATCTCAACGCGCAGCTTAAACCGCTGGCCTTTGAAATTCGGTAGGTGATTTCATAGTGACGTATTGATTTTTTATTTGGGATACTGCCCCTAAGGGGTATGAAAGTTTGTAAGTAATCTTACCGACGAAGCTGCATCCGAAAGCTAGTATTTACGTATACAGAGTCGAATAATTTTAGGCGCACAGAGCATCGCCTCGTAGTACATAATTATAATGAAGAAGAAAAAAAGCCATACCATTTTTCTTAAATTATCGTCTTTTATTTTATTAAAATTGAGGCGTTATAGGTTTTATAATTTATTTTACAAATTAATAAGCATTGTCTTCGTCAACATATTATCAAATGACCATCGAATCTTTAGTAACCTCTAACAACTACACTTTACCACAAAAATTAAGAGGACGCAACATAAAAAAAAGGTAAGGGATATTTTATTTTTAAAGAATGCCAGCCGATGCTTTGTAACAAAATCGTGCGCCTAAAAATTCTCGACTCTATATAGAGAGCTCGTAGATTTCGTTGATGAAGGCAACTTTGTAAGTATTTTGCAATTAGTTTTGTTGTATGGCAGTATTACTTCGTGTCGCTTTGTGTCTGTGCTTGTGTTGTTTCTTTTTTAAAATAAGCTATGTACCATTGTGTATGTTTGTCACCGGCAAAATCCTTCTATAAGCAAAACTTACCTTGACTATGAACTTTGGTAAAATCAGTCTAATATCTTTATTCAATCAAGTTGATGGCACCATTATGTTCAGCTATGTTTGTTTCTTTGTCAAAACAAGTTACATCTATAAAAGAGTTGTTTAAGTGAATACTTGAATTTTTTGCGTTAAATCGCTTTAGCTTAACTCGTTCGGTGTGACACGAAATGTTTTCCCAAAGTGTATGTGTCAAGCGTGAAAATGTCGTCAATCGACGACGTAGCGTACGTATTAGCGTGGCACAAAATGTGTTGATACTTTTTCGGAATCGGGTTGTGTATGTGCCAAAGAAAGCGCATCAACACATTTTGAGCCACGCTCAAACGCAAAGTCTAGACGATATTTGAACATTTAAAAAACCTTACCTTGAAATATTGTGATCGAAAATTCTTATCCTTATGCCAGTTGACACTCATTCATGACTGCTATAATTTCGGCAAACCGTAAAGGCTTTGTAGTGCGTTGCCGGAGCCGAACGTCTTCTACGTAAAAGTTAAATTTCTAATGACCTATTCACTAGCAATTCAACTTTATCGTTGAAGTTCTGAGTCTTGTATGCCTCAAATATCCTAATGCTAAACTAGAGCCATTACGATAAATTAATAATATGACGTGACATTCGGTAACTTATGCCTTAAACTGTAATAAAGTAACATTTGAAATAAATCCACAGTTTAAATATAAGCTTGACGTAGTAAGCAGTTTGGAATCTTCTTGAAATGAGAACATTTGCCCAATTTAGCGTGAGGGTTGTCAATATAAGGATTTCGAATAATTGTGTTCTATTTAAGGTCAAAATAATGTAGATAAGTCTTTTTGAATTTTTGATAAAGTCGAGAAAACACGTGAACGACGTATACGCGATTGGCCACGATGTGACACCCATTACTGTAGTTACGCCTATTCCGCTTATTTTCTCGCGCCTGCGTGAGTGGGTTATTTTGAGCGATTTGTGCCCAGATTCCTAACTACTTTTACTTATATTTAAACTGTGGCGCATCTATGTAGTGTTTTAGCATAGATTACTGTCATGTACCTGTTATAAATTATTGTAATGGCGGCGCACACACATCGTTGCAGATGCAATGAAGGGCAGCGTGCTCGCCGCGCTCGGCGAGCGGCCGCTCAAGAAATGGTTGACCTACATGCATGCCCCAGGTCAATTTACTTCACCACTATTATTATATTACTCTCATTACACCTTATGGTTCAAGAAATAAAGGTTATTTTAACACAAGCAAGAAAACTACGCTAGTAACGGGAATTACATACCTGTTTCTTTGACCATTTAATCACCACCCCCGCTTGCACATACCTTCCCCCTTGTTTGTTATTTACGCTAATAATAAAATCAAGTTTTTATATCCATAGTCATTATTATATTGTTAATTACCAGGTGACGGTTTAACCATTTTGTATATAATTATTTTGTAAAGAAACATTAAGTGTATATTCGATTGAGTGCTCCGTACTTCGACTGAGATAGAGATACTTAATGCTTAATCGATGACTAGACCAAACTAAAACTATGCCTATCCCTTTTTAAATCTCTATCACAGATAGAGATGAAGCTACCTTATTACCTTATTACCAAGGACTTACTCTATGTTTTGTTATCAGGGGGTAAGGCTCTTACACTCAGTCGCACAGTACGGTCGCTGATCAAACGTCACCACTTTGCATTTGATCTAAACTCTAAATAATTTGAAAGATGATTCCAATCCCGACATTCTAAATTTAATTTAATTACAGACATGCAAAAGTCCGTTGACACAAGTCAATCCACAAGCTCAGCGACGGACGAGAGTCGCGCTGGTGAAGTAGCGACCGCTACCCTGATAAATTTGGAGTCGCCAGTGTCAACGAGCGAAGCGGTGTCTACGTCCAGTGCGACTGCCCAAACTGAGGATCAGTTAGACTCAATCGAAGCCAGCGAGCAATGGAACTCAAGGATGCAGGCATCTACCGCCAGCGCTATGTAATTTTCACCAGCTTTGTAATTTGAATGCATTTGTCAGAATATATTTAGGATGGGGTAGTAGTATTTAGATATAGTTATTGTATTTATGGCCAAAATTTTAATATTGGATTATGTTTCTGAGAGATTGAAGCAGTATTTTGCACAATCATTTGCCACTGAATTTTTTTGTATTTTAATTTAATATGAGGATCTGGTTGATCGATCTGTGCTCGGTTTCTTTTTCTCACAAGAAACTAAACTTAAAAAAAAATACGGAAAAATCGATCCAGTGAACGTCAGACTCGAACCGGGGACTCTAAATTCGTTATCGCCCCCATAAGCTGGGTTGCTGCATATATGGGGTTAATTCTATCTCTATTCCAATATTAAGCAACATCTGTTGAGCGGTTCAGCCGTTTACCCGATTGTTTATCGCACAAAGTTTGCGTTTTCTTAAATCTGCATTCGATTTCTACATCTGACAACTGAAAGGTATTTTTACATTTCTTTAAAGATGAAATTAAATGTTTCCAGGACTGACATGGAGTGCAGCGTGGGTAGGTGTGGCGCAGAACCCCTGGAGGTATCGGGGGCTGTCATTCCCCCCAGAGGCGCCCCTCCGCCCGCTGAACTAGCCGAGGAGGCGTCGCCCTGACCCCTGTGACCTCTACGACCTTTGTGACCCTTGGGACGAATGCCCCGCACTCACAAACCTCGCCACCCACGTCAAACTCAACTGGACACCAGTGAAATTGATAAGTGATGTACATAATGTGTAATGATAGCCATAGACAAGGCTAATCAAGTGCAAATTGTGATGAAACAATTAAGTGATGTGATATGTTATCTATATGGTCTTATTATGGTGGAAGTATTGTCAATGTCAGTTTGGGGCCCTGGAAACTGTGAAGGAACTTTTACTAAGAAAATGAGTGGTATTACTCATGCTACATACAGACGTAAATTAATGTACTTTGAACACATTCAGTAATATATAAGTTACAAAATTATTATATGCTGTTAATGTATTATGATGAATATCAGCAATGATTTTAATATTATATTCTTCCGAGCGCCTGGTCGATGTCTTCCACGATTTTAATCTATAAAATGCTAACAAATTGATGTAAAATTAAAAGAACGAAATTAATATGAACGTCATTTAGGGCTCGGAGTGAAGTTTCGAAGAGGAAAGTATTTAATACATTGAGTTTAAATCGACTTTCTTAAAAAGTTTATTGAAGAATTACTATTGATTTCTGTAGTCTTCAATTCTTGATATTCAACACTTTATTCAGATTTATATTTTACTTCTTGATGTTGGTGAGGCTTGACCTGATTCGATAGCTATTTCATCTCAATAGTACAAATTTATTTGGTAGTCATAAATCTTTACGCCATTTCTTTATAAATGTCATTCGTATTTATTGTTTTACGTTTATATATTGTGTTGTGTTTAAATTTAGTTTCCCATCCAATACCATTTTATTGGTATGCCGTTTGATATATTAGCACAATAGTTTATGAATGCGGCAGCTGTGAACTGTAGCGCCTTGGGGCCATGCCATGCCTATTATTGCCATCATAGATTGATAATGTATATGAGATTTATATGAAGAGTATAATTCGGTCTCTGTTACTTGTCATTTTATCATCGTTGGCACACGTTACAGGTCAGTAGAGGAGGCCTAAGATCTGACAATTGCTTTAACCCAGATTACCAATTTCCTCGTAAAAGGTCACGAAGGTCAGATGGCATTTGCTTCGTATAGAAATCAGATGATCAGCCGCATCGGGTTGATTCAAGTGTCGACCCCAACAATATATAGGTTAAGGCCAGGGGACAAGTCTGTCACTGTCACACAGCCAAGCTATCATGGCAATAACAGCTCATGGTAATAGGCCTCTGTTGTGTTTATATGAGTAGTGATAATTTAATGTCCTTTTAGAGTTGATGTGTGACAACACTTCGAGGTTCTTAGTGAGAGGCTTAAGGTGTGGTTAAATTAGGCAGTTTTGATCGACGTGTGTATTAAGTACATGAAATGAGCAAGATGTCGTTGTACCAATACATTTTGCAGTTAAATTTGCCAGTTTAAGGTCCCCTTAATTTTGTCCCTGAGCAGGGACGATTGACTACTTGCAAAGTTAAAGCCAAAACCTTCTCAGATGAGTCCCCGAAGGGCTAGACAGATGTGTTCCAACACTCACTTTTCACCTAATTAGGTGTCAATGCGAAATTGGTGATTCCATCGTTTTCTACTTTAAGTACATATATGTCTTTGATTTTCCGCTTAGACATTATGCAGGTTTCCTTGACATCAGTGCCTGTAGGCAAAGTAACATTTTGTATCGTTTCTATTAGCGGAAGCGCGAGAGAATGTTACTTTGTCGAAGCCTACTGGTAGGTTATAGAAAACTGAAAATTTATCAAACCGATTCGTTTCGAGCTTTCAAGTGTTGTCATGCACTTGTACGTCTTTTACGAATTAAATTTAGAGTCCATTCTTAAGATTCTCCTACCTGTAAGTTTTATCTTGATAACTAAGTCATAGTCATTATTTAGTAGGACTATTGTTCCTCGTAGATATTTTCTCTTAATGTCGATAGGCTTCTGCGAACGATAACGCTTTACACTCGATCTCGCTCCTACTTGAACTCCTTATCTGCTAAATAGATTTGAACCTAGTTGTAGGTTAGACACAATATTTTTTTAAATTATTTGGTCGAAAGTCTAATGTTTTTGGATGAAGAGAGACATTAAGAAACAACAATAATATAAATAACGTGAGGCACACACACAGTTTTGCGTCCAATATTGTTTTAGCCAATCTAACATTAAGGTATATTGGTAAATGTAAGCGCAAATTGTGGTGTTGTGTAATAAAATAAGAGGAGAATGCTTCGTGTTAAATTTGTTTGTGGCCTTATTGTAAGTGGCGCCCAACGTGGGGCTACAGGTGCCTCTAGTCATATTTTCAGGTAATGATGACACTCGCATGTAATGGAAATAAGGTTAGAGGCACTGTCATCGGCGGTAGCCGACTGCTGTGATAGTGCGTGCTGTGCTCTCCCCGATCCCTCGTCGAATAGTTTTACGAATACAAATGAAGAATGAAATTTGTAGTTTAGCTAGGGCCTATATTTAAGACGATAAGATAAAATCACAAAGCTAATAACTATGTTTAAATAGTTTTTGTATTGGTAAAACTATTCATTAGTGTTCTCGGCTCCATTTATCAATGTTCGAATATTGGATGTATTGAGGCATGTTTAGTTAATTATTATATTTAAACAATACCAGTAAGATAAATAAATAAATAAATAAAGATGTTATGATAGCTGCGTTTGTATCCGGAGATATCGTTAAGCAGTTTGCATGTAGTAAATAGCTAGATCAGTGTTCTGTTATTGCAACAACATGTTGCTGGACAAACCGGGAACTGGTATTGGTTCCGTTTTTAAACTCATTTGAATATTGTCTCCTATGCCTGCCTTCTACAAAAAATTCAATACAAACTCGTTTAAGGTTCACGTAATGAGAAGCTTTGCTTATTTTAAGGTTTACATACACGTAACAACTGTGAAAAGGATCGTCACCGCCTCGGCTTAGTTCGCAATCTTGTCTCGGGGCGAGGCGATTCTATTAATATGCTGACTAGTGCGCGTTGCAATATGTTATTTCATACAAGTTATACTGAACGCCTCGATGATTAGTGTGCGTTAATCTTAAAACCCTCTTAATGTTACCCTCGTATGAGTAGAGATGGGATTCATTGCGATAGCTTGAATGAAACTAACATATTGGGATTCGCAGTTATGTTGAATCTTTAAGGTTAGACATGTGCATGAGGCTCGGCTCGACTTATGTAGTTACTATAGAGCTAGTCCCATAATGGATTTTCTTGTCCTGATAACAATTGGTTTTCGAAGCTATTCCCATACTAAAATTGGTTAAGCGATTCAGTCGGGAAAGGACAACATACAAATTGCAAGTAATCATTATTACTAGAGTACACATTCGGTTCAGGAAAATGTTGGATTTATTTATTTTCTGCGCGGTGGCCGAGTTTGTGTTAATGGTAGTTTTGTGGCATTCTGAATAATCAGGTGTTAAATTCACTAAGTGTATTCTAAAATATGTGGGAAAATTAAAAATTGGGTGCTTTATTTGGTTCCAAATTGAACATTGGGCAATGGCGAGATGCGAAATGAGTATTTGTATCTTTGTGATTAAGGTGATATTCGTCTGGTCGCAGTATGTTAAGTTTGTTCGTGGCCGTGTGGATATCAGTGTTGTTTAGGTTGGTGTTTTATCAATCGGTCAAAATTCGGATTTGGGAATGTTTTGCGATAGTAAACGCATAATAAATCTAAAGTGTGATCGCTTAATGGACTATTTGTAGTGACCAATTTTATTGTTAGAAAATAACAAACTGTAAAATTGATAATTTTAATGTAATTTTTATATACAATAAATAGACGATTTTATACAAATATCTTGTATTTTATTTTTCACAAACCAATTGAGAAGATGGCGGTCTTCCGAAATATAGGAACAAATTTATTTAAATACATAATAAGCAGCACACTGGCGTCAGTGACAGTAATAATAATCAACGAATTAAAATTACACTTATGATTATTTAACTTTATATTTACAAGGCGACTATAGGAGATTATTAGCGAGCAGTGCATTATAAGAGGCCGCTGAAGGCATTGACGGCGTGTTGGTGCTGCGCGTCGAAATACTCCTTGCACTCGGAAATGTCGTTGTTGGGGAAGGCGCAGTCTGAATAGTTCCACGTTTGCATGTCTACGGTCTGCGAGCACTCCTGCCCGTACCTGTAGTACCTCTGCTCCGGCGTGTCCATTGCTGGGGAGGTTCTCGTGCTCTCTGCGTTATAGTACTGGCACTCATCGGTGTAATATGCTTGAGGAACGTAGCTTTGTTGCTCGCAGAAACCTTCGGTTTGTTGGTACCCAAATAGTTCTGGGGAGGGGGTGTCACTGGATTCCGAGCCGGCGGCGCGCTGCCATTCCAACCAGTAAGATTCTTCTGGTCGCGAATTATCGCCGTTTAGGTCAGCAAAGGTCGGTGGTGACTCGAGGGTGTGTTCCTCCATTGGAAAGTCTAGTCGGATGGGTTGGTCGAGTTGAAAGATTTCTTCTGGATGGAAGATGTCGTCTGCCGGGAGAGTGTTAGGGTCATAGTGTTGTGGCGGCAGTGAAGGCGCCGCCGGGCCGGGCGGCGCGTAAGCGTAGGCCTGGGGGTCCGCCGGGGACCACGCCGTGTAGCCCTCCTGGGGAAGCTCGGCCCGCCATCGACACGAGCACTCGAATGGTCCACACGTACAAGTAAGTACTAGGAAGAGAAAAACTATTTTTATTAAATATTTTCTTTATAATCTTGAATCCTGGTCAAATTTATATATAGTGAACGTGTTTTTAAAGCCTTTTCTTTATAAACCATAGCTAATCAGAATATCGTTGTCCACACAGGGCATAGGTTTCTCCCGCCGATTGAAAATCTTAAGTAGGTACCTACAGCTTTAGAATCTAAAATAATCTTACCTCTTTGGTTATCAGGTATAAGTGGGGGTGGTTGTGGGTGTCCATTGCACATTTTCTGCGTCATTTGTTTGTCGGGCTTCACTGTCAATATTTTGTCAGCTATCGCGGCTTCTCTCGCTAGCAGCAGCGCCAGGCCTCGTACCCTTCGACCCGCGCCCAAAGACCGCCTTTTAACGAAAATATTTATAAATTAGATAAATTACATATATACCTACAGAAAGCCGTACCTAAGTGAGCCGTGGTGGCCTCGGGGTTTGAGCAGTCGCCTGCTACGCAAGCGACGTAAGTTCGAATCCCAGCGGGGCCCGTACCAATGAGTTTTTCTAAAAAACTTATGTACAGTGATTTCACACCACGTGCTTTACGGTGAAGGAAAACATCCTGAGGAAACCTGCATATTTCTGAGAAGTATTTCAAAGACGTATATATAGTGCCTGAGACGGCGATAGACTCACCATCCGTCACGTTGGCACTTAATCAAATTCGGTGAAAAGCGGGTGTTGTGATAACAACATTTCTGCCTACCCTTTCGGGGAATACAGGCGTGAGCATATGTATGTATGTATGTACCTACAGAAACTTACTAAGTCGAGGCCTGGAAGATGGTTGACAAACCTGACAGTGACGTGGCACGTTCTAAGCACGTGCCACGTCACCGTATCACCGCATTGCTAGTCCAAAAAATGTATGCTAAATGCTACGGTTGTATAGAAAGAAGTTAAAATATTTGATGTAGAAGTATCAGTACTCACCTGACTTCACTAGCCCCTTTAGCTTCTGGTCTGGGGTGGTCGTGTGCTCCCTTGGCTTGGAAGAATATGGCGTGATCCGTGTGTCGCCAGAAATGTGTGACCGGGTACCCGCAGTGACCTCGGCACGGTTGCACTTCTAGCCGACCGCCGTTGCACAGTCTGTTTGGGCAGGGCTTACCTGGAGAGGTGTCATTTATGTTAGCTATACCTAAGTTATGATACTTGAAAACAGGAGAACTATTGGATATGGAGACGTAGTTATTTCACCTGTTGGACCAGGACTAAAAAAAATATAATTAATGACCCAGGTAGGTATTGATTCAAAAATCTTAAAATGAATAATCCCTGCAAAATAACTATTTTAGAAAATACGTCTGCAATTATAATATTCGTCACAAAAACTGGTACCTAAGTGCTGTTATTTTTTTCGTGGGAACTTGAGAATTACAAATATCAAAAGCTAAAAGTAAATGCGTGTTACATACCAGGCGTGCATGGCACTTATCTAAGCTCGGCAGGGGCGGGACTGTTATTAATTTGTTTGTAATTATCTACCCATCGTATTTGCAACACGCGTCAACAAACGTTAAAATATATCACATTGATAATACCTTGCTGCTTTTTCCGCGCTTTGTCACATATGGCTGGTCTTAAATGCACTCTGGAACCATCTTGCAGTCTGCATCTTGCTGAACAAACGAGCACTCCTAAGCAACTCTTCTTTAGTATATGCACGTTGTGGTTGTTAGTATTCCTCATGGCCCAGCCGGAGGCGTGTCTTCTGGCTTCCTCACAAGCTGGAGGGTAAACCTTTCGTACGTGGCCGTCAGACCACTCACTGAATGCGTCGAATGATGCCACGCGCGGGACCACGGCGTCGTTGATGTCCCACTCCGGCGACGATTGGCCTTCTGTCATGTCCGTTCGACTGCTAGTACTGGAAACGGAAGGTTTCGTTAATATTTTGATTAAATAAAAAATGGTTAGTGGTAAAATTGTAATCATTTTTTATTATAGTTGTTGGTGTGCGTTACACATAATCTAATTAGGATCCACCACTTCAAGAAGTTTTATTGGCTCATTAAATGTTTCAAGAAATTTCCTTTAATTTCTACAATTTAAAGCTTTTCATATTCAAGATATCTAAGTACCATCTCAAAAACCATACAAATGTCACAAAATGTTGATTAATTCCATATCTTTTAAATTAAATGCAGGTATTTACCAATTCGATATGAAGATTTAGCTCCTAACTAAAAAGTTGAACGAAATAAAAAGAGCTTGTGCGTGGAGAAAGCTCGTTCCCCTCGCGAGGTTCGTTGAGCCAATTGCTACGGAACTGCGAGGGGCAAGCCGTCTAATTGGATAAATATCTTTGAGCTCCCTCCGCCCAGCTTAGTGTAAATAAAGAAACTTGCTTACACGTCTACAGGAAACATTAAATTGTTACTGCTTCATTCAAGCAACCATACGATCGAGATTTATTTGGTTAAGGTTTGAGAAATGATATCTGCCTAGATATCTAGTTTTTCTAAATATCTGTTCGAGTTACTGGACTTTAAAGGGTCCTTGTAGGTGCTCCTACACACCTAGGCCAGTAGCTGTGTAATTTTGATCTGCATTGGATGTTCTGATTTAGGTTCAATCTAGGATCCTATTGTGTCTTTGTGTAGAAGTTCCTGCTCATTGTGCATATTTTTGCCACACGTTCAGTAATGTACCGTAAAGCAGGGAGCTTAACAACTTGGGCTTCCTACATGTAGAAAAAAATAATCTTGTAAGAAATAGATATTTAAGAAGAAACAAATATCTATCTCCTACGAGAATAAGACTTCTAGTTTTTAACCGATGAAAACGGGAGATATGAGGCTCGTATTCGATATTTTTTTGTTTTTTTTTGCTGCTAAAATGCTATCAGGCGACTGGGACCGCGGTTCCAGTCCTTAGTAGTTCCAGTTGCCTGTATCCTCAAATTAATTAATATAATTTCGATAAACACCAACCTGACTTGTAATGTGATTGTATGTATGTATTTCGATTGTTAAGTTTGAATTGAGCTGGGGAAGATCTTGCCACGTCAGGGACTCAATGAAGTTCAATTAGATTCAATTGGAGGACGACTGGCCTTCCACAACCCTCCCCATTTTGACTATCGACTTGTTCATTACTTTTATTACCTCTTTTGACACGCACATTGAAATAATTGAACAAAGCTATTTTGTATTTGAATAGACCAACAGGTCTAGTTGGAAATGAAACAATTCTCATAATCTCCGAAATAACGAAAGTCGTTTATAAAAAGGTAAAATTGCTATATTTTGAATATACTTCATAAGTACGGTGAACAAACATCTAAATATATATAACTCAACGGTGACTGACTGACAGTGATCTATTAACGCACAGCCCAAACCGCTGGACGGATCGGGCTGAAATTTGGCATGCAGGTAGATGTTATGACGTAGCCATCCGTTAAGAAAGGATTTTGATTAATTCTACCCCCAAGGGAATAAAATAGGGGAAGAAAGTAGGGTAACGCCCAACATAAGATTTAGTTGAAAAATTTTAATAAAATCCTAGTCAACCTTTTCGTACTAAAATAAAATACTTACTTTTATAAATCTTGTGCAAAATGTTTAAGAAACAAGTAATGATGTATGACCATAGAAATCTCATAACAATATAAATTATTGGATGTTTAACTATTGTGATGTGATGCAAGGATTTTAAAATACGCACAAACATTATACTTAACCGCAACAATATTTTGTTCGTAATTTCACGATTAAACGACTCTACGAATCAAAATATAATAAAGAACACCATCTTATTAGAACAGCTAAGGACTACTTTTAAACATGGCATGGATCATTATATACGTCATCATTAATTGCAGTACTTATTTGATATTTCAAGTTGATATTTATAAAAGTGTTTTGGTCCGTGTTACTTCCTACCTTTTTATATTTAACACTCCTTTTAAAACTTTAGGCAAGTCTATAATTTCTAATTAGAATTTTAGTCTTAACGCAACTCTGATCATAATCAAATAATACAGGAGTTCTTCTAGAAAACTTTTGTGCAGTGATTTTTACACCACGTCCTTTACGGTGAAGGAAAACATCGTTAGGAAACCTGCATATGTCTGAGAAGTAATTCAAAGACGTATGTATAATACCTGAAACGGCGATAGACTCACTCTGTCACGTTGGCACTTAATCATATTCGGTGAATGTGGGTGTTGTTGTAACCACACCTCTGCTTACCTGTTCTAAATTTTTTTTATTATGTTTTCCTAAAGTGGTTATGCAATGAATACATTGAAAATTTATCTACAACATGTATGTTACATATAATTTTTGCATATGCTCACACCTATCTTCCCTGAAGGGGATAGTACAGGTGTACTTATAGTACACCAACATTTCGCCAGTTATCTTTAAGTCCCAGGCGTCGAGTCTATTGCAATTAATCGGGCACCAATCATTACTCCGGGATTGCTACTGGGATATCACAGATGGGAAAACCCTGCCCGACCCGAGGAACAAACCCGCGACCACAAGACTATCTACAACACAATTGAAATTATATTTCTTAAAAACCTATACTCTCCCGTCAGTATGCAAGGCGCCACGAAATCCTTACATAATGAATAAATTCATTTTAATTTTAAACAATCAAATAACAATTGAAATAAAATCAATAGGAGTACTTACAGGATCACCATCTCCGATAAAAATCAGCGAACACAGTCACAAGTGTCTTTCAGATTAATGTCAGTCCTTACGTAATCACTCCACACACTTAAACACTACGCGAATATTCGCAAATAATTGTTTTTCCGCAACACATGTACACACGATGAATGCTCGGAGCCTACTAACTTGTACAACAAAAATAAACATAGGGTGGTTTCCCCCCTTCGTTTGGTTGGGGATATATGGGGAGCCAATGAAGCGGCTCCGTTCAAATGACGCCGCCTACCTACCAATCAGAGCGTAGTGGCCGCTCGCCAATCGGAGTTACTCAAATTTTTACGGTTTTTTTTTCAGGAAGAGGTTCGTTGGGAAATTTTTGCGTTACGTTTTTTTGTGTGTAGTTGCTTCATTGGAATAATATCGCTTTACTACAATGCAGGTTTATACTTTGAGCTGATAATTTTTATTTGTTGTAATGTTAACTTAAGTTTCCTAGTATCCTTAAGTTTTAGTTTAAATGCTTATTTTATTACATTTTGGTTATTTTCTTGCCTTATTTTTTCGTAGAGCGTCGCCGCGCATGTTGTACATAAAATAGCGAATACTTACCTACCTCATCATTAAGATCTGATGTAACTGAGACAATCTAGAGAATGCGGTAGATCACCGCTGGTGAGTGAATAGAGATTATTTTACTGTACATATATCCATCGAGCGTTGACTGAATTTAATTTTTTTTGGCTCTTTAAATTAAATGAGTCTTTTAACTTTTATTTCTTGTCACGACGCCGCAGACTTGAATTTGAAATCGATGACATCCGAGAGAAGAGCCATCTGAATGGCATGAATAAATAAAAATAACCTTTATTTTTATTTTTATTATTGACGCCATTGTTGCTAACTAACTAAAGAGCCGTGGTGGCCTTGAGGTTTGAGCAGTCGCCTCAAGCGACACATGTTCGAATCCCAGCGGGGCCTGTACCTATGAGTTTTCTAAAAGATCTTATGTACAGTGATTTTACACCACGTGCTTTAGGGTGAAGGAAAATATCATGAGGAAACCTGTATATTTCTGAGAAGTAATTCAATGACGTGTAAAGTGTCTGAGACGGCGATGGACTCACCATCTATCACGTTGGCACTAAATCATCTTCGGTGAAAAGTGGGTGTTGTGATTACAACACCTCTGCCTACCCCTTCGGGGAATACAGGCGTGAGCATATGTATGTATGTATGTTGTTGTTAACTGGCACAAATGAAACGTAATTGTACTGAATTTGATGAAGGCCATAACATAATTACATCAACCCACATGGTAGTTACCTACTAATTAAATAGAAGAGATATTTTTTTACACAAAAAAATATACCTACATCACCTCGTTTAAAATGACTCTTCGGTTAACATAATGCCCACTTACATACAAAGAAGTGCCACGATACACTTCGTAACGATAATACTGAAGGTATCTAAAGCTGAGTGCTAACAACAGTCAGGCTGGAAAGGGGGTGTAAAGATGCGGGCACGCACGTTACACGTCATCGTTGCGTATGCGCACAACCGCGGGAAAATCGCATGCGAATATAATTTATCGACCGGTCATTCCAGTAATATTAGCTGTGCCCATGTTTTACTCGCTTAAAGTGAATTTCACAGGTGACCTACGGAACTCAATTTTTTTTTTCAAATAAAAGTACCTAGCCTAGGTTACTCCTTGTAACATTAGCTATCTGCCAATGAAAGTCCCGTTAAAATCGATCCAGGCGGATAAAACAGACAGACAGAGGAAAACTTTAAGCATGCATATATGCATATGCATTTAGTGAAGGGCTGTTATTTTGGCAGGAAATGATCGTGAGGAAACTGCATTTGTCTGAGAAGTAATTCAAAGACGAATGTATAGTGCCCGAGACGGCGATAGACTCACCATCTGTCACGTTGACACTTAATCATATTCGGTGAAAAACGGGTCTTGTTATTACAACTGCCATACTTCATTAACGTATTTTTTAAAGTATGTATCTTATATTTAATTTCGTTCGTATTCTCAATTTTGTTACTTACCAACCAAAAATCACGTTTCTTTATTTATATATGCATTACTTGCATTCTTTGGCCTAGGTACATGACAAAACGGCAGCACCACTTACGTATTTATTATTTAATTGATTTCCTAATTCAACAACGTGACATATTTAACCGCCGCTTTGAGTATATACATTTGTAATCTGATTACGCGCAGATGTAAAGAATTCGGTAAAAACCCCTGCTTAGAATATTTAAACAGAATTAGTAAACTTCTGTTTCCAAATTCATGGCCAACCAAAGGGAACGCGAGGTAATTCTTAGTTAATCCAAAGATTAGAATCACATTTTAAGAAGGGGAATACATTTAATTTAATCCTTTTTAGCGGTCTTCAGGTTAGAGCTTAGTGGACTTAGTTTATTTTTATGTTTTGACAGATTTAAATTACTTATTCACAGACGTAGTTGCCGCTAATTTGTACCGATGCATTTCATTTTGTATTCATGAATCATTAACCGAGTAAACTGGAAAATTTGAAATTATAGTACTAGAAGAAGAAGAATCAGCATTGCTATTCAACGTGGCAATGCTGCCAGCCTTCTTGGCACGATCCCGAGAGACACCGATTTGGGCCAAGTTTTCTACATGTAATTAGTTTTTAGTTACCTATTTATTATTAATATAATAAATAGTACTAGATAATTAACAAGTAACAAGCTCATTCATATGATAGTTATTCCGTTAAAATGTAACAATTACCTTATATTCTATTCAGTTAGCTCCTTTTAAGTGGAGAATCCAATATGTTAGGTACTCCAATCGCCGCGGAAGCAGCGAATAGATTATATAACACTCGTACCAACTGATCTTATCGGTATTCCTCCAGAGACTTGCATCATCGGTTTAAGCAGAGCGTATTAAGAACTTCTAAGCTTTGACGTTTAATTTTGGTACCGCAAAATTAAATGTCAAAACTAAGAAGTCCTTAATACGCGCTGCTTAAGCGATTATAATTGGCCCTTGTTAGAGGTCGATGTGGGTACGTGTGCTATGTTATCACATGTTCCTCCGTGTCTTTTTGATAGGCACCATCCGCCCACCCAGCTTGAGCCGTCGCGAGTGGACGTCGGCGCCAAAGAAGACCTTAGAGAATTTTCATTTGTAACCAACCATGTTTGTTTTACCTCCTGCCCAATGGGAAAGTGTGAAAATGTGTCTGCTTTGAGCGAGAAGTTATTGTTTTGCAATTAAGCTGCCGATTTAGATATTTACGACCACCACGCCTGCTGGGTCAGAATTTATTTATTTATTCAATAATTAGAACGGCATACAATGCCAATTACACTAACCAGACACAGATAATGCAATATACACATAAAATATAATATAAAAATTCAAAACTAAAAATAAAATATTAACGTTCATCCTCTCTCGCAGAACACCATGCACTCTAAAAATAGCTTGTTCCATCCGTCATCAAACACATCCACAGTAGGGTTAGACTCCAGGAGAGCATTGAGTGCAGTCAACGAGCGAGGTATGGGGGACTTAGCACGAGCTACTGTTCGACTGTTGGGGACAGCGAACAGCTTGTTTTTCCTACTACGCAGGTACCTGTCAGGAACGAAAAGTCGACACAGTTCACTAATCAGTTCGGGGACATTCCCCGTGGTAGGTAATGAACTCAGAGGTAAATATGGGTTATTGCAAAACATGGTTTAAACGATAACTAGATCAAACTCACACTATTCCCATTCCTATTTCAATCCGTAACACAGAAGGAGATGGAGCTACTTTTTAACCAATGACTATCTTAGTCTATGCTTCATAATAAGGAGAAACATGTTTAATTACCTTTTACCTTACCTCACATATCCAGACTCGATAAATAGAGAATATCTGAGGTACTAAGAGGATAGAAACGGCAAGCTATTTAAAGATTTAAGGCCAACTAAAAACTAAAACAAGATTAAACAAGTAAAGATGGTTCAGAATCGCTGCCGACTTTCAGATTATGTTAAAATAATCCCGTTTCTCATAATTCTGGGAGAGCTATTGTTTGCTTGCATGTAAAAACTGGAACGGGAGCCGAAAACAAAACAATTACCTTTAGTAGGGTTTCAGAGTAATCTGATTAGCGCCAGATCTAAATCCATCCATTGTTTTATTTTAATCTATAAGCTTTGCAACAGTTACTTATTTAAAAATTTGTTGATTGTATAAAATCGGTACACTTTAGTTAAGAGATATTAGAGGTGTTCTTATTTTTAACCGACAAGGGTCTACAACAATTTTTAAAGGTGTTTGAAAAGTGCAGTTTATACACTAGCGTCCAAATAATACAGCGCATATCTATACACAGAACTAAAATTCGAAGTGTCTGTTTGTAATTGCAAATTAACAGCTTAAAACATCTTATGAGTCGCGGTGGCCTTGGGGTTTGTGCAGTCGCCTGCTACGCAAACCACCCAACTTGGAATCCCAAGCGAGGCCTGAGCCAATAAGTTTTTCTAAAAACTTATGTACAGTGATTTTTCACCATGTGCTTTATGGTGAAGGAAAACATGGTGAGGAAACCAGAATATGTCTGAGAAGTTCTTAGTGTCTGAGCCGGCGATATACTCACCATCAGTCACGTTGGCACGTAATCATGTTCGGTGAAAGGTGGGTACTGTTATTACAACACCTCTGCCTCTGCCGCTTCAGGTAATACATGCGTGAGCATATGTATTTATGCATCTTATAAAATTATTTCCAATAATTAAATAATAAATGGTTAATTTTGTCTGTTTGGCAGACACGTGGCAGAGGGTGAGTCGTTCGCCGTCTCAGGCACCATACATACGTCTTTGACAAAAGTTTTTATGTAGAATAATTGTCTTTAATCGTAGCTTGTGAGAGAAGAGAGCTACATTAATTTACTAGTATGTCTTCGGAGAGTCAGCCCCTTCCGTTCACTCCTGAGGCCAATTGTCACCGAGTGCGAGTTACGTGATCGGTTGCCAATTGCGTCCCCCAACTTCCCAACGGAAGTCACCAATTCGTGAAATTGGCAATCCCTCTTAAACAACAAATTTGTAGACAGAAAATAGGTTGCTAGTGCTGTATCTGGCAGCAAATTAGCAGGGATGTATGGAATTTAACATGGCTAATTCAATCTAGACGATTTATTGCATGAGCAATCGCAGAAATGTTGTTTTATCTAAGACTAGCTAGTTTCTGTGGGATTACCGGGATAAAACATCGCCTATATTAATCAGTGATAATGTAAGTCCAGTACTTTTTGAGCCGATTCGTTACAAACACAAACCTTTTCTCTTTATAATATTAGTATAGATAACTTCTGCCTTCCGCGTATAATAGTTACTTTGGGGTAACGCTCTGCGATTGGTCTTAGCGTGATATATAGCCTATATAGCCTTCCCCGATAAAAACTTAATGAATTTTTCAAATCGGACCAGTAGTTCCTGAGATAAGCGCGTTCAAACAAACAAACATACTCTTCAGCTTTATATATCTACACTACTATTATAAAGAGGAAAGGTTTGTACTTTTGTGTGTATGTTTGTAATGAATAAACTCAAAAACGACTATACCGATTTCAAAAATTCTTTCACCTTTGGAAAGCATCAGCAAGTAATATAGCCCTTATTTTATCCCCGTACTCTCACGGGAACGGGAACTATGCGGGAGAAACCACGTGACGTCCGCTAGTTATGTATAGATTTTTTTAATTTTTTTAATTGATTCTGATTGATTAGTTAACACGTATGAAACATTAGTGCCTTTGTCGACAAGTGGATAGATAATTACTCAACACAAGTGTAGTAACATTTGCGTCTTGACTTGTCAGAGGACGGTTAGAATGGGCTTCTGGGAAGTTTTCTTTACATAGGGCTCTGTGAGTAGTCTCCCAAACGGTGATCATATCATAGTATATGACAGAGCATAGATATGCAGCCGTTAATATTATTTCTCTGGGGTGCTTTACGTTGTGTCCCGAAAAGTAAATTCCATTTACACTGTAATTAATTCATAATTTTCGTTCGGGCCCGAACGATCGGGTCACAGTGTAAATGATCAAAATAAATATAAATAAACTTTCCTTGTATTAATTATGTTAGAAAATAGTAGTCTATAGCTACTATGAGATAGCATATACATATAATATTTTTTTTTTATTTGTGCTGAATGGTTTTATGTTGAATACTTACAAAAAAATATGATTAGCATTAAAACGCTAGAAAAAAGCTAGTAGGGCTAGATTTAGTAACGCTTTTTTTTAATTTGTTTTCGAAAAATTAAACAATTTGAATCATGCCTATGTAGTACACTTTGCTAATTCCATGAGTAAACAGGGATTTGTTGCGTAGTGTCAACATGGCTGATCAAAGCGACACGTGACGAAACAGATATTTTCACATACCTACATTCCTACGTCCATGTGTTCATCTAAAAATATATTCCATCCCTTTGGAAGTTTTCATCTAACGACTTATTTATTCTTTGCTTAAATAGTCTATTAAGCACTACCAGAGAAGCTACTGGTTCAAAGTTCACATTTGTGTTCAGAAACTCCGTGTCCAAGTCAAGTGTGTTTCTAAGTCCAGCGACAAACAGACATCAAGCACAGGTCGAACTGCGTCTGACAACAGAGATATCCGGCGAGGCGGTAAGCTGATAGCGAATCTCCATACCGATCTGTATTGAGCGTCCCCACACAACCCCATAAGCCTTTCATATGAGCTCAAACAAAGGCTCAAATTAAACAAATCCGCAGACAATCGTGCCGACATAAAAGAGAGTTAATCAAACAACTATTCCGTTCGGGAGTCGAACTCTGAACAAATAGTGAGATAGTGATGTAACGTACGAGATTTGAATAGTTGTTGTGAATATGTTTCTAATTCCTGAAGACCATTTTTGAATATTTTTTTGATAAATATTTGGCTTTTAATATATATATAAAAACCTTTACAAATGCGAACTTGTATGAACTTGTGGTATATTAACAGTAAGATAAATTAGCGATGATTTAATTTCTAGCAAAACACAAAGACTGAAATGGATATTTCAGTTTAAAATAACTCCTTTTGGTATTCATTAAACTTAGAAGGCAATTTGATATATTACGAAGAGGTGCGTATTTCATTATTTATAGAACGTCCGATCTTCCCCGTGACCGTTTACGTAACCGCATCGAAACTTACGATAAAATATCCGCGTAAAGTCCCATCCCTAGCGTGCACGCCCCCGCGCCGCGTATCCTACCAACTGTCACATCACACATTTATGATTAACCTCGAATTCCATAACAATATGAACAACCATAACTAATGCGGCTCCAGTGAAATGCGCAATCGACTCCACATTATGTTAGTTTGTCAAGGCACAGCTTTGCCGGGTGCTGTATTGATTGCTTGCATTGGAGTCAACCCTTGAATGATATTATACTGAGTGTGGATTAAGTGTTGGGTAATATTATTTTGATAAGATTTTCGTAGGAACAATATTACGGTTACGACAGTAATTTGTTGCAAATCATATTTTTCTTAATCTATGTAGCAGATATACTAATTATTAGACCCTCGGACACACGGTGTGTGAGCAACTTTGAGCGAATACTGTTCGAACAGGCACTTCAAGCGTGGTTTTGAAACTTTCAAATTTTGCCGTTCCACTTATATTTATAAAGTATTATGTGAGGAGTAATATTTAATAGCACATAAAACGTTGAAGGGGTTAATATTTTCCAACATATAAAACTGATAGTTCAGTGGCAACGGCGATAAGAGGCAAGGTGAAAACTCTCTGGTATTGAAATAGCGTTGTTGTGAAAGGCCCGTGCGCTAATTTATTGTCGTCGGTTATCTACCATGCGGGCGCGCCGGTGACTCGTGCCTACAAAAAGTGCTTACCAACTATCATCACACACTCCTACTTTAGCATGCAGCACGCGACTAACGGCAACTGTTCCCGATCTATTGTTTGCTACTCATCTATTAGTCCATAAATATAAACATTCGAATTTCGTACAACTTCATCCAAGAATTCATGCTAGGATATGATAATCTATAATGCCTTTAGCTACCTACAAACTATATAGGTGTATACGTGTATGAATCACGAGGATAAATATTGAGTTTTTAAGGTGTGCATTTGCGCGTTTATCAAAGGTAGCTTTCATAGATTTTTTATCATTCTCTAAGAATAGTAATTATATTTTTTTTTATTTTCATCTTATATATACTATTTCCTTTGCAGCCGTAGCTTCAAATCATCCACAAAAATATTTCTCTTGTCAAAGCACAAACATGACATGTAAAGTTACCCCCAACCAATTTGTAAATTCATTAGAATTTTCAAAATAGTTCTATTTTGCATAAACAAGGGCTTGTAGCAGTATTTCCGCATAATTATGCGTACTCTTGTATAGCGAGACTGATTTATAGTTACATTATACTAAT
Organism: Watsonalla binaria; assembly: GCA_929442735.1. NCBI lineage: Eukaryota > Metazoa > Arthropoda > Insecta > Lepidoptera > Drepanidae > Watsonalla > Watsonalla binaria. The sequence goes on along the minus strand of OV838919.1, from coordinate 5,020,215 downwards.
TGTGCTGGATCCCACTTATTATGCCATTGTGCGCTGATAGCATAAAATTGATATTTATTGTGCGAATATTTGTATAAACTGAGGGTTTATTTAGGTGATAACTATTGTAGTTCTATGAATTGTAGAGTTTGAAGATTAAAAAGGGTTCTTTCGAGTGGTTTTGATGATTTCCATATAAATTGGAGCAATAACTTTTGGGGTTCTGTATTGATATTTGAGATTCAAATATTTCTATCAGACGTTCTGTCTGATTGAAAGGTAGTACATTTTTATCATCACCAATCACCCTTCGTTGCTTTTTAATATTGACGTGTTGGAAATATTACTTATAATAAAATGATGGCTGCGGCTGCCCATTTCACGGCGACCCCAAAACAATGGTGTTCGATGGGGAGTGAAACAAACGAATAAAGATGTTGCGTGATTTTCAGATATCATGGCGTGGGAACCCACCTTGATTGGTGGTTTTAATTAATTGGTGCTTCTAATGGGAACTTCATTTGGGGGCGCGTGGGAAACAATGGAATATCGATTTGATTTTAATAATCTAAAATCTGCACATATCCACGCTTTAATATCCCTTTTGGGATGGAATAGTATCGATATATATTTCTTCCATAAAGATAAATAAAATTGAAGTGTCTGTTTGTAATATCATATTTAAATTAGTAAAACAAATTATCTGAATGTCTGTCTCTCTATTTGTTTTGGCTAATCTCTGAAATGGCTGGATCGATTTTAACTGGATTTCCACAGACAGATTTTCGATTTTACAAAGCCTGACATATATAACATACATAGGCTAGGATCCTGCGTAATAGGCATGCTAGGCATTGAATATGTGTATATAAAGTAGAAAATATTCATTGATGCAGGTATAGCTAGAGGTAAATTTGAGTAGGTAAAATATGAGAAACCTTGTGAGTATGCTACCAACTGAAATTAAAATTATAAAATCTAAGGACTCGTGTTTATAAACTGCACCGTATACCGAAATCCGCTATCTATTGTAATATTTTAAAATCAATGGTAATCCTATAAAATAATTGCTCAAAGCCACGAACCACACAGTTCGATAAGTAGGTACAATATTGTAAAATGATCAACGTTCTAAAGCACAAAGCAGGGAATCCGATATTTCACATCGGCGCATTAAATGCTAACTCGCAATGAATCTGGTGGACCATTAAATTTTATTTCAACCCTAGGGTGCAACTGGCGGGGCGTTCGCGAAACATAAATAATAGAAAAAAAACATATTGCGCTTGTTGCTGAACTCATTATGCGCAATTAGCTACGATTGTGACAGCGGAAGGCATGTGAACGGATTCCATTTCGATTGTGACGCCGGTGATGTTTATAGACGCGTGCCGACGTCTGCGCACTTCATTTTTTATTTATTAACCTAATGGAACTTAATATTTGTTTAATAGAAATATACTGGATATGAATCCAACTTTCTGTTACGGCCGCGTCCCCGGGGTAGCAGAGGTGTTGTAATAACAACACATACTTGTCACGGAAGATGGTTAAATGTCATCATCTCCCTGTCCTTATTCCTTACATTGTCGGGGTCGGCACTTGATTCAACCCGATGTGGCTGATCACCTGATTTTTATACGAAGCGACTGCCATCTGACCTTCGCAACCCCTTTTATGAGGAAAATCTGTGATCTGGGTTAAACCAGTTGTCAGACTATTTTAGGCCTCCGACTGACCTGTAACGATTGCTAAAGATGACAAATTGGCAAGATGGTTAAATGTAATATACTATAACTTCTCAGACATATGCAGGTTTCTACACCGTAAAAATATCTTGGATTCGAGTACTTTCTATTAAAACGCTGATAAATATACGACACTCAACGTTATTGAATACAGGAAATATCTACTAATGGTAGGTATATTAACCTACTGTATTAACAATTAGTTAATACAAAGGTTAAATAACATTTTAATGCGTTTATTTAACCTGATACTTATTGACCCCTCTGTTAACAGAACACATTAGTAAAATTAGAGCGGTGGGAAAGGGTTACCGCACTCGGCGAATGTTTTATATTTATTGTTATTAGAACAATATTTGTACATCACAGATATACGGTTATGGTTATAGCCGCAGCGTCGTATGTAACCGTTCTTGGTGACGATTGACACACAATAATGCTAAATTATACTATTCAACAATAGAACAACGCTTTACTCTTTCGAATATTTACTTAAATCGATATATCTATACACCTATACATACACGTAAGTAACAGATTTTCAGTTAATGCATATAAAAGTATATACGATAGTGAAATAGAAATCAACATTTTTGAATTTTTTACTGTCTCTCTGGCTGTTTGATCCAGCTAATATCTGAATCGGTTGGACTGATTTTAACGAGACTTTCACTGGCGGATAGCTAATGTTACAAGGAGTAACTTCGGCTTACTTTTAATAAAAATAATAATTAGGGTTCCGCGGGGCACTTATGAAATTAAGACTACACGGGTGACGCCGCGTAGCACAGCAAATTTTTGAGATGATTTTTGTATCTGACATGTGACAAATAATAAACTTATTTTATGAGTTTTATTCCATTCATTAGCAAATCCAATAATTATGAAAGTTCTATCATATATCATATTCTTTAGGCTCTCTCAACTATATTTGCAGGTTTAACTAAAAACAGAAATCAGAATATTTGACCAATACAAAAGTCTCAGGCATTGCCTCATCACAAAGCTAATGTAATTTTTGACTAGGATACAGACGCGGAAAAAACTCCAGAATATGATAAAATAAATAGTCATTTTTGCTTCTTCTATTAGTATATAGTTTTATATATTTAAACCTAGATTCCTCAAAGTTTTTAGACTAGTTAAAATATTATAGACATGTATTTACGTAGCTCTATATTTACTTTATTTGTAGACAATCCTGTGATGTATCTGGGATTTCGTGTTTACGGAAGGGGAAGTATTTCGTATACGTATATCCGGATTACGTTAAAATTAGAGGTGTATTCTTTGTACACAATGATCAATCGACGCTCCCCGTGGTCAGTTAACACCAAAATGCTATTGTGTTGTCCATTTAGTTAACACTTACAATCGCCTTAACAATTCGTTGTCCGACACGCGTCGTACGTCGCTATTTGCCTATTGTTGGACGAATGATGTATTTTGCCGTGTTTTTGTTACAAAGTTATCTTTAATGTGATCTAAACGAACGGTACATGTCTGCATCGAATATTTAACAGGATTTATAGCACGATCATGCTATTTGTTTGTAGAGGGAAATTAAAGTTATTTTATGTGAGACACAACAATAGGTATTGTATTCAAGTAAAGATATTTTTATGATTAACACGGAGCTTATATTAGAATTAAGCCAGTATTATTATTGTATTCCATCGCATTGAGTTTAAGTATCTAAATGGGTGAAATAAATAAAAAGGAGGCATTAGATAAGATATTTACACGATATTAACAATTGTTGCGTCGCTTGCGTAGCAGGCGAATATCGAAACAAAAATGATGCTTATTGACAGTTCATCAATAACTTTCCAAGATGGCGTCTATAAAGGGGATACGATTAGTTTTGGTAATAAAGTGCACGGCTGCCACTACGATTAACTGGTGAAGCTGGTTCTCATTATATTCCATTTGAGGCTTGAAAGATATAACATTACCAATCATGTTTGTATTGACTCTAGTTTATAGTTTTTATTAATAAATATATTACTCACTCCGATAAGAACACAGATTATGATTATTTTATAGATTAAGTATGTACCTAGTTAAAACCCCGAGATTAGCTTTCCAAAAAACTACAGTTAAATATTTTTTTATTCATTCGGCTATGCGAAATAATCAATCAAGTTGAAAAATATTAAAATGTTTATTTGGAAATAAAAATGCTAACGTCATTCCAAAAGAAGAGGGTAAGCGGAGGTGCTAGGTAGAAAATCCACTTTTCATCGAAATATTTTGTGCTAAAGTGACATAATATGGCGAGTCTATAGCCGACTCAGGCATTATACATGCATATATCTTTGAATTTCTTCTCAGACATATGCAGGCGTCTCAAGCATATGTTTTGGAAGTTATGCTACAATGATTCGTGCGTAGAAATGTTGTTAGTGGCAAAAAATGGCTTAATTTTTTTTATTTTACTTACAAACAAATAACCTATTATAAATTGCTATAAAGTGCAGGTAACATACTAAAACAATTTCCTTAGTACCACAAAATACACTTAGGTAGGTGTATTATCAACGACACGCGTCGCGTGTTACCGGGTACCTGCCCGGCACGTGGGCACACGTGGGCCTTGTGAAGCGTGCCCACACGTGGGCTCTGTCGGCCGAGTCGCCGGTACCGACAACTGACTTATCTTGTGTAAGGTGAAAAATAAACTTTATTAGGCTACAGGACATGACTTGACATACGTTTAATGGACACATCAATTGGTGCACTGAGTTTTATATTCGAAACGTAATAAGCATAGGTATAGTCATCGTAGTAAAGGTATACATATTCATCCATTTTTTTTCATATAAATATTGAACTGAAATAGCGAGGTACTAGCTGTGCCACGCGATTTCACCCGCGTAGACTAAACTTTATGAGTGAAAGTCCCGTTCAAATCGGTCCAGCCGTTTCGGATATTAGCCAGAACAAACAAAATGACAGACAGACAGACGAAATTATTATTTTTAAAATAAGTTTTTCTTGTCCGTACCGTGTATACTTTCATACTTAATTAGTCAAAATGTGTAATTTTGGAATAACAAACAGACACTTCAATTTTATTTATCTGTATAGATGTATAGATAAGGACGAGGTTCTCAATAAGTTAGATTTTTTAAAAGTCAATATTTTGTGTGTAATTTAGTATTGACGTTCATAAAGCGACCGTTTACAAACAGGAAAGGTGTCTTTAGATGTTTGTCAATCCGCCTACTTGACATTTGCGAAACGTCACTCAAAACCAAGGTTACACAAAGGAGTGAATGAGGGGCGAACAAAGCCGAAATCAAAGTAGGATGCGCAGGAGTACATTGTTGGACATCATATCGATGCGTTTACGTAAATATAGACCGCATTTATTATCTGCGGAGTTCGATTGTGGTCGGGGATCGTGTCGCTCACCCCTCCAACTATTCACCAAGGATGATTGATCTACGGCAGATTGACAGATTTTTTTAAAACCAGCCGAGGGTACCAGCGAGCGAATATTAAAGGCAATTGTTGTTTAATTTTTACATTTGGAAGGGCGATGCGTTTGGAGTGTTGTAATAATGTTTTGATAATAGCAGTATCCGTTCAGCTCATATTTCTTATTCAGAATGCGTGGGAGCACCCACCGCCCGGTGATTGTACATCGAGTGTGTGTGCTCTTTGAATATTAAATGTTTAACGTCGATCCGTTACCAACACCTTGTTACAATTACTTATTTGTTTAATGGCACTTTTAATGCCGTGGTCACCTCGGGGTTTGAGCAGTCGCCTGCTACTCACGCGACGCAAGTTCGAATCCCAGCGGGGCCTGGGCCAATGAGTTTTTATCTTTTTAATTATTAAATTTACTTATTATTAATATTCAAACAAATACATTATTATTTAAATAAATAAAATTCGAAATTGCTCCTTGTAACATACGCTATCTTCTGCCTGTGAAAGTTCTGTCAAAAGCATGTCCACCCATTCAAGAGACTAGCCGCACAAACAGACAGATACACAGAAAAATATAAAATAAATGATTAGAAACAGACACATATATATATATATATATATAAAGTTGATATAGGCAGTTTTAATTTTAACATATTTTTCGTGTGTCTGTCTAATATGGGTATTGGCAATTGGATTGAAAGCTTAACAAATCCGATATTATTTTATTGTCCTCTCAATTGAAAGCAATCGGAGACTTGACCCTTGACGGGTGCTGGCTTAGTTTAGTTTTTTTAGGCTTATTTTTATACGCGCTTTCGGACAATGGGCTTAGCCAGTCGATACTTCCGCACAATGTGCCCACTGATCCTCATTGATCGCCAATTACTGGACATTAAGTACCTTCTAAACGTTTTTCATACGCGTTATTTGTAACAAATCAAATGAAAGGAAAACCCCACAATAGTTGGGCGAAGACTGGAGCACGCTGGGGTGTTTTGTAAGCTTTCTATAAGCTTGTTTTTTTCGGACATTGCAACAATGGACGACCTCAGTGTATTATTGCCTTCATGGTTATTATTGGATTTAGTTATATAAAAACATCTAGTCGAATTTAAGATCAAATTTTTTAAAAGTGGCTAAAACGGATGTAAATGAGTGATTGATATAGGTATATGAGACACATAAAATAATTATGATAATTTAGAAATTCTCACAATTATCATAAGGTAAGATTATACTTATATGTTATTTGGTTTTACCTACCATCACCGTTTTAAGCTGAGCGTATTAAGAACTTCTAAGCTTTGACATTTCATTTTGGTACCGTAAAATTAAACGTCAAAGCTAAGAATTCTTAATACGCGCTACTTAAACGATCATAGTGGGCCCCTTGTTCTTGGTTACTAATGTATCTAAGAGTCCTATGTTTATACGAAATATACCTACGGCCTACAAGCTACGGATCTACGCTAGGCTACGTACGCGTGCCGTGATGGCGGAGGAGCACGCCGTAGCAAGGTGTGTTCGGCTGCGCACGCGCCGATGAGTCTATTGTCACGCCCGTCACGCGCATTATGCCGTTCCAGTGTTGCGCACACGAGAACTTGCATTATTGCCTTTTTATTACGCATCTTTATACCTTTGTTACATCTTTTATTTGCTTTTTATCTATAAAAATGTCGACCCACAACGATGTATGTTTTCACGCTATAATTCGGCTGCACTGATTCCTTTATTATGTAATATTTGTAATTTTTTGTGAATATTAGTTGATTCTCAGATTACATTGGTTTCGGCAGGATCAAAGTGGTTTGTATATCCGTGAGAAATCAAATTGGTATGTATGTGAGCGGAAGAATGAGTATGTATGAGTATCACTCGAGACGGTTTGAATCTTGAGTGTGGTCAGTGTTGTGAGTCAGCCTCCGGAGACGCGCCGTCTGCGACCTCAGACATGCGGGCCCTCACTGGGTCACGCCTTACTGTCTCCTCACTATTTAAACCCAATTGGGATTAATAGGTTACGTCTACGTTGGTTTAATAGGTTTATAAGCATGACTGGCCACATCTGTCCAATGCCATCTAATGTGATATGACCTAAATAGCAATCTATATCAATACAGATAAATACAATTGATGTTTAATTTTGCAATTCCAAAGAAACAGCTTTTAACTTAATGCACATGAATATAATATACGGAACATACATTGTAAGAGCCGTGGTGGCCTCGGGGTTTGAGCAACCGCCTGCTACGCAAGCGACGTAAGTTCGAATCCCAGCGGGGCCTGGACAAATGAGTTTTTCTAAAAAACTTATGTACAGTGATTTCACACCACGTGCTTTACGGTGAAGGAAAACATCGTGAGGAAACCTGCATATTTCTGAGAAGTAATTCAAAGACGTATGTATAGTGCCTGAGACGGCGATGGACTCACCATCTGTCACGTTGGCACTTAATCATCTACGGTGAAAAGTGGGTGTTGTAATTATAACACCTCTGCCTACCCCTTCGGGGAATACAGGCGTGAACATATGTATGTATGTATATTAATTCTGTTGGCATAGAGCGTAAATAGCAACCGCAAATCGTCAATTAACTGCTAAGTATCTATTTACCTCCTATTCATTTGGCAAAGTACATTGTTCGAAAACCGCATCAGTTTACACGGCAGCCACACGACCGCCCGTCAAATATTGTGATGTTCAGACCTAATACCATTGTTACACGATGACTTGATAAAAAACTACCCAGCATCCGAGGACCCACCCTTGGGACCACTCCAAAACATACTTCTTCCCTCATTCCCATAATCTATTCCAATTAACTGACATCGCCATATTGTGATATTAACACAATGCACTCGATGCACCCCTTGGCTATGCAACCGAGGCTGCAAACGAGAGTATACTTTAAATGTTCGCAATTATGATACGTTTTGCAATGTTGTTTTCTTTTAATGTTGTAAAATGTTACCAGTAGAGTATTTTGTAATACCGTAGGAAAAAGTACTAGTGGTTTAGTTTAGAACTGAAGCGCGAATTACTTCTCTCCTGGTTATGAACTTAATCAAAAGTATATTATGTAGATTTTAACGAAAGAAATTTATAGAGCGAATGTGTCGGAAGAGGGCAACCAAGGAATAACTACTATGACCAAATTAATAGTATTTTTCAGAAAGGTCAAATTCGGAGCACTCGTAACCGAAGAAAGTGTATGTAGAGATGCATGAATGTGGATGAAGCGAAAGAAGTATGTAAGGATCGTAGCATGTGGTAAACGGTGGTCTATGCCTACCCCCATGGGATACAGGCGTGAATATATGTATGTATGTATTATATAGAGAGATGTGGTGACCGACTTCCCCTAGTAGTTTCGATAGTTAAGAAGTCATACTAAGTTCGAACTAATATTCTTTGGCGAAATGTGATTGTTGTAACATCGCTGCCTACCTTTTCAAGGAAAGTGATTTTTGCCTGTATTAATTTTTTCATTCATTTAATGTATCATCTTTGGCAATCATTACAGGTTAGTCGGAGCCCAAAAATTGTCTGATAACTGGTTTAACCCAGATCACAGATTTTCCTCGTTAAAAGGGTTGCGTAGGTCAGATGACAGTCGCTTCCTATAAAAATCAGGGGATCAGCCGCAAAGGGTTGAAGCAAGTGGCGACTCCAAGAATGTATGGGATAAGGACAGGGAGATGATGATTCCCCGAAGAGGTGTATTACTAGAATACATACGATTTGCAAGTTATATTTAACCCCATATAATAGGAAGCGAGCGTATTGCAATTAATAAAAAGTTGGCCGACCCGGTGTCCAATCCAAGACCTTGTGTTCTGCAGTAGCGCTAACGACCACTAGACTAAGGAGAAAGCAATTTTTATTTGCATTATCAAATATCAACGCAGGAGAAGTCACTGACTAGGCTATTATATTAGTAACAACATTGAAAACGTGTCTGACTGTTAATTACAAAGATACCTAAGCTCAAATATCGTTATCAGCGTCAGCTTAACTTCCCGCCAGCTAATCCCACAGATAAGCGAGGTCCCTGCCCCCTGCAGATACTTGATGGGAGCTATTAACTGTGATATCATCGCCATTGTCTTTATCCTCACCCACAAGCACTCCATAGGGTGGGTTTGGATAACTAGATGAACCACCTACGCATAGTAAGCACAAAGCTCATAAACGTAAGCAAACAGTTGAATTACAATGTTAGCCTTGATTGGAATGTTCTCCAAAATTAATAATATTGAAATTGATCCTGTAACCACAGATACAAAATGCGCTACACATTTAGTTATATAAATAGAACTACTGTATATTTTATAGACATATTTTGTGCATTGGAGCTGTGTCCATGGGCTTACATTTCTTAAGTGATTTATTTTGTATTTTAAAAAATTTATAATATTTTGGACAAGAGTAATTACTGAGTTTCTTGCCTAGTTCTTCTCACTAAAAGCAACCTTCCGAACCCGGCGGTAGCATGTAATCCTGTATGTCATTCTGACGATTTGAAAGTACGTTGTTAAAAGTCTAATCAAATTTAAAGATATTTTAGAGACAGGTTTTACTTAAAAAAAAAATGTTTATCTACATCGGAAACAGTTTTTTAAATCGATTAGGAATAAGTGTCTTATCGAATAAAAAAGTAAAATGAAGAATAGATACTTGAAATGCAGATAATATTAATGGACTATTTAAAAGTAATAAGCTATTAGTGCGAGCAAGACAGCAGACTAAGTAAGCATGAGGTTAAGTTCAAACTTTGTAGGTAAATAGGTACACGTATGCGGTTTCTAAAGTAATTCCAGTACCTACCACAAAATCAATTTGCTTTAACGCACAAGCAGCTGAAGGCGAACGAAGCAAAAAATGCCTCACATCTTATACATAAAAGTAGTATACTTAAGTTAATTCTCATTTGAGTCTACTCTGCAAGGTTCGATTACATCGATATGCCAATTTGTATCGATTTTAAATTATCGATACGAAATAACGAGTGACGTTCTCAGGAGCAGCGGGTGACTGGGGTAGGAGCGGTATCATCGTGTGAGATCAGCTGACATTACGAGTCAACTCACAATAATATTGTTGCCGCTAACTACCGGTGCGGTATTAGCAATTATTGCTTTCTGGTTTGCAATGGAGTACACACATTACTATTGTATTTGTTTCTATTGCTGCAGGTTTTTCTGTTCACCATTGTGCTTATGGTTTATAGAGTAAGTAAAATACTTATTTACGTTTTAACGTATTGAAAGATAAAGATTTGAGATGCATAATTAATAGACTTAATATTGGGGCTAGTCGATGAATCGGTAATCGGGCTTTGTGAAATTAGGTGTTAGGCAATAGCTGACTCAAAAATAATAATAAATGGTCTGTGCAAAGTTGCGCGGTCTACATTCGGAACAGTATCATTCAGTTTTATTTTGCCTGATTTGTTAGTTCGAAGCAATTTAAGGCACATAGGTATAGGTACCTACGTCTCGACACTTACTCGTGCGATTCGTAACAGATCCATTTCCAAATTGTAGTGTTTATGAATAACATGACAGAATTCATGTAGACACTTATGTATAAATTATGTTATAATTTGTAAGTAATATAATTACTACGTAAGATTTTACTTTATATAGATATAATTATAGCTTACATAGGTACTGCACTATTGCGTTAGGTTAAGAACCTGATGATAGATGTAAGCAGTTAAGTAAATACATTTAAATAAAATAAGACTCCTTCAATCAGTCGGATAACTAAAGCAATATCCCACATGTGTATCAATAGATGATCATTGATATACGCAGGCGACATGGTTACTTCAAATTCAACATGTATAAATATAGTTCGTGTTTTGAGCAGCACGTTTGTACTGTCATGTAGTGCACCGCTTGTTCGCGAGGCGTGCAGGTGGCCGACACACGATATCCCATTGAAAGGACGCTTTACATGAACAGCAGATCAGCTCAATAGGATTCCTGGTAGACAACGCTCACCCCTTACTAATTACACGCGGACAAAGATTATAGAACCACATGTTGGGCTCTTATCCCATATTAAGAGATCTTAACTGATATTATTAAATGTGTATTTTTTTGTACTTTTCATATTCCGTTGAAGTGACTTTTTAGCATAAAGGTTGCAAAGTCAGAATTGCTTTCAAATAAATCGTGCTTAGACATTATCACAGAGTGCTTACTAAGCAAAGCTTGTACAACCACCAGTTAATTTATTTTTGTAAATATTTAAGTCCTTACTTCTGGTACGTACTAAACACACACTTCATATACAGACGCACATTCCAAATGTTCATCCTTGGTTGTAGTTGAGATGACAGAGGCTTTTAGGAAGATAGAGTGGAGTAATGCCCTATTTTTCTATGTATCTCCTACTAGGGAAGGAGCGATGACATATTACAGATTACAAGTAAATCTGCAATCGTACTACATTAATAAACTAAGTATGTTTTATCACACAGTAATCTAAACAAAAAAGGTTTTGCATCTTTATCTTAAACAAGCGATTAATGAGTCATCGTGCGCGCGCGCATATCTGTTCACTCAAAGGGAATGAAAAGCATTCGTACCTTCTGCATTGAGAGCGCATGTGTGCGCTTAACAAAAGCTCCGCAATGTTTTGCACCGATTTGCTCTATTTATTTATGTATTGAATTGACTTTTATTCGATCAAAAAATTCGATAATAAAACCAATTTATTGCATGCAAGGCATAATGACTATGATGGCTATTTCTTAATAATATAAAGCTTATTTTTACAATTACGTCACCAGCCTCTGTACTGAGAAATTTCAACAACATGCCTTTTAAATGTCTGCACTTTTAAATACCTTGAATATTAATATTTGTAACAACAGGAAGACCATTTAAAATACGTAATATCGGCAGCTTCGAATTTGCACGTTACATTTGAATTAATTATAGCACAGGACAAGGCACACGTGTCTTCGCCCGTATCCGTGCCACCACGGGCGCAGCTAACGTCTGTAATTGCGCTCTGTTTGACCAAACACTTGCCGTATTACCATTTTGTCATTAGCAATCGGCTATTAATTCCTAGATTATAACTAGAAGTATACGGGCTCGCAATTTTCACTATCGCAGCTGCCTGAGGGTATATCTGTGCAAAAACTTTTCTGCAAGGAAAGCCACCTGCGTGATTCAGTATCTGTTTCTAATCATCGGTGCGCACGCGCCGCCGGACCGTCGATTTATCACCCGCACTTTGTCATAGGACCACCATTAACGTCGCACTTCTTATGTTGTAATGTCAAAGGTTATTCTTTTTTATAAAAATAGTCGACTTTACAAATGATGTTTATTAATCTGCAAAGTCATTATCGTACAGGATATTTAAATTCTACAATAATATAAGCACTAGAAGTCATATTTATGGATTTCTTACAACAAGAAGAGAGCTGTGTTTGCCGAGTGCATTTAATAGTCTCCTGTAAGGTTTAGTTGTCTCGCAGCAAGCGATACGAGTTCCAATTCCAAGGGTCTGTAATGAGTTT